>OZ023174.1:15377433-15977433 GCA_963678695.2 Diplodus puntazzo | reverse complement strand
AAGTCCCACTTACTGAGGATTATCCACAGGCTTTCTGTCAACAGTTTTCCCTGGGACTGTTTGGTCCCAAAGTGAGCCAATGATTCAAAATGTTATTCGTCTAAAAAAGAAGAAGGGTGGAAGTCCCGTGTTTGAGTCAGCCAACCACCCCCAACCAGTCTCCCGCTGCAGACCATACTACGAATGGTCAAGAGACGCCTTCAAAAAATGATGCTAGAGGTGTACCTACAGAATCTCAGTACAAAGCACTGGGCCACTGACCAAGCTGCTGCACTTCTGGATTTTACTTATTTTACTTATTTTAATTATTGATTAATACTAACTGTCGTACAGCCTGGGTGCTGCTAGACACATTTTTTTGCTTTCTCAGTCTGCTGTAAGTGACCAGCTGCTTCATCTTTACAGTACATTCATGTGAGTGGTATCGATCTTCTTGTCAAGAAAGCACGATTCCCAAAATGTCAAACTCTTCCTGTATGGCCTGATTGGACTTTGCTTTGAGTCACCAGCATCAGAGGGCCAATGAAGTCTAAAGGAGGAAACAGTATTTTAATGGGTGAGGTGAAGGTGAATTAGTCCACTGTTGCCATGACGCCGACGTCAGCCTCTATCACACTCCATCCATCGAACATTTGATCGACTACTGTAAACTCGCCAAAGTGCCTCTCAGGATCCAGTTGCACCAGAGCTTTTAACCCTGAAGAAAGCCCAGGGCTGAGATGTCAGTGTCAATCAGTGTCACGCTTCGCAGAGAACAGCATGTGGATTTTGATGTTCTCGTCTTCCTTGTTCCCTACGCGTCTGCCCACGTACCTCAGGGGGTGCGCTCGCATGCAGACATTTTCGACACGCTCACCTCCGTGCGGCCCACCCATCCGTGAACACTTAATATGCAGCTTAACTCCGCCGTGCAGCCAGAAACGCATCCCTACTGTACCCTCGCCTTCCGTCTACTGCGCCACCTCGTGCTGGCAGACCACGCTTAATAGAATTCATAAAACAAAGAAGGGATTGATTGGTAAATGAGGCGTGTGAAGGGGGCCAGCGTAGAAATTAATTATTAGAGCGGCACAGTCCCCGCTTGTGATCAACAATCGTGGACCTGTGGAGCCTTCAGAGAGTGTGTGTCTGTGTGTGTGTGTGTGTGTGTGTGTGCGTTGCCGTGTGTGTGTGTGTGTGTGTGTGTGTTTCCAATTAAATGCAGTGAAATTGAGAGACTTGGCCTGTAGGAATCTAATTACCAGAATCCTTGGGGGGAGAGAGGACAGAGTGCCTTCAATGTGTCAGCACATCTTGCATGGAATGTGTGTGTGTGGGTGTGTGTGTGTGTGTGAAAGAGATGATTTATGTTTACGTATCTATGCAGGTGTGAGTGTGTTGGAGCTCATTAAAATATGTCTGCATCAGTGCCTGTGAATGTGTTATTGTCGTTGTGTAATTGTATGAGTAAAAACGTTTCAGTATTTTATATTTTTGAGCCATTAATCTACTTTGTCTTCACTACACCTGGCTTTTCACAGGGATGTTGTGATGACCCAGAGCAAGAGGCAGCTCCCTTTGACCACATCTGGCCACATTTCTACACCAAAATACTTATTAGAGCCAGCTAGCTACAGGGGAGAGAGCTGGGTGCAGAGCTAGACCTTCTGGAGGAATAAACACCCCGCTTCACATTAAATTCTGCTCTGATTCGGAGCTGCTGACTGAGGGGAGGAGAGCTCAGATTCACTCCTGTTTATCAACCTGACTCCAACAGCGATAGGCAGAGCTGACGTTTATTGTCATGTGTTTAGCTACTGTACTGTTGACTGTCAACCGGAGCTGGGGGTGAAATGTTACTTTACTTCGAGAAGAGAGGGAAAAGGAAGAGAGACAACCAGTCTTACAATGACGCGACTTAGACTATGGAGGAGAACGTTTTCTTCTCACATATGCATATTTTCCTTCCTCTTTCCATCCCTGAAGGTAATGCAACATTATATTATCGTAATATACCCTATTCTTCTGTAATGGTTAATGGCCCCGGACTGGAAAATTAGCAGCACCGACTGTTTATCTTCATGTGCTCAACTCCTAATAGTAGCAAAAATAATAATAGCATAATACTCACGCTCTTCAGCATCTCGTACAGATGCAAAAGGTACATTCGATCACCTTACCATCTGTATGAGACGTGCCAGAAATCCTGAAGTTAACTTGCAAATACAAGTTAAAATATCAACATTGACTTTTACATGGAACACCAATCTCAACGCCGACCACCATCATATGTGCACACTGTTGACCTTTCCCATATGTTACCTGTCTTGCTCTGATCATCTAATATTGCGACAGATGGGATTACAACGGAGTTGGTGAAAAGCTCCCGGGGGCGTGACAAAACATTGGTACTGCCGCATACAACGTGTTTGTCAGCGTCTGCCTGTGCATCTGCATATTTCATGAAAGGCCCGTGCTTATTGTTTGGAAAGACGTGTGCGTTTTTTGTCCGGTTGCTTTTTACGAGTGGCCAGGGGTGATGAATCAGTGTGACAGGGAGGTGCTCAAAGGAACCGCGGCGTCATCACCATCAACAACCACAACAGCTCCATGTGTCTGTCGGCCCACGCTCTCACATTTAGAATACACAGCTAGTGTTGGAGAGAGAGCAAATCAGGCAGGTGGAGGGTGAGAAACAGAGTGGTAGATGGAGAGAGGAGAGTGAGAGCAAAGCAAACAGACAATCCAACGTCATATTGTGACGCTGGAAAGACGAGCAATTTACAGTATGAAGAACATTTAGGCTGTTTCAAACTGGCATGGGTCAGATTGTACTGAATGCTAAGCTGAAGTCAACAAACATGCATTGTGATGTAACAATTCTTATTCCCCCATGTGCATGAAGTCTGAGCGGAGGGCAGTGGATATGGCATCCTCTGCGACTCTGTCGGTCCTGAAAGCATCCTGATGACTCAACTACAAAATGGACCGAGCACATGCTGCCTACTTAAAAACTATTTTAATCCTTTTAGATATCATTGTATTTCCCACTTATTTGACAATGTGTGCCAAAAATACAAGAAATCCATTACCTTCCAATGATTTGCCTTTTCTTTTTATGTGCTTACGTAGGCTTGAATCAACCACTAACCCAATCTTCAACAGTAAGTTGCACAGAACGTTTGCTGAAAACGGGATGGAGCGTGTCTTCTTCCATTTCTTTGTTACACAAGTCCACTTTTCGACATTCAAATCAAATTCCCTGCAACATTTTGTCCCACCTGACCTATCCTGCTTCACTCCCAAATACAACATGATACTCTGGAAATGCTGCGTCATCTGGACTGGATTCTGGAATAGGATGAAGGGTTCAGGTGATGAGAAACTTTAGTACTTAATAAAGGGCACAGAGGGTATTTTGTAGACAATGACACCATCCAGAACTCTGCAGAAGTTGACAGAGGATCTTAAATTGGAAAAAAAATATGAAAGGGAGTTTACCGGTGGAGGTATCGTTTTACCTTTATTTGTGAAAGTTGGCTTTGTGTAACGTCAGGCGTAATGAGACAGATATCCTCTTTCTGGATGGTGATAGACTTCCTGAAGCCAATTATTCCCACTCACAAATCGTCAAATCAACTGCTCCTTCTCTCTCTCTCTCACACACATGCAGAAGTGGAAAATTCAGCGTGTCTTAAATCTGCACCGTCAGTTATCCAATGCATCGTCACATCATTTTTTTTCTATGGCCCCAAAACGTCAGCGGGCACACACACATGCTCGCAAAGCCTTCCGGGGCTTCTCCTTCTTCCGAAACTCCATCAGTGTCCTCCAGCTGATGTTAGATGTCATGTACTGTGACCGCAGCAATTACTCATATTCCATAACTCCAACTTCACATCATTATGATCCTCGACTAATGTATTGTAACATGCCAGTGTCACTTAGCGAGAAGGAACCGGGATTCAAATGTCACAGGAGGGGGTGACGTTGTTTCCCGGCAAACCGACTTCGCGTGCGATTTTGACAAGCTGTTCATCGGTGAGTGCCCGCGCCGTGATTGGTTGCTGGGGGGCAATTGCCTCGATGCGCGCAGAGTGACGAAAGGGGAAAATGAAAACGGGCACTAGGAAATAAAGCCGATACACAAAACAAGTACCAGGAGGATATTTAGATTGATAGATTGAGAGGCACGACTCCAAAACACTAAAAATCAGTCGCTGCTATTGAACTGTTTTATGTCTGTGCGCCTGTGTTGCTTTGACAATTTGTGGCGGCTGCACGCACGCGCGCACGCACACACACACACAGAGTCCACAATCAATCAAATTGATCAACAAATAGACAGAGTGAAGGCTGACATTTACAGCCCTGCAGCTCTCAGTGCTGGTATTTATGTGTGTGTGTGTGTGTGTGTGAGCGTGTGTGTGTGTGTGTGTGTGTGTGTGTGTGTGTGTGTGTGTGTGTGTGTGTGTGTCCTGCCACTATGATGCAGAGAGTGGACACAATGCGGAGGGTTTCACGGGAAAAGCAGAGAAAATGTCCACATGAGACATAAAACATGGCCGACGCTTCCTTGTGCTGTTTTCCTGACAGGCCTCTCCCGTCAGCGAAAGCATATTTAGCTCCCTCAGCCGGGTTTAATGTGAGACAAGTAATGTTGTATTGCCAAGCTTTTCTGCTTCTGGGCCGTACCCATCCAAAGATGTGAACAAAGATGATGAGATGGCTGTGATTAGATTTTGCTTCGTAATGATGGTAGCGATAATTACAGCGATGACAGCGGCATTACTGCTGCCGGTGGCAGTGACGACTGCAGCGACTGACGTGGCAAACAAAAAAATGTCTGCGGCGGCGATGACAGCGTCCAACACGATCACGCTGCTATTTTTTAAATCACAACAGGCAAAAAAGAGGTGACCTCAAAAGCGATTACATGAAGGGAGAGAGGAAGACATGGCTGCGACCTCTCCCACTATGAGACTGTCAGAGCAGAGGTGGGTGGGGGAGAGTCAAAGAGTATGAACGGGCTTTGAGCCAAAATAAAGTTTGCTATGTGCTAACCTCCACTTAGATGTCTTACTTGTCTGCACACACACACACATACACACACACACACACACACACACACACCCTTAATTTATAAGCAACTGACAGCGGACACGAGAGGAACAGAGAGAATGCAGAAAGTGTGTAAAATCAAATAGAATTCTTTCAGGGACTATACCATATGTCATTATTTTTCATTCAAAGCTTCTATTGAGGTTTCCAAAGGACACTCTTAGTGTCTGTTGTATGACGTCATCACCATTTAATAAACTCAGACAAAATCCTCAAATTGATCAAAGTGAGTCATCAGATTAAAGGGTAACTCCACCAACTTTACAGATTAAAGTCTGTTTACAGGTCTTACTGAGGACTACTGCATGATGTGGAAAAAAGTACAAAGCCTTCCGTTGCTCCGGAGGAAGATGCATGTGGCTACGTTGCATTTTGGGTAATGTGGGCAGCCATTTGTTGCTGACAGATTCGACTGGCTCCATTGGAAGTCGAAAATGTTCGGGTTCCCAGCTGCCTGGGATGACGCATTATTTTAAATCACTATCTGTACTGTAGGTGGAACAAAAATGTAATTGTTGGCACAGAGAAAGCTACAGATGTGTCTTCTGAAAGGTTCGCTTCGGTACATCTGTTCCTCTTTAGCCTGCACGTCGGGTAAGGGAGCAGGCGATAGACGCCGATAGAGCAGAGAGCTGTTTTCCGGAGATAATAAGTATCATTCGGTCAAATGTCTCCCTGACTCCCCTCAAATGTCTCCCTGGGTCTCTTAACAGCTTACTCAAAGCTGCTCTGGTTTTAACACTCTCCACAAAACACTTCAGCGGGAGACCTGGTGGCTGTTTCCTCTCTCCCCTAGGTTTTACTTTGCTGCTTGAATTGTTTCGAGGCACCGCGGCGAGCAGAAAGCGGCTCTGTGCTGCGGCACGATGAACCCCCGTCCCGTCCTGCTTTTGTTGTACCTTGTCTTTAGCTTTGATGGAAGATAGACCAATGGAAATGAGATGCTGCTTGTTAATTGGACGTCAAAATACGAGTTACAGTACGTGAGGAAAATCTATGATGTTATGTGTACATCTAGTTTTAGAAAGAACTCCTAGCGCGCAGCTTATCTCACAGCATCTCGCGGACTGCGAGGATGGCGACCTTCTTTTGTCATCCGAGAAGTCACCTGCTGCCGTGTAGAGATTACAGCAATTTGCAACAATTCCGGCTGTCAGTCATCTTGTAGGTATGGATTTCTTTTCAAGCAACAGGTGAGTCTTTTCGAAAGTCTTTACTAATTTGAGAAGGAGAAAAAAAAAAAGACTGTCATAACAGTATCCCATGAGAATTTAAAAAGCTACATTATTCTACTACATTACCCCAGACATCCCTCACAAGTGCTAAATGATCCATTAATCATGCCGCCGACCATGCAGAACATCATAGGACAATAACACTAAGGAAGTGCCACTCCGAGTCCAAAAGGTCACAAGTGCTGATGGCGGGAGGTGAGGGTGGTTTGGGGGAGTGGGGGGTTTGTCCACATCACTGAGCAGCGAGCAGAGTGAGGTTGAACGGCGGGATGTGGTGTCCGTCAAAATGACTTAGTGACGGTACAGCGGGCCTGAGACGGCCTTCCGTACTGGTGTCAGCCCTGACAGGTGACAAAACAGCTGAGGAAGAGGCACGCCAAGGGACCACGTGTGTGTGTGTGTGTGTGTGTGAGAGAGAGAGAGAGAGAGAGAGAAATACAGAAATATCAGGTGATAGAGTGTTCAAGACAAAAGGGGTGTGCTGTTTGAGCTGACTGGCCCACTAGCGATGCAACACTCTTACAACGCTGTATGTGTACGCCGTGTTGTGGTTTAAAATTCCACAATTATGGGCGACAATTCCGGTGCCCGACCGAACTGGCTAACTTTAAAGCTAAGTGGGCTAAGCAACAGTTAGTGTTGTCGTGTTCACTTGACAAAGCCTTCAACCCAGATCTCCACGAATGAACGATGCTCTGTGCCCATCGCTCTAAGAAAGAGGATCATCATCCTGGTTTAAACGGAAGGATGCGCTGGATGTTGTGCCCATAATTCAATCAACGTATCACGGAGGCTACGAAATAAATCGAAAGGTTCCTTTGGCTCCGCTGCTTGTATCTAATCACACAAAGAGCTCGTCTCCATGTCACCGTAATGAATTTATAACATGTAGCCTTTTATGTGTTTGTGGATAAGCAGGACGTTGCTCCCTTCCGCAGCAGCGAGTTAAAAAGGACCGTGTGCGATGACGATCTGCGGGGAGGGGTTTCAGCTTGTGTGTAAAACGTAGATGACCTACCAATGCATATCGGTCAGTACCAGCCCACTTAAAGCACTGGGGATAGCTACTGTATGCGCTAGCTGTTTCCTCTGTTTCCAGCCTTTGTGCTAAGCTAAGCTGACCACTGCCACAACAGTGGTTCTGGCATAGGCTGCTGCTATTTTTTACCCAAGGGATCTGTATATTTGGTCTAATTAGATTTTGATGTTTAAAAAGTTAATGAGGTAAAAACACAAACTCCAAAGTATCATTATTTCATTATTCAGGTTATTATTCTTTCCATAACTGAATAAACAAGCTGTTCTCGGAGGAAGATAAGGTCCCCTGAACACTGTTTGAAGCTAGAAAGGTGGCAGGGTCCGCCACACATAAACAAAGTAAAACAGTATGACCGTCAGTGCTTTGTGCTTATATGATCCGAGTGACAAACTAAAGTAAATCAGCACAATGACATCACTTTGACAGATTAAACATTCAAGTATCTGCGTGCACACTAGTTTAAGATGTCAAGAATACTTAAAAAAAAAAAAAAAAAAGTTTAACCTTCACTTCCCGATCCCATGCAACATTTGTATTTACTGAGCTAACCGCAGCTTAACCAGCAACAATCACCTGTCAGGAGGATTCAGATGACGGCACAATAATCCCCGACATGACAAACATGCCATTTTAAATACATACACACCCAGTTACGGTAAATCCACACCCTCACATGCTGTGCGGCATACAATCATCTATAATTGGGATGTTGTGTGAAGGGGCGACTGCTGCTTGTCAACGGAGATTAGCCGCGTGTGTGTGTTTGTGTGTGTGTGTGTGTTTGTGGGTTTGCTGCACCTGAGCACACTGAACGGTGACACCTGGATTAAACGTGATACTGTAGAGACACACAAACGGAGGCCTGCCTACATGTAAACATGTCATACATGAACGCGGACGCACACATACATATTCTGTTTTCATCTAATTCCAGGCATAACATCACAAGAAACACGGCCACGGATATAAGAATTTTTTAATCTTACAGCTATTCTGCCTGCTGATCATATCCCTGATATGAGGCCAGTGTAGAAAAAAAACACACACACTGTGTTATTCTAAATTATTTAGACATTTCCAGCAGAGCAATAATCAGCTAAAAGAAAAAGGCCCTTTAAGATTTAAGAACAATGGCTTATTTCTGTCACGAGGACAGCAACTCGCTTCTTCAGACATGACACCAACAGCCACCATCTGTCCAGCTCCGAAAGCTAAAGTAAGGCAATTATGGACCGTATGGTTGATATGTATTGTTCGTTTCAGGCTTATTGAACGAATAAATAAAATAAAACACCGCCAGGAGGAACCTTGAAGTCCTGAAGAAGCCAACCCTGCTGCTGTCAAAGAGAAAGGGCAGAGCCGCTGCTGTTTTATAAGAGCAGGCCCATTAGGGTTGAGTGCGAGCATCGTGACTGGCTGAGCGCACATGAGCAACTTATGCAAAGAAGAGGGATCGAATGTACTGCAAGGAACTTTTAACCGGTTATCTATCCGCCTCGTGTGATACTGATTTAAAACTACCAGTGAGAAGACCGTTTCTCAAGATAATATGTTACTTGGTCATAAATAGAACCATTACCTCATCACTATGCTGTCTGCAAAACAGATGTGTTGAAAAAAAAAAAAGGAAATTGTTTTCAACAATAGAAGCTAGCTGTCTTTTCCTTCCTTCGCCCACGCTGCACATATCAAGATCTGTGTAACGCGAGGCAGCGGCGCTCATCCTGCCTTCGTCCACAGGGACCGCCAGTATCAACAGAGAGCCGAGGTTCACTTGTAGCCGCTTTAAGATGTGCTTAATTTTTTTTTTTTTGCAGCTTCAGCAAGTCCCGGTTTCAAGGGGGATCTCTAACGCGGTCTTTCTACGACAGAGTTCCGTGTCTGCAGTTCCCGAAGGTGTTTCTATGTGCTGTGCAGGGACAGTAGCTTCGAATCAGAAAAGGGCTGTTGCCCTGAGAGATACAGGGAGAACGAATGAGCAGGTACTCCAAAACAAAGTTTTTGTCAGAATTTGGCAGCACAGGCTACATTTCGCATGTAGTAGAACCAGAAATGACGTTCTTTTAATCGATATTTCTGAGAAATGATCTCCTTGCCTGTCTACATGTAGGCCTACCTGTTGCTAGGGCTAGCCATTTTTTTTTTCAGACGTCATGTGAACATCCAGGAAGACGCTGACAGAGGAAATGTTCTCCTTGTATTCTTTCTGTTTGTTAAATATTTGCTTACCTTTCCATCTCCCATTAAGTGCAATCGCTCTATTTGACAAAGGCAACAAACTACCTCAGGCAAACATAAAAGCCTGTTTGTCTTTTTTTTTTTTTTTGCCATTTTCATCGACCTTCTCCCAAGCCGCACTTCTAAATAAAAACACTCTGATGGAAAGACAAATACTGAGCCGCTAAATCGGTTTTGTCTTATTCTCTTCGGTTCGTGTCTGTCTGGCTCCCTCGCACAATGCCAAACTTCTGTTCCTCTTTGCAAATATCTTACGGCACTGTGTTGTCATAATTGTCAAACTGTGCGTCAGTCCTCATCAAATCCCTCTGCGGCTTCCAACGGCTGAAGAGTCTGTGCGTTTTATTCGTCTGGACGGGCCTGTTGAAACCCTGGCGTCTCTACTCCGCTCCCTTCGCAGCTGTAAAACTCTGCCGTCGGAGTTGATCGACTCACCTGAGCAGCTGCGGTTACAAGTGTAAGTGTGATTTAGCACTCACAGTTAAATCCCTCTTTGCTTCCTGAGATGTTTATGCCGCTTTATCACCCCCTTTGCATCCAATCGCCGCACGCTTACCGTACACATCTTTGGTCACAATCACACTCGGCGATGGAAAACAATAGCAGGGCCCACGGGTGAGTGTGTGTGAGTCAACAGCCTGTGGAAGTCACAGTGACTCACATTACCAAAAAGAAAAAGAGAAACACACACACGGATGGAGGAAGAGAGGTAGCTCTGAAGTCGAGACCACCTGATTTATTACTACTCGCACTTCAAGCAGGCGGACGAAAAAAAGCCTCAGATGATGTTTTCAAACTGTTGGAGGCAAAACTCTTGAACAAGCTCTCCACGGTGTCAGACGGTGAGGACGTCGTCAGTCTGTCGCTTTTTGCCTCCAGACGTGTTTCCTCTGCTTCTTCTCCTTCCTTGTCTTACTCTCGCCGCTGGTGTGTTTGTCCCTCCACCCATCACGTTTCCTCCCTCTTTGTTCTCCGGTCGCAGAGTATCGACGGTCGCAGCAACCGGACCTCCTCTCCGCTCTCTCCCTCTCTCTCTCTCTCTTTCTCCCTCGCCTCCTCTGGCCTTTGCGGGAGGCTCTCGGGGCGCAGTATGTGGCTGCCCTCGCCACACAGTTGCCAAGCGCGAACCGATCGTTTCACCTAACTGAATAATACTCCCGTCCCGCTCGCTGTCCCCTTTCCCCGGCGCTCCCTCGAGCCCTCTGTCATTTTCCTGTCTCTTCCCTCCCCTTTCTGCTCTGCCGACCCCTGAGAGCCTCTCACCTCCTGCACCTTCTCATCCTCACCTTTCCACTTCTGCTTCGCTCCATGTCCTCCTCTCTCATTGTTCCCCCCCCCCCATCGTCTTCTCGTCTTCCCTCCATTTCTTTTCCTCCGAGTCTCTCTCTCTTCTGCTTGTCGTTCCATCGCATTTTCCACACACACACTCACACACTCTTTCTCTCCATTTGGGCCACCCCCTGGTACTTTTAGGTCATTGTGAACTTCTGCTACAAAAGAACTATAAATGCCCTCTCTCTGCCCCCTGTGGCGAACCACAATACCAGATCTCTCACAGGCCAAAACCTGGTGTCTGCTCGTGTATGTGTGCGCTCACTTGTGCGCCTGTGTATGTGCGCGGGAAGTAGAAAGTATATGTGCATATGATGTAGGATTAAACTGCAAATTGCACTTTGTTCCAGGTGTATAAGAGACATGTCGCCATCGTGCAGTGCTCGTCCTTCTGGTGTTCACTCTACATTGCTCCCTGCTGTGTTTTTTTCACGGCGTTTGTTACCTTCCTGTGTGGAATGAAAATGCAAAATGGATGCTTGTTTCCATCCACAATCTTTATTTGATTATTAGGGATCGGTTCGAACAGTCCAAAAACATCTTTAGGAGAAACATAGAGACCGTTCCAATCTGCTGCCATGATTCGCAGCTGATCAGTCGCGTGAGTGAAATGTCTGCTGTGTCAACAGTGTTTCCATCTCCCTTCTAGCATTTTAGCATTTTCAAAAAAAGGCTAAACGCACCTCAAGTAAGAAGGAAACCTGTTTGTGAAAGTGACCACGAACCATTTCTGATGTGAAGCTTCAAAACAAGGCTGGGTGACATGGTTTTTAAAATATTATTACAATAGTTCCACCCAGTCACCAGAATGAAATGCCGGCGTTTAACACTCTGCAAGCCACTGATTCATTCAGATTTGTGCGAGTCATAGGCTGCATACCATACTTAACTATCCACAAAACATGTCACATCACGTTAACATTACATGATAATGATCTGACTGCCGTATCAGTAGGCAGGCGGGGATGATGTTGGAGTCACAAACGAGAAGGCGGGCAAGCAGTTTGAGACTGTGTTTCAACATTTGTAAGAGTGACACCACTGGATATCTTAAAGATGGGATCTCTGGATAATATCCAGCTGTTTTTTTGTGGCAATCAAAACAGGTGTTTTAAGCAACAGATGATATTTTCCTATTCCTAATCCATTTTTTTTTCCTTAACCTAAGTAGACCATAAGCACAGCATCATCATGGGATAAAATGGAAAACTGAACTTAAAGTTGCAACACTAAGAAATGTAAAGTTTCAACGTATCCTCGGTTTGCAGAAACCTACAATGCCAAAATGCATTTCACGACACACAGTACCTATCTCAATAGTTTGAAATCTCCTCAAAAGCCCTCCATACACGGTAGTGCTGTGCGACCTGACGTGGAGTGGAACCGTCTGTGACGCAGCCTATAAAATCAGAAAATACACCAACGTCTATGCCCTGACACAAAATAACAATACTCAAAATTTAATGCAATCACGTAGCCTCAAATCACGATATAATACGGTATGACATCAATATATTGTTCTTAAAGATACGCAGTCACAGCCAAAGATCCGAGCAGGCAGAGAAGACTCAAGGACAGAAGGTACTGAACGTCCTCTCCTGGGCCGCTCGGTGTGTATCGAGTGGCACTGACATCCCCGGGATAAGACATCTGATCATCACCAGCAGCGTTATGTTTCTTATAGTTTGGATTAAAACAATTTTATATACCTATTGAGGTGGTGAGACGTTTTCAGAGCTCAGAGAAGCCAACATGACTGGATCTCATCCAACTACCGACACTTGACTTTTGGACAGAAACGTGCCGTTGATCCAGCGCCTAATTAACAACAGCATCAATCAACGCGAGACATTTGCCGGGCTCCTCGAACAACAGGGGAAAGATGACAGACACCACTGCAGAAACAATAGAAGAGGAGAGGAGAGGGGGGAGGCGGATATGAGTGATCAGCCTCATTGACGCTTTGTTCAAAGGGGTCACTCAAAGGGGTCACAGTTCATTTAAAACAGCTGCCATTTTGCCTCCTATCGTGAAGCCGCAGGGCATTTTGCTTGCTCCAAGACCTCGGAGTGACCAGCGGCGTTCGCTGCATGGACAAAAAGAATCCATTTCGGGCACAAGCAGATTGGAGGTCCTACTACCTCTCCAGTTGGGAGCAATACAGGGGCAATGTGTGTGTGTGTGTGTGTGTGTGTGTGTGTGTGTGTGTGTGTGTGTGTGTGTGTGTGCGCGTGCGTGTGTTGGTGCAATCCAATCATATCACGCCGTAGACTTTAAGATGGCAGTTTAATGCGGAGTCACTTACGCCGGGGTGCAGCGAGACAGTGGGCTCACATTTCTAGAAAAGGATGACGAGCTGGTGGAGAGAGTGCAGGAGTCAAAGTCCACCCTGCAGCCAGAAGATTCTCACTGGATGCTTAAAAAAAAACAAAAAAAAATGCTTTTAAAAGCGTTGCGCCTCAAGTGCTTGGATCCACGACAGCTTGGTTATTTTTTGGTGCAAGACACAGTAATGAGGTTTATGTGGCAGCAAATTTCTTCCATCAACAAGAAGATGAGGAGAGGAGCGAGGGGGCGGGCTGCTCCAGTGAGATCACGCTCTGTCTGATCTGATGCTCGCTGCCGCTCTCTTCCTTCGAAAGTGTCAGCGGATAGACGAAACAGGAAGGTCGAGTGTGTGTGTGTGTGTGTGTCAAGAGGGGGGTCCTCCTGGCATGATTATAGCCTCTTAATGCTGTCTTCTTGGCTGCAGCAGGTAGTGTGAGAAGACCTGATTGCAGGAGGGCCCCTCAACAACTTTTGCTGTGAATTCTCTTCACAGCCATGTGAAACAAACAAAGGTTTTGCTGCCATTTCTGCTCAGACTCAAACCAGAACAGATCACGTTTTGCGCTGTTGAATCGCAATCCTCATTACATCTGATTGGGCTCAACATCCTGCCGACTGTCTCTGGAATACAGACACGCAGCAACAAAAAACACACAAAAAAACGCACAACCAGTGGAGATGTTGGCTCAGATTTTTTTGGTTTCAGCTCTAAAAAAATAATAATTCAACAACCCCTCTGTCATTTGAACATGTCACCCTCCTTGCAGACACCTGAAGTTAAAAAAAAACGACAAATCAGCTGTTGGATCAGCGGGGCTACAGGTTTAATAAACAAGCAACACCTCTGCCTCATCTGTGCGCTCTCTCTCTCTCTCTCTCTCTCTCTCTCTCTCATCATTTCCTCAAGAAGAAGGAAAATATGCAAACACCGACAGCACCGGGAGTCAATACAGCCACATGCGATCACGCGAAGACTTGAGAAATAGGCCAAACTTACCTTGACTGACATTAAAAAAGGTGTGTCCAGGTTTTTTTTTTTTTTCACTGAACCAAACAGCCGAGGTTTCGCCTTCTTCTCTGAGACACCTGGCCGGCGAACACCATGGAGAATCAGTATCCACTGGCCATTTAGGGGATCGCTGCCCGCGGACGCATCTCAGCGACGAGAAAGAGAAAAAAAAGGCGAGAGCGTCGTGGAGATGCTGCGGTGCGAAGCCCCGCTTTCCCCCGCGCTGGGGAAAAAAAAAAATTGGGCTGTGCGCTGCAGCCTTGGCGACTCTGCGTGGTGCGCACTGGTCTCCGGCGGACTCACATTTCCAGAAAGCCAAGAGAGAGAGAGAGGGAGAGAGCTCAAATGTAATTCTCACTGTGTTCCTCCAGCCGCCAAGTTTTAATCAGAGGCTCCCGGATGAGGTTTGTGTTTGAGTTCCACTTGAAAATGTGTGCGCTAAAGGAATTTGGGAACACTTTTTTTTTTTTTTTAACCGCGGTCACGTTGACTGAGCACACTGCAAAATAAATAGATAAATAAATAAATAAAGAATCCTACGGAGCAGGAGAGGAAATATGTGTCCGACGTCGCATCTCCTCTCTTCTTTTTCTCCATCTCCAAAAATGAACGTTTCACATGTTCTCTCACCTTCGATCTCCGACGCCACGGCTCTAACTTGTTTATTCCCCGACGGATGTATCCAAAAGGCGTGCCTTTGCTTTTCAAATGTTAATCACCTGCGGGCTAAAAAAAAAGAAAAAAAAAGAAAAAAATGCAATCTTCTCCGACAGTAGAGGGGCTTCACTTCTTCTTCATCCCCATTCCTCCTCTTCCTCCTCCTCCTGCCGGTGGAGAACACGCGATGGAAAAAGGGGGGCGCCTCAGACCGAAGCCGAGCCGCTTCGTCCAGCCGAAATATCCCACACGGAGGTTCACCCGAGGATCGCGACGGGGGGAGAAAAAAAGAAAGAAAGAAAGAAAATGAGCGGGTTAAGAAAAAGAAGAAACAGTTAAAAAACAAAATCTTTAAATGTCCTCCAAAAAAAAGTGGATCTCCTTTAATTATTCCCACGTTCCTCCACAGGGGTTTATTAATTTATCCCCGGCGCGTCAAAACCTGGTGATGTGGCTGGATTCTCACCGAGGAAGAGTTCAGAGAGAGAGAGAGAGAGAGAGAGAGACAGAGAGAGAGAGAGAGAGAGAGAGAGAGAGAGAGAGAGAGAGAGAGAGAGAGAGAGGGAGAGTGAGAGAGAGAGAGAGAGAGAGAGAGATTTGGGAACCTGGTCAATAGGCTCCTGCTTATTTAGGAAACGTTCACATTGGTTCAGTTCCGTCTCGTCTTGCAGCTGTACATCGCTCCCCGAACTGCACTGAAACTAATTGAATTGAACTGAAATGAGTGTAACACCACACACACACACACACAACACACACAGAGAGAGAGGGTGGGGGGGGGGGGGGGAATGGAAAGTGTGCGTGTCCGTGGCGTGCGTGGATGGCAATCTGTGGGAAAAAATGGTGCGCGGCGGATTAAATATTTGATGATGCGTGCTGAGGACCAATTCGCACCAGCATTGTGACGGGAGACACACACACACACACACACACACACACACACACACACACACACACACAAACGAAGTGCGGCGGATGATCTGCGTTTCATGTCTTCATGAGATCGGACAAGCGAACGCACCATCGCATGAGCAAGTTGAGCGGTACCGGCGGGAGGAGGAGGAGGAGGAGGAGGGAGGGGTGCGGTGGAGGTGCGGTGCGCTGCGGTGGAGGGAGTGCACCACGGTTCAGTTTTGGCAAAGTGGGTGGCGATGCCTTGGCACACGATGAGATGGCTGTGTGTTGTGGCGGTGTTGGAGTCAACTCTGAGTGAGAGAGACGGGGAGCCGTCTCCAGAGATGCTTAATGGAGATGGAAAATGAGCTGGGATGGAAAATCTTATTTGGAAGTCGGAGCCATGACTACACACACACACACACACACACACACACACACACACACTCCTTCGCACCGTGTTTCATCTCTCAGCACCATGGAGAGCTTCCAGTGAACACGCGCTGTCCAGCGTGCTGAGAACTTCTTCTCTTGGCTGCAGACTGTAATCTGGCCATCACGCTCTTTTTTTCTTTTTTTTTTTCTTGAAGTTGTTTTTTTTTATTTTTAACTTGTGGGCACCGTACGAAACTCAAAAATTTACAATCAAATCAAATATCCTTCAATCTCTAAGAAGACTCTATGACCCTGTGTTTACAGATCTTGGCATCAACAATCATCAGTGGCGGTTCTGTATGGCTGCAGGGCCTACATCCCCCAGGGGCGCCCTGCGACCAGCACTCCTGACCATGGTGTTACAATTAATTTGACACCAGCCACAAATACATAATCCAAACCTTTTTTTTAAACTTCCCATGTTGTCATTGGTTGAATGTTTTTGACATAGAAACAAGAAGAACTGTTAATTTGATGCAGCAGCGGCAGTGCACAGTGTAGTGCCTTATGGTGCTGACCGTTCCTCCTCTGCTAATCATATTATTACGTTACAGAACTTGTTCATGATATCAAGCACTTCTTACAAATCATAGCATTCATTACAGACCACGCTGCCAGAGTGCCCATTACAAATATATTGTATTGCATTTAAGTACAAATTACAGTGGAGCTGCTGCGATCAATCGACTCATTGATTAGCTGCCAGCCGCCAGGTTCATCGTCGACCTTTTTAATACTCGATCAATCTACTTGAGCAATTTTCATGAGGAGAAAAAAGTCAGAAATCTCAAGGACGTTATACTCTTTCTTCCCCACACTTACCTGCCTTGACCTCCCCCACAGAGAGGTCAGAGCTCTCGGTCAACTTTCTCATGAACACTTGAGATTCCTTCTCGCAAGCGTTTAGTTTTGTTTGTTTTTTTCACCATTTTTAACCCCATTCCAAAAAAGTGTAAATCTCAATTTGTTTTTTCCCATGAAAAAGAGATTCTCATTACTGGGCTTTAGTTGGAATGCAGAATCTCAATTCTTGTGTATGTCATTCATCGAACACTGCTTAAAATGATATGTGCGAATAAATAAAGGCCCGCTGTGGCTATTTTGCACTTATTTGTTTTTTACTCTACTGAGACGCAGGGCTGCAGCTAATGAGTGTTTTACCATTATTGATTCATCTGACAGCTAATTTCACACACACACATACACAAACACAAACACGCACACTCACACGAGACCCAAACAAACTAGCCAATCAAACATCTCCAGTGTTCTGCAATGTAAAAATGACTGTTTTTGCAAATGGAGTCTGGCAGCTTTGAACGGAGCGTTATGATGGCTGTTTGTGATTAATGGTATAGTCCTTAACACGTCAAAAAATTGTAAAAAGGGTTCTTCACAACATTCCCGAGCCCAATGTGACATCCTTGAGTAAGTTCTCTTGCCCCGACCAACAGTCTCAATCCAAATATTCTTCATTTATTATCATCAATCACAAAGAAAAGCCACAAATCCTCACATTTAAGATTATTTAACCCTAACCCATGATCAAAATAGTCAACAATCAATTATTCTACTTACCATTGCCACTCTTGTGAGAAAGTTGTAGGGGCTGATTGTATGCGGTGCCTTGTCACAGTCGTTCCATGTTCACAATGTCTGGGTTAACGACTTAAGTGCCTCCATGCGCCAAAAATGCCCTTTTAATGTGTGCCGGGCCATTAGAAACAACGCTGATCCTCGCAGCGCAAAGAGTGTGGCTGCGGAGATTTCAGATCAATTAAACATGACGACATTTCTTCACATGCCAGGGCTGTCGCACTGCAAACGCAGCCCAGCGAGTCGCTTTGAAGCTCAAGCATACATGTATTGACAGCAAAATACTTATTATGGCACTTTTTATACGCCGCGCACAGGAAAAAAAAAGGGCTCCAGGCATGAAAATTGTATGTTTTGCCATTGTGCGGTTATGACTAATTCAAGGCCCAATGTGCAAAAATACCCCCCACTTGCCAGCTTGAGGTAAAGTGCGTTATTCATAAGTTGTGAATAATTGAGGTTTAGGGAACACGGTTGGAAACGGAGGTGGATATCTGCTGACTGCGGGCTTTGTCGAGGTTGGCACTTGTGAGGGAATACAATGCTCGGGTCAGGCAATTAGCAGGAGGAACCAAGAAAAACAAAGTCAGGTGCTCCGTGTGCCCTATTGATCAACAATCAACAACCAAACAAGTATTTTTTTCTTCTTCTACCCAGCTAATATCATCAACACTGGATGCGTCACTAATTTTTTGTCAAAGTCACCCACTGCATCACATCCTGACGCGTCAACTCGCATCACTCGCATCACAACAAAAAAGCAAAGTGATCAGACAGCATCGGGAGATGGGTAAGAAACACAGTGGTTCAGAGCCTCATGAGTCATATTGCTGCTGTTTGAGTCAGGACGGGAACAGTAGCGCGTGGTTTTCGGATGTTTTTTGTTTTTTTTATACGTCAACAGCCAGTTGTTGACGAGGATCAGTTTGACATAATCTGCATGTTTATACAACAAATATGGCACCCGGTTGTGCCGAAGAGTGACGCAGAGTGAAAACATTTACCCGTCCAGGACAAAAACACTCCCACCACCACTGACAATAACTGAGAGACGGAGCGGACTGTTCCAGCTCGTGTTTTTTTTTTTTTTTTTTTTTTGCATCCGAATGCACCTGACAAAGTGCTTTTCACTCTCATCATGACCGAGGCTACAGTTGCTGAGAGCAGCCGAGTTTGCAATTATCCTAAACCTCGTTTTCTCTCGATAACGCGTCAATCTGTCTTGTTATCGCGAGGAAACATAAGGCTGATCTTTCGAGATAACGAGATAATTTACTGCAAGGAAACAACTCGATGATGAGAGGACCATCACACACACACACACACACACACACAGCTTCACTGCGCTTTATGAACTTTTCCATTTCCTGTAAGAACCCCTAATGGTTTTATGTGAGGGGGATTTATTGTAAGGTACAGGCTTATATACATTGGTCCAAGTCCAAGTCAGCACACCATCAGTACTACTGATTTATACAATCTTGTGTGTTTCTCTGCCTTTCATAGCACTGAGATCGAGGGGTTTCGGGGATCGGGATGAGTGCCAGGCTGCTAGCGGTAGCCACGTTGCTAACGCTGTCTTTGTGACAGCATTGCAAACAGTAACACCACAGGGAAACAGTGTGAGGGGGGTGGGTTGAAAAGTTTTTGTTGTTGTTGTTGTTTAAAACAGTTTCTAAAGTTGTCAAAGATAATATGACACACCTGACCTCTGAAAAACACAAGTAATGAGAGGAAACAACCTTTCGTTCTGTCATAATAACTGGCTGATTATTTCATCATGTCACGATAACAAAGCTCGTTTTCTCAACCTAATGAAATGATTAAGTCATATTGTCGAGATAACGGCAAATTATATTATATTTTATTTAAATGTGTATGTTATGCGTTTAAACGGTTATTTCACAAACAGCTGCTTACAGATTTCAGACTCATGTGAACATGTCCTCAGCTTTTGGCCCATCAAAATCCTAAAAATTCAGCCTCTAGCACAGCTCTAATGCAGGCGGTCTGCTCTGTGGTAATATTAAAATGTTGTGGTTTTAGAAGTTGTGGTAAATTGAACAAATTGTATCTGAAAAGTCATGTGAAACTTTGTTAAAATCAGGTGTGTCAGCGTGGATGACAGCATTGATAGAGCTTTCCACAGCCTCCAGGGCTGCCGGGAAGAGATAGGCTACATCCCTAGCGGAGTGTGTGTGTGTGTGTGTTAGTGGTTGTGTCTATGTGTGAAGGTATATGTTCTCACCCATCTCTCTGGGAAGAGATAGGGGGGGGGGTCCTGGAGGTACCTGTAGCAACGGAGGGATCTGAAGGAAAGCGATTAGTGCCACAGGCTCAAACCGCACACTCGCTATCTGAGCTCTGTTTGAAACAACCGTCAGCGTGAAGGTGACACGAGAACCCATCCTCCCTTTATTATACACCTGTGGGAGCACACACACACACACACACACACACACACACACACACACACACACACACACACACACACACACACACACACACAAACACCTCCAGGAGATTAGTTTGATGACTTCGCACACGTTCAGCTGTTGCATGCAAAGTCCACACCCGTCGCTATGAACTCATGTGATCTGTGTTAAACAATGAACTCGTCTTGCACGCACTTTCACTTTCTTTCACACACACACACACACACACACACGAGTACCTTTACAACTGAAACCTGAACTGCGCCCTCCTGTGTTCCTATGAAACATTCATAGTCCCAGTTGACTGGACATGTGTTCATGTGTCGAGTGGATAAGTGCGTGAACGTCTGCGTGTGCGTTTCTCATCAGTCATGTCCGGGCACACGCTGAGGCATCCTTCCAAAAAGGGGGTCGTGTTACATCTCTCAGCGCTACTGGAGAATGCGACGGTCCGAGAGAAAGAAACAGCGGGATTGATGACAAGAAAAGTGCAGGACTAACAAAAGGGTTTTCAGAGGGCCTCTCCACTGCGAGAGGAAAGGCGAGGGGTGGAGTACGAAAGAGACGAGGAAGAGCCAAGAGGTGAGTTAAGCAAGTTGACTGAAGGATAAAGTGACAAAGGAGCCAAAGAAAAGCTCACGGTGAGAAAACCACTTTATTATTTTGAACAGTTCACATTTTACAGGCCCAGGCTGTCAGATCCAAACGCCGCCGCGACAAAAGCAATTGAAGCGACAACTCGGCTTCCATTAAACCCCAGCTGTGATGTTTTGCCCAGTGGACTGTTGGATTGTTTGTTTAGCTGTGTGCTGTTAGCTCTGCGCTTTGGCAGCGAGCGTTATTGTTTCAAATGAAAATCATACAGAACTGAACGATATCTTCTAATTGCGTCATTTTTAATTGTCTCCTGTCTGAATGCAATCTCTTTATAATCTCTCTGAGTGCTGTTTGACAGCAGCCACCGGGCAGCGATTTGGGCAAATGTGTGAGAATACGTCGTTGTTAATGGCAGTATTTTACCAGCATTATGTGTTGCATATAATGAAGTGTAATTCGCCTGTTATTGTTACCACACATCAGATGATGGATGTTTGTGCTTGATGTCTTTATAGATGTGAGGTATTCTGAAAACAAGGCATTCTTGCAGTGGTATTCAGATGTTTTACATAAGTAAATGTACTAATACCACATTGTGAAGAAGCTCAGGGATGGAATGTACTGTATTTAAGTACAGTTTTAAAGGCATTTTTTACTACTTTATATACATTTTGTACTTTTACTTTTCTACACTATTTGATAACATTAGTTACTAGTTATTTATCAACTAATTACTTATTTATTATGGTCTTTATTAGTGTTTTACTGTTATATATAAGGTTTAGGCCAATATCACTGCTGTAATGTGTATGCTGCATTTTAACTGCTGTAGATGTTTAAGGTCGTGCTGATTTCAAGTATTTGATAAACTGTTGGTTACTTTAATACACAGCGATGCATCGTTTCTATAAGATCATCATATGTTTGCAGCGTTGCTGTCCTGTGAGAACCACATATCTCTAACAAAGTCAACATTTCATGTGCTCGGAAAACAAAGCCAGCCTGTTTTTCCAGCTAATCCAAGTTTTTCACTAGTTTATTTAGCTCGAGAAGAATTTTGCACAATCCATAAAGGAACACTTCAAACTTCACTTTATAACTTAAAGACATTCGACTATTGTGCATTCGTTGGACACGTCTGAGATGTCTGCAAACACACTTTTCTAGACAAACAGAGAACTCTCTCACTCCCGCTGTCCTCATCCTCACTTCTCACTTGTTGTAAAAATCCATCTGACTGACATTGAGACAGCAGCCGAAGAATTTAATCCAATTTTACTTGATTTTAAGTCTATTTACAGTATCACCCTTCCCCTCATGGGCATGCACATGCGCGCATGAACACACACGCACACACACACACTCACACACACACACACACCCGTAAACAGGAAAATCGTGCGCGTACATCTTCGACTACAGTCTCATTTCACAGTCTGCTCTTTACCTACCCAGCGCCCCCCTGGAGGGATTTAGTAAATAGAAAGCTAGTTTGTACTTTCCATTAGAGCCTAATTCTATTACGCAGCCGGCTCTTATCGATCCAAACATTCAGGGAGACATGCAAGAAAAGTAGCAAGTGGAGCACAGCGGAGGCCACTGTGGTTTGAGGACGGAGGCGGGAAAAGGTGGGAGAGTGAGGGGGTGCGTTTGGTCGAGGGCATAAAGCATAAATAAAGGGATGAAGACAGGGGGAGATAGAGATAAGATTGGAAGAAAAGATGATGTAACTGCAGCCACCAGTTAAACATGAACTAGTGTCACATTCAGACTGACAGACAGCACCTGTATGACAACATAAGAATCTCGCCTTGATTTATTAATTCATGTAGCCTTACAGTATTAGTAAAGTTCATAATTTATTCTGTATAATATGTTTGGTTACAGACTTAAAAGGTCACTTTGATAACATTAACGTCAGCTAGCTAGCGTTAGCAATGTTAGATCCACTTGAGAAGGCATATGATTGCTAAAGCTAAATTTGAAGGTAAACGTGTTTATGAGGAGCCGTACAGGCCATAATTCATTTATGCTCGCTGACATACACATATTCTCTTTTCAATCACACTCACAGTCATGTCTTTTGTCTCGTCTTTCTATGTATCCATTACTTTCCCTGGCACAGGAAGTTCCCTTCTCAAGCAGGAAGTAGCTCCCAAACCAAGAAGCACATGTACAAGACTCAGGGAGAAGTTCTTATTGTTCTATTGTTTCCAAAGAACTCATGATGATAAGGATATTATTGTGATATGTTAAGATAATTTTCAATGCTACCAGTCAAATTCATCTTTTAAGAGTGCAGGTAGCTAGCCTGTAACCGTAACTGGACAAAATGAACACTTACTCTTAATGAACATAAAAAAGGCGTCCAGATGAACCGATGAACAAAAGATCCACATATCAATGAATTTACAATCTCATCTTATGTTTCATTAACATGATTTAGATTCAATACCGTCCTAAGACACTATATATACAGTATGTATAGCTAAAAATACAGATGTGTGATAAAATACAGGAATATTAATATAAGAGCAAAATGTATTGTAAAAAAATATGAGGATCAAAATTAGTGATTGTACAGTAACAATGAAAATCGATTCATGTGACAGTGAAAATGTATGTGAAAGCAGAATGTACTCTATATACTACACTACTCCAAATTAGTTAGGTGAGAGGGCCAGAATGAATTATGGCATGAGTGGCCCCTCACACATGAAACACACACTCACACACATACATACACAGTATTGTTCTATCCTGTATGTATCCAAGTAATACTTTGCACATGAGAAAATGCACATAAACACTCATTGTGTAAGTATATCAGAGCTCCACGACACACTGATTCAAACAGAATCAAAACAGTGCAGAGACCTGAAGTCTAACACACACACACACACACACACACACACACACACACACACACACACACTCTCTCTCTCACACACACACACACACACACACACACACACACACACACACACACTCTCACACAGGAAGGAAGGTGACCAGAGCACACAAGCGCCAGGCAGATATGAGAACCCGTATCTGAATGTGCGACACAGGGAAGGTGTGCTATATGGTGTAGTAGAGATTGGAGTGTTTTGTTGTTTAACCCAGGCCCGCTCTTGGAACCAGAGACGCGGTCACACCTGACTCACCTTGCCCCAGGGGACGAGTGTGTGTGAGTAAACCTGAAGAAGAAAGGGGAGAGATTATGAGGAACATTTCTGCAGAGGCGCCCGTAGATGGACGGTGAGAGTGAGAGAGAGAGAGAGAGAGAGAGAGAGAGAGAGAAAGGCGGTGGCGGTGGCGAGAGCCAACAGAGCGGATAAAGGAAGAGATGAGTTCAGAGAGGGGTGTGAAGGAGCAGAGGTGAGCCGGGGGGATAAGGTAAAGCACTGAGGAGGGAGAGGAGAGGAGGTGAACAGAAAAGAAAATAAGACACAGTGCAATACAGTTATCACTACTACCTGGAAAAAAAGATTATGAGTTAGCTGTGTATGTCCAATATCAGACACAGGCTCAGAGACCATGAGCTATTGCAAAAGGAGGATTAAAAAAGGCACACGGTTACCCAGGGACAGGACTGAACATGTGATCAACAAGTGTGACAGGTGATAATTCTTTGGTAAATAAAACCTCATTTTCCTCACTTACCTGAAAAAAAGATCTCGCATGCAACCTAAAAATACACATGCTAGTGAATGTAGCTCATTGTAGTACAAGAGGATGGAAGAGGCTGATGAATAAAAGCAACTGGGAGACAACAGGGAAGACAAGCTGCTAGACGAAGCAAGCCAGCGTTGGACCAAACAAACAGATGGGGAAGAGGATGTCAAAGAACATTCAGTTTCAAATTCTCTTCCTGTGTTTACAGTAAGCAAACTAACGAGGGTGCTCACTGGATCAACACAACAGTGGAGCTCATGGCTCCTTATGCTTATTTTATCCCTGACGCACACCCACAATCACAGTGTGCGTCCTGTCAGCTCCGTCAGGGAACAATGTTTCATTTGACAGCTCCGCTCGGACAAAAAAGTTTACGAAGCGCCTTCTTTTATTCCTGAACTGCGAGAATGAGGAGAACCTGTTTTCTCTGGATGTTGTTTGTTTTCGAATATGAATCATAGAACTCCCACAATAAAGCCCACAATTTACTTGATGTTAAGGGTACATCAAAAAATTCCCAGAACTGTGAGTCATGGCATTAAATACAGTTAGCCCCCAGTGAATAAAACTCTGTCAACATCAATAGTTGCTTGATGGGCCTGAAAATAGATGAGAGGTTTAAATCACTGGTATTAAGAGGTGGTCAGATTCAAAATATTGTAGCATCATGACTGTGCTGTCCAAGTTTATGGGAACATAAATACAAACTGTGTTTCAGGGTGGAACTGGTATTTGAATTAAACAGGGTTGGCCTGAATTTGACTCATGAGATACAAGTAATCTTATGTTCCCACGATTTCCAACCCAGCTGCCTGAATAAAATGTTGGCAGTGAAGGATTCTGATGTGAGGATTCTGACGCTGATATGTTCACATTTGTACTTGTCATAAGCTACGCACCAAATTGACATTGCTTCAATATGTGTCATATCACGTTTACGTTACATGTTTCTGACCTGACTGTCACATTTGGAGGTGGAGATGTTGATGAGAAACTTGCCAAGCCGCTGACCGCTGTTCAAGACTGGGTTTTGTAGTTTCTGGGCTTTTCTCCTCAAAGGTGTCGGCATGTAGTTTGATGATAAAAGAATTCTGTGGAGGCAAGGCGGGTGGAATAGTAGAGCAACATTTATTAAAACAGAATCTAGAGCCTTGAGTCCGGATCAGAAGCGGCCGCTTTCTGATATTATCAAATTTGTGGACAAAACACTGCCAATACGTTTTGCCCGCTTCTCTGTCAAAAACTCCTGACAGCCTCTGCTCTCAGAAAGTCTAAAAAATGCCACCCCCCTCTTCTTCCTCTGTGGGGCTTTTTATCATTCCTTCTCCAGGGCACCCCCTTCTTCTGATTGGTTCCCTTGCCAAATTATTCAATGGGTTAAAAGAGGAGTTTGATCCGTGTTAGGCATCTCTCACTATTTGGCATGCAGGTCAAACTTAGCTAAGCATTTTATTATCTGTTACCTTTGGCCCCTCACAGTTGGAAGCTACCTTCTGGACCTTCATTCACACAATGAAAATCAATAAGTCATGATTAAATAAAAGCTAAGTAAATCAGAATGTGTTGTCCTCCGGATACCTCAGTTTCAACCTTTGTAAGTGGGCATTTTTAAGAAGACCATGGGACAATTGGTGGCAATGAAACCAGGTGTTCCTGACAAGACCTTCCGACATCTTTATCAATGTTTCTGTTGACCAAATCAGTTACTTTAGGCCCAAACACTATCTTTTCCTAAACCTTACCAAATATTTTTTGCACTTAAACCTAACCTAAGACCATAAGCACATTGTTGTCTCATTAAGTTTCAACATATCCATGGTTTTCAGAAACATACATTGCCCACTTGTTCTGGTGATTGGGTTGTTAACAATTACTAACTTCATTATAGGTGCCAACTGAAAAACATTACTCATTACATCATGACAATGTTATGTGTTGAAGACTTGTTTTGATCTAAACATGTATGTAACACTGTCATTCTACCCTCTCACTGAAGTTACATAGAGCCGAAACAAGTGACGGGGAGATAGACACCATTCACCCTCATACACCACCCCATCAAAATTATTTTCAAGCTGTTCTTTTATGGTAAAGAGTGACATAATTTTGCTTTATCTAACATTTGATGCACCTAAATTCTAAATAAGGATAGATTTTGTGCTCCCTCTGGATTGCACATCAAAGTAGATCAGTGCATCATAATGGATGCTTCACTCACAAAAAGCGTTATTTGTATTCTGTGGTCTCTGTCCAAAATTAAATCTAAAGCATTTGCCAAACACATTTATCTAAAGTGACTTTGAAAAATAAATGAATGTTCCAAAGTAGAAGTCTAGACCTGTTGTCATGTCATGAGATGACTTTTGTTGTGAATTTGCACTATACAAATAGATAGATAGATAGATAGATAGATAGATAGATAGATAGATAGATAGATAGATAGATAGATAGATAGATAGATAGATTGACTGATTGACTGATTGATTGATAGATAGATAGATAGATAGATAGATAGATAGATAGATAGATAGATAGATAGATAGATAGATAGATAGATAGATAGATAGATAGATAGATTGATTGATTGATTGATTGATTGGTTGGTGAATTGATTGATTGATTGATTGATTGATTGATTGATTGATTGATTGATTGATTGATTGATTGATTGATTGATTGATTGATTGATTGATTGATGATGCACTAGCCATATACACTTAAAGGAAAACCTGTTAATTAACTTGTGAAAAAGCTGACCACCGGCTGTACTCACAGAATAAGCCTGCAGCGATTTGGCAGAGCAGTCAGGTTGCTGCTTCCTGCATCACATACATGCAAATAGGTTGTCTGCTATGATACTAGAGGCCAGTCTTAGTTTAGCCTGGATAGCATTAAACCAGTGGTGTTGATATGCTGTAGACTGGTGCCTAGCAGTTGCTGAAATCACAAAAGCCAGGTCCTCAGCCCACGTCTGTTAGCTTTACCATGGGGATGAGCTTCATTCCAGTCCAGGGGACAAATCATGTAAACAAGGCAAGTGACTCTGACACATTGTGTGCGATGTGTATTACAGATCGATGAACTCTGTCACACGAACATATCACAGAAACATATATAAAGAAGACACAGGGATTGTATTTTTATTGCTTTAGGTAAATCCCATAAAACAAAATACATGTTTAACAGTGATGCTCTAAAAAGCAGCCAACACAAGAAAAACATGCACCCTGCCAGTTTCATTCATGTTTTTCTGCAGGTTGTAAAAAAAGCAGATTTGAAAACATTAGTTTTCAAATATAGCCTAGAGATGGGCAGTGCAGCTGAGGACTGATACTTGGTGTTTGAAAGGGCTGACTATGTGTTAAAGGTCGTCTGTGCTGCTGTCCATACACACGTCTGATCACACACACACACACACACACACACACACACACACACACACACACACACACACACACACATACACATACACATGCACACACTGTCACTGTAGGGCAGGTCAATGGCAGTGCACTCTCTAAGCTGTCAGGTCTATTCTGTGGTTTGCCCAGGACAAAATCAAAAGTTGCCTTGGGCTTCCACCCGTGCAGATAGACTCATATATTATATTGCTCACAAATACAGAAGCAAATAAAACACAAACAAGCATTTTCTTAATGTTTGAACTGGCACAGAACTTAATTAAAGAACATAATTATAATATAATATGCAACACAAATCCATGTATTGGATTCTAGTAAAGCTTCTTAATGTCACCAGATGGTGATGAGTGTGCAGTAGCTCTCTTTCAGTCTCAAGATATTTATATATGGACATTTTATATGGTGCTCCTCAGAGAGTCAGGGTCACAGCTCAGGTTTTATCAGCCCCAGTGCTCGGACAAAGAATATCAATGTCAGGCATGCCGGTTTGAATATCAAATTGCAGGTGAAGAAGTGCAAAACTTCTTTACCATCTCACACGCAGCATTCTGATCCTGAACAAGAAATTCACACTTTGATTAGTGTTTAACAAATACTAATATTCATTTTAAAAAGTAGTACATCAAATTATGTTATGTTTAATTTGTGAGACAGAAGGACCCGTCAAAAACTGACACTGTTGATCAGTGTTTGACAAATTCGAAACAAGACTGAAAAATCAACTTTCTTACAAATCGGACCTATTAATGTTTGAATAGTTATAACACCATATGGTTCTGACAGAGTCTCATCATTCTCCTGGCCTGTACAGCATCCTGGCAAATTTTACTTTTAGCTGAAAAATATGTCTCAAATGATCATGATTTTGAATTGAAATATTGAATGTCCATTGTATTCTATATATTTCTATTCATGGATGCCTAGAGAGTCAGTTAGGATATGGAGTTCCACAAGGCTCCATTCCTGGACATTTGTTATTCCTAATCCATATACATGTATTCTCACTTCACTTTAAAGCTATTCTTTTGAAGATGATTTTAACTTAATTCTGCATCTAACGGACTTTATTCATCCATTTATGAGTTCATTCATTTAGTTTAATTTGAAATGGACATTCTCATTGAGATTAAAAGGACACTATATATAATTTTCATAGAAATTCAGGTTCAGAATTTCAATATTTACAACATTAATTATTGTTTATCATAATTTTTCCATAACTGAATAAACAAGTTGTTCTCAGAGGAAAACATGGTCCCCCAGAACACTGTTTGAAGATCCGAGAACATGAAACATTCACATGAACACAATCAGTGAACACAAACAACACAACTTTATGACAATTACAAGAATCATAAAAACACAAGATAATGAAGCTTCAAAATGTCTAAGGGGAACGTGAACCTTGAGATTCTTGGAAGGCAGTTTGGAGTTTATTCCCAGTACTTACTATTCATATATAAGACGAGCATAGATTTTTATTTTCCAAATGGATTCAGCTTCATCAAGTATCTCATAATTGAATGACAGAAGTGCAATCTTCAAAGTCACATTAAAAACACTATTCTCATCATTAAATGATGATGGGAACTTCTCAGGTGAGGCAGATTTAATACCTTGGTATAATAACAGGGGGGAAATGTTTACCTGGAAAGACTGTACAAGCATTCAGCCAGAAAATGACAAAAACAAATGGCTTGTTGTCTGACTGCTGTGCGTCATTTCATATAGTTGTTCAACATTGTGTTGCACAATGCAGTCATCCACCCCATTACTTATTGTAATCCTTATGAAGCAACATTTCCAGAGACAAGCTGCCTTTATCCATGAACGGAACCCACATTCATTTAATTTTGTTGTTGTATTTTTTTTGCTGATGCTCCTGATCTTGCATCTGGGACTTGATTTTCAGTGCTCTTTTGGGACAACTCTAACAAGCCCCATCTGGGTTTCTCTCTTCTTCTGCACAGCTGTTTTGTTTTGTATCTTTTTTTTTATGCTATGGCTTCTGTACGGATAAATAAACTGTAATCTTTATTTAAACTCCCCCGAGGTGACATTATCATGACGCTGTAACAGCAGGTTTTCGTGAGTTTACGTATCATCATGTTTCTAAGATAAACCCAGAGCCTGAGGTGAGGCAGACATGCAGAACATGAATCCAGGGCCGCAGTCAGCTCAGGGCGGGCCCACGCACATCTCAGTGTGTGGCTGATAGCTTCGGTGCAGAAATCTAGAGTCATGCTGGCGCTAAATATAGACAAAGGTTTTATGTAAGCTGAGGTGAATCATTCCATTCCACACATTTCAGCACATTTACTCACATACTGAATAAGTGACATGGCACAGGTGAGAGAATTACGGACGGGGACGTGTTAAGCATCTGCAATGCTCATCACGTGAAATAGATTCGGAGAGCTGACAACACGGCATATGCCTGCTGTCCGCAGGCTGTAATCACACACACACCTAAAGATATACTGCACGTGTGTTTGTGTATATTCCTCAGGGGCCTACCATGAGCAAGGTGATGGGAACATGTATATCAAAGCCCTGACAGCATCGATCGGATGTGTGTGGAAGGAGCTGGAGGGTTGTCCTTCACACAGGAGCATCACAAGGTTTTGTGATCGTGCATCAGCGAGTCTGAACTGCTGGTTAGACTTTCAGTTGACTCACCGTAGCATAGAACACATCTAACATTTCTGTGAAACAGTGGTGCACAGGCTTGTACCTTAGTGATTTGGATATACTGATCAGTCGGGCTCACAAATAAAACCTTGGTATTTCTGACATGGTAGAAACCTCAGTAACAGAGGAGGGATTTGTCTTACAGGACAGGCACGATCTGGATTCGCTATGTTGGTGCTGATCCTGGAACATCTTAATTAATGTTGCTGCAGGATCATCGCTGCAGCTGACCAGTAACATTTCATGTCACAGCTTTGCAAGATTGGAAAAATGCGCACATGGGAGAAGTTTTCCTTTGAAAGATGTAATAATCGTTATGGAAGTGTATATTTTAAAGATCTAACTTGTAAGACTTTGTGTTTAAAACAAATAATATCAACAGAGTGTGAAGAAATAACAGTCTTCATGTTATGTATGATTTGACCGTGTATTTTGTTTGGAGATACGTATACTAAAGCTAGCTAAAATTACAATCTGGGCTATGTGATCAACAAAATCATAGATATATTGTGAATATACCTTGGTGAATCTCAAGCTAAAGTGGCTGCAGAAGAAACACAAACTCATCTAGCGCACTAACAACACAGCCTGGGTTATTGATCTTTGTCTGCCACAAAGTAATGAAGCGGGGAAGTGTTAAAATTAGTTATTTCCAATTAAGAGTGCAGGAAGAGGGGTGAGTTACAGCTGAGGAATGACTGAGAGCGAGGAAGAGCAAGAGAGACAACCCGGCAGTGAGAGGAAAAAAAAAGAGCATGCAACAGCCAGAGATACAGGGAGTATGGAGAGAGCAGGGAGACGGGCTGAATTGTAGTTATCATGGCAGCCAAACGTGCTCCTTCTCCTCCTCTGGAGAGAGCACCTTTGACACTGACAGCTTCAGAGACTGATTACCTCCCTCTCACACACATGCATGCACCTGTGTGTGCAAACCACGCCGGACTGATCCCATGCATAGAAGACACACGCACAAACACACAGAGTCATATTGCGCTGCTGTTAATGCGTCGTGACAAACAAAAGAAAGGAAAGGTCATTCCACATGACTCCGTCTGCCTCTGTCTGGGAGGATCACAGCGTGGGGAAACCTGTTTCTCGCACATAAACTTTTTTTTTTTGCTTCCCCCCACTTCCTCTTCTCTCTGCAAATCAGCCTCACACACATATTGCCTTCTGTTACATCAGATTACATTGTCATAATACTCACAGGTCTTTCAAACACGCGCACACAAACATTAAAAACGGTGTGAGGCTAGAGCTGCTGCATAGATTTATGTTCCTGCTGAGACATTTCTTCACTATATTGGCCTTTTTTTGGCACTCAAGCTTTGATTATAGGGTGACTTGTAACTTTCTGATTTACTGTAAGTCTAAACCAGCTCGAGAGTGTGATAAAATAGCCATAATCAATATGGGATTTTAAATTTTGACCTTCAGTGGACAGGAAAAAAAGATTTTAAGACAATTAATGCAAAAGCGCGTGGATAGAAATATTTCACAGGGATCAAATGTCACTGACAGATCCAGGAGCACTAAAAATCTTTTCAAACGTCCTCAAGACCAGAGTCAGTTGCACTGCAGAAATATAACAATGGCGACATCTACTGGCTAACATCTGCCCTCACTAGCTCCTTCACAGTGAGAAAGACTGCGGTTTTAATAATGCAGGGAGGAGAGATGAGGTTTCAATATATTTTCATATGGGTGATGGGAGTAATTACCATAAGTTCATAGCCAGCTGGTGTGAATGTTTCTCTACAGTGGGCTGAAACTATAATGGGACAGTGTTTCACAGAAAGTGTATTTTAATAGGCGAAGAATAGGCTTTTTGACACCTGGTATTAAAGTGTGATCAGTTCCCAGCCATGGCCTCAGGTCGGGTGTAAATGCAATCTGTAGAAGAAAATGCTGCACACAGAATCACATTAATGCAAATGTTTGTTTTACGCTCAAATAAAATAAACACTGTGCCTGATTATACTATAGGGTGGTGTTGTAGTGAGTCCAAAAACCCAGAAAGCATTTGTTGTTTTTTCACTCCTCTCAAAGTCAGTGGGTTTTTTGAATGAGCGTTCAGTTAAATGCCTGAAATAAGGCACAGGGCTAAGATATTTACAAGTTTCATTCTACAACATAAAATACATCATTAAATGTCCCACAAAAACATTATAAGGCGCTTACGTGTCTTAAAAATGGCATTGCTAACAGGCAAAATGCGAGTGAGACTTTAAACTTCATCATGCCGAACACGTAGACTCCGTCACTAGTCCGTCTTCACAGGCGAACTTTAGTTGCAAATCATTTTTACTCTAACTTTACAACCTTCACATCGATCAGTTTATAGAAAATGTGCACAGAAACAGCGTAGAACAAAACATGTAGGCATCATAAACTCGTCTCAGAGGTCATTTTCAGAGATAATCCCGAATCCAATTCAAGAATCCTTTAGGCTTTTTGTCGAGGGAACCAAGGCGATGCCAATTTCCAGGTTAGCCGACGAAAAAAATATGTCCTCCATACAGCAATCTATCCTGGGCCATGAAAGCTCCATAATATTTGTTTCTCCTCTCAAAAAGAAATGCCTGCAGTCAAATAATTAAGAACTCATCATAGACAGCATTTCACAAAGTTAAAGAATCCCGTAAGTCAACAACTCACAAAACTCAGATTGCATTTAAAGGGGAGTCTGGGGCTGATTCGCCACAACCTTGATTGACCCATGCACGGATTCTTATCGAGGGGACAGAAATCAAATCTCAATGCAGATACTGAGAATGGGTCAAAAAATACCAGGAGCTAATGTAAAGGCAGGATCAGATCGATATTAGCCTACGGCTCAGATTTTTAACACCGGGCGTTAATGAGGTGTTTGATAATGTGCTTGTGTAAAATAAATTCAAGGAGTCACAAAAGTCCATGTTTATCATAAAAGGGCATTCTTTAATAGGACATGTTGTAAAGGCAAGCATCATACTCAGTTATAAAGGTGGAATGTTTCAAGGGGAAAAACAAAAGAGCGTGCAGCACGTCAAGGCGCCTTAAAGAACAAACGATCACATTTTATGTCACACTTTTCTCGACTAAACACAGACTACAAAGCAAATAGCCGCCAGGTAACACAGACTACTTTATATTTTGGTTCGCTGTTTAGCTGTTAGCTGTGCTGAGTGTTGTCTATCTCTCTGTCTAAGGCTGCTTGCATCTGCATCTGCTCATGAAGCTAATCTTTCGCATAATACATTGTGCGATAAGCATGTAAGGCACTACTAATACCACATGCACTCCAGAAAGCCGTGGCTACATGTGACCTTATGCTAGTCAAGAAAAAGAGACACTAGATTCCGTCTTGGAGGGGGAGGAGGAGGAGGGGGGGAGTTTACTTGATCTCAAAGCTTTTGATGCGGGCCGCCCCGTCGAAGCTGATGACTGAGTACTTCTCCGCCCCGATGCGGTTGGGGAAGTGGACTGTAGAGCCGTCCGATAGGTTCACCAGGAACTCTGCGGGGGTGAATTCAATGACGAGCTGGATGGGGGGGGATGTGAGCGAGAATCAGGGCGAAAGAGGAAGAAGATGTCATGTAATGAACTTCTGCAATAGCAAGATTGGGCATTTCAAATGTAACACCAGTTCCCAGCAGCGTGGTGATTTGATTCAAATCAGATATTTATAATTACTGTAATTAGATGATGTACTGTACACACACGCACACACACACCTTGAACTCCTCCCCCAGTACAAAGGGAAAGCCTCCATCACGGACCTCCTCACACCAGCTTCCCCCCTGGTAAGAGTTGCAGACCACCGCATTCTCATCTCCGTGAGCGTTGAAGCGAGCGTTGAAATGCATGGTGATGTCCTTCTCGTCTGGGCCAATGTTCACTGCAAAACTGCGGCACAGTGCAACAAAAAGAGATTGATTACATTTTGAAACGGCTCCCCATATTCGAAAGAAGAGGCAGAGGGTGCCATCGAGACGACCTCAGCAGCTCTTCTCATCTGCTTACCATTATCCCCATCACGCCCACATTACTGGAGGGAAATTTATAGGTAGTCACCGACTGTAACTGATTATAGATAGATTATAGATTCCACCTCCCCCTGTGTTAGTGTGTGCATAAACACCGGCCCGCAAGTTCAGTTCAGTTGCTGCATTTGGCAGGGGGAATTGAAATCAGCACAGGCTGTAAAGAAAGAAGAAGAATCGATATCTTTAGCCTCAGCGACGTTCTCCTTGAAACTAAAGAAGAGGAATAAGACTTAAAACAGAAAGTTGAACAGGGAAGAAGGTTTCAGCCTTCTGAAATGTCTCCCCAGCTACCCAGTCAAACCTTATCCAGACATAGACAGAAGGTTCCTTGTCCTGATATCCCGTGGTGAAAAGAAGTATCAACATCCTTTTTTAATGCAACACTATAAAAAAAAATACTCCACTACAGGTAAAAGCAATGCATTCAAAACCCTATCAATATTTAATCTACATGTTAGGCAATAACATGTCCCCTGTGAGTGTTTTACTCTTATATTTGACATTATTGGATTAGTATTGCTGATGCAGCAATATACTGTTTGGTAGATTAATCAACAGCAGTGCATCATATACTGTAAAATCATCATGTCTTCATCCTTCCTTTTATCAGAAACAATCAGATTCAAAATCACCCAATTTGGAAATACATCACACAAAATGTGTCATCTGAAAAGTAACTAGTATCTAAAGCTTTCAGACATATGTACTGTAGAGAAAATGATCAAATTTCCCTGTGTGAATTGAATAGGAGAAGTATAAAGTTTGCATAAAATGGGAATACTACATTAAATACAAGTAACTTAAATTTTTTACAGTAATTAAATAAATGCATCTGATTACATTCCATCATTATCATTGTATTAAAAGGTGCAGTATGTATGAATATGAACTGGCCACCTGTTGAATCTGTACTCCAAACAAATAGGGGGCAGCATATAACCAGAGTAACCGCTAACTGCTGCTAACTGTATTCTACACATCCATGGCTGCACCGAGCCACACCACTTGGGGGAGTTTTGGTGTTCATGCCGTTTGCACAGGAGTTTGATACCACCAGGAGAAAGAGGTTTCTAAAGGGCCAGGGCTAGCAGGTTAGCATGCTAACTTCATTAGATATCTCTGCAATGTCTCCTGAACACCAAGAAGAACCAAGAAGAGATTAACTGTTCCAATTTGACTGTGATGAGCTCAATTCAAGATATCAAGATAGTGTTAGGTGAGAGCTTACTCTGTAGCGTCAGGCTTGGAGACTCCAACAATGGTCAGGGTCTGCCCGGCCTTGAAGGACATGTTCTTTATGATCATACCCTGTGGAGAAAAAGTGGGGGGAGGAAAGAGAAGAGAGGGATCTTTACTTATCGCATGCAACGTAGTGAAACTTCTCTGCATTTAACCCATCCCCGAGGGGCAGGGTAAAGTAAAGTACAGCACCCAGAACCCAACTCCAGTACCTGGTTGAGGACACTGACCAGTATTAACCTAAGGAGTAACCAGAGCACCTGCAGGAAACCCAGGCAAGCACTGGAGAACATGCAAAGGAATCGAACCCAGGACCCTTCTTGCTGCGATGCAACAGTGCTAACCACTGCACCATTCCGCCTGCCCATAGTAATACAATACATTATTGTGTGGAAATACTACTGGGTTTTACTAGATCCAATTATTATTGCACCTTCAGGCAACAAACAGCACCAGCAGCAGCCTCAGCCAACTCCCAAATCCTCACTTCATCCTTGGAAATTACAAAACATGTGTATTCAATTATACTCCCGTCCACGGACTGCTCAAAGATTCCAGCTCATTCCTCATGTCCTGCTACGGCCAAGGCCCCTTTTCCTCTGCGCAGATTTTGGCAGAGGCTAGAAATGTTGAAAAATGATGAGGGACGGCCGTTGTTAAACCGAGTAACATTTTCCTATGTGCAATACTAGATGGCGAGCGCGCAGTGGGAAAAAAAAAAGAAAAAAGGCTGAGAACAGCAGTAACCCTCGGCGCGGTGCTACCGTGCATGTGGCAGGGGAACACTGAGCTGTGTCATGATTAGGTAATTATACTTGAGCAATCTATTATTTGGTTGTGAAACACAGATTGCCAGTGTTCAACATTTTGTCATGTTGTCAAAATGATGTGTCTGGGGAATTGTTAACTGAAGCCGGGCAACGAGCACAACATTAGCAGCCCTTTGATTAGTTACGATTCACAATGAAGCAGTTAAACACGTGCTAAAGTAGAAGGTTATGAGATATTAGGAAAATCTGATTCCAAGCAGGCTGGACACAATCAGTTATATTTGGACCAGAAACACAGTGACAAGGAACAAGAAATTATTTGGCCCAAATATACATATATATTTTGAAGAAAACACGCCCACAACTCGCTTTATCACCTTTATTTGAGAAATCTCTGCTTTATGTCCTGTGTCCTCCCAAATATCAAGTCTTCTCTGATTGGTCAGCTCATACATGCCTGGGCCAGCACCACTTACAACAGCTGCGCAAAATCAATTCTTCGTTTCGTTTTCTTCTACTTTTTCTGTGAGGGTCGTGGGGACGTTACCGCTTCACCCCCCTTTTCGCAGGGCTTACTGGGGCCAAATCCAGTTTACTCTATGGGTGGTACACCCTGGATGAGTCACCAGCTCATCGCAGGACCCTTACTGATGGCAGAGGCTGGGGTTCAGTATCTTGCTCAAGGATAATTTGACATGTAGCTCAGTTCTGCCCCAGGGGAGCCGGGATTCGAACCAGCGACCTTTGGATCACTGGTCCACCAGCTCTACCCACTGAGCTACAAAAATCAAATCTTCATGTGAAAAACTAGTCGCAAGGCATTAATTATGCAAATGTGTGACGTGGTGACGCAGTGTGATGTCAAGAAGTAACAGAATTAAAAAGGGGCTACTGCCAAGGTGTTTAAGGAGCAGCGTTTTCTGTGGGAGAGAGGAGATTCTTTCGGTGCTGACGGTGAAGAAAAGCAAAATAAATCTATCAATGCAGAGGTGAAGTGTGTGCGAATTAATTCACTTTTTCAATGATAAAACTGTGGATTTTTCAGTAGTTTTGTTAAACATCCCTGAATTGCAAAATGTTTAACAAATTTAAAAAAGTGATTTTTTTCTTGAAAGCTCAATGCCTTTAAGGGAACAGGCGCATCTGTGGGAGTTGAATTTATTTATTGATTGATTTATTTATTTATTAAGCACTGCAGCTGTTGGGGTGGAAAAAAAATTCTTGCTAATGGAATTACTGCTATATTCTGGCAGAACACCAGAGGATGAATCTGGGTCCAAAGAACTGTCTCTGAAAGATAAACCTAACCGTGAAATTACAGTGAATGACAAGTAGCACGACATTCTTTCCATGTTAGCTTCCAACTGTAAAGTGCGTGTACAACACACAGCACTGGGGCTTCAGCAATGCAGGGCTGGGCCGAGGTCAGTACTGGCAGTCACCCTGTGTCTACCCCAGGCACTGAGGAATCTGCATACTGTATGCTGTAAGAGATGCCCCTTATTGGCAGAGCGACAGAATCCAGGCTAGCAACTGGCCAGAAACACTCAGAGTATGTACAAGAGAAACACATCCATCTACCATGAATCAAATATTTATTCCTGATGAATTATTTTACTCTAAACTAATACAGAAAAAGACGTTTCTACCTCTGCTGGCTTGTTCACTGCAAGGGGTGAATTTGAGATTACTGCATCGTTGTTAGCCTCCGCATGACTTCATTTCATTTTATCTTTTAATGTAATTTAACTGCCCCCCCCTCACTCTGCCCTCTTCCAAACTCATGTTTGCCCCTGTGGCCAGCAAAAAGCCAGAATGATACAGGGTCTTTGTTGTAATCTACTCAGTTTATGAGTCCGGGGAGACCAGAATGCATTGCCGCTTCTGTGCTCAGCTCTGAATAATGAGACTGATATGATTAGAATGAAATGGACAAATGTTAACAAGCTTAATTGAATCATTACGGGAAGAATGGAACAAACTGGAGAGATGACTTATTTTTCATGCATTAGGTGACTAATGGGCATGCATACGAGGCCTGTAATGAATAGTTTGACCATAAAAGGCAAAGAAATCTGAGGGGTCCAGTCCTTCCCGAGGCAGACATTACAAAAACACAGTTAAAGTGTAAAGCTGGTTTGGTTGAAGCATAGTACAGCTGATTCAGTTCCATCAGCATGACAGAGCAGTGAGCTGGCACATGTCGAGCAGCTGTCACCTTCAATTATATGACCTAATACTGCTCGTCTATCTGAGGCATCGAACACAAAGAGTAAAACGAATGCATGGTATTCTTAAAATGATACTTACTTGCATCATTTTTGCAGATGTGGTCAGTCAAGTATTGGTTGAGAAGAAGTGAGAGGGCTGCAGGCCCTGGCCACACTGCACCCCGAGAATATATACGGAGCGGGAGGGGCCTTCAAGCTGAGTGGCACTCCGAGCAGCCAATACGATCACACCACTGGAGCACATTGACCAATGAAGTCAAAGCATAGCTGTTAACCATAAATAACTACCTTCAGCATAACTGTTGTGCTTAACAAGTTGTTGCAGACCTTAGTCAGGTGAAGTGAAGATAATCTGTGAGGGATTATTAGTTGACACCAGACCGTCACGCTGTAACCTGCGGGTGCCGAGTCTGACAGTGGGAGGGAGCACAAGCCGGAGCCCCAGACCGAAATAGAACTGTATTTGTTGCCAAGGAGACAACCAAATATTTAGCTCAGCCAGCGGCCCTAATGTCCACTTACTGTATATAGCTGTAGGATCAGATGGCAGCCGCCTGCCAACTGAGTAAACTTCAGTTAGGGTGGGAAACAGGCCAAAGTGAAATGCTGAAACTGAGTCAGATCCTCAAAAATGATCTGGAAGTCTGACTCACAGAGGGCAACAGGGCAGACTTTCATCAGCTGACACAAAACTGACAGTGCTGTGACAATTGGAAATAAACCACACACTTACACACTGCAATGTAACACAACTTGATGTTATCAAGATTGAAATCATGAATTGCAACCGTCACTGGGATTACATAAATATATATATACATATTTCCCCATTTGTGTGGTGGGATGATGCTGACTTGAGTGGATGATCGGGTTACATCTCTCTTGGGATGTGCATTCAAGTCTATCTTGCGATTATTCTGTGCTAACAATTTGCTTTGCCGTCTGCCTATATATCTGCATCGTTTAATTGTACCTGTGGGAATAAGGGTTTCTTATCTGGCAGAGGCATCAGCGTGATATATCAAGACGCACACTTCTGCATGAGACTTGATGTGTCTGCCTCAATAATTTCTTTTAATTGCCAGGGATTTAATTATGTCGTCGTAGCTGTTATTTGAAGCGGGTGGTGCGATTCCTCTTCAGTGTGGGTGGGAGTCTGTTTGTATACTCTGGGCACTGTGCAGACATCTCGCCCTCACCCGCATTCACTGATGCTGCAGAAACCTTCCAGTCTTCTTGTGCTGGGCCGTGCTTGTGATGTTTTCAGTGCTCCTCTGTGAAACTTTAAAATAACTTGTCATGTTGCTTTAAGCTTCCTTAAAGATGTAATTTTTAAAATATGGCCAGAACTCGAGGTAACTCTAAGAACATAGCAAATCGTCACAGTAACCGACAACTGCTCCCCTTTGTTAGCTATTTGTGAGCTAAAAAGCTAATGGTTCAGTTAGCTATCAGACTATCGCCACTTGCTGGTATAAAGTGGTATTGCAAGACAACACGATAAACGTCTTTCACGTAACGCAAGCACAGTTGAATGTTTCTGTCTAAACTTCTGGCCATATCTTACAAATTGCTCCTTTAAGACATAAATCCACTTCTGTGCTGTCACAAGAAGTGGATTACAAGGAATCTGACTCAAGTTTTTTTTTTTTTTTTTTTTTTTGCTGTAAGTGTACTTAGAGAGGAAGGAAAAGGAGAACAAAAACTGAACAAATCAAGGTAAGGTATGGTCAGGACTGTAGTGTAAATGTGTGTACAAGTCTCCAATGACCGAAAACAGAATGTGAGTCACAGTGCCACCGTGCCAATTTGTTTTAGGTTAAGCTTGTTGCTTGTAGTTAAAAAAAAAAAAAAGGTGTTCAGTGTTACTTGAACACTGAAAACACATCTGTGAAGGGGTGCGAGAGGGCTCTCCGGGGGATGGAGCTGTTGTTAATCGCGTCAGCTGGTTTACAACACATCTGCTTTTACATTAGATCTGCTGACAGACAAGCACACACTCACAGTTAAACACCGACTTTGACAAATGCACAACCGTGGCGCTCGGCTCAGCTGCTCTTTCACACTGTTAGCAGACAAACAGTGTGTGGATTGTTCTTATCTAGAACAGCTGGGATCTGGCAGCGGTCCAAAAAGGCACAAGCCGTAACCTCAACTACACACCGTCCACCGTTCAGGTAAGCGATGTAACTGGGCAGCTGTGTTAGTGAACGGGGGATGTCACCGGGGAAGTGCAGCTCCTCAAAAGCTGCATCAAAAGTTAAATGTGGAACAAAAAAATCTGTTTTGTTTCCTCGTGCCTCAAGACCCGGTCTTAAGACTGTCAGCAGACCTAAAGACACAGAGACCTTTATCCCACAGAAACTCAGAGGGAACACACCCACACGCATTTAAACACAGATTTATTGTAATGGTTTTAATCATATATATGTATATATATATATATATATATATATATATATATATATATATATATATATATATATATATATATATATACTGTATATCAATAAGAGTATTCATTGTCATGCTAGCCACTGTTAATCTGTAGCTGTAACTACTGTCATCAAACATGAAATGCATGTCTGAGTACAATAACTTTGTGAAGCTTGCTGCCTCCAACTATATGCTATTACAGTTGTTCACAGAAGCTCAGCTCTCTGTTTTATTTTATTTTATTTTGAGAGTTTTCACTGGAGTTGGTGTTGTGTGTTTTGATGCCACAGGTGGAGATGAAAGCTGACCTGAGTGAACACTGAGTCTTTACTGACATCCAGTGGTCACAGTGAGGAACTGCGGCAATACATTGATATGACGTCAACTGTTCAGAGCATTTTTCAGTGTTTGGGTTTACTTGTCATAGTCATCCAGCTCTCAGACTTCACTCAGAGAAAGTTTATAATATCACGACATGTTTCAAGTATTTTTATTGTGAAGCCAACGGTGTATCAAAAATACGGTCATCTTTGGTTTATGCGATACTTCGTTATTTGTGATATAAGTAACAAAAATAGCTTCCAGTTAAGCAAATGAATAGTAAAAAAAAGAAAAAAAAAGAAAAAAAAACAGTAGCTGGGAGAGGAAATAAAAAGAAAAGAAAAAAAAAGAAAAAGAAATAGGGTGCATACCTCCCTCCCTGTCCCACCCCATCCCGCCCGCCCAGAGCTACTTAGGTTTGACCTGCATCCTGTTTTAAGAAAGAGATAATTGGTTGCCACATCCTTTTGAAGTCCTCCAATCTGCCACTAAGAGAATAACAGATCCTTTCAAGGTATCAGTCAGTGCAGTTAACCAGGCTTTAAATGTTGGTGCCTCTGTCTTTTTCCATTGGAGGAGAACAAGTTTTTTCCCACAGAGGAGACCATAGGATAGAAGGTGGTGTTGCATAGTCTGCAGGTTCCTAGTGCTCCCTGATGTCCCTAGTATAACCAAGAGTGGATCTGGCCATAATGTAGTCTTAAAGACCTTTGAGAAAAAAAAGAAAATACTGCTGTCCAGAAATCCTCTAGTTTGGGGCATAGTGTATAGCTGTGAAGTAGGTTTGCCTCCGCTTGGTTACATTTTTCACAGATGGATGGTATTTCTGGAAAGATTCTATGTAATTTTACTTTTGAGTAATGTAGCGTATGCAGAGTTTTAAACTGGATCAAGCAGTGTCTAGCATACAGAGAGCAAGTGTTGACATATCTCATAATTTCCTTCCATATATCCTCCGCAATTCCCATACCCAATTCTTCTTCCCAACCTTCTTTTATGTGTTCCATGTTCACCCGGTCCAGCTCCTGAAGTGAATGGTACATAACTGAAATTGCATTCCTCTCCTTTGTGCAATCTCTGAGACACCTGTCTAGTTTGTCAGGGGTAGCGTTTTCAAAATGGTCCAGGTGTGTCCTTACAAAATGTCTGACTTGGAGATATCAGACCATAGTTTCTCTTGTAGTTGTTGAAATGACACAAATGAACCATTAATGTACAGATCTCCCACACCGTGCAGTCCAAGTTCTTTCCATCTGTCAGAAGCCTCCATCTATAGTAGAAGGGGTGAATGAAGGGTTTGCTGATATTGGGAGTGTAAAGAATAACTTCCTGAGTCACAGATTTTTTTTTTCGGGCACAGATTCTAGGCACAATCTGAATTTGAGTCTCAAAACTGAGTGAGCTGGATTTCAAGTCCCTGAGAAATGTGTTGCTGGTACTTGAATCGTGCTGAGCGGGATATTTGAGAGCTGCTGGTAATTGGTATCAATTGTTGATGACATCTTTACACAATTTTTCAATTAATTAAAAGGGCATGACTGAATTTTCTCCCTTTATCAGAGGATCTTCATTTGCAATAAACCATCAGTCTTAAAGGGGCAGTGTGTAGGATTTAGTGGCATCTAGTGATGAGGTTGCAGATTGCAGCCACCCGCTGAACATCCCTTGTCTCACACAGTACCCACTGTGGCTGCTTAAACCACTAAAAACACTGAAGGCCCTCTGTAGAGCCAGTGTGTGATTTGTCCCTTCTGGGCTTTAAACCCTCCCTACTCTGATTGGTATGTAATACAATTATGATTAAACATTTCCAACACTCTGGTTCTTTAATATATGGTTTGTCATGGTTATTATTTCCTAAAACATTTGAACAATGTTTTAGAAAGTTGTCTTTTAACCGAGATATTACTGTATGCCAAAGAGTTGTTTATAAAGTCAAGTTGGACGGCTGCCTCAAACCTGTTAATGGGTCACAGAGCACCATCTGCTGGTTGGAAAATTAGACATATCATCGGTTTCATTTTCTTAAAAGTGAAACTGATTTCAACATTTCTGAATGGGACTGAGACGCCATTACAGGGTGCAGAGTCTCTACTACAGACACAATTCAGAAGGATATAAACTCTTGATCAAAAGGCACGCAGATCTGGTGAGTCTTCATATTGAAAGATAATTCACATATCAGAGCAAATGGCTGAGAAAAGTTCTGTTCTCAAAAGCTTCCTGAGCTGCCATGTGTGTTCAGAGACTTTCAGAGATCCCGTGTCTCTGAGCTGCAACCACAACTTCTGTTCAAGCTGCCTGAAAAAATTCTGGGAACAAGCTCAGAACAATAACTGTCCCATTTGTAAGAGAAGATCGTCGAAGCACTTATTGCAAGTGAACTTTACACTTAAGGAGCTAGCTGACTCCTTTGCTGAGAGGCAGAATAATGCTTCACCTGAGACGGAAAAAGAAGAAAAGAAGGCAGAGGTGACAGAGGAGAAAGAGGAAGTCATTTGTGATAAACATCCAGAAGTCCCTTATTGGTTCTGTGAGGACGAGCAGAGAGCTGTGTGTCCCGTCTGTGAGTTTTCTCTCCACCAGTCTCACAAGGTGGTTCCTGTAGAACAAGCTGTCGGCGAGCTGAAGGAGCAGCTGAAATCTGACTTAAAGTCTCTACAGGACAAGAGGGACAAATACAAACAAGTGGAGAAAACATACAGTGAAGTGATTGAACACTCCAAGAAGCAGCAGCTGTCCACAGAGAGGCAGATCAGAGCAGAGTTCAACAAGCTCCGCCAGTTCCTGAAAGAGGAAGAGGAGTCCAGACTGGCAGCTCTGAGGGAGGAAGAGGAGCAGAAGGGGAAGACCGTCAGCAGAGAGATGAAGAAGATTCAAGAGCAGCTCTCCTCTCTGTCTGACAGTATCTGTGCTGTTGAAGAAGAGCTGCGGAAACACAACGGGCCATTCCTCAGCAGTTATAAAGCCACTCGGACCAGAGCCAGAGTCCAGTGCTCACTGTCAGACCCACAGCTGGTCTCAGGAGCGCTGATCGATGTGGCCAAACACCTGGGCAACCTGTCCTTCAGAGTCTGGGAGAAGATGAAGGACAAGGTCCACTTCAGTCCTGTCATTCTGGACCCAAACACTGCAAACCCCTGGCTCCATATGTCTGATGATCTGACCAGTGTGAGACAGGGAGACACAGACCAGCAGCTTCCTGACAATCCAGAGAGATTCACTAGGTACATCATTGTTCTGGGCTCTGAGGGATTCAGCTCAGGGAAACACAGCTGGGAAGTTGAGGTGGGAGATCATCCTGACTGGTTCTTGGGTTTGGTGAAAGAGTCACTAGACAGGAAGAAAGAGATTTCCATTTCAACAAAATGTGGAATGTGGTTTTTAAGGCATAATGACGGAAAATACACTAATGTTATTGGTAAGACTGTAAGAGTGAAGAAGAGTCTCCAGAGGATCAGAGTCCAGCTGGACTATGACGCAGGGGAGGTGTCCTTCTACAAGCCTGAAGACATGACTAACATCTGCACTCTCAGAGACACTTTCACTGAGAAAATCTTACCATATTTTGGTATTGGAAACACTGGTGATGCTAAAACTGCTGATATCAAAATCTGTCACACTGATACTTCTCTGTGATGTTGAGGTATGAGTCGTAGTTTTAGTAGTTCTGTGTGTGTGTGTGTGTGTGTGTGTGTGTGTGTGTGTGTGTGTGTGTAAGACATTGCCAGTAGTCCTCGTGGGGACCAAAGCCAATTCCAAATGAGGCACCTTTTCTAAGGTCTGGTTAATTTTCGGGGTAAGGTGGGTAAAGTTTGAATCTTGGTTAGGCTAAGGTTAGGGTTATAGTGTAGGCATTGTTCACCAGTTTTGGGATTTTTGGTCTTCAACATCTTCAGAAATGTTTTAATGTCTGCAATTAATCATTGAAAGTGGTTTCTTCTTTATTTGGAATCTCAATTTATCCCAATCAATGTTTTTCACAATGTTGGATTATTATTATTATCATTATTGCCAAATACATGTGTGTACTTTTACAGACGATACACTCTTTATTAAAATTAAATAAAAGTCTTCTTGTTGATTTTCATCTTCGTTTCTATATACTTGGTATTGAGGTAATCCAGAAGTACTCTAATATTGTGATACTTGGATTGTGTTACTGAATTAATTTCTTTTTCAGGTAATTAGCAACTGTATTGGAATACATTTTTAAAGTAACCCTCCCAACTCCCTTAGCAGCTTTTATTGGACTGAACGCTGTATCCAGATTATGCTTTATTAGATCCACATGGAGAAAACCGGTTTATTATACGGTAACAAAGTTTGTGCTAAGGAACATTTCACAGCTGTCAGTTAAACTGGTTTCACTTTCCTTAGAATAAACATTTAGAGGTAGAGTTGTACTTACAACCAGGAGAAGGATCAAAAAGTGAAATTTTCAGACAACCCTTTTTACTTTGTTAGCCCTGGGAACAGCTCAAAGAAAGAAATCAAGTAGATCATAAATCATGAATCATTAATATTGTAACATGTTTAGCTTACAGCGATCCTTACAGGTTAGACAGAAGACCTCAGATAAAAAGCTGCATTTAGCTTCTCTGAGTTTTCCTCACACCTGTAAAGAAAGCTGGATGAGGACAGATGATGAAATGTCAACTAGGAAGAGGAAATCATGAGGAAGTGCCTTTCCTTGTTTCATGAAAAAACAAATACATTAAACTAAATCTATCATCTAAAATCATCATCTTTGTTAAAACTATTTCACTATAACTATATTATTCCTATAAATTATATTTTTTAATGACTTCACTTGAATGCTCTTTTTGTCAGAATAAACGTCTAGAAAGAAAGATTATTTCACAGATTAAGGTTTATTTCAGAACTTGAATGCTTTTATTAAACATTTGCTCTGTTAACAACGTTAATAAATAATTTCCTTAAACACAATCTCAACATATGATTACATTGTCATTACATCAACAGTGGTACAGCAGTGTTACACTGTGGTTACAGCATTACATTCTGAGGGGGGCGGGTCTAACTTGTAATCATATGAACGACCCCCTCGCTGCTATTGGTCCACTGATAACATATTCACTCTGACTCAGACGCGATTGGTCAACGGGAAGTAAAAAGGTGTGCTCGCTCGTGCCTTCCTCGTTAATATTAATGAGGTGGCCGTTTTGTTTTTAAATGGCCTGGACGCGAGCTGACAGCACATAAACAAGCAGCATGTCATAGTAATGTCAGCTGGAGAGGCTCGTACAGCTTGACTTTACTATTGTGTTTGTCGCGGAGCTGACCGGCGTAGGGCTCGCTGTCAAGTCGAGTGTGTGTGTGTGCGTGCGTGCGTACGTGTGTGTGTGTGTGTTTGGATACCAGCCGTCATCACAACAATCGGAACTGCTTGAAATTTATTTCTACGAGGCTGGCAGAGAAATGGCATCAATAGCAGCGGCGCTTGAGCCAGGTATAAGCCCGGGCTCCATACCGCTGGCTGACGCTCTGGCCCCCGCGAGTATCTTCGCTCCGGACCGGGCAGGATGCGGGGAAGACGCCGGGGACGACTGCTCCGAGGACGGGGACATGATGAATGGCGAGCCCGAGGAGCGCGGGGTCGACTTCACCAACAAGGTGAGCTAGGCCCTGCCAAGCTAACGCTAGCTACCGTTAGCTGCTCCTGTGGAAATGAATGAATGAAGCTAATGATGCGTTTCCTGCACGTAGCGGTGGAACCACCAACACATATGCTGTTCCATAGTATAACAACTGTGCACCAGTTGTACCAGACATCACACATTCCTTTGTGGACATAAGGGGAACTGCTTCTGCGGACGTCAAAAATTAAAATAGTTAGCTAGATGTGGCTAACGCTAGCCCCAGCTGATGCTTTAGCGCCTAACGTTTACATTACGTTAGTTATCAGGAGGTGCACATTGCACCAAATGCCACACAGCATGGCCCTGTTCTTCTGACGGGTGTCTCTGAGATAACCATGAAATAATGTTTATCATTTGACATGAGCCTGCTCTGTTTGGGTTCTGCAAACCCGGGTTAAATGAATCTGGAGCCAGTCCAGGTTTTATTGACAGCTAGAGCTGGACCCATTTGTTAAAATGTTTTATTTCCAGCTTGATTTATTTATGAATAAAACTTATAATGAAGAACTTGTTGTAGGCCAATTATAACTGCTAAATATCACAATGAAGAGTTAACGTGCACTTTTACATGACAACATATGCAACAAAAAAGATTGTATGTTAAAAAAGAGACACCAAATTTTAGATTGAGATGATGTGAGCAGAAACTATATATAATAGATTCTGACTCCTCAAAGAGCAATTGAGCCACAAGGTATGGCATTAAATTGGGAAATTGTTGATTGAACACTAGAACGTCTTAAATAATTTACTTAAAATTGTTTTAAAAAAACATATTTAATAACATTGATTTTATATGTTGTCAAGTGTGCTGAAACACAGGGCAGCAAGACTGTGGGGTCAGGTCAGCCTGCAGAACAACTACCAGCAACATCAATATGTGATCAATAAGAAACAACATAATGTCAGGTTATAGATCTATTTTGATGTGCTGGAAGCTAATTGTCTCTCTGGTCAAATGAGTATGTTTGTAATGATGTAAACCTGTATGAGAATGATAACAATCAGGGCTGTGTCTGACTCAAGTGTGGAATTACACATTACCACAGAGTTGCATCAGGGAGGCGGTCCCCTGTTCACCTTTGGCTCCTGTCAATTAAAGTGGTTCGTGTCAGCCTCAGATAAGCTGCGTTCTATACTTTGATTTACTTGTGTAGATGTTGTTCATGCGACATCTCTCTGTGGACCTTTGGAATACTGAGCCATGACACACTTCAGTACACGTCTACAACAATTAATTGATTAGTTGTTATCAATTAATTAGCATATTCTTAATCAGTTTGAGTAATTTCTTTAAAAAAAAAAAAAAGAAAGAAAAAGCTTCTTAAAAGGTACATTACGTAGTTTTGGGGAAGAGAGAAAAAGATCTTCATTGACTAATCATTTTTATTTTTTATGCCTAAACAAACTGAATAAACAAACTGACTTTAAAGGACAACACAATATCACACTGTTTCACTTTGTTTATATGTGGCGGACCCTGACACCTTTCTAGCAAAAAAAAAAACCCAAACATATTTCTGAGTTTGTATTATTACCTCATTAATACTATTGTGTGTACTGAGTTTGAATTTCTTCTGCACAACTACATAGTGGCCCCTTTAGATTGTGAATATTTTCTGGTTTCTTTACTTCTCAACGACAGTTGACTGAACATCTTTGAGTTACAAAACGTGACATTTGAGGATATCATCTTGGGCTTTTTTTAGAAAAACAGATCAACTTTTTTTTTTTTTTTTACTATTTTCTGACATTTTCATCGACCAAACACCAGATTAATTGACAATAAAGATAATCATTAGTTGAGGCTGTAATTCTGTAGCACTGTCAACTTACTTCCAGGTGCATATGTTTTAGCAGAAACAGTAATATTTAATATATTAATAACACCATCATAACTGTTTTTGGGAAAGTGTCATGGTATGCACCTGTAAAGTAAATTGTTCTCTAAATTGAAGCAATAATCTAATGAATGTGACAGGGATAACAATGTGTGGTTTTGTTCTTTATGTAGAGCATTGAAAAACCCACCATGAAACGCCTTCACAGCCATGCATTTGGTCGTATTTTACTTATTCAAAAACCTTAAAATAATAATCGGCGTACTGGAGATTTTCAGGTCAGCTTTATCAGCCCTCACGTGTAACCTTGAGGGGTTTTCATGGGAAGAGAGACAGATGTGTTTGCATGCGGAGAGCAGCTTTTGAACATACCATTCCCTGAATGTTTACTTTCTACTCATGCTTATGTTTTGAACATGAGAGTTGTATGAACTGATGAAGAAAACACCAGATGCTTACTCTGAGGTCCAGTCATTGTCTCCCTTTAAAGCAACCAGCATGTTTGAGAAGGGATTTGCTTTAATTATGCAGCTATTATGGATCAACCATCCAGTGAGGGCCATTACTCCAATAATAGCCAATTTTCTCTCTGTTTCCGTCTTCACCCCTGCATGCACAAACCCATTAGCTGGCACTTGTTAGTCCAAACGGAGAGCAGTATGACTCGTTACTCCGCCAGCTACGCGACAGGATGGAGGAGGGATGTGGAGAGACCATCTATGTGGTTGGGATGGGCTCAGGTGAGGAAAAATGCAGAGTGATTGCTTAAACTATTGATCATCAGACAGTCTGTGCCAAAGGAGTTATAAAACTTGGATACTTGAGCTCTTCCTCTTCTTCTTCCTCCATCTCTCTGTTGTAGATGGTGGAGACTGGGGTCTGGATGAGAAGGACATGGAGGCCTCCGTAGCCACGGTGTGCTCCATGTGTGAGCAGCTGGATGCTGACCTTATTTCGCTCCGGGAGCGCAATGAGGCTGCCGGTTTGGTGCGCGACTATCTGATCCGCCGGCGTGTGGGTGAGCTGGACTTCCTGGAGGTCAGGTGAGTGTTCAGAAATATAGTTAAGAGGGGTCAAAGTTACGATCCAGAACGATGATAGTTCTTTTACTACATTGGTTTAGTTCAGTAAGACATGTCAGACAGTTCTGCCTTTCTTGCACAGTTTTGATGATATTTCTGCACTCCTCCTCTAAATCAGAGTTGCAGTGGTGGGAAACGTGGACGCTGGTAAGAGCACTCTGCTCGGGGTGTTGACGCACGGAGAGCTGGACAACGGCAGGGGCTTCGCCCGCCAGAAGCTCTTCAGACACAAGCACGAGATGGAGAGTGGGAGGACCAGCAGCGTGGGCAACGATATCCTGGGGTTTGACCAGGAGGGACAGGTGAGGGGACGGAGCGGAAAGTTCAGTTTTATAATTTACATGGTTGAGTTTTGTGCCACTCAAAGGTGATGGCACTCTGGATGAAATATTGACAGTAATTAGAAAAATTAAGCAAGTTTATCTTTTAGCTGCAATGATCAGGGTTTATGTAAGGTTTTGCTGCTTTTCTTTTTCTTTCTCTGGTATGATAGTAAATAAAGAGTTCAGCTGGAAGATATTGTATTTTATTTTACTCCACAACCATCTGGCGTCCTCAACTTGCTCGCTGTTTGAGTGTGAAAATAGCATTCAACACATAGCACTGACGAGATGTGTTCATATGACCTTATATTGAAGCAGCACATGGAGGTGGAGACGGTATGAATGTAATGGGGATTAAGTCACCCCTCTGTGTCTGCCCCTCAAGGTGGTGAACAAACCCGACAGCCATGGAGGAAGCCTGGACTGGACCAAAATCTGTGAGAAGTCCTCCAAGGTCATCACCTTCATAGACCTGGCTGGCCATGAGAAATACCTCAAGACCACCGTGTTCGGGATGACCGGACACCTGCCTGACTTCTGCATGCTCATGGTCAGAAGGAGGGGGTGTTTATGCGTTTTTTAACTCGCCCGAATGTAAAATGAGCCACGACTACAGGATCCACGATGAAATACAAATACTTTGTTTCCTGTTGATTATATAAACATTTTGAGACATTTTTATTCTCTTTCCCTCGCCAGGTGGGCAGTAATGCAGGTATCGTAGGGATGACCAAAGAGCATCTGGGCCTGGCCTTAGCTCTGAATGTGCCTGTGTTTGTAGTGGTGACCAAGATTGACATGTGTCCCGCCAACATCCTGCAAGGTGAGTCCTCTGGAGTTCCTTTTATAACTGCAATTAACTATATTTCTTTCTTACATACCTCCGTGCCCCTAATTCTGGTGATGTTTGCTCTTAACAGAGACACTGAAGCTGCTCCAGAGGTTACTCAAGTCCCCCGGCTGTAGGAAGATCCCTGTCCTGGTACAGAACAAGGATGACGTTATAGTCACTGCTTCAAACTTCAGTTCTGAGAGGTACTGAGTCTGTTTTGTTTTTTTTTAGATCCAGAGGAAGATTATAGGGCTCTTTTTCTAACGTCTGCTGTGCCCCCCACAGGATGTGTCCCATCTTCCAGATCTCCAATGTGACCGGAGAGAACATGGACCTGCTCAAGATGTTCCTCAACCTGCTCTCTTCCAGGACATCCTACCGCGACGACCAGCCCGCTGAGTTCCAGATAGACGACACCTACTCTGTGCCGGTACTGTGACGAACTCGATGATATCACACATTACGCATAACAGTATCTACCAGATGCTGTCTAAACCATGGGTCGTGTTTGTGTCTGTGTCTCAGGGAGTGGGAACAGTAGTATCGGGAACTACTTTACGTGGACTCATACGTCTGAATGATACAATGCTGCTGGGGCCGGACCCCTTGGGCAGCTTCATCCCCATTGCCGTCAAGTCAATCCACCGCAAGAGAATGCCTGTGAAGGAGGTCCGAGGGGGTCAGACCGCTTCATTCGCTCTTAAAAAGGTGGGAGGGAAACATTAGTGCATTTCTTCTGTCTGATCCAGGGAAATAACTGCATTATAATAGTACCGGAGAATAAACGTTTGTCTTGTTGTTGCTCTTTGTAAAGATCAAGCGCTCCTCCATAAGGAAAGGCATGGTGATGGTTTCTCCGAGATTGTGCCCGCAGGCCACTTGGGAGTTCGAGGCTGAGATTCTCGTACTGCATCATCCCACAACGATATCCCCCAGATACCAGGCCATGGGTGAGGGCTTTATATTACTGTTAAAAGGTTTTGCTCGGTTAGAATGGTTATATTTCTCAAATTAAGGACTATTTGCACAAAATTATTTTCTCAGGAGTTTGATAGAGGTACAGCACACTGATTGGTGAAACTCACTTTTTTCCTCTATCCAATCGCCTTCCTGTCCTCAGTCCACTGTGGCAGCATACGGCAGACGGCCACCATCTTGTCCATGAACAGAGACTGCCTACGAACAGGCGACAAGGCTTCAGTCCACTTCCGCTTCATCAAAACCCCCGAGTACCTGCACTGCGACCAGAGGCTGGTGTTCAGGGAGGGACGCACCAAGGCCGTGGGCACCATCACCAAGGTAGGGCAGTTATTTACAGTAGGCATTAGTAGGCAAGTAGGCAAGAAAACCAATATTTCCTGGTGTAAGACCAACATTTTATAGAAATGACTTATTAGACATAGTAAGAAAGGATTTAAATAGAGAAAAAGGCCTGGTATTTATTAGTTTACTGCTCATAGGCCTATTATTAACAAATATTAAATTAATTAAAAATTATCAGGCTTTGTCAAAAAGAATTGTATCCAAACTCAACCCTTTTTTAACTTGTTTCTTTCTTCAGCTGTTGCAGTCCACCAACAACCTACCATCAAATTCCAAACCTCCACAAATCAAAATGCAGTCCACAAAGAAGGCGCCGCTCCGAAAAGAGGACGGCACCGCGGCAGCCGGCGATGACGCCGCAACGATAGCACAGTCAGCTGCAGGACTGAACACGACACAGCCGGTGAGACACACACACACACACACACACAATAAAAGTGTGTGTGGCAGTGAACTTGTGTTTTTCTGGATTCCCTGTCTCTTACTGTGTACTTGCCCTGACGTTGCTGCTCTTTTCTAACTTGTCTACTGCTCTCTGTCCTCCTCCCATTTGTTTCCTTTGTTCCCTAACACCACCCCACATACCCTGCTTTTATTTTATCTCACCTCATCTTAAAATTTGTCCCGCCACATCACTCCTTCGCACTCTCTCCCTCAACTTTGCTTATGCGGCCGGCCTCCTAAAAGGGAGAGGGAGATGAGGACCCTCAGATAAAAGAGGGCAACAAAGAGAACAAGGTAAAAAAAAAAAAAAAAGGTTAATTCAAACTGAAAAAGAGCAGTGTGAGAACCGGGAACATGTTTTCATGGTGCATTTTGAGAAATTGTTTGCGGTCTTGTTCTTTTTATAGTTGTCTTATATGACAGCTATATATTTAACACCTAAAATGTAAGTTTGGAGGTGTTTTATCGAGCGTTCTCATTCTCTCTCCCTTGCAGCCAAAGTCTGGAGGAGGTGGAAGGAGACGGGGTGGCCAGAGGCACAAAGGAAAAGGCCAGAACAGCAGCACCGTCTCCACAGCGCCTCCCTCCTCGTCGGGACTAGGAGGCTGCTGAACTGCCCCCCTCCTGTCCCCCGCCGTTGTAAACCTTCCTCTCTGCTATCACTCCACCAAGTGTCTTCATTCCACAAACCATGAAGGATGCAGATGTTTGGAGCTAGACACTCCTCACTCTTATTACGCCTTGCCTTTTTTTTTACACCAGGTCATACATTTTTTTTTTCTTTTTAAAAAGGGAACACACAGGGGTATACCGTAAGGCATACACCCTTAATGCATAATGTTAGCTGCCTTTTACTGTTTTTAATGGTTTGGGTGAAAGCAAGTGTGGTTTTTGAGGTTCGCCTCACTCAGGATGATTCATTTAAACCATATTTTAACTGTCGATGAAACGTACAATTCAGTCCTCCGGCTCAGTGGCAGGGAGGGAGGCTAAAACCCCAGAACAAGGGTCCAGTACCAATACGAGCAGCTATAAATGAAAACTCCCCCCCCCCCCATGCATTCCCTGTGTATTTGCAATGAAAAACATTTAATGTACTATTTATACTGCATATGTAAATTAGCTGTTAGTTGTGCTCCGAAAAAAGACGCCATTGTATAAAAATGTATGCAAATCATAAATGAATGTAGCAGAGGGCACTAAGTGATTTCAAATTCTTGATATATGGAAGATATAAGCTGTTGCATTTTATAATCGTCGGTTATTTATTTGGCATACATGCAGAAACGTTCACCCTCAGATGGTCTTCAAATCTCTCAACCTGCTCCCACGTGCACTCTTCTTCGATTCAGTAGCATGTCACGCTTCCACCGTCAGTCAGCCATGTTCAATCCTTATACCATTAGTTAGTGTTAGTACAGATAAATACAGCACATGATCTCGTCACTCCCGACAGTTGCTCATGATTACAAGACATGCAGCACTTTGCAGTGCTAATTGTGACTCTAGTGCTCCATGCGTTATGGCCTGTTGCTGTTTACATGTTGTGACACTTTAAAAACACACTTTGCCGCTAAAGAACTGACCATTAATAAACAAGCTTTACTGAACTTTTCAACAGTGCTTCTTTTCTCTGTAAATGGGAGAGTTCACACCCAATTCAAAAATACACATTTTTCCTCTAACCTGTAGTGTTATTCATCCAGCTAGACTGTTTTGATTAAAGTACAAGTAGCTGAGTTTTGGAGGCAAGAGCCGTCAAGATGCATGCTGCCTCTCGGGTGTAATGGAAGTAGATGGCAATGTGCTTGTGGTGCTCAAAGCACCCCCCAAAAATACATTTGAATTACTCTACAGCAATGTTGCTTTCCAAAAAGCATGACCTGGTTACTGAAGATAATCCAGACCTTTTTGTGAGCAGTTTCAATCTTGGATGTTAACATTAATGCTGTACTCCTCGGCTTGGCTGTAATGTTAGCGAGCCTCTTGTGCATTAGTATATGCAGGTGCGTCCTTCTCTGCCGTGATATGGTTGGTAGGTGTAGTTCAGTAGACGGGAACAAAGTCTGTGGATCAGGTTGAGTGACTGGGTCATGACTTCTGGAAAGAGACATTGATGTGTAAAAAAAAAAAAAAAAAAAAAAAATGCATCTTAAAAGTTGTTGCTTAGAAAAAACATGTATAAAAACTACTACAGGTAAAAGACATATTTGTAATTTTGATTTTGGGATGAACCATCCCTTTAAGTGTAACTCATTAACAGATCCACATACTGCAGGTGGAAACTGGCAACTATTGGCTTTGTTTGTCGTTGAGTAGACACCAGAGAGGAGACTATTCTTATGTATTCCGATTGTAAAACTTTCAATAGAAGGCGATTTACACAGGCTACAATAGCTACGATCATTTAAGATAAGCAACTTAAATGATAGGTAAGGTGATTCTATTTCCCGCACATGGGAAAGTTACAGTTAATGTCAGTCCAAAACAACTCAAACTTGAATTTGTCATGTGATTTCAGTCAACACTGGATCTAAGCAGCTTGTCAGGAATAACATCTTTTTTTCCTGTGAGCAAGGTATCCCCAAAGCTACTCTGCTAAAAGTGAAGATAAACTTAAGTTGTAAAAATTGTTCCTGTGCACCAAATAATGCGCAAAGTAATTCAGTTTTGTCAACATATCAGCCTTCAAGTCATGGTCAACAGTAACAATAAATAAATGATTTTCTTATTTCTGTGCAGCTTTCAGGCAGAACTGAAGGTCAGTTTGGAAATCATTGACAAGTCCCTATGATGACTTGCTTTAAACTCTCAGGGTAATAGTTGTATTTACTTTATATACAAAAAACATTACAAATATTATGTAACATTTATTTACTGTAGATTGTAACACAAAAAAGGATTTATCTGCTCCATTTACATCATGTCATACAAGTGCAGACTGTTCACAACCACTATTTGAGTAGCACACATACCCATAGTCTTGTATTACAATAAGAAAAGGCTTTCCTGGCATGTGCAACATTAGTATTTAATGAAATATTTTGTGGAATTCATGATATTGAGGTAAGTTTCATTCCTCCCAAAAATAATTTGTAACTTTACAGCTCCATATTAAGGACTGTTAGGTTTTGGGTAAAGTGGAATTTAGGACCATGTTGTGATGAAGTGCTGCTGTATTTTCCATACACACAACAAATACAAGTGAATGGACTGTACATGTCACTCCTGCACTCATTCAGCTATGAGAAGCTTAATTGCCAGAACAGTGAGTACCAAATAAATACTCACTGTTAGGACACAGAGTGCTCACGTCCCATAGGTAAAGACTAATCTGCACTACAGGAGTGTTTTACATATAGTTCTCATTATGTAGCGCAACCTCCTACACTGGGTCTTAAATAAAGTATGCACTATAATGCACACATCCTTCAGCACATACTATTTAGTCGACTTGTATGCCGGTATGAGAGTCTCTTGGCAATTATTTGGGTGTCACCATTGTCCAACGCTGAAAGTTGAAGTGACAGATGGACTCTGGACTGTATAGTAGTCACTTACTGTAGCAGACTGCTGTCTAATTCATGACATGACAGTCTGTAAGAAACAAGTGGAGACACATCAAATATACACAGATACGCAGGACGGCACAGGATTCAGTCAGTTTCTTGCTTAATGTGTTTAGCCGTCGATGTCCCAGCTGAAGAGGTGATGTTTCACCAACATATCCTGAACTCCCTCTTTCAGTGGCCTCTGTTCTTTCTCCTGGGGGGAAAAAGGAGATGTAAAACTTTTACCTCAAGACAACATCATCAGAGTTTTTCTTACATTTTTGATAGCTGATGCAGAAATCTTGCTCATCATTATCACTGACTGATGTCTGGTCAGAGGTGATTTACAGGTTCAACACACAAACTAACAGTGGTGCGTCTACTGAAGAGCTGATAAATGGTGATTACCGGTGTTACTGGAAGGCAAAGATTAGATGAGCATTAAGCAACCTAAAGCAGCAGAAGGTGATGCTGTGAGAAGCTTAACCCTATTTAAAGTTTTACCTCACAAGAACACAAATACAAAGTGAGATGATTTGTGTTGTGTTTCTCTCTTTTTTTACATATTTTGGGGTCTAAATGATTAAATGGCAACAAAACATTTCTGAACTAGTCCAACAGATTGCCTCAGCCAGCAACCGCAAAACAGGCTACAATGGCTGCAAGACAGTCAACACCTTTGGTGTTTTAACATGACAGTTCAGATCTTGTCACTTTAGGTGTTAATTCTTTGGGTACACTTGCTCCAAAGGATTACATTGCAGCCTGTCTCACAGCTTTAACAATTCCAAAACCAAATTTGAATCAATTAACCATTTTGACTACAAACCATGTAAAATTATGGCATAGTTTTAAAAATACTGGAAATACCCTTTAAATCAACAGATAAGTAAACTATCTAATGACCATACTAAAGCATCTACAGTCTCTTATGTGATATGTTACCTAGAGGTCCCAACTAAAGAGGTGATGCTGAACCAGCATATCCATAGCGTCTGCTTTCAGAATAGTGGATTTCTGAAACAGCATAAAGTCACAATGTTTTTCTCCCCTGAATACTTGTCTTTGAATAGTAAGACTTGCTTACTACTGATCTATATGCGGATGCTGAGGTAAACTCCTTGGCTCACCTCTTTCTTGTCAGGTAGCTCACAATCTTGGGAGAGGCTGAAGGCAAACTTTGACAGGACCCTGATGAGACGACAACAATTGATCAATCATTATTGGTTTTATTGGAAAACCTTTAAATTGTATTTTTAATTGATAATAAAAATGATTGGATTACTGCATGTAATGGGTAGGACATAGAAAACTCAACTTCATGAATTCATTGCTGAGTTTGTAAGCATCACCACCAACCAATTAAGTGTTCCTCACCTGAGCTCACACTTGATCTGTACCCATCCAGGACTGCGAAGGAAGGACCATGGATGATACCATTTTTCTACAGCAGCCATGCTGGAGCACAACACCTCCAACCATAGGTGCAGCACCTGCTCACTGATAGGGTAGACGCAGGTTAAGAGACCATGAACAAAGTGACTGACGATTTAAATTGTGAGTGTGTGTTTTAGTCTTGAAAACTCACTTGAGGCCAACACAGACAAGAGACCTAAACTTGATATCCATCTGAGCGTGTGCAGAATCGTGGCTCATGTTGACTGACTGCACCGCCTGGGGAGAGCAGACAGAGGGCGCTCATGTAGTTCCTACTAACATTCATTCATTCATTCATTCATCAGTACAGGCTGAATTAACAAGCATGACACTTCTTTCAAGAACCATATTTATTGTTGGAAACATATCACTCAAATACTTTTTTTTTTACAAAAACTTATTTTTATTTTGCTTAGCTTAGCGTTTGTTATTTATGTTTTCCTACATATTGACAAAATGCTTACTTACTCTGTATAGCAGCTCCTCTGGTGTTAGTACTTTGCCATCTTCATCTAACCTGGTAAACACCAGAAGAGAATAAGTTGTTACTTTATGATTCTGACGTATGAACTGAAAGTGGATTGATTTTCATTCCACTGCCAACACAAATACTATGACACTGCAAACATTTGGTTCTTACTGACAATAAACATTTGTTTCCCATCACTAGTTTTTTTAATAACCAGTTGTGTTACTTTCCAAACCATGTAACACCTTGTTTATATTTTGGGGGAATATTGCAAACGGACGACAAGAGCATCAAGGACCACGTGTGAAGAAGTTTGGAGCAATCTAGTCCTCACAACATTTATGTCACTTGTTTTGTTTTTTTTAAATATCTTGATTCGACATTTTATGTTCAATTCTAGATTAAGAGGGTTTGACAAAACAAATGAAAACACAATGACTGTGTTACCTGTAGGTTTTGCACAGCACCAGCCTGGAGTAGACAGAGTTGAAGTCCCTCTCTACCTCTCTGCTGGCGGCCTGAGAGAAAACCAGAAGACAATGACCAATCAAGTCCTGCAGTAAACTTACTAAAACAGCTGTGTGCAATATGGTACAATGAGGAATTTTGAAAATGCGCTCCTACCTCTTCTATGAATAACCAGGGGTGACAAGGTCCTCCCAGTATAGATGGTTTCTTGAGACCATGCTGAAATATGGCCTTAAGGGCCGGACACAGCGTGCCTCTCGCCAGGTCTGTTACTGCCTCTGTCACAGAGTCATCACCCGCTAATGAGTACTAGGGAAAGACACAAAAACATCACTGTTGAGTACAATGATTATGAATTAATTATCAGGATACAGGGAAGAAAACAAAGAAAAAAGTCAGCATGGAAAAACTTATTAAGCTGATTATTAACTGCTTCAATACCTCTTTGCTTCTTTCATCTAGGATCTCCACGAACTTAGCCGGAAACCAACCTGTAAAAAAGGTTCCACAGATAATACATGTCAAATTAACTGTTAGACAGATTAAAGAAAAATGGCTTCTCCAGATGGCAGCAGTAGGAGTTAACACAAGAGAAGAGAACAGCACAGACCTCTGAGGCCATTGAGCTCTCCAACCCAACAGTGTTCATCCTTCTGTGAGATGATCTGAAAAAGAAAGATTAAAAAAAAAATGACAATGGGATACGAATCGGAGGCAAGGTGTGTGTGTGTGTGTCCATGTTCTGAGACAACAGGAAGGGAAGCAGTGCCTTGTTTGTTATGACTCACAGTGATGATGTCATTCTTCCTGAAGCCCAGTTCGTCATCATCGTGTCGCTCAAAGTCCAGCAAAGCCTTTGCCCGTCTCCGCCTGTTGCGCGACACCACAAGAAAGTTTTCGTGATCCCGCTGGTGGCTCTCCATCGAGTAGTCAGGAGTCAAGTCCTAGAGAGACAAGACGGGAAAGTCAGGTCAAAAATGTACGATTCAATGTTACAATATCAAATATAGGACTAAATAATCTAGTCTGACATGCCTGCAAATGGAGGGATGCCTCTCTTAATGCTTTTGTGATTTTAATTGATTCAAAGTCCACCACAGGATATAAACCACACAGTTCCTTTGCAGCAGTGTGTGAACCCACCGTGCTAGAGTGACGTGGGTCCAGACAGTGAAAGTGCTCTGCGGTGCGGGTGATGGCCTCTCGCAGGGCTGCCACCAGCTCTGTCTGCTTAATGTTCTTGGATTTCAAGGCCTCTGCTTCATCCTCCCCAAACAGCAGGGAGCTCAGAGTGGACTTCCTGCGCAGGGACTGTCTCCGCACCACCTGAACATATAAAAAAAAAAAAAACAGGAGAAATTGAGGTTTTTTTATATTAGGTCAATAAGAACAAAGGATTAATGGGCACAACTGATGTGTCCATACACAAAGACTAAAACAACTGACCTTGTTGAGATTGGTGTTGAGTGTTGTGTTGTTTCCGTTGTTGAGCTGCGTCTGTTCATTGAGGATGTAGGCCAGGTGCTTATGTCTATGGGCTTCCAGTGTTTCCTGGGATAGTGTCCCTGCTAGCCTCATAGCCTCCCCAAGGACTGCAGGCCCATCTCTGAGTTGACTTGGCAGGTCCGATAAAGTGTTAAAAATGGACGCGGAGTTCTCTGATGACACAAGCTCCTCCTCCTGGGGTCAGGGAGCAAGTCAAAAAAGGATCATTAGAAGGAGAAGCTGTTGAATAGTTGTTGTTCTTTGTCATCATCATCATCATCATCATCTTCTTCTTCTATCCAACAAAAAAATTAAATGATTCAACAAAGTACAATGGAAACTGCATCAGGGCGGCAAGACTCGAAATAGGTGGTGCTGTGCAAATACCTTGATCTTGAGCATGCCCAGCGTGACCTGGAAGAGTACCAACGAGCCCTGGTAAAACAGCAGGTCCCAGATCCTGAGGAGCAGACGGATGTCCACCACACTGGCAAATGATGTCAGGAACCAATGCAGGGTGATCAGCGACAGCTCTGGAGAAGAAAGAGGGGGTTACATACTCTATACTGTATACTGATGATTCAGAGAATGTTCACCGGCGAAAATATGTCAGATTCACCTAATAACTCTCATTTTTTTATTTTTAATGGTGCACTGCACAGCAGAAATTTAAGTCAAAGGGTAATCCAGTGTTGCCTCTCTGCTTACCTATGTCATGCTCCTGCAGGAGGCGGTCGAGGGCTGGCAGGTATTGAACAATAAGCTGGCGGAGAACCCTCTGGTCTGTTTGGACGCCCAGTAGAGTTGAGGAGAAGTAGGACGGGGGAAGAAGGTCTTCGATCAGGGCGCACATCATCCATAGCACGTCCTCCTCTTCAAGAAAGAGCAGCAGACAGGAAACCACCTGGGAGGGAATCAAGACATGTTATGTGTGAGTGTGCGCATTTATACGAGTGTTGAGTCACTGATGGGTCTGTACGTTTGTGTTCTGGATGTGTTCTCACCATGCCAGTCCCCTGACAGTACCCAATGTCTGGGTAGAGCCAGGCCAAGCCCCTCAGTACCCGTCGCAGCCTCGGCACTCCAACGCTGGTCATACTACTGAAACACGCATTGGTTGGCATCGTCCTCAACAGGTCCTTCTCTATCTGGGGGAGGGAGGGAGGTTAATGAGAAACAATCACATCATGATTAAAAGAGCAACAGGAGGTCTTGGATAAAAGAGTGAGTCCTCACATTTATCCTTGTTTAATTGAGCCCCTTGTTATCCACTCAAATTTATACAGGGTTTCTGCAAAGACCTTTGAGGATCATTAGGAATGCAATTCAAGACCCATTTCACATCCATACTGGAAAAAGTACAGTGTGGGTTGTGCTGAGGCCAGCAATTGGTGATGCTCATGATGTGAATACAGAACAATATGGGGTGGTGGCAGCCATTTGCTGGTGGCTTTTTAAAGTGGCGTCATGTTTTCTGACTTCCCATGCAACTGTATTGCCTTTTAACCCAAAAAGCTTCAAATTCATTAATCTCAACAGGACTCAACCAAGCACGGAATTTGCTGTTCTGGAGCCAGATCTTACTGAACTTCACTTACCCATATTGGATGAAAGCAACGTTAAATACCAAAAATAGACCTGACAGTTATAGTAACTTAAACATGTAATTTCAGTCTTGCTTTTTCTAACAAATTCATATTTAAGACTTAAGAGTTTTTCAGGACCCACAGAAACCCTGTTTACAGCATAAGCTGAATCTATTCCCTACCGCAGCTGTATACCTGTGTCCTAGTGAGGAAAAAGCACCATACTTGAAAGGATAACTGCAATGGGATTGTGTATGTTTGCATGTACAATAGCTCAGGATATTACCTGTTTGGCTGTGGTGGTGTCATCATTGGAACTGTTCTTAATGATTTCTCTGTAAGAGATCTCTGCTGTCCTCTTCTTCTGCAGTGCTCCAGACAGACGCATCCAAAGCTAACAGAGACAAAAAATCTTTTACGTGTTGAACTGGTCTTGTAACTTAAGAGAGAACTAACTAGACAGAAGTGTAAATACTGACAACAACTCTAGTTATTGTCATTAAGTTTGTCTTTGAGCTTCTCATTTATATTTTTATTTGCATCAAAAATTGACAAGCCATCTCAGGCAATATTTTTGCCCAATGTGTTTCACTTCAAATCAACGACAAATCAAAAGAATTCACCCAGGCTGAAAAAAAGTGTATTTACCTGTGGCCTCATGCTGTGAGGTATGCCACCTAGCACCAGGGAGCGCAGTCGCTCTGAGCGTGGAAGGACAGGATCAATCAGCTCCCAGGTCAGGTCGCCCACTGTGTGGTTATGTGTGAACTCCAGGTGGGCTTGCCAACGCAGTCGCTGCTGGGGGTCTTCACGCTGGGGGGAGCCATCGGTGCCCAGCCAGGACCTGCACTTCCCACCGTCTGAGTGAGGAGAGAGTAATGTATCACGATTGAATAGCGTTTGAGTTCTTTGTAATCAAAATGCCAACACTATGCACCTTCTTGTGTGGAGGAGGCTAGAATATTGGAAAATTATAGGACTGTAGTCAGTCTAAGGTGTTTTCTTTAAAAGTCTTGGTTTGTCAGTCCAAAGCAGAAGAGATATTCACCTTAAGATTATGAAAAACAGAGAAACGCAGGAAATCTTCATTTCTGAGAGGCCAGTTTGCAGGACAAATTACTTAACAACAATACTAACAATTAATCAACTATCATGATAGTTGGTGATTATTTTTCTATCAATAAGACAACAAATTTAGGTGAATGAGGGGAAAAGTGTTTGGTTCAGAGAAAAGTGCTTACATAACAAAGAAAACATGGAACGCCATTAATGGAAGACATGCAATGTACTCCTAGCAGAAAAACTTTTTCTTATGATGTGTGTGTGTTTGTGTGTGTGTGTCCTTGTGAGTGAAGACATTACCTTCAGTGTCCACTCTGAAGCCAAACTCATCATACTGGACTTCAGGCTGCTCTGAGGGCTCTTTCTGCAGAGACAATCAAATGAAATGCTTTTCATTAGTTGCAGATCTCTTAACTTCAGTTAACCGATCAGATGTCAGTGTCACATGAGGACAAAAGCTCCTGTGGCATTTTTTTTGTCCTTCGTCATAGCTTAATATCTTATTTTCGGCTGCTAAGTTGTTTATATGAGCATTTTTTTCTTCATCTCAAAATCACTCTATTTGTTCTCTCTTTATTGACATCAAACCAAAGAAATATTTGTGAATGTTTGCACATATACAAACACATGAAGTCATATCCTCTCACTTGATGGTACTTGGCCAAAATGTCCTGGGGCCACATGCTTGGGGTGAGAGCAGAGAATGGTCCACCAGGGGCCGGTGTGTAGGTACCTAAACACAATAAGTTACAAAAAAACAAGTTACATAAATTACAAAACTGGTAATTCGACCGAAAATGGGAAATACAATAAAGGAAGTTTGAGAATAACAAATTAGATATTTAAATATTAACAACTAAGGTAGCCATTCCTTTGGTGAAATCGAATACAATAATCAAATCAAATCAGCTATCCAAGGTCAGTGTGTACTGAATAGATCTTCCCGATAAGGAAAAACAAATGTAGTAAATCCTTACCTGACATTTTGTTGGAAGTAGAGTGAATTGCTACTATATGCAAACACCGCAGTCACTCTGGAGAAAGGAGGTCAGCAGCTACTACCCACTCTGTGAAAAGGACAAGCAAAGAATGAGAAATTCCAGGATCATCCAAACAGCAAGAGGAAATCTCCTGGAGAAAAACTCTGCTAGAGATATCAGTGCTTTATGAGTTAGTGAGTGAATGCGACACGTTCTTTTAGCACCTCTCTGAAGATAAAGGGTCTTCATGACTGCAATTAAGTTTCATCAACTTTTACAGTTCATCTTCTCTAAACCTGACACAAACACTGTTACTGCTTTCAAAAAATAATGCAAGTACCTTCACAGTGAGTCCAACAATCCTGTAACGAAGCAATGTTCCTTCTTCAAGCATTACTGAGGGAAGAGCGTCACAGTTTCTACACAATTACAGTAAATGAGAGACAGCGGGCATCTCGTGGCCGTATGACTGCTCTTCTTCCCAGAGGCAATTTACTTCACTTAACTTTGTGTACTGCTCTATTTTGAGACTGTTCAGATCCTGGGGCAGAATGAACAAACATTCTGTGAGAACACAGAACATCTACTTTACTTTTTCATTTTGAGGACAGCTTTTAATTGTGAGAATTTACTCTTATTCAACATGGCTGTAAAACAAAGAGGCCCTGATAAAACTTTCACTCTACACTAAACCTATAGGTTTCAATATTGTTTTTTTTCTGGACAAGTGGGTCAGAAATCTACTTGCCCCTATACAAATAGTTTTATTCATAAACAATTATCAAAGAACAACAAAAATGATCGAACATTGCCTGTTTAATATCTATTAAGATTACTTGTTCCTTAACTACTTCCATCATCAGCTCCAGATAAAACAATGCATTTAATTCTATTTTATTATCTACCCATTCAGGCTAATTGCTAGGTTTATTTGCCATGGCCAATCAGGAAATCCTGAGTGGTGAACACTGATCTATAACAATATAGACACAAACAGTTATTTTTATTTAGAGGGTTCTTGGTCTGTGTTTTAATACAAGCTTTTGTTAGTATGTTTTTACATCTCCTTTGAAATCTAGTTTGATTCTAAATCAGACCCCACTAAAAAATGTCACTGCTTTACATTACAATTAATCATTTAAGAAACAATGCAATTTATTAGAACACAAATTAAATAAATACTTACTAAATAGGATATATAACCATTTTACAGCACTTAGCCAATCATCATCTCCTCTCATGGTGAGAGACAGTCACTTTTTGCCTTTTTGCCTGAACTTTTTGATTTGCACAGCCCAGCCAAATGGCCAATGGACTCTTATACACTTAAAAAACATTTAATTTAATAAAGCTATAGCATAATCAACAACATGTGCTCCAGATAAACAAACATTAAAGCTGGAAATCGGTGCCAAAGAACACACATCCAAAATACCGACAACAAATATGCTGCTGTCCAAAAACGCTGTGAGCAAACATAACCATCAATCCCTGATTATGGGATTGTCATCACCAACTATTTGAATAAGAGCCAAAGTCTCTTCATTAATTGAGGGGGTTGGTCTTGTTTTTCTTTTTTTTTTATATTAATCATACTTCACTTTTTTGTAGCGTAAGCACTGGTAAATCGCACACACACATACACAAGCAGACACAACAGCACAACAACTGGAACCTACAAAACAGGCTCACCACCATACAAACACCATGCCAAAATTATTCATTCCAGCAGCAGGCATCTGAAGGGGGGATTTAAGACTTAAGAGAGATGAGAAATCAATTTGAGGTTTGGAGGATGGCCAAGTACTTTCAGGCTAGCTGTTTGTGTAGCTCAGGGGAGCACTGGGATTTTGGAGCAGCTCCTTTGCAAGAACACTGGCAGCTTAATCGCTTGCCAACAAATCCGACCCGACTGAACCCCTCCTGCAAACTGTTGCGCATATCGACAATCTAATTGCAAAATTTTGCTGAAGGAAAAAGCAAAAATTCTATCTCAAAAGGTTAGCTGATTAACTAATTAACAATTATCAGATATTAACAAACATTTTGATTGTTGGTTGGTCCAAAATAAGGGAATTGAAGACATCATGGGCTCTGTGTAGTTGTGATGGGCAACAATAAATCAAAGAGCACAGTTCCCCACTTTTCATCGTTATTTTAAGAATCAAAGTAAGACTTGACCATTACAGCAAAGAATTACGGCAAACCAAATTGCTACTGTGACAGTGAAATTTCCCTTGTGGATTAATAAAGTAATTATCTATCTGAAAACTGTTAACAACTAGGTTGTTTAAATCAGATGGCAAGTAGCTGGTTGTTGTGTTCAGGGATTAGTTGAAGTTGCCCTCAAGTAAACAGCATCACCATTGACAACTTTGATGTAATACTATAATTTTAGATAATAATTTATGTAATGTGATAAAACTCATTTTCTAGAATATCGATTCATGACCACATAGGACTACATCATCACACTGACACAAAAAACTGCCATAGTCAATCTCACAAACTGACTTGGACCATCACCCACAACACTGGTCAAATTCAGCCAGAGTAAACCGCAAACTCTGACGTGTTACAAATATGATCTCACAGTAACAACCTATATCGTCCAACATTTAATATGAAGGGGTAGCCTTCACAATAAATGTGTAATAACAGCTGATTTTGGATGCAGGACTGATGTTTGGTGTGACACTTAAAACTTGACAGTGAATAGCAGTGGAGTGAGGTACAAGAAAGACCCATCCATCTTTAAGAAAGCTAACTCCATTTATTACAGTCACTGCTCTGGTGGGGTAGTCATGTACTCCAAAAGGATGAAACCAAATCACTCCTGGTTCTTGACTGAGGACTTGGCTAGGTCTATAATATGAATCTTGTCAATCGTACCTTGAACACAAGAAGATATTTTACATTACCGAGGTGCGGCTGTTCTTACCTGTGTTTGCACACACACTGGTCAACACCCTGCTGCAAGTAAAACAAAGAGTAACATCCTGCTGCACTGACAGGCCAAGTGTGTGTGTGTGGGGGGGTGTGCGGCAAATCCCATTCTCTTGCAAAAGAGGAGGAAGTTGTCATTTTTACCTTGAATGTTGGGTTTGCATTTCCCTGTCAGCCTGCCTCTCTGTCAGCCCCCTCCCCTTGTTGCTCACAGCGACCATCACAATGGTGACTCATGTTCCCCTCTTGTGAATACGCCCACATACACAGCCATGTATGTCAGACAATTACAGCCTCTTGCCACGCCAATTAAGCTTTGGCTGAATAATGATAAACAGTTCTTTTCTGCTCTTTGGAAGAATTTGTATTTCCTTCTCTCTCCCTTTCTCATACTCACACACACACGTCACATCTTTCCATTCACAAAGTCTCAGTTTCACACAGAAGCATGTGCCGCCGCGCTGAACAGGAATTCACTTCCTCAATATTTGGGGAAAACCCCTCCAAATCCACCGTCTTCCAATGAGTTTGGAAGTAGAAACACCATTCTGCAGAAGAAATGTGCTTTATAACAACTAATTCAGCTCTTCGTCATTCTAGTTCACGACATTAAACATCAGATTGCATATGACAACAAGTGAATCACCTAGATTTGGTATTTGTGGTTAGAGAGGACACAGCACAGCACAGCAGCACGTTTCGAGGTGTTACACAATGACAGGTTTCGTGTAGACTGCACCATTTCACCTGCTGTGGAGGTGTCACCGTTAAACCACTCCGCTGACCGAGATGATAAAAAAAATGCTAACGTTATGTCCGTGTAATGAAAGCATTCTGCTAACTTGCATGAAAGAGTGAATTTATTGTGTGACGATGCTGTATTTGCTATAACAACGTGACGTCAAACCCCCCAGCTGACGTCAGGTCCCGTCAAAAGACCAGAAATTGATCATTTCTTACCTTACATTTCTATGGCAACACATCTGCCTCACTACATTTACAAATGCAGCCACACGAAACATGCAGCGCGATAATATGCTAAGCCTACGAACTGACAAAAGTGCATTTCATAGAGCAACGTAACGTTAACGCACTCGCTCCGAGTTGTCAGCTGTTAGCTACACAGGCTACCTATCGCATTAAGCTAACAGTTGCATACAACGGTTGACGCTAGCCTGCTCACAGAACTTACCGTGACATTACTCTAGCGAAAGCACAGGGTGGAGGTTTCGTGGCGGACGCGTCTTCTGTCGGTGGGAAAGAGGAGACACCATATGCTATGCCATCTTTCGCCTCGTATTTGTGGTTTCCTTGCGTTTATGCACCTGCTCGCGACGTGTGGCTCCGCTGTATCCCTACACCCTTCTCACGGATTTCCCTATCCATCCCCGAGAAGTAGTTCCAGATCCCGGAACTGCGCTCCTCACTGAGCATATCCCTCCGCGGTGAAGTGGATGACGTAGGCACACGTCGTTTATTTTGCTCCGTTCATTCATTAGTTTCCTCACACTGAAATCCACCGGTCACGATTCACAAACGCACGGTCAGATAAAACAGGACACATCAGACGCTTAACAACACCTGATGGTGGAAGTCTGGCTTCATGTTGATGGTTGATGTTTGGCTTTTTGATATGAATGACGAATCATGCCTTTTTAAGACGACGTGTCCCTGTATAAACTGTATAAAGAGGCAAAAAATCTGTTATAATACGGCACATTCGGATATGCTTATAATAATAATAATATGATTATTATCTGCATCTATTAGTTTGAACAAGTATCAGATAATGAGAGTTGCATAGCCCACACTACAAAGACTCACAATCTTGCCAAGTTTATTATCATCTTACCAAATAAATCACACAATTTAAGACACACCTAACAAGTCACATTTCAGTGAGATATAAGGATTTGTTTTTAGACATTACGCTTATTTCAATAATTTTTTTTCATTATCACGAGCAAAAAATGAAACCTCAATTTTTAAAACTTCATTTTCAAGTGCACTTCCCAGTGTTCATTCTTCAGATAGCTTCCATACAAAATGAAGCACCAAAGTTGGGTTACTGAATGCAGTAATTTACAGAATACCAATCACATGGTAGTTTTTGTCATGAGTAGCATAATTCGCTGCATTAAAAAAAATGTAATTTGAGTTTGTCTGATTCAAATCAAAATCAAACATTGAAAATATATTGCATATTATGCTAAAACATGGATGCATCTATAAAAATTTCAGTTCCACAACTGTGTTCTCTTTCTAAATATTTCTATTGCATAGAAAAAATGCAACAAAATGTTTTGCATACTCTGCATTTATTTAGGTCATAACATATTTCCTTTACAAAAGCAGTACTGGCACAAACTACAGGTGTACTGTAGTACATGTCGGTTGCCCTTTAAAAAAACAAAGAAAAACAATAAAAAAATGTATTCACACGTAATCTACTCTGATTATAGTTCCTTTTTGTTTGATCTTATCATGTAATCCCAATTACATGTAATCTATTATGGCCCAACCCTGTCAACCACCATTCTGAATCACTGTTTTAGGATGTAAGTGGCAGGAGTGGAAGAATGAGGTTGTAGCCCAGCTGTCACTGAGACAAGCCCTGGATTCCCCCTCGAGCTGTCTGACTGATGATTGATGTGTAGGCATCGTGCTATTACATGATCAATCCACGAGGTGTCTCTAGTGCAATAAGTGCTACACAAGCTTTTCACATTGCACTCATTGCCGCTCAACCGTTGAGAGTTAGAGCATATGTAGACTATGTTTCCTTTATTACAGCCCCCACAAGCCTCCATCCTCCACACACCCACCAGCCCACATGCCTTTCCCACACCTAAGATAAGACATTATAATTGCAGCCGTGTGTGCTCCTGTCATACAAACTGGCCTCAGGGGACAGTGGCCTGACTTAACCACTTTAGTGAGTGGAGTGGAAGTCAGGCTAAATGGGCATCAGAAGCAAATGATCAGCTATTCTCCTGACTATGAGATGATTAATGCGTGACAGGAGAGCTCGCGCTTTGATGCTGGAGCCGGAAATTGTGCGCAGCAAGAGACTGCATTTTAATTTCTCATTGTGGAAAAAAAAAAAAACTGAGATTGTGTGTCTGCCTGCACACAGAGACATGTTGATGAGGAGCCAATAATCCTTTAAACTGCAAATCACTCAGGGTCTCTCTCTCTCTGTTTACCTTACACAACAGTTCACCCCTTAGTTCCTACTTCCCTCCTCCATTTTCCTTCCCTTTTATTCTGACTTCTTTTGTCTTTGACGCACACATAAAGTGAAAAGTCAATTTGTCCTTTCCCCTAAAACCTCTTTCACCTTACAAACCCTTCCCTCAATTCCTGTCTTAACCCCTCTCCCTTCTGCCTCTGCCCTGTGACACACCAGCATGACGTCCTCCTGTTCACTCTAACCCTCTTGCGTTGCCCGCCTGCTCAGCTTGCTGCACCATGCCAGAGTGAGTCACATCATTAAAAATGCTGCAGCCTAAAGCCGACCTTGCCCACAGACTGTCGGGCCAAATAGCCAAAACAGTGCCTCCAACCTCTACATGTCACACAGGGACGTGGGTGTGGCTCCGACCCTTTCTGCCACCTCTTGCACCCCCCAAACACACACTCCATCTCCTCTAATGCTTGTCTGTCTGGCCGTCTTCATCATCGCTGATCGAATGACGGGCACTGTCAAGCAAGCCCTGGATCTTGCACTGCGGTTGCTATGACGTCAGATGGAGGCAGAGAGGGGCGGAGGGTGGATGCCAGGGGAGGGGGATGAGGAGACAGACAGAGATCGAGAAACAAGGAGGAGGGTGGGAGGATGTGTGGGAGAGGGAGGAGAGGGGGAAGAAAGCTGCGATAAGGGAATATAGGAGAAAGAGCTAGTGTGTGTGTGTGTGTGTGTGTGTGTGTGTGTGTGTGTGTGTGTGTGTGTGTGTGTGTGTGTGTGTGTGTGTGTGTGTGTGTCTGTGTCTGTGGCTGAGGCACAAGAGAAGGGAGTGATGAGGGTAAGGTGAGGAAAAAAAAAAGAGAAATCAGTGGAACATAGAGTGAAAAAAAAGAAGAGGGGGGAGAGCAGACGTGGGCTGACAGAGGCATTTTTCTTTCTGATGTATTGTTCATATAGGCACCAGAAAACCTCACAGCCTCTGTGCATGTGGGTGGCTATTTTATACATCTCCTGAGCTTGCAAGTGTTATTGACATGTTCATTGGATCAGATGAGAGAGCGCTGATCGATCCGAATGAATCAGCAGGTTTACACCATCAGAAAGACGAGAAACAGGGAGAGCCACTTGTTCACGCCGAGCCGAGTCTTGCTGCAGTGCTGCAGTCTCTCCTCAGGACAGGAGATAGCGCTGTTGCATCACATCACAGCGGCGTGCAATTACCGGTGCACAACATGTGGGCCACGTCTGAGTGGATTAGAATGTAAACGCGTGCCCGCATGTGCGCATGCGCACGAGCGCGCATAGATGCGTATGAAAAATGCCCACATGTATCAGTGCTGTTCACGCGTGATCATATTTTATGTGCACGCATGCATCTTTGTGTCTGCTGCGCCATACGTACAGTATGTTTTTCCCGGTGTACATAATGAAATCACAACAGGGGCGTGACACTCTCCTATGTCCACATTTAAAAAAAAAAAAAAATAATTAATGTGGCCACAACCTGAACTTGCTTGAAACCACCGAGCCGGAACATGATTAAGTCTCCACTGTTTAATCAGAGATGCATAGGGCACCCCTTGAGCGACACGCGGCTCGCAGGTTTTATGTAACCTGCATGATGTGGCCTCCCGCCTTTGGGATAATTCACATCATTTATGCATATAAGGCCAGGATAGACTGAGCCAGGCTGGGTCTCCTGGGCTGGATCGCGGGGCTTTAACGCAGCTGTTCCCCCGGTCTCAGCGGAGCTCTCCTGTGATGAGGGGGATTGAAGGTAAAGGGCAGGGGCTCTGAGGCCAGGCATTCCAACAGCGAGTGATTTCTCGATTTCTTAGTGTCGGGAGTGGCTGTGCTGTCTATTTTTGAGTGTGTGTTTTCTAAATTTACACTACGTGTGTGGGGTGGTGCGCGTGCAGACGTGTTGTCTACCGTTGTTACCAGTTTCACAAACAAAACACCTACATGGGAGGAAGAAAAATGATATCCGCGCATGATTCTTGTTTTGAAGGTGCACTATGGAGTTTTTTGGAGAAGAGAACGATCCTCATTGACTGATTTCGTTTATGCCCAAACAGACTAAATAAACAAACTCTTCCTTCTCATGACAGAACAGTGTTTCTGGGGACCTTATTTTCCTCTGAGGACAGCTTGTTTATTCAGTTATGAATAGAAAAAATATTTCGGAGTTTGTGTAATAGCTCAATATTATCTTAAATGTTAAACGTCTGAGTGTGAATTTCTTATCCAAAACTACATAGTGCCCCTTTAACTGTTCTTATTTCTGGGTCATTGGAAGGGCAAGGAAGAGAGTGGGGAAATGATTGGCAGGAGTCTCGTGTGTTTCTTTAATGTGCATCTATACAAATCCTGCAATCTCTCTTCTCTCTGTCCAAACAAGCCGTTTGGGAAATGGCATGCCGAGCTGCCTGAGGTAAGTGCGCACATCCAAACACATTCACACACTGTGCGAGCTGATGCGATGCAAAGGAGGTGAGCGTGATGATGGATGCAAAGGTCAAGTGGGACCAGCAAAGTGAGTGTTGGAAGGAAGGGGAGGGGATGCTGGATTAATGACGCAAGACATAAAATCCAGGGCCAAAGAAGGAGAGATAGTAATCACTAAGCCACAGCACAATTTGTAGATGTTATTTTCACTGCAGCATATAAAGGAGCTGCATTAATACATCACCGCAATAAAACCTTTGCATTTCCACCAGTGCTACAACGCTGCGAACAACATAAATGGAAACTTGAATCTGCAGTATAATATAAGAACTGAGGTTTGTGGTGTTTATTTCAGCAATCGCTAGATTGATTAAACGGCAGAGTAACCGGTGCTTATTAACGACAGTCGTACCCCGGTTGCCATAACAAAAGGTTGGCATCGTGCGTTTTTTAACATGCATGTGGTCTGACTTCCTTATCAAGAGGAGGAGGAGGGGGTGCTGGTGGCACGACAGGTGGCTTCGTGATAACTTCAAGGCCACGTTACGCTTCCCATTTCAACCGGCTTTTCACCAACGGTGGGGAAATTCTGTAGCAACAAAACCTGGAATATTAAAGCACAAGTTTGCCAAACAAATACAAATTCAGTCAATATACGTTCACCCTGAAGCCATTTCAAAGGTAGGTGAAGTTTCGTAGTCCACAAAACAGTGATTTCAGTGTTAAAAAGGACGTAAAGCCAAATCATGATCTTTTCCTTTGGCACTGTTTTAAATGTTAAAGGGTGATTCCTCACATTTTTATACATCAAAGTTTGTTTACAAGTATAGGGGACCACTGCGTCATATTTGAAAAAAGCATCACAAAACCGTTTGTGGCTACAGAGAAAGCTGCATGTGATCTGGTTAACTGCCTTAAGTGACGTTACTCAGTGGCTATAGACTGACTTTTGGGTAATGTAGGCACCAGGTTTTGAAAAGAAAGAAGAATACATGGAATGGAGAAGGCGCTGTCTGGTTCTGCCGTATTGATGTATTGACATGATGCCTTCACACAATGCAACTTTGCTGAGTGACATCACTGGAGGCAGTTTAGTAGATTACATGCAGCATCCTCTGGAGTCACAAAAGGTTTGTTACTACTTTTTTTTCCGCATTAATTACCCTTTAGATTGAAACGAAATGTTCAACATAACATAACAATGCCAACGTTTGTTTTGGCGTCCGGGGAAATAGTGGACATTGTATCCAACAACAGTAGGTATCCTCTTTACTGAGACACATCCTTCGTTCACAGCGAGAGACTGTTTTTATAGCTATCATGTCACTTTGTTTGGTCCATCTGCTGCGACCATTTGCCGGGTGAGAGGCCAGTCATTATTGTCTTTGCGACAGACACAGATGAATGGATAATGTGCCTACATAAATCCCCCTGACCTCACCCCCACCCCCTTATTGTGTTTATGACGGTGAATGCAGTGCTTGTTAACCCCTGAACCCTTTGCTCGCCGTGTTATGTCTGTGTGCACGTTCAGATTAACTCACAGCTGACAGCGTCGTCTAAAAATACCATGGATCATGATCCATTATAAACTAGCAGATTAGTGTACACACTCCTCAATATAGGTCATTCTTCAGTATGTCAATACGAGTGACAACCGGGAATATGAAACACCTTAACCTGGGATTACATTTTCACTCGCTTATTGTGCAAAATTGTAATAAATGTAAGCAATATGGAGCCCCATACAGCTCTATCTCTCATCTTGGGAATCACTGTTCCTCAATAATTGTGAATTACTTCCTGTCGTGGCTGAGCTTGTTCTGCCAGCACCTGCATTATGATTCTCTCATGCTGCTCATTTAATGGAGAGGTGAAATCGAACATGATATGAACTCCTGTTTGAGTATTAGGACAGCGTGTGAGTGTTGTCAACCAGGATTCTGGCAGAAGGTAATATTGTATATTGACATTAGGGATTATCTTGCACACATTAACCCCTTTACACACATATTTCCCTGTAATATTAGCATCACAAGTAGCTCAACATGGCGTTTGTCTTGTCGGAAAGGTAGTCACATTTCCATTTTTTCTGTGCACGCTTCATATTCAGCTGAGCATTACAGGAATATTTCCCCTGAAAGCTGTGCCTTTATGTCACGACTTTCTTTACTATTGTTCAGTTCATAAACACTTTCCAGCCGTCATTCTTTTGTATCCATTTATTAAGCTTAGCTGCTGTGTCAATCATAACATTTAATAAGAAAAATAAGACAGTAGTGGTTAAGTGCCCTGCAGCGGCATGCTTTTCTACCAGGATGGAACACATTATTGAGAGACTGACTTTGCTTGGGAGGTCTTGGGACTTAAAAGGCCGTTAAGTAACAAGCAATCAGCATGTATTGATACCTATCTTCATTCGTTATTTGCGAGGTGATCGTGATGTGGTGTGAAAAATGTAACTTCTCCATCTCTCTTTGTTGCCTATAACAAGTGCGCGGACAATTTGTTTAAGTTAGTTACTGCTGCTGGACTGTGGCTTTCTTTGTAAAAGGACTCCATTAGTCCAAAGGATTTAGTCCATGGTAGCTTAAAAGCACACGACAGAGGTTCCACAGAGCCCCTTTAAGTGAAACAACAGGAAGCATCTGAGCTTCTGACTGCAGAAAAAGACTTGCGATTGGCTAATTTCATCAGTTATGGAGATGGATTGAAACAGCCCCCACTGTAGCTCGTCATCAACTCTCCCATTAGTCTCTGTTAAACGAAGAGAAGAGGAAGAGAGAGCAGCAGACGCACAGGACAGTCGAGGTCCCTGTGAAAAAAGAGTGGAGTAGAGATCATGACTTATGTCTACACATCTGTGTGTACAGCTACAGTATATGGTTTATATTTATCGCTAAGTGCTGGCTAAGAGGATAAAAGAACAGCGTGGCCTTGATCGACTGACTTATGCATGTCACAACTATTATAATAATGGGCCACGCACAGACTCTTCTGCATTGATAATAATGGCTGTAATCATACATTTGGTTTTGCTAAGAGGAGAGCCTTAATAAGTAAAAAGCAGAGAGGGCGAGTAAATGTAAGAGACGGACGATAAGTCAGTAATGCCGTTATAAGTTAAACGGGTAAGTGGACATGTGTGTGAGTGCGCGCGAGTGTGCTGCGTGGTAATGCAAACAACAGATGGTCTTGCGGAAGAGTTCTTGCTGCTGCCGGCGCCTCAGCAAAACTGGTGTACAGGCAGGTTTGATCGTTGGCGTCAGTTGCATAACGCGTTCGATATACATACTGATATAAAAGCAACGTGGTCAAAGTTCAAGGCGCACCGTCATGACGAAGTAGTATGTTCCCATTGTAAGCATACAATACCGTGTGCAACAGTATGCACTCTATAAGTGCAGCTGCAGTATGTATTTAGTAAAAAGGATGAATAGGAATGCACCATCAGCTTGCTCTTGCAGGTTTCTAAAATCTTACAAACCCCATCTTTGGGTACGCCTCAACCTTTTTTCTCTTTATCACACTTAGTCTGGGGTAGTCATTGTCCCGTCTGATCTGTGACATCTGATGCTGCCAATGGATGCAACAAAATCCAACACAAATGTATCGACTTGAGACAAGAAACAACGGTTATGACATCAACGCACGGAACAAACCAAGGCAATTTCATGTTTTCAAGGATACATGCGAATGCTGCTTATTCGTTGATTTGATATTAGAGGCTTAAACTCTTGCTCTCTTTCTCCAAGGGTTACCTCTTCCTAGGGTGTCAGTTAAAACTACCTCCTTCCCAGGGGATTTAATCGGATAGTCCCTGAACCTGTGCATGCTCAGACTGTACAGTGCTCTTAACGCTTCAGCTTGATTTGGTTTTGAGAATTGGCTTGCATCAATATATAATTTCATGTATTAAAAAATTCAGATACTAATGTATCAAAAATGTACCTTTAGCCATTCAGTGGGATCATTTTCTATTCCAAGCACCTCATCCTCTCTCTCCAATTGCGGTTTAATAAAAAAATGGTGGAAATATGAATGTTCACACCTTCAGCAATAGTTACCGTGGTGTTGGATAGGGATCTGTTGGCCTGCTATAGTGCAGATAAAAATCGGGAGCAGGAAGAGCACTCAGTGGTGGTAATCGCTGATAATAGGAATGAATGGGGTCCCCGTGGCCCTGATACACATCGGCTGATACAGACAGTGCTGTTTACTTCCTGTCAACACTCTAGCAGGTGATAAATGCTCACGGGCCTTTGCTCATGTCGGTACATGTATACTTGAAAGAGAGAGAGAAATATCACAGTGTGTTGAGAAGATATGCGCATGGAGACTGGCAGTCAGAAACATCACCGGCGTGTACCTTTATGCAGCTGGACAAGAGGTCGTGTTTATGTGTTAACGGGGTGTGAATGCGCGAGCAATTGACCCACGTTGAGCTCTTGTACGAGGGTGAGAGATCACACATAATGCTTTCAGTCTGTTTTTTTTTTGTTTTGTTTTTTCCACAAAGCACAGGCAGCAGCTCGTAGATCACAGCCACGTGTTATGGAGATTAAACACTAATAGCCTAAAGAACAACAGCACTAACATCATCAAAAAGAAATAAAGAGACTAAAAATTGTGCCACCTAAGATTCAGTTAAAATGCTGTGCGCAGTTTGGATGCTGGAATGTTACCACTGAGACTTCATTAAAACCTGTTTGGAGTAAACAACTCCCGCGGGGGGTTATCCGAACCAAATGAGCAACATTAATGCCTCCAAGTTTTAAATAAGTCCGTCTGTACATAAAAATGCACACAGCCAATGCGGAGGAACATGGAAAAAACAGACACAATTTAATACCTAGATTTAGGTGCGCGCGGGAACACTCGCTGACAGGTTGGCACAAACATGTGCAAATGTGTGAGCTGGAGGGCATGTTCATGAATATGTGCATTTGCTACACGTGTAGCCTTTCAAACATCCCTCTCTGCACACACACGTATCAGAGGGTGTCTAAATGTACACAAGTTCCGAATAAAATCCTTTCTTTTTTGCTTACTAAGTGGAGGCCAGTATGCATAAACCATTAGTTGATAAACAAACGCGATACAAAGACAATTAGTGGATATACTAATCTAATACAGACACTGTTATCTTGTTGAGACATAGGAAATAACACAGTAGAAGAGATTAAAGAGCGGAGATAACAGAAACAACAAACCTGGGCACAGATCAGGGGAGGTCGGAGGAAGAAGATGAGTCCCCCCAAAAACATGAAGCTGTCCCCCTAATGTATTATTTCTAAATGATTAAAGTAATGTAAGCATTTTTGATAGAAAGGGACTTTTCATTTAAGGTGTTTATATTCCCACTCTACATCTTGCTCAATGGTCTGAACTGTTGCATATCCTTAACTAAGTTGGAGTTTGGGAAATTAAGTTTACTCCATCCTTATGCCGTTTGTTTGCTATTAGACCATGTTTCCAAGGTTCCTCTGGGGCAGAACTGAAAGCAATGCAGAGCAGTGCCACTGATTACAGGTTTAAAAAATCCATAGGCTGGTCCTGTGACAGGTACCTTGAAAGTAATTTTGTTCAGACAAAGATAAATCAAGAAAATTAAAGGTTTCAAAACGCAAGCACACTGTTTTTACTATCTCAAGTGAATTCGCATCCCCGACCACATCCATATTTAGAGGCAGCTAACTAGCTAATTTAGCTGGCTTGCTTGCTATTGTTGCATTCAGTGTGCCTTAAGAATTTTTACAGTAGCCCAGGCTTGTATTTGTCCTAAAAGCGCACTCTATATAAGCTTTTTATGTTCTCTTTTTATTTAAGCTAGGGTTCTAGCGTTCTTTGTTATTGATAATAGTTGGTGATACTGAAAACAACAATCCTTTAATTTCAAATGAGAAACAACAACAAAAAAAATAATCTGGATGTAAACTGGATACCATGAGGCAGCAAGTTCCTTGTGTTAAGCAATCTGAAAGGAGATGTTACCTATACTATATATTTTTCAATGAATGACAAATGGGGAAAACTGGCTCATTAAATTTATAGTGAGTTTAAGTGAATTTAAGTGGGCTGAAAGTTCTGCTTTGATAATTCTTTAACTTTCTGGCTATTCATGTAGGCACATTTAACAGTGGTGTAGCTTCACTCTTGAAGCATTTGTCTGTAACAGCTGGCTCTCTGAGATTCAGATTTGCCAATTTTTCTTCTGATCTGTTCAGTTGGTCAAAGTGAGTGGGGGGGATCTGTGAACAGCTACCTTCAATTCAAATTCAAACCACAGGAGACAATGAGAAGACGAGGAGGCAGAAGATGAAGAAGGTGTAGGTTGAGATGGAGGAGATGGAAGAAGACGAATACATATAAATATATCGATACCAAACACTAAAAACTGAAATCCTAAAAGACCTTTTCTAGAACAATTAACTCAATTCGGTAAAGGCTAGAACATCTTCCTCATTTCTCTTCAGCTTCTTGCAAAACTACTGTTTCTAATTAGGGTCTGTGTGTGTGCCCATTCATATTTGTGCATGTTTATGAGAGAAGCACGGCAATGAGCTCTGAGCCAATGGTTTATTTATTGCTTTGAAATGGCCCCTTGATTTCCTCCATCACTTTCTGTGTGTTGCAGGGGTTGCAAATTGAAAAACCAACACAAAGTCCAGAAGCCACAAACAAGGCCTCGTCTCAACATTTACACGGCCAAGTATGTGTTACACGTGCACGTGCGTTTGCATGTTCTCATGTGATGACTCGTGTGATTACGGATGGCATAGGATACAGTGTTTGTGTTACTCACCTTGAAGTATTGTTGGTGTTTAAAAGTGAACTGTGTTTACAATGTGTAGTGATATTGTCCAATTAGGGTGGAGCAAAGCCATTCAACATGGACTGCTGGTACAGGTGTTGCCAGCAGCTTGCTGTGAGGCGGTGGTATTTCAGTGATGTGTAGCTTATTTGCTCTTAATTAATTTTCGGGAGACGATTTTTTTGTGTGTGTGTTTCTTCGGGAATCAGTTCATTTTGGTTAATAAAACCAACATTTTTGACACTTCGTCAATTCTGCGTCTTTTTTTCCGCTTTGCTTGACCCATCCAACCACCCACACCACCACCTTCTGCTGACTCTGTCACTCTTATACTACATCACCTAACTCCCTCCAAGTAAATGTAAATAATGATAACAACAACAACAACAACAACAATAATACAGTCATGTTTTCTGGAGAGGACAGGCCACATTCAATCTCCTAAAGTGACCTGGCTTATGTAAAGACGAAAAAATGTCTGTCGTCCTAACTGAGCCATATCCGGTTGCTGGTCATAAAGTTGATAATGCCTGTGTGTGTTTAAGCTACATGTATTGAAGTTCTTTCTTTTCGACATCAGCCTCTACTATAGGTTTCATTCTCTTCATAAGGCTTTCACCGCTTACCCCGCTGCCAGCCTCTCTGCACTTAAGTGCCTTTTACATCAAATCGCATTGACTGGTTGAAATAGCTTTCTATAACCCGCGTTGCATGGGGTCAATATAATTAGTTTACCAACTCAAGAGCTTGGACTGATCGCCAGAGCTCATGTAGTGAATGTAATCGCTGCACTGCATTGACTACATTGTTCACTTCCTCTGCACTGTGAGGTGTTGACATGATTGTGTAATATAATGTAAGGTGACGTGTAAAGAGTGGAAAAGGAAAAAGGGAGTCAGTTTGCAGTTTTCCTGGAATATGAACTATGTCTGAAAATTTGCACTTGTATTTTTTTACTTTCTTGTCAGTGAGACATTAGGGCCACTGCTTCCTCTCTCTAGCAGTCCAAACACGCTTCTTCATGGCAGTGTGTGCTACCTGGGTTTGATCAAATATTTAAGATATTCCATTTACCTCACTCCTCCTTCAAGCCTCAGCACTGGAAATCAAATATTGAGAGTCTGTGTTTTAATAAATAAGGCTGGCTTGCTGCACACGCACGAGCTACATGCGGTGACATGCGTGTACATTCATGTGCACGCAAAACTACATAGACAAACCCTTATATCACACACGCCTGATTAAAATGTGTTATGAAATGCAGACTTTCTTTCTCAGTAGATAATATCCCCCCCGGTTAATTCTCCGAGTGTGGACAATTTGTTGAAGAAGAGGTCAACCTCCAGCCCCTGATTACATTTGTGGCTCTGCATGTCGCCTATAGAGCCCACAGGGATTAGAACAGCGGGTGGGGGGGGGGCAACGCTACCCTTTGATATTTGCTGACATGTATGTGTGCACTCCATGTGTGAGTGAGTGTGTGTGTGTGTTAAAGATAAGGAAATGTATATTCAATGATGACACACACTCTTCAGGCATTACTGTACATCAGAAGCACATGTGACGTGAACCCCTCTGACTGTTTTTCCGGACACTGGACATGTCGAGCCTGGAAAGACTTTGGTTTAGTGGAGAAGTTCGTACAGTGATATGATTACCACAGACACTTTAACTTTAAACTGCTCTACTTCCTGACAGTTTAGCCTTTTGTTCTTTGTCAGTTCAGAGCTGTTGGACATTTGATTAACTTGTCCTCTGCATGAACCTCCCTGAAAAATCCCAAGGTTTTGCTTGCAGGCGGGGACTTTGTGCTAATCATTGGTGCTTTTTTCCCCGCCTAAAATGTTTCCCCCTATTATTTACGACAACACACAGTATTTGTGTTTCCGGAGTGCATTATTAAATATGGTCCCGCTTTCTCGTGAATGCTATATACTTGCTATTTTTCATGCTTTGATTTTCGAATTCTATGCAAATTTGTGGCAGCCCAGCGGTGCAGTGATTTGCTCTTTAGAGTAGGAAGGTCCTCACTGTGCCTGTGTGGGTTCATAGACATGCAGGTCAGGTTGGTCGGCTACCATAATTGCCTGTGGGTGTGAATGTGTGCGTAAATGATAAACTATCTGTATGTGTCAGCCCTGTGATTTATGCAGCTCATAATTTAGGTTTGCATGGACATGTGGATGTGATTCTCCCTCTAACACCTGATACATTCCCTTCACACCCAAAATCTCTCCCGTGCAGCTTGCGTGTTTTTTAACGCTCCTCCTCTCTTTGTAACTTTAAAGATTACACTTTTTAGTTCCATTCCTGTCCAGTGAAAACTAAAAACAAGATTTAAATCTGAATTTCTCTGATAAACTGAAGGATTAAGTCTTCCTTTATGGGCTGAGAAAAACTGCTTCTTCTTAAGCTCAAAAAAAAAACCTCTTACAACATTTGCTAGAAAATGCATCGTCACAATACTAAAAACAGGACTGTTTTTCATTAGCTTTTACTTTGGACACCTTTGAGGGTAAGTTCACCCAAATACACAAAATTCCGTTCCTATCGTCCACAGAACATTTCTGGAACTTCACAGCAAAACAGTGTTGAAGCATCCTTGTAGACAAGTAGATGGGGACTTGATTTAAAGCTGTCACCCTCCAGAGTTTTCATTTTCAGTTCAACTTACCCTTTAAGTATGATTTAATAATAATAAATACACACTAACGGTTTTGAATGCAGTGTTGTTGCTTGTAGTGGAGTAGTTTCACAGTGTTCCTTAGTATTGGCATTATGTGGTGGTGCGTTAGCGTCGTGACGCAACATGAATCAACGTCTCTCAGTGACGTGTGTGTTGTTTCAGCACCTGTTGCTGTGCGCACACCGCCAGCGAGAGAAAAAAGGAAAGGGGCGTTTAATATTTATGCTTCGCTGTTGTGTCAGTGTGTGTACAGATTAATATTTCAGGAAGCTAATAACACAGCTGTCACCGCCCTTCTGACAATAAGATCCTCCGTAACAGATCTCGTGTTTTTCCTTCCCTCTCCTCCTTCTCGTTTCTCTCCATTCTCGTCGATGTCGGTCCCGTCATAGTGTCTCTGGTTTGCTCTCAGCGCAGATTCAAGTGTCACTCCGCCTGCTTCTCTGCTCTCTTCCAGCCATTTGTCCGTGCCCGCCGGCCTCCATCGCTTTCTCTTTCTGTCTCTCCAGTCATCCGTGCCCTTCTCTTTCATTCTTCTCAATCTCTGCTCATCCCTCCATTCACCTCTGTTCCCCTGCTCGCCAGCCCCGTCTGCCCACTTTCTGCCCTCGTTTTCTCCACCTGATAACAAGCAGGTCAGTACAATGCTATGCTTCGCCGGCTCCCCTCCCTGCTGCACATGAAGAATGTGAATGGTGTAGGGAGCGACCCGGGAGGGGCACAGACACATGCACGCACACACACACGTAAAATATATATACGTATATACACACTACTGGAAAATATTTGATTTATCCATTTTTCACCATGAGTCATCAACCTGGTGAGAGTCTTGGAGCTGCTATGAAGTAATGAAATTTAAAGCTGTCTTTCACTAGCTAGCTTCACTTTCAATAGGAGTGCTGAAGCAGCAAGTCATGGATATGAATAATGCCATAATTCATGCCCACATCATTAATTTTTCTGCCTTGCCAGCTCCAGAACCCTGTGAAATGTTTTGCATAGATCAAGTCTGCTCTGTTGCCCTGGTGGTACTCTAATAAAGTTATGTGGAAATAGAAACTTTATACAAGGGGAAGTGCGGAGAGATTTTGATGCGTGGTAAGTGCAAAACAAAGTCCGGATCAAGTCGGTTTGAGGAGGAGGTTTCGATGGTTTCAGCCAGTTGATTTGGTGATATGTGTGGTCACTGGTCAGAATTTTGGGAGCAGCAAATGAACAATAATCGTACTGATGAAGAATCCGGCAAATGTGAGCACCTATAGTCTGATCGCAGCACACGGCATGAGTCAGCAAACAGCAGGGCGCAGTGAAAGGTGTACGTTACCTTGCTTAGTGGTTGAAGGTGTGCAGCCTGACAACTACGTCTTCTTGTTCATTACTCTCTGCAATATTTCAAACTGATCTGCCGTCAAAAGATGACAAAAATGACCACTGTCTTGCTTTGTAGACTTTTGCTTACAGATGCTTTGCATTTTCTGTGGCTACTTCATAATAAAAGTCAACTCAGGTTCCCCCCCTAGTTAAATGCTGTCAATGTTCAGTTTGCATTAGGAGTAACTTAATACTGCATTTTCTACAAGGTCATTTATTTGTCATTATACAACACAGGGCTACATGATGGAATTAAAGTTTGTAAACTCCTTCATGCTACACAAATGACAGAACATATATACAGTTATTAATATAGAAAAATACACACAAACAGTCAGCATCAGGGTGTGTGTAAACAGCGGCAACGGGTTGGTGATGATAACGTGGTCGGCATCTTCATGTCAGAAGTTCAACATCTGGGAACCACTGCCTCTGAACTCAATGAATGATTAATGAGAGCTTCTTTAGGAGCTATGTAGTAAACAATGGTGAGTCATTAGAGAACAGAATAGGAGATACTATGCTAATGCTAGATAAATCAATGAATCTGAATAGTAGCTGTTGTAGTGTGTTGTCAGTGACCTGTTCATGATGAAGAAAATCATCGCTTACCCCTCAAGAAAAACATACTGAGCTGTAACAGTCCCTCATTACTTCATTATTATGACAAGTATGTTTTTTTTCTTTTCTTTTGGGGAATTTACATTAAGTTACTTAATAAGGAGCAGGATTATCAAAACACATCATCATCATTTGCAGACCGAATACATATTAATATTCACATCCAAGTCAAAGGCTGCTCGGTAGCATCGGTGATGCTGGGCTTGATGTGATGAATAAATGTTTTAAAATGAGCATGCAGCAGTGTAATTAGATTTAGAGCTCTGACCATTAGCTGTGTGGAAAAAAGGCAAATTTAACAAAGCGTGTCCAAACATTTACACAACATCTCTGTCAAGAGACTGAACAAAGTCAAAAGCATTGGTTCAATGAAAGGGCAGTAAACTGATGATTGGTTCTACACCGGATCTTACCTTAATCAATCTAAAAACAAGATTCTCATGTATGTAGATGCACAAGAGTCTAGTCGTACCACAGGAGAGATGGGGGGGGGAAGAAAAAGCAAGCATTTTATCTGACGATTTATCTAAATATATCAAATTGGGATCATTTCTGCTAACAACAAACCATGCCAAAGCTAACCTACTGTACATGTGACTCTGCTAGCATAGTTGTCTGTCTGAAGACCTGCAGCTGCCAGAGTATCACTACTTGAGCATTGGTGGTTATAAGTGATTGTTCTTAAAAAGATTTAAAATAGGTAGCCTAATATTTGTATTACAATACAATATAAAATGCTAAAGGAAGTTGCCACAGGTCTGCGCAAATGGTGCATTTTCTAATTCAAGCAGGATTCGATATTAATAATAATAAGAAAATCTTTTTAAAAAACAAAATAAAAACCACTGAGCCTGAATGATATTCCACTGTTATAGCCACAGTTGCACACAGAAAACAAAATTTTAGCTTTGATTCTATTAGTAAAATCATTAAAACATCTGATTTGTATACTTTAATAAAGCCAACAATCGGAGGCATCGTATTACGCCAGTTCTTGTCAGCCCAGATCGTTGTTCTGACATGGAAATGTGTGACTAGTTTAGTGATTGGATTACCATAATGCAATCAACTCATGAAACGCACATTGGTCTGATTAACAGCAGGAGTCTTGGAACCTCATCTCATTACAGAATAAACGATAACAAAACAAAAATTCTCCATGGTGCGGACGCAACACTCCTGCTGTTACCTTGAAGTCGAAATGCCCTGCTAGAAGAGAGCAAAAGGCACTGCGGGTGACTAATTAAAAACACATTAATCATAACTTTGGCTTAATTTATGATTAATTAATCTTCCGCCCCAGGAAGAAACCAGTGACGAAAACCACAAGATAGAACGTGGTCAGAAGATGACATTTGACGAACGCAACCTCATTAAGTAGTCAAGTTGGACACAGTTCAGGCGTTTGGTCGCCCGGTTTTGGATCGAGCAGTAAAAATTGCTGAATGGAGGCGATGGTTGTGTTTGTGTGGATGTTGACCTATCACATTTGGAGCTGCTGAACTCGCTTGGAGCCACGCAATTCTTTTAAAAAGGATTTGCCAACTATTCCGACTGTATCTGGTTGAGTGAATCATAATGGTTAGAAACCATTGGCAGGATGGTGGTGTGAAGAGGGCAGGCTTTCAGCTGCTCGGCCACTTCATGGCTGCATGACAGGAAACATCCTCTTTGCTTCAGTGTTACTGAGCTGATGGCGAACTTTGAGCGCCAATAAAAATCATTTCCAAAGAAGGATCAAACCAATGTCATTGGAAGATAAACAAACAAACCAAAAAAAAAAGGCAATTCTGTCCAACAGTTTTATACTAATTCCTTATCTTTTTGTGAAAGAAAGAAGGGAGGACGGAGCCAGTTGGCAGCGTCTGAAAGCTGCAGCATGATAAAAAGAGGTGGGACTGTAACAACGTATGGTTTGGTGACAGGTCAGGAGATGGAGAGTGCGAGCGAAAACAAGAAAATGTATGTAAGTGTGCAGAAGGAGCTGGCGGAGGAGTGAGAGAGCCAGGAAGAACACAGCAAAGAGAATGAGGGAGCAGCGATGGAAGAGAAGAGGGGGGAAGCTCCTCTGGGGTGTAATTATAAGCCTCTGAATCCAGTTCGCCGTTGACCGCCAGAACACGAGACAGAAGAAGAAGAAGAAGAAAAAGAAGAAGAAGGAAGAGATGTGCGAGAGCAGATGCAACGAGAGGAGAGAGCAGATCACAAGGGAGGGGAGTCCCTCAGCGAGAGGAAACAAAGAAAAAAGGGAGGAGGAGCGAGCGAGGACAGCGGAATAAAAGGAAATTGCTAACTACGGCCGAGTAAAGGAAACATGGCACAGATGAGAAGAGGTGTGGAAACTGAACGGCAAGAGAACGGGAGGTGGAGAGAGTAAATGAGGGAATATGAGCGTGGACAGAGGGATTGGGCGGTTGATTGAATTCTCACTGTTCAACATTTTCCTTCTGTGTTACCATGAGATGTTTTTACCTTTCCAAATTTATTATTTTTGTTATTTTTTAACGGTTTCCTCTCCTTAACACAAACTTGAGACAAATACATAGTCAACCCCAAGTCCCTAAGAAGAGCGGCAGGCTTTGAAGCCACCTTTCGTAGTGGCCGAACCGTTAATTACAACGTCACTCGATGCACTGGGGCCTAAAAAGACTTCTCCCCATGAGCTTACATTGGAAGAGAAGCGGCTGTAAATGGTGGATACATTTTTTTGGAGTGTCACAACCCAACAGCCACCGAGCAGCTTTTTCTAGGGATGAACGGGCTACCAGCTCGAATGCTGTAACCAGATAGTGGCTGTTGGATCAGTGGGGCAGCAAATCGGAAAGAAACCCTCTCGTGGCTGAAGAGATCTCTACTCTTCTGGAGAAAGTCCGTCATTGCTGCCTAAGTAAGAGGAATAAGAAGTAACTACAGCACCTCGTATTTTATGCTTCGCTCTATCTTGGGAGATCTCATATCAATGTAGGCCACACATTGAATGCTACAAGTTATATTGTCCACTGCGACAGCCATCCACTGTAAGGATGACTCTGTCTTCATCTGACAAACCCACTGACTTTTAGTGAACCGGTGTTTGTCTTGGTGGAGGACAGGCCTGGTAGAAAGAGCTAGAGAGACAAGCAGACATTGTTATGTTCTCTTGGGCTGTCATGAGACTCTGGTGTCAGTGCCCCAAAAGACAGAAGCACCCGTGACATCTGTCTTCATTGTCTGTGTCGTGATTTGGTGATAAAGCAGAAGCTTTGTGCCTTTTTTTTCCTTCTTCCAGGCGCTCTCAGCTTTACTGCTTTCTTTTTAAGGAAGAGTTGCTCTCATCTGTCCAGACGGATAAAGAGAATGATTTTGATCCAATCTTTTAAACAGAGGGTACGTTTATCTTTATTTTATTTCTGCTTTTTCTCCTTATACTTTGCAGGATGATGAAAAAGAGCCAGAAAATAGTTTTTTTTTTTTTTTTGTAGAGTAACCTTTGTAAGTAAATGCGGTCAAATCAACATATATCAGTGGTCTGAAGAGCCTTGGTTATGATCGACTGTTACAGGAAGAGAAAACCTGTTTAGTGCTGGTACACAAACATGCACATAAAGTAAATATTTCATTAAGAGGAGCTTTAGTTGAAGGGGCACACATGTATTTGTTCTACCTCCACTGAGCTTGAGGCGCAGAAGCACTGGAGAAACCCACCAACTGGTTTCAGACTTAAGTCAATATGTAAAAGAATTCGCTGTGCGAGGCCGGGGATGATCTGCATAGCGCAACGTAACAGATTTATGAAATGACGTGCCTTTGAAACTGGCGCATGCCTTTGAAAGCACTTCTCCTGGGATTTGCCGGCTCCCACAGGACAGAGAAGAAAAAGCCTGCAGAACATCTCCACTCTGAAATGCAGCACTGATCCTATTACGGCTGACATGAGTGACACACGCGACTGATATACGAGGACCAACAGCCTGTTAATTGTTTTATCTGACATTTGGCCACAGAGGGCTTTGAATTAGGATGCTAATATAACCCCCTGTTAACTCCGTCATCAAACAAACTCTGAGCCTGATATTATGTCTGATTGTAGAGCACTTTCACTCAAACCCCCGAGACCATTACCGACGATGACAATTCAGCTCCAGTTCAGCGAGATGAATTGAAGCATGAAGACGATTTGAACAGTCACCGTAATTGACGCTGACAGTCGTAGGATGACTGTGCGTTGGGTGTTGTTTCCGTTCCGAAAAGGAGGTTTGGTGCTGTGAGCGCTTGGCTGCATGGGCTTGCTGCTGATGCTGAGATCCCTCGGGTGCTGTGGTGAGTCAGGTTCCCTGTCGCAATGCATTCGCTACAACGCAGACATGCTCCGGGGAATCCATGACTGATCCTCCTGCCCTGCAGTGCGCCGCTCGTGTGTATGTGCGTGCACGACGGCGTGTCTTGGGCGGGGTAAGAGTGTACACATGGTGTGTGTCCTGTGAACTCCAAACCACAAGAAAGACTTACGAGCTCCTTGCTGATGTCAAATACCTTGACCCAGTGGGCACATGGCAAACACTCGGCTTAAGTGTGGTGTGTGTCCCTGGACAAACAGTATGACTGTGACAGTTTGCCTTGGCTGCAATATGTTAAATGTCATTGTATCGTGTATAGATATTGACTGCCACCGCTATCAAGAGCGGTCTGCTCTATGGGGCTCAATAATACAGTACTAGTGCTTGCTGTGTTTGATGTGCGCACGCTCATTGGCTCATATGCATAATGGTATTGTCACATCGATAGCAGTGATTGACGAAGCGCCCTGTCCCCCTGATTGCCAAGGACACCCCCCCGGTGAGTGATGGGTGCAGCCTTGAATCAGAAACAGATCGCTTGTCAAGTAGTGAATGCATGAACGAGATACAAATGTTAAAAATACACAGATTTTTGACAGGAATGGAAAAACAAAATGAGAAATGATCGTTGAATTAACTCAAATGCGTAATGTAATCCAGATCAGAAATTGTATCTGTGGTCCCCACCAATACACAATCCCAGGAACGTGCGTTACTCTGGACACACACAGACGCACACATGCTCATTTTTGGTGTGACAAGATGTAATATCCATATGACATGATATATGGTATCTGCAGACTCAATAGGTCTACACTCACCGCAGCACTTCGCGCGCCATCGGTCTTCATATATCTCAGAGCATTTTTCTGCCCTCTGCGCTGAGCCACAGAGGTTAAATTAAAACCAACACTAGACACAGAGCAGCCCATCCTTATGCCTCCCCATCTCTTCTCCCGCTCACGGCTCCCGCAATTTACGGTCCTCAATCTGTTCCCATTTCATTTCCCACATGCTTTTTCTCCTTTTATATGGACTACTCTCCAACATACAGTATATCCTTCAGGAGGTATCTGTATTTGCATTGATGCACACTCTAGAATGTGCTCATACTAATGCTTCAAAGTCTAAGTACTTTTTAGATAATACGCACCACACTTTGAATTCCTTTAATAGCGTGTTCTTTGGGAAATTAATATGTTTTGCTGTATGGAATGTAAAATGGAATTAAATGTGTATGGGGAAGATTTTAGTTGATTGTCATACATAGAATAGGCATAGAAGTTGTATTTCCATAAGTGGAAAAGAATAAAAGTCTTTCTCATCTGGAAACTTTTCACTCATTGGCATTCAAAGCAGGTCTGTGGACCAATATCCAAAATTGGCTTAAGTCACTCAACCCTCATTTTGAATTTACACCGTTAAACATTATATTCGGCATTCTGAGTGAAAAAGATAAGATATTAAATACAATTATTCTGTTAGATGACATATTCTTATTTGAAGCTCAATCAAGAACCAATTAATTTTAATTTGTACGTTTTTAAAAAATGTATTGCGAGGAAGATTGTTATAAGGTAGCAAGATAATTGCTACTTACCTTTACAAATCAGCACAACACAATATAAAATCGGAGAAATGTGCTATTCTGGTGAAGAGTGGGACTGTATAAAAATTAAATATGTTTTACAATTGTGTTTTACATTTTAATTTTTTTTTCATTTTAGTGATGAACTACGCATGTCAACTTTATTATATGAATTACTAAAGGGATTCGACTCAATTTCTCAATTTATCTCTTATTTCATTTCACCTTTTTTCTTTCTTTACTTTGTGCCCAACTTTCTTTTTGTTCTTTTGTGGGGATACACTGTATGTGTATAGTTGATTTTGCATGTATCAAATTCAATAAAAGTTCACAAATAAAATTAAATTATTCATATGTGAAAAATCTTTTGACCTGTAAAAATGTCTCGTTAACATGTGGCGTCAATTTATATTGACACATTTAAATTCAAGTTCACGTGAAAACGGACAATCGCATCTAAATGTGTATGAAAATGTGGAATTCACATGAGGATATTTCAGAAAAAAAAGTTGAAAAAAAGTGAAAATAGCCAATCAGATGTGAAAACACTCAATTAACATCTGAAATTGGGATTTTCACATTTAAAATATCTAATTTAAATAGCTAAGGACCCTCTTTTCCTAATTGTGCAACAAAGGTCTCATTGTTTGAAGTCTCATATTCTTTTTATGTGTTATTAGATGGGTGTGTTGTGTTTCTATGAACTGAATAGGCACTTGGGTCAGTGCTTGCTACCTTGATCCTGACTGGTTTTGACAACATGCGTCGGTGCACCTGTAAGTGAACGCATCGCTCTGACAAGAGCGTTAATCAAAAAGTTAATTTCACACAACAGAAACAAACCACTGGAATGTAGATGCAGTTGATGGATTTACTTTGTAGTCCTTCTAAATGATGCATGACTGAACCTCACTGGATAAAGGTTTTTAAAGTAATCTGCACCGTTTGAGCGTTGAAAGTCATTGCATTGAACTTTTGAATTAACTCTTTTTCTCCTTTCATTACTGACACTTGGAAGCTTTAGATGAGTCCGTGTCATCTTGCATCTTGTTATGCTGTTGCCATTACTGACACCAGGATTGCACACAGCTATGTTTTACAAACTGCAGGTTCCCTCTGTCACACCAGTTGGAAAACATGGCTCTTACATGCCAGTCTTAGATCCTTATATTCATTTCCTTCCATTATACCTTCTGTCTGTCATATTGTTGACAGTGTGGGTCCCAGGAGCCTGTTGTCAGCTCCTCCTGTCACATGCAATGCCACACAAGATACAAGCATCCGGTCTGGTCCGCCAGTCAGAAATACTTCCCTTCATTAATAGTTTCAAGATGGTGGAAGTGAAAATGTCTGCTATTCCGAAGCTAAGGCCTAATTATTTGAAACACACACTACTGATCAAAAGTTTGGACACACCTCCTCATTTAATTTTTTTTCTTTTTCTTTCATGACTATTTACATTGTAGATTCTCACTGAAGGCATCAGAACTATGAATGAACACATATATAATTATGTAGTAAACAAAAAGTGTGAAATATCTCAAAATATGTTTTAAATTTTGGATTCTTCAAAGCCACCCTTTGCTCTAAATATTGCTTTGCGCACTCTTCTCATTCTTTCAATGAGCTTCATGAGGTAGTCGAAATGGTTTTCCAACAGTCTTGAAGGAGTTCCCAGAGACGCTGAGCACTCAAACCATCTCCATTGGGTTTAGGTCAGGTGACTGTGGAGGCCAGGTCATCTGGCACAGCACTCCATCACTCTCCTTCTTGGTCAAGCAGCCCTTACACAGCCTGGAGGTGTGTTTGAGGTCATCGTCCTGTTGAAAAATAAATGATGGTCCAACTAAACGCAATTGTGCCTTCAATTTTGAATAAATCCCCAACAGTGTCACCAGCAAATCAGCCCCACACCATCACACCTCCTCCTCCATGCTTCACAGTGGGAACCATGCATGTAGAGACCATCCGTTCACCTTTTCTGCGTCGCACAAAGACACGAAAGGTGGAACCAAAGATCTCAAATGTGGACTCATCAGACAAGAGCACAGATTTCCACTGGTCTAATGTCCATTCCTTGTGTTTCGTGGCCCAAACAAATCTCTTCTGCTTGTTGCTTTCCCTTTTAGCAGCTATTTGACCATAAAGGCCTGATTCGCGCAGTCTCCTCTGAACAGTTGATGTAGAGATGTATCTGCTACTAGAACTCTGTGTGGCATTCATCTGGGCTCTAATCTGAGGTGCTGTTAACTTGCGATTTCTGAGGCTGGTGACTCTAATGAGCTTGTCCTCAGCAGCAGAGGTGACTCTTGGTCTTCCTGTCCTGGGGCGGTCCTCATGTGAGCCAGTTTCGTCGTAGCGCTTGATGGTTTTTGCGACTGCACTTGGGGACACATTCAAAGTTTTTGCAATTTTCCAGACTGACTGACCCTTAGTTTTTAAAGTAGTGATGAACTGTCGTTTCGCTTTACTTAGCTGATTGGTTCTTGCCATACTACAGTTGTCAAATAGGGCTGTTAGCTGTGTACCAACCTGACTTCTGCACAACACAACTGCTAGAAATTCCACAAATGAACCCTGACAAGGCACACCTGTGAAGTGAAAACCATTTCAGGTGACTACGTCATGAAGGTCATTGAGAGAAGGCCAAGGGTTTGCAGCGCTGTCAGCGCAGTGACCAACTCTGTCCAACCCTCAGGCTTTCGCATTTTCAAACCAGTAGATGATTTCCACCTGTGAAAATAGGAAGTTTGCATCTGTAAGTTGGAAATGCAGTGACTCAATTACCATGTCAGGCAGCCCTTTACATTGGGCCTGAATTATTGAAGCATTCTGTGCAATCGCTGTCCAAATAAGGTATGTTTATAGCAACGGTAATGGATTTTCACATTAGATGTGAAAACAAAGTGACGGTGTGAAAGGGGTCAGTGGTAAACCAGGGAAATCAAACCACCAACCTTCCAACTGGTGGACGATCCCCTCTACCTCCTGAGCAGCAGCTGCCCCAAGTTTGTCATATCAACCTAAAATTCCAATGAAGTCAAGTTTTTTTTTTTACATATATCTTGCCTTATGTTTCACCTATACAACAGTATCATGCCAAATGACAGGAACACATTTATTTTGTAGGTATTTTTTTACTGTTGTTGGTTGCTGTCAACACCAATCAATATCTGCGACAACTCCCATAGCAGCCTATTTTTACAGGAAACACTTAATTATGTTGAGGCAAACAGTACTCATGGGAACTTTAAAAGCTAATTAATTGTAAATGTTCCGTTCAAGCAATCCAAAGAAGTCCGTCATTGCACGATTAACCTCAGAAAAAATTCACGATGCTGTAAAATAAAAAGAGAGCGCGCACCAATTAAACCTTTCCCCCATAAAAATTCTGCTTAGGGATTCCAATCTAGTCTGCAACTGCATATTCATGACCGTAGACAGAGAATAAGTCACCAATATTCCCACGTAATCCTTCCATGCTCTCCCACCCTGGCCCTCTCTGTTTGCCTGTAGAGAATCCACTCGAGTGGTAAATTGTCTCTCGGGAAATGCTTATCGTGAGATAAGTGAAGGAGTGTCGGGGTGGAGGAGATAAGCGGGAGGAAGGAATCGCGTAGATGAGTTCAACAGTTAGGTGACCTCCATGTCGCACCTATGTCTCCCAAATCCCCGTTTACATTTGCTGTTCTTTACCTTGACGCTGCATCCCTGCTCTTTCAACCAGCTTATTGATCCAAGCAGATATACCCATGGTGCGATGAAGGCCGAGACTGAGGATCCGAGTGCATGAGGAGACGAGAGACTGACGTAGCTTCTCTCCTCGGGATTTTACTGAAGGTGCGTGGGAGGAATAAAAGTACAGACAAACTCTGAAAAGAAGGCCAGCCAAGACATGAACTCTGTCTGGAGACCGAGGACTTGAAATGAGACGTGGTGTGCTCATTTTTAGTTCCATGATTTCATTTTGGGGTCAAGATAAGTCTACTTGCTTCAGTGTTCAAAAAACACATCAGTTCTCTCAGACTGTCTCCCTCTGTCTGAAATGCTCTATTTTGGATCCTGTCTCTCTAAAGCCCCCCCCCCCTGAATACCCAGTCTCCTGTGATAGGTCAGCTCACACACGCCTGACCCATCACTGCTAACAACATAGCAGCTGTGCTAAATTAGTACTTATGCACTAAACCAGGCATAAATGACGCAAAGGTGTGACTAAGGACTACTGACGAGGCGTTTCAGGAGCAGTGTTGTCCGTGGGAGAGAGAAGCTTCTGACTTTGTCCCTTTGAACTTCAAGCTCTTTTACACACACCAGAACCTATACAACACACTGAAGGAAAAGAAATAACCCCAAAAAAGTATAATAGGTTTCCTTTAAGTTCTTTACATGGAATTTTTAGATGATAGATCTACGTCTACAAACTGAGGAGCTGATTGAGCAAGGTGATGATCCAGCCCACATCCAGGGAGGCAGGTATTGACCCCCGACAGCTCTACAAGAAGATCAGAATGTTGCTTTGCTCCTATCAGTTATGGTATCGGTATGAAAGCACATTTATTACAGTAGGTTTCACGTTCCAGTATAAAGCCGACATAGACAGAAAATATCAATAATCGCAAAAAAAATATATAAAAAAAAAAACTGTTTCTCGCAGACTTTGATTTGACTTTTTTGCCTCATCACTCTCTGTGTTGTCAGGTGATGACCATGTGCATGGGTGTGTGGGTGACTTTGTTTTCTGCCCTTGTGTGTTATTGATCCACAACGAAATACAAACTCTGTTAAACACTTCCAATCCCTGTTTCGTCTTGTCCCGGAGCCAGCTCAAACATTTACTCAGCCAAAAGCACCAGATGAGTAAAGTTGTTCAGTATCACACACGATCTGTTCGAGTGTGATGATATATGATATATACAAAAAATTACTGTGTTTGGAAGTCTAGATGACGTTTAGCCTTTGACTGCTATCTGTTAAACGCCGAGGAGGCAGATATCGAGAGCATGTCACATTGGTGTGCTGTTCTGTGTCAGTGTGTGTGTGTGTGTGTCTACGTACGCCCACGCGTGCGCACGTGCCTCGGTCTAATTACAGTGCACGGGAGCTGAAACCTTTACAATGCCCCTTCAACAGTGTAAATTATCATAATCATGTTTTTCTGAGTAGTCTGACTTCTTTCTCTCCCCCACCCTGCCCTCTCTTTCATCCTCTCGCTCACTCCCCTTCCCTCTCTTCCTCTATTGGTGTTTTTGCGGCAGTGAGGTAATTACAGTCTGCACACACACACACACACACACTCTCTCACACACACACACAGTAGACACACGTGCGCACACTCACTGAGGCCTCGCATGGAGAAATAGACCACATTAAATATTTATGCAAGCACTCTGAGAGGTTATTCCTCCCTGCAATTTTAATGTCTCCTCCCTGGTAGAACCTCGAGAACATATACATCAGGCCTTGGGCCAGAAGGCAATCTTTTACGAACGTGTGAAGTTTTGTCATCTGATTTGCCACCATATGCATCTATGCCACCGCAACCACGGCGATGAGTAATGTCTAAAATGGTGATGTGAAATGCTACCACTGAAGCAGAGCCCATACTGCCCAACACAACATTTAAACTTGTGTAATTTATTTGTTTTAAAGAATAAGAGGAGTTATTACTTTTTTATGAATCCTAGGCAGCCATTTACGAAATAAACATTCCCCATTGTGTTTGATGAGTGTTGTTGGGCATCTCATTAAATATTAAGAAAATCTAAGGAAAATCTAGGGAAAATACAGTGTTTATAAATGGGAAATAAAAGCCATTGATTGCAATGCAGTCTCCCGTTTAATTCACGATAAATTGTATGAATGTAGTACCTTGTGGTATCTTGTCTGATGAAACTGTTCTCTATAATGTTTTGTAATGGATCCTGATTACCTTCCACAAAGTTTGATTGTTGCCAGGTTGCTATCCCTGGGCTCAAAACATTTAAATAACAACTCCAAAAAGTACAAATCAAAATTGTGCAATAACAATCCATGAAATATCTATAGAAGCCCTGAAGAAACAAGCGACAATGTGTCTCTTATGCACAAATTGTGCCATGTTATGACCTGGCGGGAAAAAAAGGTTATGCTCAGAAAATGTTTCTAAGTTCTTTTTTCTTTTTCATTTGTGACAACAGTTGAAAAAAAAAAATTCTCAGAGGAACTTACTATGCCAATTTCCCATGCATGAAACCAGAAAGAGAAAAAGAAAATGTCAGGAAAAATTCACACACCAAAAACGTGACTCAAAAATGTGCACACATAAAAACGTATCTTACTCCTAGTTCTTGTTTTTTTTTTAAAACATGTCATGTCCCACTTAGAGGACAACAAGGTCTGCGGCCATGACAGCCTGTCAGCTGGGGTTCATAGCGTGATGAGCTCCAAGTGGAGCATGACAGGCCTGGCGGTGGGCTGATGGTGCACAGCCTTCTGGGAAGGTCAGTTCTCCAGGCAGGGGGAAAGAGGTAAAGGTTAGTCATGATGCAACAGGGAGCAGTAGGATTGAGGACAGAGAGGTTTCACGTAGAGGGAAGGATAACACAAAATCCTGGGTAGTTACTGATAGAGAAGTAAGGAACTTATCAGGAACTGATGACTAATTACTGAATGAAGTGAACTATTAATTTATAAATACATAACAACAGACTGCTGATTAGTTAGATTATTTAGTAGCTGAAATTCTGTAAAACGACTCTCCTCATGAATTGTTCCTGATTATTTTAATTGTGGACTTATAGACCTATATTGACTTGGAACTGAATTTTTCTTGTGTTACTATTTGAGAGAAGCATTGCAAAAAGCAAGTTTTAACAAGGAAAATGTCATCATTTAACAATTAAACTACAAGACTATAAGCAATGTAGTGAATTTTACCAAAATTACATCTTTTTATTGGTAATTTCCCATTAATTCACAACATATTACACAGGTAGATCATAGTCAGCTACAAGGTCATTTATTTTGGCGAGCTGTCATATCAGCACCCACAGATGGTCATGTTGACTTCCCACCAACTTCATTTGTTAAGTGGCTACAATATGAGTTTTGTTCCAGGTTTTCAAACAATGTGTCAACGGCCGCACAGCTTTTTCTTAACTTAATCCGCTGTTTCGCAGAATGTGCTACAACCTATTATCTGTGTAGAGTGGACTGGGAAAAATTCCAGCGGCATGTGGATGGAGCCAAAGGCAGGTGGAGAGGAAAATTACTGCTCTCGAATTTATCTGTGTTAATGTAGACGTGGCCTGTTACAGCAGCAACGACTCGGCCAGGCAGGTACAGTATGTGATTGGGATTGTGACACACACACACACACACACACACACACACACACACACACACACACACACACACAGGGGAACGACAATCAATTGACTGTGCAAAATATAATTTTCCATCCATACACCCATAGCACGAAGACGATTCTTAAAACGCCATAAAGTTAATCTATCAGCGCAGGCATTAAATTACAAAAGTAGCTCAGACAACTGAAATTAACAATCTGAAGCCAATTTCCTCCTGCACGTCACGCGTCCAATATCTGGATTCAGCTCCCAACTGGTGTCCTCAGACCTCTCACACACGAAATAATACTGAAATACAAAGAAGTGGACACAAATGTTCATAAGATATAAACACACATGTGCTTGTAGCCTACACATGCGCTGCACAGACCTATAAAAGCTTAAACGCACAGTAGCACACAGTCACACATAAACACTCAAACACCGTACTCTATCAACTGCAGCCCATAACTGGAGGACGTGTTAAAGAATAATAGCCAACACGGGATTAGTAGCATCAGACAGAGAAGAGGAGGATGCAGCAGTAGTCTGAGTGTACTTTACTGCAAGTATAAAAAATGCATGAAAGAAAATAATGAAAAAAAGTCCAATAAAGGCTAAATCAGAAAAGTTAAGTAGAGTGGGTGAAAGAAAGGGAAGAACTCGTGAAAACATGTGGGAATGTGTGTTAAACCGTTCTGGATATCCACAAATAGACTGGTTCAGTACTTACTGTGTATGAAATGTTAGCTTGCATTTGCATTTAGGCGTTTGTTATATTTTACACTTGACAATAAAAAAACAACACGCTTTAGTGTTTGGTTTATTAATATCAAATAAATCTGAGATGTTACTGGTGTCAGGAGGATTGTTGTTATTGCTTTGCAGTGAATCAGCCTGGGGTCAGAAGTCAGGTCTGTTTCAGCGAATGTGAGTAAAAATCGAGAGCGTTTGTGACGGATGGCGGATTTTTAACACTGTCAAGCCGTTTGCAGATGGCGAGCATTTCAGAGCAGAGGTTCTTTATTTGCAGAATATTGTCATTGTTTGGACGAGAAAAAGATCAGATGATCCAAAATATTCGTCGTGCTAGGACATACTGAGTTGATCCTGTCAGTTTATATACTGGCATCACCTAAATGCTCAGTAATGCGCAACACTGGATACGCAAGGAGCCTACCGGTCCTTGCTCGAAACGTGGACAGATCATCCCTCCTCTGTCTTATAATGTAAGTGTACATTTCTATATTAAAAATAAAAAAAAGAATCCCATAGAGGTGACTCACTTAGCATTCAATAATGATCTTCTGTGGCTGTAAGAAAGCCACCGTGTTGGCACTGACTGTGTTTAGCCTCAGAATCTGATGGATCGTTGACGAACAATACCGCCACTGAGGCCGGGAGTAAACAGGGCTCCAACCACACACACACAAACACCCACACATGGCGCGCTGGATCAACCTGCAGTCCCCTCTTTTCCACTAATCGTTTTTTTGTGATCTTCATCCTCGCTCACACACATAAACACGACACAAACTCCACCAGGGATTTCACCGGATGACACTTCATAAAAGAAGCTATCCGAGGAGTTCAGAGGGGTTGGTGCTTTTTCATTTTTTCATAAAACATAACTGCAAGTGTAAATACTGCTAGTTGTCAAATAAAAGAGTTTTTTTCTTGGCACCAGAGCTGACAGGTAAAAAAAAAATCACATCGTTGAGGTTTTTTACAATGACTGCATCAGTTATGTTGCACTGGAGCCGCCATTCATGTTCATGTCATCTGTGTGTATCGGTTCAAATACAGCAGAGCAAGTACGAGAGTTTCGTGCAATGACTATTACTGCATGGCAAAAACGAAACAAAACAAAACAAAAAGATGCAAAAAAAAAAAAAGTCAAAATAATGCAAAAACTAAATGATACTGAGCTATCACTGATTCTGAACTCAGGTTGCTTTTCACACGCTGTATCACGGCCTGCAGCTTCCTGGTGGCAGAGGCTAATGCCCAAATCATTACTCGCTGCTCATGGCTGAAATTAGTTTTAATGTGTATTATATTATTGTGGCATGACAATTTGCCAGAGCCTTTGACATGAAAGGCACTCGGGCGAACAGATATCTGCATAAGGCTGGCTGTGATGTGTGTTGTTCCTCTGTCTGAGTGGCGCTGGAGAAGACGTGCGTTAAGCTATGTCGTATTGATCGGGTATTTTCTCAGTCTTGAGAGACAGTATTGACAGTTTATTGTTTGTTAAGGGTCTCGCAGGTACAATTATGCGCTTGCCTTGGATAATCGCCCTGTGTGCATTGCTGTGACGAGAACAGCTGTTCTGGCCAAACACACAGCGTTTCAGAGGAAGGCCCCTTGGTGATTACTTGGAGGCCGGCGTTCATAAACCTGGCTGTTTAGTAGTGCCTGACATCGCTACGCACGCGTTAGCAGCTCCGATTTCCCAATGTTGTGTGTCTGTATGTGTTTTATACACTCAATGGTCTTCTGTGGCTGTAATAAAGCCACTGTGTTGGCACTAATAGTGTGCGACTGCATTTAGCCTCAGATTCTGATGGATCGTTGATGAACAATTCTGGCACTGAGGCCGGCCTCCAACCACACACACACACAAACACCCACACATGGCGCGCTGGATCAACCTGTAGTCCTCTTTTCCATTAATCGTTTTTTGTGATCTTCGTCCTCGCTCGCACACATAAACAAATCCCACCAGGGATTTCACCGGATGACATTTCATAAAAGAAGGTATCCGAGGAGTTCAGAGGGGTTGGTGCTTTTTATTTCCTCAAAACATAACTGCAAGTGTAAATACTGACAGCTGTCATATAAAAGAGGGTTTTTTTTTTCTTGGCAGCAGAGCTGACAGCTAAAAAATGCAAATTCAGGTCAATTAACAGCACAGGGTTGTGTAACGAAATGACAGTTTGTAAAGACTTTCATGCTACAGAAATTAAACATACAGTATATACACAGATTTATATACATATATTCATACACGCGTTACATCCTAAAACTCAGTCACAAACTCCAACAAATATTTAATAGTCTACAGACATTTTAATGTAGAATTCCCACATAGTATATCTTTAATTGACAACTTTCACCTCTGGTTTATGCACTACCCATGCTCGGTTTAGGCCCTGCCAATTCTGATTATGGAAATGGATACAGTTAGTTTAATTGGTTGAACAGATATGGATGCAGATAATGATCCCTTGGTATACCTGCTGGTGGTCCACAGCTGACTTGCCCACCTGGAGACTTAATCTTGGCTGATCTGCTCATGACTGACAACATCAATGCAGATATTACTCAGAATTCCGATTAAAGCAGTATTGTTTAAAAGCCATTAGTAGACTTGCGAGCATTCATTGGTTATCCCCTGTCAGATCATTTGGAAAATGGCACGCTAACATTAAAAAAACAGAGAAATAATTAAGTAGCACTGACATTAATTAACAAAACTGAATACTGTAAGATGGAGAGAAATGTCAGAAAGACAGTCTGGCCCCAAAATTAATTCTGACTGCCAGTGCCATAACTAGTGCTACCAGCGCTCACAGTTTGTAAGTCAACCAACTTTATTGGAACCGTGACACAGAAACACGTGCAGGCACACAAATACATAGTAAATGAACTCCCTCATGCATTACTATGTTGCTCATCTATGAGGCCATTTCATCTCTGATCCTGTCCTGCACAAACACAGACTGGAAATCACATACACACCGCACAGGATCAGATGTACTGTAGCAGAGACACACACACACACACACACACACACACACACACACACACACACACACACACACACACACACACACACACACACACACACATCACTCTGGCATAATCAACAGGGCTATGAGCAAATATGTCTTAAAAAACACATCCAACATTCATCACATGCCATTTATATTTAAGCACAATGAATAAAACATCTGGCAGAATCCTGAATGCTCACTCCACATTAAAAATGCAGACGGGCCCCTCCAACAGGTTTTTAATGAGCCTGATTGGTTGGAGGAGCCGCGTGAGCAGGTCTTGTTCGTTCGTGTCATGTTATTTGGACACCTCAGCTCCATTTCACGACATATTTGTATTCAAGCTTGGCTGCCACCGCACATTTTACGTCTTTGTCAGCAGTCGGCAGCGGGATTCTGCTTTGATTATCAGAAGCAATTACAACAAAAATACATGACAATTATCTTTAAGACGGTAAAGAGAGCCAGATAATTAGAGCTGCTATTCTCACTTATTGTAATTAGTTTGAATGAAGTGACATAGCTGTATGGAGCAATGATTGTTGCAGGGGAAATTCAGTCTCACGGTGCGAGGCTGCATTAGAATCTGTGGATGTTTCCTTTTAGACAGATTTTAAGGCTGCATGCCTGATGTTGTACATCCTGAGCAGTTCATAGAACTGCATTTATTACATAGAAAAACTCCTCGAATGATTACCTGGAACAGTGTGCTTTCTGTAATGTACTAGACTTCCGCAGATTTACAGATAAAAAACACTTTGATGGTAATTTTCATTGAGGTGTGCGTCTGTGTAATTGCTCACACTGGAAAAACAGCAGAAAATGTTCAGATCGAATAGGACACATTAGATGATGAGGAGCTTTTCAATTCCCACTGGGAGTGTCCACGTCCATCTAAAAGCAGAGAAATTGTAATGTTAGGTCACGCTTGGGAGAGGTCCCCAACAGGGTCGAGTTCAACAACAATAAAAACAAATCCCAGTTAGTGAGTGTCGAGGCCGGTGAGATTGAAACATGGTGTCGACAGCCAAACAGGGCCAGCGGCTCTGTGACGCCGTGCTAGTTGCAGCAGTGCTCTGAGCAAAACACTAGCATCAGCATTCCAACATATTCGTAATGACAAATCTAGTGTTTTTGCAATGTTGAAAAGAGAGTGACCTTGTTAGGCCTGTCTTTCTTCACGTAGTTTCCATTATCAGGTTTTGTCTGTTGATTTATAAGAAGATTTTTTTTTTATTTGATGTCATACAATGTACAACATAATGAAAGTGGTTCTCCGCATTTAACTCTAACCCGAGGGAGCAGTTGGCAACATACGCGCCCGTGAACCAGATCTTAGCCTCTGTCAAGGGCACTGACCGGAGAACCAACCTAGTACATGTTTTGAGGGTGGGGGGAAGCGGAGTATCCATGAACCCAGGACCTTCTTGCTGTGAGGCAACACTGCGCTACAATGCTACTGTTGTTATTGCTGGCTATAGTCAATACATGTAATAAAGTCCCCATCCAGGTTCATACTAGGGGTATGAAAGAATGTTGAATTAACAGTAATAGTATCAAATTTGGCTCAACGATAACTGTCAAGGTAACAAAACTATTCTTTTTTGCTCGTCACCATTATCAGCTTAAGCCTGTAGCATTTTACATTGCATGAATTAAGCTAGCAACAGATTTGTCCTCCACTCATGGCTTAACAAACTATATGTAGGCCTATTATTTAAACCTTTTCTTTTTATTCCGTCGCTGGCATAAGTCCCTGCATCTCCTGCATCTCCCGACAGAGCAGCTTATATCGCTATAGCTAGAGCGACAAGTTGGTGGTCTGCTGAATGAGATGCTCTGTTTGCTATGTCTGACCTGTCTGTCCTTCAAAGTCCTGCCTGCCACTAGCATGCAGAAAGACAAGGTGACACAGATGTGCCAGTAAAGGAGCATCTTAAATGATGACATGAACAGATGTTGTTTTACTTTGAAACGATGCATTGAATATATCGGTCCGGATCGATGGATCGTTACACCTCTAGTTCATATAACCTACTTAAATTTCACAAAGTGTGAGGTCATCTTGACAGCATCCCTTCCACAACAGATATCAGATATATTGGGGTACTGGTTACATTGTGTTAACAAACTAAACCAGCGCCAGTGTCAGATAATCATCAGGAAGTGGGGATTCCTTTTAACGTGGTCATAAATCAGACTTCATGTCTTGTTTGCTTGTACCTGCCTTGATTTATAGGTGCTTCTACACTGTATTACACATATTTACACTGTATATTGCAGGCTGTATTATACTTGTTACATCATCCCGGAGCCGTTAACGTCTGTACAAAAGGGTAGATGAAGAGCGAATGCAAAGTGATGCAACCGTTAAGAACTCAGACGTACCACTACAATCAAAAGTTGACTGCTGAAATAAGTATAACACATTACCAGCGGATGGAGTTCACGAGTGGCGGGGCGGCTGAAAAATGTTCTCGTGCCATCTAAAACGGGATGAAAACAGACAAACCGACTGATGGCACGGATTCCCACTTAGCGGCACTTTGCTCAACAGCTGAGCGTTCGAGAGAGCAAACCATGCGAGGACTGATGAACTGAGGAGAGATAAGAAAGGATTATGAGATGGGAGAGGTTTAAAAAAGTGAAAGAGGGTGGAAAGGAGGGATGAAGAGACAGTTAAATGAGCGTTAATAGTTTTATAACTGCACAGGGTGATTCCTGACATGCTTTTAAAGCAGGGAGCTGGGATGACACATAATATTCAGAGTAATTACATGGTGCCATGGAAGGCTTTTAAATCCTTACCAGCGGTGGCTGACAGCGCTGCACTTGTTTGTCAGACAGAGGGAACATAGGAGCCTGATATTGCATATCTACACAGCGACGTAGGAGGAGGAAGATTTGAACTGACGCTTAGCAGAATTTTTTTCCCCCCCATGAAAATATTATCATTGATGAGAAAGTCAAGGTTGTCTTATACGGTACATTTCTACTACAGAAGATCAGCAGGAGTCAGGCAGAACGCTCTTACAGCTGATACTGTAACAAGTTGAGGGATGTGCAACTACGTATTAAAAAGGGGGGCTGAGTATATAGGTCACAACAATACCAGAGTGATAGCTGTGGTTGCCCATGTGCAAGGTCCGGAAATGCTGTGCTACACCGTTGATATGAACAGTAAATGGAAAATGAGTATGTCTCAAAAGTCGTGTCTGCATCGTCTCCCTCACTGACCCTTCTCCCCCGATGTCGACCTCGCAAGAGCCTTTTCACAACTGAAAGTCTGAGCTGCTGACATATATAAAGACAACCTGCCTAAAATGTCCTGGACGCGAGCGCTTCCATCTCGGAGCCAGAGTCCCTGCAGCAGTGACTGAGGGCTGAAGCTGTGATATCGTGGTCCTGCCCATACACTGATTCAATCGTGACCAGGGCTCAGCTGTCAATTGCGTTTTCATTCCATCAAATAGGTAATTCAATCCAAACGTGTCAGAAAAATCAGCTTGTTAAGAACTGCCTAAAATGACAGAAATCTATCTTTGGGAAAAATGTGTTACTGCAGTCGACCAACACGGGGCAGTTAGGATGTTTTGGCTTTAAACTGCAGTAATTCATTGCAAAGGCACCAAGGTAGCTATACACCTCGGCCGTGTCTTCAGATCTGCATCTCCCTGTATTTGCGGTTGATTGGGTTGTAGATTGGATGTGTCCGATGTCGGCATGTTGTCCATTCCGTTCCTCTCTTATCCTCTCTGACAATGCAACTTTTTCACAACTGACTCTTAAAAGCATCGGCACACCAAACGCCACTTAAACATTTTGGCCGCCTCCTCTCCTCGTGTGCTGCGGTGACTCACATTGTTTTGTTTCTCTGATTTTTTTCCTCCTGACGACAGCCTGGCAGAACTTCCTGTCCAAAAAATGTTTTCACACTACGACACTAACCAAAACATTGTTCAAGTTGATCTGGACTGAGAGCTCCTCTTTTTGCCTGTAGGACTGGACACACCTGGGTGTAAAAGGGCCCTAAATCAAGTGTCAATCCTTAATCCATGCGTTAAGATACTCTTCCCATGAGGCCATGTGCTTCCTTTTGCAGTCAGTGTACTGTATGTGAAACTAGCAAGCGGCCCAGCTGTCACGCTTCTGTGGTGTTAACTGTCGATAGCAGCTCGCTGTGACTGAGGAACAGAACGCAGTGATGCCTGCCAGGACAAAGATGACTTGATCAATGATTACAGCAGCTGCTAATAATGGATGATTACAGGGTTGGAGATATTTTTAGTACCACTTTCCCACACAATCTTTTGCCTTCTTTGAAACCTTTACTGTCAGCCTCACGGTAATAAGCGGGAACGTTCAACTCTCATCATTTTTTATCAGGGAAATATTTTGTGTTCATGATCCTCCGGGCGATATTCTCGCTCAGAAGATGTATCATTTCATCTTGTGGTGGTGTTGATGCTAACGGTGTCGAGACTCAAGTTGCTAACATCCACTCACAGCCACATCTAGGTTACCAGGTTACCCTGGCCCTACTTTCTTACCGTCAGCGGCTTTTGAAGTACCTCGGTTGAAACTTTGGCCTCAACTGTTTGCATCAACCTCTGATGTGTCGTAATGCATGTGCAACAGAAAAGGTGGTGGTGTGACTTTGAATCTTCAGTGGGGGCTTTAAGTAGTTTGGTGAGAGAGCGCCTTTTATCAGTCCAAGGCTGCTGACACAGTCAGTAAGCCTGGCAGAAAGGACCCTACACATGTTCTTACTCCTGCTGTCACTTCAGAGCCTTTGTTGCTTCCTCTAAGTGCTTGTTCAAGGCGGTGAAAATGTTCCACACTACAAAGATTTCACGTAGCAAGCGAACCACTTTTCCAAAACCGGTATGGGCTTTTCATGTAAACATAAAAACACAACCTCATTTGAAGGCAGCACACGCTCCACATCAATAGTCAACTCACACGTTGCTTGCATCATTTTTAAAGAGATATTTCACCCTTGGAAAGATCTGATCTGATTGATTGAAATGTATGGTTTGTGGTATTCGCTTTTGCTCAAGAGGAAGAAAACTTATAATAGCCAGAATGCTCGAGGTTTAAACTCATTGGTTTCAATTGGTGGCCATTTTCCTCTACTCTCAGGGTTAGAGACTCAAATGTAAAACTACCTCCAAGTCATAAACGTTGGGAATCTGACAATAGTTCATCATTGTAACTGTGGGGGAATTCTCCAAGGACATTATGTCTCCAAACAATAGGAGGTCATACGTGTCTTGCACAGATATTAAAGTCTGGATAATGATAGTGACGACTGCTCTACAAGCAATCTTCTCATAGTCTCTGCAACCTAGATATTCACATCTACTGTGAATATTTACTTATGTAAACCTCGTAAGGAGGCCTTCGACACATCTATGTTTACAGACTAAGTGTCTCTGACCCATTTTACATCTTAGTCCTCTGGCTAGAGGGGAGAGATTCTGCATCATCCCCTTACTATGTTGTTGAACAGATAACCTTGTATGAAAGCACTGCCTCCTGAAGCTGAAAGATATAATTTGGACACTTGGGAAGACTTGTTAGGATTATCATGGCAACACTCATGGCGTGATGTTATGTTGCTCCTCTATGGCCATGTTCTATAAATTATCTCAACGTCATCGGTGTCTCTGAGTCTTCTTCATCTCTCCAGAATGGTCAAACGAGCCGAAATTCCACAACAGTAACCATTTACTGACTGATCAGGAACTGAAAATATATTGGATAGTGATACTTCGGGCTATATTTCAAGGACAGACACCATGTTTAATAACCCATTAGCTAGGCAGCACCTAATGTTAGCATTTCACCACTTCATGGCTAACATTACCATTTGGTAGTGTTGCACGGTAATGTTTGCTAGGAAGCTGTTGAATGCTAACTTTAGTTAACGGCTATCAGATATGTTGGTTTAGTTTCAAATCTGTCTCGATGTCCCTTAAAATTCTCACTATCACTTGTCTTTTCAGCTGCCAATCAATCAGAAAGTATAAGGATTTGTCAGATTTTGTACCTTACGTACAACATTTGAGTTTCCCACCCTGAGGAAAATGGCTGCCTTGTGAATATGGACGATGGTGGCCTGGTGCAAACCTTCTAAAGCTACAGCTAAACTAAAATATGTTTATAAAAAAAATCTGAGAAGAGAAATTTTAAATACAAATACAAATGCAGAAGTATAAAGTGTAGTTCAAAGACGCTAGAAGCTCTGGGTGCAGGCAGCATCGAGGTAAGTTTAAAATTGTTCTTTTGCATAAACTACCCACACTTTAATGATACAAAGCTGGTTGAAAATCACCAAAGTTGCCCTTCATCGCACTCAAGATTGCACTTATCTTTGTGTTTGTGGCGAGCGCTGACAACATCGCCATTTTGCAAACATTAAAGTGCTAGAAAAAACACAGCAAGGTGCCAGTTTCTTGTGAGAGAAGTCTTTTGTTGCAAATTACACAACCAATTTAACCCCGGCATTCTGTGAAAAAAGAAAATGGCTGTTACTCCTCTGAATTTTAAGGGTCACATTCTCAGTTTTTAAACGAGTTCTGGGGGCAAAACTTTCAAATGTTACAAAGTTACAGTCTTTTCTTTCCAAACCTCCACATCCCAAAACCTTCGGAAAGAACCATTTAAGACTCAAAGGAAGGAAACGGTTCCCAAGGGAAATGGATCCAATGAATTTTTAAAATCTCTTTCTTTAAAGGTGATTTTTTTCGGGGGGAAGGCTTATTTTTGTGCACACACCTTGTACCTTGTTTACATGTGTGGTGCATAAAACTTTCAGAGGCAGAAGAAAGGTATTTGCAGAGAGGAGAGCAGGTTTTAGCTCTTAGTGTAGCCGTGGTTGTTTGTAGTCATCCCTCTATGTTGTCTGTTATAATGTGTTGTGAATCTGAACGTAATTCGCGCAAAAGCTTCATAAATATGACCCAAATAACCACTTTAGGTATCCAAGTCTGTGCCCAGGCTGTGCAATTTGGCTCGCCACAACTAGGGAGATGTTTTATTGTGTATGAGCATAAACCGGTCACAAACTGTGTAGTGTTTATGGATTCGCTATTGTTATTTGTGATGATCAATTGACTCATTAAATTATTGCTGTTGAAAATTCAAAATGTAGCTGTTTCATGCAATGGTGAGAAGGCCGTCTCTAATTCACGCCATGTCTTATTTTCTTCTATAAGAAATGAGACTTGTGTTTCAGAGCAGACTGTTTTCTGCACCGGTGGTTTGAAGTCGTTTTCCGATCAATCTTTTGGCTTTATGAAAATCCATACGACATCCCATCCCGGCTCCCAGTCCCTCGGTTCTTCTGAGGGAGGCTGACATGAAACGGCTTCAGCTCTCTCGCTACTGTGACTGACTATTGACCAACTTCACAGCAGATTTGCAGCACATACATCTCATTAATGCAAGGGAAAATGAGTAGATTCCTGCTTTTACCATGGTTTGTATATTCCGTCTTTTTTATGTCACGTGTGCCGAAGACTTTTGCTCTCTCTCTCTCTCTCTCTCTCTCTCTCTCTCTCTCTCTCTCTCTCTCTCTCTCTCTTCTGTAATATCTTTAAGTGACTTAAAGCAGAAATAGACAGCTTTTCAGCTCTCCCCCCTGCTTGAGTTTTCCTCCGGTGCCCTATTGGTGCCACTGTAGCAAAGACAGCGTTAGCACCATGGCTACAGCTGCAAGTCTGGCTACTGTCCAGAGTAAAAAAAAACCTGTAGAAACCCTGATCTCACTGTGCAAACATTTTCCTAAGAATGATAAGCAGAAGCAGAAATGTTGTCTATTGCCAGTTAAAGTGATTACATAAAAGTTGTGCTAGGAGTGAAGCCCTACTGCAAATTTTATTGCATTTGAGCAGGAAAACTAAAAATTCCCTTTAATATTTATCCGAACATGCTGGAACATGTTTTTTTATGATTCTCCAGACAAACGATATTTGTACTGTTGCTGAAAATAAAAACACCCTGACCGCTTTGACGATGCCAGCCTCCAGCACCACTTCTACCATTAAAACAGACTAATGACTAATGCTCTCAACTTAAGATGAATATCACAGGACTTAGAATTTGAAAAGTTTTCAACATTTTTTGTTGTTGTTTTTAATCACAGTGTGAAGCAAAGCCATGCACACACTCGCTCATGTACGAACACACACACACATTCCTGTGTATACTCTTTTGTCGCTTTTGATTCCGTACTGATTCTTGTGTGGAGAGTTTCCTGCACCGAGGGCGCTACTGTCATTTTCTCTCAGCGGTGTGTGTGTGTGTGTGAAAGACATGTGAGGTCAAAGAGAGATTACAGTAACATTCTCTGGTCAATAAAAGCCGTGGAGTTCCCACAGAATTTCACAGGTCAGCTCCGTTCTCCCTATTTTTTCCCCTTGCATGGCACTTTGATCATCTGCTCTTTCATGTCTTTTATTTTATATGTGTCCATCTTTCTCCTTTTCTTTTTTTATACGTGTACACACACAATGTAATACCACAGTGGCAGATACAGGCATGAAAGGGCACACACAGATAGCACGCAGGATTAACTGTCAGTTTAAAATGAAGAATGGATAGTCAAGGGTTAATCCAACAATCTAATCCTCAGGCGATAAAGAGCTTAACATGGATGGTTCGGAGTTATGGATATTTAGAAATATGGGATATTTCTATAGCTGCTGAGTTTGGCTTACACAACTCTCAGTGGGGAAGTTGACAATGAAAAGGCAACAATGAAAGAGGAGGATGGTCAAGGCGAGGACAGAGAGGGAGGGGGAGTGAGTGGATGATGAAAAAAATAAGAAATGATGATGGAAAAACAGAGAAGGAAGTAGTTTTTTTTAGAGGGGGTGGAAACAAAACGGAGAGAGATTGCAAGGGAAATAAGATGATGAGTGATGTCACACACTCATAAATATGCAGTCATGCGAGGTCAGCGCGTCTAAAGACACTCTTTGCATTTTGAGCGTCGAGGTTTATTTCATTGGGACTATCGTGCCAAACCAGCATCATAAAAAGGTCCCTGCCTGTATTTACTGGGAGCGGAGTGAAGAGCAGAGTCGAGCAAAATGCAGCAGTCACACAGCGGGGGGGCTTATCTCAGCTGTCCATATCCATTAAATCAGTGCGGGGTTGCCCCTATCAGAGTCTTCATAGACTGAGGCGAATTATAAATGTGATTAAAAGTTTCCACCTCTAATCATAGAACTGCATATGCAGCAGCATACTGTGGTTTCGCTTGAAATGGGGCAAGGTCAAACAAATGCACTCGCTCACATCATGACTCAGAAAACTAACAGTTTAACCGCTGTGTAACAGGTAACAGCCTGTAGAACGAGCCATCATTTCCCTTCCTTTCCATCCTGCTGTCTAATCCTGTGGTGTCTGGTCAAGCTGATGCTGCCAAAAGGTGTTTCTAAAGGAGCATTATTTTAATTCAAAATGTAAAAAAAAATTCAGCAATGTCTGTTTATTGTGTTACAAAAATATCTACTGAAGTTAGCATGCTAACCCAGCTAGCCCTGGGCCTGACAATTTCTTTCTCTCAGCGGTCCATAGATATATAATAACATAACAAGCTAAGAGCAACTACAGTCCTAAACAGAATGCAGTATGCAGCAGTTCACTACTCTGGTGATATGCTGCCCCCTCCGTTTGTTGGGAGTATGAGTTCAACCAGGTGGCCGATCTCACATATTGCACCTTTAAAGTGAAATCTGTCTTCTGTTTTTTTAGAGATGGAACCATCGCCACAAAGGCAATTTGTGTCAACCCAAAGATTTTTGATGATGTTTTCTTTCTGTTTCATTCATCACACAACCAGATGGTCAGAATAAATGTTTGCATTGGACTTCTCTGCAAAGCACAGTTGAATCAGTGCTGTGTTTAAGGTTTGGGTATGTTTAGACACAACATCCAATAGTTGAGGGTTAGGAAAATACCATCGTAATATCTACATTTGTTGCCAGAAAAACAGCTGCAAATGTCGGTCCTGACGTGGACTCCGACAGCGCTCTCAGCCGCCGGGTCTTCTGTCCGGCAATCCTCCAGGCGAAAAGCTCAGCTTTCGTTGGCCGAATCACTTAGACGCTGCAACATATGTGAAATCAGGTTACTTGTTTATTTGTCATAATTTTCAGCCGTTCCGGTAATGTTGAAAGATATGCAGTCAAACATGTAGGTTGAACCTATCTGACTTTTTTTTGCTGCGCTTATTTACAAAATAGCATCATGAAAAAAGATACAGACACCTATAGATTTCACCTATAGATTTCCACGTGTGAAATACAACATCAAAGGCAAACTTCACACATGATATTTTCTCAAAGGTGTGATGCAGAAATGTTGATAGCAAACATAATATACATCCAACTATCCACGGTTTGCAGAATGCACAATGCCAACATTTAATTCAGCTGCAGTGTGTCTGTGCGGCAGAAAAAAAATCACTTGGAGCAAAGAGTTTAGCAGTGATTTTATTTGCCCTCATTACCTTATAATTTAATGCTGATCCGGATTTGCTAAATATGGGTTTCTGTAGATGACTAGGAGCATAAGTTCCACCAACCTTTTTGCTGCTGCACTGTGTAATACAGGGGCTAAATACCAACCTCTGTTGTGAAAACGTGCCCAACCAGCACTTTGAATGCTACCAGCAGATCCCAGATAGCCGGCCCTCGCTGCCTTCAGGTTTGGAGAACTCCCTGGATGTTCTCTGTCATCTCTCTCATTAAATTTGTATGTTCAGCAAAGCGTTTGCCCACACTAGACTCAAACATCTGACTCTCCACGGAGCTGAGACCGAGGTGGACGTGTTTGTCGTTTTGCGTGAGTCATCAAGTTTAGATTTTTTTTTTTCCACCTCTTTGAGTGCCCATCTGTGCCGGCGTACCAGGGCCCTCAAATCACTGAGAGGTTTTAATGGAGAGTACAAGTGGCCGGTGGTGTGTGTGTGTGTGTGTGTGTGTGTGTGTGTGTGTGTGTGTGTGTGTGTGTGTGTGTGTGTGTGTGTGTCTTGGGGGGGAATCCGACAATCTCTCACAATAGACGGTCCAGGTGCTTTGCAGCCCTCGGTGCATGAATAATTTAATTACACAGCGCAGCCAAAGGAAAGAGTAGTATATATATATAGTATATAGTATGTATAGTACACACTGACTACTAACTCACAGACACTCTAACACATTTTCATGCAAATATAGCATTGTGATGCTATATTCTAGCGCACGTTTGAACAAATCACGAGTCACAACTTTATCATTATTATATTATAAAGCTGCTGTGAGCGTTTTTGTCTTTTAGGAATCCCCTCGCTCCCTCTCTACGTCACAACACTTACACAACTCTTTTCTATTTTTTTGAGGCAGCTCTCGTTGCCTCTTTTCTTTTCTTCAAGCGTTTTTCATCGCTTGGCCTGTTTTCTCGTATAACATCACTGAGAGCGCTGGAAATTGTAGCTTTCCAAGATGATCCTGCTCCCTGCAGGTTCCCCGAGCAGACAGGACGGCCTCTTTATGATGGTCTCTATCCTGATTGGATAAAGTGGAAAGCAAACATCTTCTCTTTTACCGCATGAGCAAGGGGAGGAGAGACATGGGATACTGACCAGACACTCAATAACAGTGATTACTGCTGGAACATAGAGGCATTTGACAGCCATTTTAATGAGAATATAATGCTTACAGCAGCTTTAATCATGCAAAAAAAATCAATCCCAGTAAATCAAGGAGATCTCGGACACATTTTTTCATTTTTAATTATAAATTTATTGCAAATATAGAAATAGATCTTTTGTACAGAAATCGCAAAGGGAAAAAAATGTTAATATCAGCAACAGATAAAGAAAAAAAGAAAGCCAAGAATTGTTCCCATCATCCAAACCTTTGTTTTGTCTTTCCCTTTTGGTCTCTGAACGTTAACACGTGTAGAGCTGAAACCAGAGGGGAGAGTCACGTTAGATTTGAATAGAATATGACCATGGGAATTTAATATTTGTATATAGTGATGGCCCCTTGTTTGTTTTTTATCTCTCAAAGACCTCCTGATACTGTCAAGCTGGCAGGAGCCACATTTTGACACAACTGTTTCGTACACGGCCGAATAGGAACTAAAATCTGATGATACTAATGTGAGAAATTGCTGCGGCCCTTATGGGTCACACACACACGGCGGTTATACTTCAGCACTTCAGTAATTATTCTGTACATTACATGGTTGTGTCTTGCTGGGCAGGATCATGGTGGACTATTCATACTTTTTACACCTATTTCAGGTGATACTCTCAGTTCCTGGTGAATGTTGGAATAAAGTCAAAATATCACTAAAATTAAAATGAAAGTCTGTCAGTAAAGCAAGTGTTGTATACTCTAGAGCTGCACTGTCTTTCTCTCGAAAATGTTTTTTGATGTCGGATCCGAAGTTGTATCCCTAAACTCAAATCACATAATTGATGAGATAATAGTTTGATTGAGGGTCACAGTTTCTGCGTCTTGAATGCTTTTGTTGGCCAAGACACTATTAGCCTTCGAACAGATCAGTTCTCCGACATTTAATTTCCTCAGTGAGCCGAGGGTGGCCCCCTCTTCCTCGCCCTTCGCTCTCCGAGCTGGCAGCCATTTTTGGGAACCGCTGTGTTTTCAATCTCTGGCGCTGACAAGGCCAATCATTCTGGCTTTGGGAGTACCACAGCGCTGGGTTGTGTGTTCAGAATAGCAATGGATGCCGAGGCATCTGCTACGTGTGAGCACGGAAAACATTAACATTAATCAGAATGATGGGCCTCTAACATTGAAAAGCGTCTGCTCCTGCTCCGATGGGACCTTTTAGCAACTTTCACCACTCTGCATCTAGTGTTAGAGAAATGGGACCTGCGAGTTACAGATTAGCCCCCCAGTAGCCATAAAAAACTGTATTATCAGATTACGGCGCAATTTTAAGCAATGAAAACATAAATATCCAAACTGGCTAATAATATACGCGACCACGTTTGACAGCCTGAGGAGCAGACTGAGCCCGGAGGTTAGCGTATTTCATTTCTCTTTGTACATGACATGAGGAAGCCTCTTAAGGTTTTGGCAAAGGCTGCACCACAGAATGGACTGTACAGTATATCTCAGTTGGAGAGTCTTGTATTATCACTGCAGACTGTAAACGCAGCTATGACTTATGGCTTGCTGTCACTGCGCGGACCCTATTGCCGTAAGTAACGTATCAGCAAGGCTGCAGTAGGTGTTACTAACACATTATTGGACGTGTGCCAAGTGAAATGGACTCAAGGCTCTGCCGCTCTGCGCTGTCCGCTGGAGCCAATTATATTTAGCTTGTTTCTCTCTGCAGTCTCTGCATCGTTTGAATTTAATTTCTCCAAAAATTGACTGAATGTGATTGACTGCTGTGGAATATTAATGTTCATCTTTTGACATGTCTTCATTATTATGAGGTCTTCACTTTTAGAGGTGACATATTTTCATTTCTGCAGTGGCACAGCTGTCTAAGTTTAGACGCCATCTAAAATGGAAAGAAGAAGAGGATGCAATAATTTGCAAACAAACTACGTTTACAGACAGCAGAAGACCCGGCCCTCATCAGAAAAATTACCATATAAGTCGAAAATGAAAGCAGATAATCATGACCCATATCTACGTTTGTCGTTAGTGGCCGTTGTAATTAGAGTTGCAAAGGAGGAAGTGGGGAAATGAAAAGTCTGTATAGGGAGGGGGTCGGGGACGGATGTTTAGGTAAGTACAGAACTTTCATTTTGGCGGCCGCTGTTCGTGTCCAGGGTGAAACCAGAAGTCAACAGCGAGTTATTTTAACAAGCTAACATAGTAAAGTTACATCACGTACATAACTTGAAGTTGATTTTTTTCAGTTTCACTCCCAACTCGTCAAATGTCAATGCTGTGGGATTATAGGTTGGGAACCCATGATGTTTTCCTAAACATGACCAGCTTCCGTGTGACAAAGGTACGTGTGTTGTGTGTGTCATTTGTGGTCATATGTAGTTTATGGTTACGCTGACCGTCAACCGATTCAGTTGTTCAGGAATGAGGATGTGTTGGTTTTAGAAAGTGTTCCCAAGCCAGTGTAGTAATTCCCTTTATGCAACCAAGCTTCGGCATTGCCTGACACAAATGAAGCTGTTTACCTGTAGAATAAAGTCCAAATAATTGGAAAATCATCATATTTTTATGTTGTAAACGCTGTGCGAAAAGTTTTGAAATCAAGGTTATAAAATCAAGTCAAAAAACGGTCTTTTGCAAAGTGAATAAGAAAAGACCGATTTTTTTTAATTGACTGTAATGAGTTCAATTAGCTAGTTTGATAGAAGAGCAGCAGGCGATGAGAGCAGAGGATGAGGAATGACAATCACTGATTTTTCTAACAGCAAGTGGGCCGAGGGAGAAGCTGCTGATGCTGCATTGATCTGCCAGCGACGTCTAACTGATGGATTGGGATTAGGTTAAAACCATTAGGCAATCTTTATGGAGTGTGTGTGTGTGTGTGTGTGTGTGTGTGTGTGTGTGCGTGTGTGTGTGTGTGTGTGTTATGGTGCCGCTTCAGCAAACTCTCCCCAGCATGTGTAATCTCATGTTTTCTGTCTTTAACTGTGAAAATGTGCATGTACTTTTTTCCATAAGGAAAAAAGAAGGAGGGCTGAGAGAAGAGAAACTACAACCACAGAGTGTGACAGGGCCCCGCCTCGAGCCAAAGGAGATAGCTCGGCATGTCTGCCACGGAGAATAATCTTTGTAATGGAGAGCGATCGAGTGCAGTTTTCTCGCACCTGATGGATGTAAACACCCACCAGCCTCAAACATCTTCACCCCCTCTCTGCACTACACACTCCGCCAGCCTGTGGCTAAAGGAGTCGCAGTTCTCCGGCAGCATTGGCATACAACATAACCCTGTGAATGAAAACCAATACGTAAGAATGTCGATATAAAAAACGTCACAGAGAAGAAAAGAACGGCTAAAAAAAACCCTAAATGTTCAAATCAAAGGTTACTTGACAATACTTGTTTTTCAGCCCCTACGGTTTTTGTTTTCAATGTACGTCCACTCATTGTACACAACAATATATTTTTGTCTCTCAAAAAAATACAGGGAATCATGCAAATATAACAACTTTTTCTTTTTATGTAGTACACTATGTTAAGCTTTCTCTGTTCTTAAACCTTTATAACATATATCATTGCAAGTACTAAAAGTCAGCCCCCCTTGGTTCCCAATAACCAAGCCCAACCCCCCAAAAAAGAAACCCCGCCCCCAAAAAACAAAATAAACAAAGACAAACAGCCAACTGAAAATAGAGAAACACACGTACATATCAAGAGATCAGGCTGAGTATAAAACATCCATAGAAGCATTTTTTAACCTTAGCATTTTTTTTTCTTCTATCTAGTGTACAAAATTCACAGATATTTCACAGATTCTTGAAGTCCTTCACCGATCTTTGGAAACTAAACCTTGTAGAGTTAATGCATATTGTGTCAGTGTAAATAAACATTTTTATGTGTATGTGTGTGTGTGTATGTGTGTGTGTGTGTGTAAAAAGTGTTATGAAGTCCGATCAGTTGGCAAACCTTAGCCCAATGTGGCTCCCTGTCAGGATTTTCAAATGCTCTTCTGCTCGGAAAGTCTTTTATTTTGAAGGACCAGAGGTTCTCACAAATTTTAATGCATTTCCAGCTCAAAGCAGCTGACAGCAAAATTCAAAACCCATCCCTGCGCAGCCTGCATGCGTGTTTCTGATCTGAGAATCTCTCTCAGGCATAGTTTCATTTAGTAGCCCGTGATTTCATCTGACCAGCGTGCTCGTTCGATTACAGATGTAAAAAGATATTAGAGATTGCATTTACAGTCTGCTACATCCTGATGAGGACTTCTCGTCATCAGCGAATGCGAGGGCCATTAATTTAGAGACTTTTTTTTCTTACTCTTTTTGTCGAGTGCTTGGCAGTTTGGAAGGCAGCGTTGGCAGTGCACGGCCCATCAGAGCTGCCTCATAAAGTGTGAAGAGTGACTAAGAAATCAGTCACACCGAGGCATATTTCATTTGACTGGACTGACTTCTTTTTTCACTCTTCCGATAGATAGAGCATTCGCATTCTTTTTTGTCTCGTCAGCCCTTCTGTGGATATCACGAGGAGACGCGCAGGATAGTTTCCCATTTATCAAATTTGGCACAGTATCCACACAGGCTAATCTCCCACACAGTAATGGACTTATAGACCTAATAGACTATTAGACAAAAGGTATATCGCTACCAAATGAAGGGATTTGCAACCCACTGTCGGTACTAATAACCTGCTTGTCACCTGCCTTAATATAAAGTGGAAATGAAGCCATCCTCCATAAGGCTTTAAATGAGGGCTGTTTTCGGTCATGAGGAAATGTTCAATTTCCAAATTTTTTACCCCAGTATGTTTTCTGTGTTGTGGTTCATCTGAAGTGTAGCCATAATTCCACGTCTTTTATCCCAGATCCCAGTCTGCATTCAGCTAGAACCCCCTCTCTCCACTGTACTCTCTTTGAAGACCTTGCCCATTACCTGCCTCTCAGAAAAGAAAAGTCATTTTAGTTGAGTCAGACGGTGACGCATTCTGACTCACTTTTTATCTTCCATTTTCGCCATACACTCTTGTTGGGGAGCAGGGGCAATGCAGCATGTGTTTGTTTTTGTGGTTGTGACTCACTTGTTTGAATGACCTAACATGAGTCAGCTATTTAGAAATCTCTCTCTGCCAGTACCACTCTGTTGTCTTCATCTACCTGTACCATGATTGACATGTTATCATCCCAATTGTTATGAAGAATAAGAATAAAGTGCATTGTAATATACTACATGATAGTACTGGCTTGGTACATGCACAGAATTTCCTTTTTAAAAATCTACAGATTTGGGTGAACTTCTCTTTGATGATCTCCACATATCTTCTTGCACATTTTTACATTTTAGAAAATCTGCAAAAGAAAATGATTTTTTTCCAGGAATGTTTTCATCCACTGCTGTTTTTCTCCTAGTCGGAAAACCAGCAGACCTCTGGTGAAAATAGTTCACATCAGATATGTGTTGGTTGAAAAGGAGACAGCAGAAACAGCTGATCAGTTATGTGAGATAATGTTCACGTTGTCAGAATATATTTAGGAAATGTGTCTCCATCTCAAACAAAGCACATTAACTCATTTGAAAAGCAAAACGTGTCATTTTGTTTTTGTTATTTGCAAAAATTGAGGAACTTTTATAAAATTGTGTATTTCCATCAACCTTTTCAATGCAAAGCTTCGATATGTGAGTAAAAAATAAGTAAATTAAAACACGCCTACTGTCAGAAGACAATCCAGTGAATGATGAAGCAGAAAATTGACTAGGGAACGTGATACTTCTCTGTAAGTGATTAATATGTGATGATCGCTATTAAAGCAACGTCTCACTTTGACTGAGGGTGCTTCAAGGACGGATCACATGGGTAAAAAGTGCACTGTGCCATGAGAAACCTTTTACCTCTTTCCTAATGGGAGCATTTAACTCCTTTATTAAGTCAGAAACTGATGAGACAGAAACCCACACCCATGTTTGTGCTCTGATCCATTATTAAAGAAACTGGTGTTTTTGTTTAATGGGGCCAGGTTTTAAATATAGGCGAGCATCAAAGGATTTACATGTTAAAAAACTGAAAACGTCTATGATTTTTCTTGGGTGCACAGAGATAAGAGAGGCGAGGGGAGCCAGCCTCCCACAAAAGGATTAAACATTAATAGCACATTAGATGGCTTTCTCACGTCTGGCTTTCCTGTGGCTCTGAGACAAACAACAAGGATGGTGCTACAAAAAGGACCATTGATCTCCAAGTGAGCCACCCTCCAGGGATTCAACGACGATACGAGTTGAGAGGGAAGAGAGGGGTTGTTCTGTTTGATGCTGGATTTGTGGAACAAAAAACAGGTATGATAATGGAGCGTTTACAGGGAAATTTTGTGGCCCTGCTCGAGTTTTGAGGGAATACCCATGAGTGTTCTTTGTTTCATTAAGAGCTTCAGTCTCGAAGAGTGACAATTGTAGAAAGAAAACAACAGAAAAATAAAAACGCATTAGTGCTGTTCAGGTCTAAACCACCAGCATCTGCTTTGCTTCTACAGCAGAGGTGTGAGGGCAGCGCTGACCTTTCTGTTAACACTTGTACCTGTGTTTTACTGCTATATGACAATCGCTTACACGCTGACTAACAGACAGACTAGCTTGTAAAATCCGAATCCTGTGCAAACTAGTCTCCATTTGCATTTTCATGAGTCTCTCGTGGCTATTTTGGCAGCAGGCTTTTAAGTAATTATTGATGGTGAGAAACACAATATCCCCTCCAACTACGGCCCTCTTCTGAGCAATGGTGAAAAGAACAACTAGAAAGATTGGCACTTCTTACACCAGCACTGGAAATGTATCTGCATCGGGCCAGCCATTCTTTATCATCCTAGAGTTTCATTCATAGCGAACAAACAAATGATTGAATGAAATGTGAGCAGAAGAGCACCTGAACACATATCTGTCCCTGAAAATCTGTTTCCTGAAAAATACATTAGTGTGTTAACGTTAATTAAAATACAAAAATGCATGAAATGGATCAGTAATAATCAGAATTTGCTGTCACATTGTAGTTTGTCAGGTAGGTGAACATATATGGCAGCTGAAACGATGGGCAATCCTGATATTACTGAACGTTTTTTGATTTTGCTTTTATCCTCAGTGTCCATTTTCTGTAAACGTGTCATGGCAGTTGAGGATCTGGGGAGTTGAACAGTTCCCTCCGTGGGATGAAGAAAAATCCTTTCCTCTCATTTGCTGAAAGTCATTCACAGTAACATGTTCCTTTGGAAAACTCTCTTATCTCAGATAATTGGAGATCAGCAGGGGAACTGAAAACTTCCAAGACTGTATGTTCGTCACATGGTGCTTCATCATATGAAGAAGGCGGATGAGGTGGTGCATCCCGGACATGCTGTTTTCTCAAATATGAAAGTTAGGCTCTTGATTTGATGTGGTTCATTCAATTGTAAACGCGCAAAGCATACAGACCTCTGACCCTGACTGTGTGCACACAGCATATCAAAACAAGGAAAAACAGGCAGATCGATGCTTCATGAAAACAAAGAGGGAGGAAGAAAAAACATAGATCAGAATGAAGATACCACCACAAACCACCCTCTCACATTTGCACACTCAATCCTGCTCAACCTTTTCCACAATAGTCAAGCGCATGCTAAACATCAACTGCCATGAAAAAGAAAACAGAAGAAAGCATTGTTGATATGTGCTGAGCAGACCCAAATCCTGCCTGCAAGAAAGGCAATTCTCACTTTTCTCACTTTAGAAAACAGAGCATGTCACGTCGAGTGCTCTGCTCAAACCCGTATCACAATGGACAATGGACCTCATCAACATGAAACAAGTAAGGATCAAAACAGAGATAGATGTTCCTGAAATGAATCTTCCTGTCTCTTGAACGAAGCCCTGAACAAAAATGTGGAGCAAGGACCACTGATTCAGTTTTCACATTTTTAGGGTAGGGTGTCTCAGGGTGTATGTTAGCTGATAATGGACACCTACACAGCACTCTGCGTAGGAAGGATGGTGTTTGTCAGAAAGCTGGGCAATGAAGCTATCATTTAGGAAAGTCACAATTAGATCATTTCAACCAAAAAAAGACCAGGTGGACGGACACGACACATAAATGGAAATCGGATTATGGCTGTGTTAAGCAAGAGGCACTGCGCTACTGTAGATTAGCTGAGCATCACGGTCATGTGATTTATGTCTGGGAAAATACAGCGAACATTGTTGATATTTGTACATTTGTCCATGCCATTAATAATCTAGTATTGTTTAGACTCCAGCCACTGGGGAAGATATCTGACAGCTATTAATTGAAGTCAATTTGGGCATACACAAAATAATCTGACAAGGCATGCCGACACCCACTGACACTGACCACTGTATACCACACAGCCACACACACACAATCATGAGGCGTAAAGTGCAAGCAAACATGCCTGTCACAAGTTGGCTAATTAAGTCATCCATAGACAGCAATAGTACTAATTTCCAGAACTGAACAGACACGTTGGCAGTAATTAGAAGTGTCCTTTCTCTCTGTGCCTCATTCAGCTTTCATGTCAGAGAAAGGATTTGGAATGTACGGTGGCGCTCACATTGAATGATGCAAATAGATTTCCCCATAACCTGCTTGTAATCTATTTACATTCACAGTGGCTGAAGGAAATTAATCATAACCTTGCTTGTCTTTACGTTTTTTGTCTCCGTTAAATCCCTTCTTGCAGTCAATTTCTCTTGATCCCGTTCACACATGGGTCACATCTCTCAACCTTTTTGTGAGGGAATTGCGTGAGCTCATGTTATTGTTGTACAGGTAAGTAGCATCTAATTAAGGGAAAACTATTTTGCCCTCTGTACTCCTTCAAATTAGGCTCACGGTTCTGATTGCTTGAGAAAATGCTGTTTGGGACAGTTTGTGGCTTTGGAGCAAACATTCTTTATATCTGTTACGGAGCCATGCAAGAGTTTTAGTTGGAAAGATTATGTTGAACACCTAAGGGTGCCATCACAGCAGTATTTTAGGCCAAGGCTCCACTTTGATCTCTCTCTCTCATGATTTCCTTATGCTGCAGGACCTTCAAGCCAACTTGAATGTTTTCTCCTTATTCATTTGTTAATTTCTTTCCAATTTCTCCTCTGGTCGGTGTGACAGTTGCTATTCAAATGCAAATACCTCAGCTGCATGTTGGATCTCATGGAAGAGAGATTGGGCTCATTTGACAACGCTGCTCACAAATCAGCATGTTGTCACTTGTAACAGAGCACAGATCCCACACTGTCATGATCTCCCTTCGCTTCTACATATGCAAATGCACACTGCAAATTGATACAGCACCCAATACAAAATATGAAACAACATATTGGATCACAAAAGCTTAAAATGAAGGGTATCATCATTATCTTCTGTGATAACCCATAAGTGAAAATATGGCACTGATAAAGACGGTCCATATTATCACAAAACGTGTATTAAATTACACAGTTGGCATTTGCTCCCTGTGCTATAAATAAAACCCACAAACACAAAATGAGAATGATCCAGAAATGGTGCTACAATGAAGTGTAAAATAAAACACCATAATGACTCTCATATCCCAGGCACAGTTTCACAGTCCTTGCTCTTAACACAATATTCTATACACCTAGCATGCCAAAAATAACCCAAAGGCAAAATTCCGTACTACATATTTCTCCCCGTTTTTTCTCGGGCCTGCTGGCCTTTCAGGAAAAGAAGTATCCAAACTCTTTTTCCCCCAATGCTGATCTCTGGTCCCCCAGTCACAGCTTCTGCTGTGCTGACACACCCTTCCAATAATCAAGGATGTCATGCAGGTCCTCGCCTTTGGCGAACTGCACCTTTTTTCGAAGGGCATTTCCGGCCGTCACATAACAGGCCTCATCCCGCTGGCCCTTCCGGTAGGGACGAAAGCGCTCCCAGATCCGCAGTGAACTCTCTGAGGAGTACTCTGGGCTGGAGGAGTAGCCAGAGTAACTGGAATGGTGGCGGGCAGGCGATAGCTGGGAGTACGATGCTGCATCCCTGCGGGAGCGTGTGAGGGGCTTTAGGAAGGAAACCCTCTGGGCTGGGGAGCCCTGGTGGGAGCCTTCATAGTAGAGAGCTGGGACGGAGTGGCGATGCTCCGAGCAGTGGTAGTCCTGCTGCACCTCCAGCTGCTGCTGCTGCTGCTGCTGCTGTTGCTGTTGTTGTATTTGTTGTTGTTGATGATAGTGGTGCTGCTTCTGGCTGTCCTGATGCTGGGCACCAACACCACCACTGTCGCAACCACCACCCCCTCCACCGCAGCTCCCACTCCCAACTAAAGGTAGCCTCTCAAGGGGCTCCCCACAGCCCACGGGACTGGCCCGATCTTGGTAATGCTGCTGTTGTTGATTACAGCCATCTGGGCTTCTTGGCTCAGGAACATCCAGGCTATACACCCTAGCTCCTCCGCGTTCCCTGTCCCGACCCATGGAGCTACAGGAGCTGGTGCTGCACTGTTTTTTGACAGCATTTACAATAACCACTGCAGCGTCTGCACTCATTTGTCGCTGAATGGGACGCACAGCGGTGGCTGGAGGAGGGGGCCGGTAGGGGGGAGAGATGACAAAGCCACCACCACTGATCCCTGGGCGCTCAGAGAGAGGGGCATTCAAAGCAGGTAGAGGAGGTGGAGGGGGTATTTTGTTGGGAGCAATGATCTGTCCTGTCTCTGTCAACCCTTGGGAGAGTGGGATTAGGCCACGAGTAAGCGAGGATGTGCTGGTAGGGGGTGGGGAGGTTGGATTGGAGGAGGCTGTAGTGTTAGTTGAAGCCCCTGAGGCTGCAACGGCTGCTGCATCCAGTTTCAGTGCATCAATGCAGTTGTTAATGATCTGGTTAACTTTGTCCACCTCCATGGCAATGGTGGAAATCTCTGACGCAGAGCCATGTCCGTCATCATCTGAGTCATCCCCAACATCAGTTCCATCATCATCCCTCAAGTCTGCCCCCCTCATCACTCCATGCCCACCATCTCCCATCCTCTCCATTCCAGGCCCTCCAGATCTGATATCCATATAATTTCCTTTACTTGTGGCCAGGGCCTCTGAAAAGGCAGTGGCCATCTTTTCCACTTGTGGGATAGAAGAAAGTCTAGAGGAACTTGTGTTAGCTGAATGAAGCATTCCCGAGCTGGATGATGTAGACATGGGAAGTTTGCCTCCGTGGTGGTGCTGGTACTGGTGATGTTCTCTGGACTGTTCCTGAAGCTTGTGGACTGCCGATGGATCATTGGCCACCGCTGCTGCAACCTCTGGTCCGTAGCGCATTTCTAGAATAGTTTTCTTGACACAGATGGACTTTTTCTTCTCATCATGCATCCTTTTCTTGCGGAGACAATAGTAGACGAAGCCTAAAACAATGAGCATGCCAAAAAGACAGCCCACAATGGTCATTATGTAGTGAGTAGTGGTGGAAGGTGTTGGGAGCATGTCATCAACATTTTGAGCACGAGTGGAAAACGTGAGGCAGGTGTGGTTGTAGCGCTGAGAGTTACGGATGGATGCTACACAGAAGGTGTAATTGGTGTGTGGTTTGAGCTTGTTGAGGGTAATCATCTCCTTCTTGTTCTTCAAATTCATGACATCAGACACGAATGTGTGGTTGTATTGTGTTAGAATATACATTTTGCTGTAGGGCCTTGGGATCTGCACAAGGAGAGAAGCTGATGACAGTGAGACATGATGGAGCTTGATGCTGGGAGTGAAGCTATGTTCAGTTGAAGAAGAAGGGGTCGGATCGTCGTATGGTCTCATACCACCAAACATCTCCGGACCGATCCCAGACGGACCATCCAGATCTGGTGGGAGAGAGGTCATTCCTGGGATCATCACTCCATCTCGGCAGTGATGGTACAAAATGTTTTTTGCATTTCGACCAGCATGACCAGCGGCAATAAGCAAGGGGAAGCCAAACATCTCACGGGGCGTCTCACACTGGAGGCGATCGTATGTGTGTGTGACATTGTTGAAGGACTCCAACCAGGTTAGGAAGCTGTAGAGATCACAGCCACAGTGAAATGGATTTGCTGCCAGTTCACACACCATCAGTCGACTGAGAACTGTAAACGTGGATGGGTCTATCCGGGCAAGTTTGTTGGATGATAGGTCAATGCTGCTGAGGCTGGGGCACTCCCAGAATGCATTGTTGGCGATAACCTCAATCAGGTTGTGTTGCAGGAAGAGGCATTGCATGCGGCCGAGCCCTCTCATCATGCCCTCAGTTAAGTTTGTCAACTTGTTGTAGCCCAGCTGAAGAACCTAAGAAAAACACAAAAGTTGCATTAGAGCATTTTTATTTTTGTGGGTCCAATACTTTGTAAATAATTTGTACCCTTGATAATAAAATCTGGATTGGATTTAGTGACTCAGAGTGCAATTATGCCTGCAACAACACAATTATCCTTCACTCAACACAATTGAATTAATTATAGTCTTCTTCCAGTGCATGTTTCAGGCTCTGCGCTATATTTACACTACAATGAAGTGTCCTGTGGCATTTCAAAATAGAATAAAATGTATTCGACAGAAATGTAGCCTGATATACTGAACAATATTTGTGCGTTAGGCTCAAAGCTTTTATCATCGGTTCCCCGCCATCACCTGTAGGTTGGCTTGTCCTGCGAAGGCTCCGTCCTCGATGTAGCTGATATCATTCTTGGTGAGGTTGAGGTCAGTCAGGTTGGTGAAGCGGTACATAGAGCTGAAGAGCACCGCTTTTAGCTTGTTCTCATTCAATCTCAAGTCATGGACTGTGTTGTTGATGTGCTGGGGGATAGTCTCATACGGCGGTTGGTTCTGACTGCAGATAGCCAGCCACACATAGCCTTTGTCCCCCTCTATGAGCCAGCAGTCCCCATTGACTGTGTTGGGAAAGTGAGAGAGAAATAGGAGGGAGGGAAGAATAAGAAAAAGGAGAGCGGAGGTGGTAAAAGCACCCTGCATGATGCCGATGAAAGAAATGTGGACGAGGGGAAGCTATAATTATTAAGGAGAGAAATGTAGGGGCAGGCAGGAAAGGAGGTGTTGTTGGCAGGAGAAGGGGAAGCAACAAAGGTTGCTAGGAAGAATTTTTGAAGAGGATAAGGGTGCTGAAATAGGGGCGAAGGCTTCACAATGCCAGTCACAGCTTTATGGTCATCATGGTGATTAGCAGGGGACCCATGTTATGTCATATCTTGTTGGACTGCAATGTGGAGTGACACAGCTTGTCTTCATAGTCCCTCTGTAGAATTCAGCTGTTACTGACCCAAACGGATGGACCCTTGGAATAACGGAGAATCTGTAAAGGAAAACACAACAAAAGTCAAATAAGAACAATGTGGAATATGGTGTGCTGATCCATGATGTTATACACAATATATATATTATCTACATGCTTTTTATACTACTTCAAGAAGCGATGCTAGAGGGGTTTCTACAGCATCAAACTTTGAGGAGTATGGCTGCTGGCCAGCCTGCTAGATTGGACATGTTGGGAGCGAGAACACCCTGTCATAATATGAATATACAACAATGCCCCAGTAGGTACCCTTTAAGCCCACTGCATCTGTGCTTAGTCACCCCTCTTGGTCCACCACCTCATAAGGCTATGAGGTCATCAGGCTTTGGCCGAAACCTACGTGTACCTGCCAATCTCACCGCCCTCCTCAGAGGCACAGAGAATCTTTTTTTAAACAGAGTGCAGCATTAATCACCCAAACGCTGACAGCACATTGTCTCCACAGACATCCCTTGTTATGACACTATCCTGCCAAAACCTAAGCTCTCCATCCCATCTGCATGTCATTTGAATAGCAGTCAAGCGTTTACATAAGGAGAGGATTAGCTGCCTGTTGCATCATGACAGACATTGTCCTCTCGCCTGCTCAGCGGCTGGGGAAAACATACTTACGATTACACACACATTACACAAACACGGACACTTAAATAGACACGTGCCCTAAGATGAGCATTTGCAGGTGTAGACATACGCATTCAGACACATGCATGTCCTCATTTAGGAGCAGCATGTGTCCTCACAGGTAGTAGTTTAAGTCAAAGCGATCAAAATGGATTCTGATCAAAGCGCTAATGGTATGCTGTATGAAAAATACAGGTTGTCTGTCGACACGCTGTAGCTACCGTCTCTCCCTTATGTCCTTTATCCCACAACTCGGCTTTTTTACATTCTAGTGATTTTTCTCCATCATTCCATGAAAACAGCAAATAAACTCTCCCTCTCTTTCTCCATGATAAAAAAGGCCAAATTTCTTTCTTGTGCTCCAAATTCAGACTTCTCTCTAATTCCGACAGAGAATTGAACTCATTCCAGTCTATTCCAGTCCACGCTCCCCGGAGGTACCGGCAGAGATTCAGGTCCATCCTCTTTTTAATCCACTTCTTACTGCAGAAAATTGTGATACCTGAAGCATGTGTGAAATGGTACGTTATCATGTTTGTCTCATGACCTTAACAGTCAGTAGCTGTTTCCTGAAGATGTGATATGTATGAGAGATGGATGAAAAAAATTATCTGCATTCAAATGTGTACAATCTGGCCACGGGTGAACAACTTGAAAATAGGAGTGAATGAACCCACAAATCAACATTTGAAGCCAGCCTCAACAGTAGCCAGTAGCCAGCTACTAAATTGTCCCAAATCACTGATTATTTTCTAGTTTCTAGTTTCAAAGTTTGTACTTCAAGTATTGAAAGTGTGTTTGTGGGCTAACATTTGCCTAAACAACAAAGTCTTTTCAGAATTGGGTAGATTAGGATTGTAAAAAATTCTACAATACAACAACAAAACAGTAATGCTGCAAAAAAATAAGAATGAAAGTAATACATTTCAAAAACCCCTCTACAAGACCATCTCAAATGTTTTCCAATAAAACTATCATTTGAAAATACTGCATTTGAAACCTTTACCCAGACACCTGTAAATACTACATCTGCACGCATTCATTCCACTGCTCCTCTGTACAGCCCTGTGCTCATGCATGTACTGGGACACTCCCCTGCCATTGATTTTCACGCTCTCCTGTCTGAGCTTCATCTTCTCCACATGAGACGTGATCTCATTTGGTGCTCCACATAGTGAAACCCAGAGGGTTCACATGAGGGAAACAGGAAGCACAATGGGTCTGTATGTGTGCCGTGTTTAGGGATATGATTACATAATTAGGAATATGGGACATGCAGAAGACCCGTCACAGAGGGAAAGAGCATGACTCATAACGCGGATCCATTTGTGACTATGAAAATGTAGGACGCAAGATCAAACTTAATCCTTCTCCGCTGCGGACTGCTGTTGTAAGCTGATTATTAGTATGCATGCAATTAAATTGTTTGTGTTTTTTAATCAACATTTAAATAATGCATGTTTTGAATAAATGACGATCAGCAGGGGTGAGGACACGCCTTGTAGCTTTATGCACACTGTGCACGCATCTACCCTGAGTAGGACACTGCAGCAGAAATGGTTAGGATCTAGGAAAGTAACAGGTGAACAGGTGGTTCAAGGGTAGCTGCAGGTGTCTGACTGCCCTACTTCTTCTCCCGGAATACAGCACAAATCCTCCTTTTTCGAAAGCCTCCTCTTGTAGTTGAATCACTGCCATGCACCACAAAGAGAATACAGCCAGAGTTACTAATTGAACATCACTGGCACATTTTAACCACCGACTATAAGTAGGGTGCGTACAGTAGCAAGCCCAGGCCTGAGCCAGGCAAATTCAAGTATTATCTGCTCTGGAATTTGAAGGCATCATTACAAATCATATTTTTACACATCATTTGGAGTATTAAAAAGTGAGTATGGATGACTTATGGAATGTAACTAAGTACATTTGCCCAAGCACTCTACTTAAATACAGGTTTGAGGTAGTATTTACTTCAACATTTTCAGCAGAATGCCTCAAAACCATGAAGAAAATGTTGAATTGTGAAAATGTTCTGTAAAAAGCATTCAAAGTTCGTTACACACAGACACACACACACACACACAAAAAAAAACACACACTGGTCGCTACACCCATTCACTCATGTGATACAGATCTGGGTTACTCAAAGCACCTGCTCATATTTATCCTCACTGTTGCAATTGAAACACACTTATGATTGATAGTGCCACTTAACCCTAATGCCAGCAAAATAGGGCGTTATTGTCATTGGCATCAAATTAGTGCGTCTCCTCCGCTTCATTAACCGCCATGATGAACCTCCTCCCTGAATTCTAACAGCAGCCATTGAACGCTGACTGTGACAGGTGCTGGAACCGGAGCGGGTCCATATCTCTTCCATTAAAAGCATGACTCTTGGATCTGGGCCACTGTCAGTCCGTGTGTAAATGTATTTACCACGACCCCTTTTTGTGCCGCTGGCTGCATACGATGCTGTCATTTTGAATTGTGTCACCTGCAAGCACCCTATTGAACTGACATGTCAAATCAAAGAGAGGCCGATTTATGCACGGAAAGTGTAGGGGCAAATCTGCACAGCGCGTTTCATTCAATTTGTGCTAACAATCTGTGTGTGATCAGTGTGTGATGAACTCAGGCTGCAGCTTCTCACACAATCATACACGGACCTCATGCCTTCAGACGTATTCTGAGAGTTGGAGGTCAACCGTGAAGGAGTAAGGGGGACCTATTAGCAAACATGGAATGTAAGATAATGTTGTAAAATAAATTTTTATGCTCTTTGGAGGATGTGAATTCATGGTTTATCTTTGAGTGTTCACACTCTGAACACAGCACAGAGACATTTCCCCAGGCGGTGGCCACCACAACATCCCAGTGTTTTTCCTGTTGCTGCTGTTTGATTTAGAAATAACAACATAATAATAACAATAATAAATATATATATATATATAAAAAAACAATGGAATACTTTAACTAACAAAATAACAAAGAAAGGAAGGTCACAACAGCTCCACAGATGTTGCTAAAATGCGGAAACCAGGGAAGAGGAATCACTAGTGGCTCTCAACTGATATACTAACCAAGAGGATTCCTGCCCAGCGATCATAAGGGAATAAAGAAAAGTTTAACGACAAACTGGGAGGATAAGTGCAATACGCTCCAGAGCACAGCACTGTATTTACTGAGGAGGCTGAACTCTGTTGTCAAAACAGTCATAACTCTGTTTTATCGATTGCATTTAATCAAGGTCCACTTTTGTCCTGATCTGCCGGTTTGCGAAATCTTTTTTTTTTTTTTAAGAATTTTTTTTGGCCTTTTTAGGCAATCATCAATCATTTTTTATTGATGGGACGCCTGCTCTACCAACTGAGCTAAACGGCGCCCCGGTTTGGGGAATCTTGGGGAAAGGTGAAACGTGGACACCTGCTCCGAGATTCCGCGGCTGTCTCAGGTCAGACTCTCTGCTCTGTACGACGGACAACCTGCTCAGAAAGGTCACTGCCATCTTAGCTGACCCATCCCACTCCGAGCTCCGGAGGTATAAGGTCCTAAGGGATTAGAAGCTCTGGAGCTCCAAGTTTAATTGTTGCACTTTGCACACTCTTCTGCTTAACTTTTTCACTCATTGCACTTAGTAACCTTGATGTGTCTTTGTCATTGTTGTATGTACAGTACAGTACTCCTATGGTTTTTGTATTGGACAAAATTAAAAGCTGTTAAGTTAAATATAGTAGTTGTTAATCAATACAAATATCCAAATGATTGTTTTGGCAGGTACTCGGGATTCTGGCTGTCAGGGCCAAGGTCTATTCGATATCACTGTGTTGGTGTTCCAAGAATATCAGAATTAATGTTGTTCCTGGACCATTATTACAACCGACTAATCACACTGTTATAATGTCACAGCTTTGTAACTCCTGTTGGTGTTGTTTCTGGAACACCATGTTTAATGTGTCTCCAGGATCATCATTTCTGTTAACGAAGAAGTAACGACGTCCACATTGTTAATAAGCTGCTGTGGCTGAATGGTTTGAATAAAGAGCTCTCGCCCAGAAGACCAGGCCTCGTATCACATTTATTTTGTCGGGAAAGCATTCTCATTCCCACCTCATCAGATTCGGTAGCTTCATCAGCGGCCGTGAGCCTCAAACTTTAGCGCTCTACCTACCCCTCTAGAGTCAGGTTTTGATCTGAAGGGCATCAAGTTAGCTACGAGTTACGACATGTGACTGCTCCATAATTCATTTTATTTCACTACTCTTACTTTTTTCTGTTTTTACACTTCATCCCTCATGTTACAACCTGCTGTGTACTGGCAAATTATAGTGACGCTAGAAGTCAAGTGACGCAATAGGGGTACCTAACAGTGAAGCATACTACTACTGACTAAACTGCTGTATATGAGTAAGAGCAGTCGGTTGTAGGAAGGGGAACATAGGGACAGCTTTGCAGAAGCAAAGCTCACGAATCACACACAACCACCGCAAACAAAAAAAATCTGAAAACTCTTCACAGACTTTCTTCCGTCTGCACCTGCCTTTTTTCCCTCTTTGTCTCTCTCCTCCAAGGTCTCTAGATCTTTTTTTTTATCCTCTCATGCCTCCACAAGCCTCAATATTTGTTCCCGTCACTTAATTTCCCTCACTTTGTCTCATTCTCACCTCTCCCTGAATCCCTTTCCCTATCCCATCAGTCTGCCCCTGTTGTTTTGCTTTCTCCTCGTCCAGGGCCAGTTCCCCGGAGTGCAGTCAGTGTGGTGCGGAGAGGTCGGGGCTGCGAGCAAAACACTCTTTCCTCTCCACTTCACACAGGGCTCAGAGATGAGACAAACACAACTACAGACAGATGAAGCTCCTCCGAGAGCTTTCACCGTGTGTGTGTATGTGTGTGTGTGTGTGAGCGGAACAGATCATTTCTCAGTGGCCAGAAGACGAACCTGATAAAAGCAACGGTACTTCTTTGTGAAGCGCTGCTGAGCAAAATGTTGCTTGTTTCGCTCTTGGCAGGTTGTATTTGCACCTTCATATGCATCTTTTACAATCTGTCCATACAAACAGCTACACAAATTAATGTTTGAACGTTCCGCCTTTACTCTGGAGCAGCATTTCGTTAGGAAGTGGGATAGAAAAAAGCAGGAAGATATAAATAAATGAGGAAGATGAGGAAGGGGAAAAGCAGAGAGAGAGAGGCAAGAGAGGGCAGAGGGAGAGAAAGAACAGATGACACGTTGCTTTTTGATCTTTGATTCCGCCACAATCTTCTTTTTTCACAGCCGCGAAGAACAGAGACAAAGTCACAGACGCCGCAACACAAATCACCTCGGATGCACCATGTTATTATGAGGCTCATCCAAGCTGCAAAAAGCCCAACTTTAGAGAGCGAGCGAGCAGCATAAACAGAGAGAAAAAGGCAGAAAGGAATAAAAGGCATAGAGGGGGGAAAGAGTGTTCTAACCACCTCTCTCAGGTTTGATCTATAATTCATGCTTCATCGCCATGTACGCCTTGAGACGATCTTTTCAACTGCTCCCCTTTTTAAAATTTTCTTTTTACCTCTACCCCTCTCACTTCTTCTCTGTCCTTTCTGACCTTCTCCGTGTGTTTGCGTCCGTTTCCGTTAGCCGATGTTTGACTTTTAGACCACTGTCATCTGAGGCCACTCATGCATGGCATCATATCCATTTCCTGGATGCCTCACAGGAAGAAGAAGCGACGCAATGGAGCGTGACAGAAAAGAGGGCCCGGAGGTCTGGGGCTAAATGGAGCAGAGCACCTACCTAACCACCCCCCCTGCGGCCACCGCCGTCGCCTTCCGATTGACCACTGTACCACCACCAAGTAGCATTGTTATTTTGCCATCCCAATTGACTAGGCGAGAGGCCAGGGGACGCAAGTCCAAGGCGATGCTCGGGCCTGATGGGGGCAGTTGAAGAATTTCTAATAGAGAGCCGGGGTAGATTCCACCCAGAGCTGTGGTTAAAGTCTGTGAGAGCTGGCGGCTGAAACTCAAGAGCAGTTGTGGCAGCCATGTGGAAAGAAGCAGATTATTTTTTGCTGCAAGCTAGGGCAGGGAAAGCAAGACAAGTGGCTTGGACTTGGGCAACACAGGGGCCAAGGGAAAACAGAAATTGGATGATACGAACTACAAAGGATAGTGGGGATAACTCAGTGATTGAGGTCAGTGAAATGTCAGATAGAGATTGCAGCCAGGGCAATAACGTCATTGTGAACAGAACGGAATCATGAATCTGTGGCCGAAAATGCTCTCTACAATCCAAACATTGCATTCACGGTACAGTACATGGAGAGGTCTTTTCAAGAGGAGGAGTGAATGCAGTCTAAATGTTAGATGGGCGAGATTTAAACTTTCTGCTAAGGATTTAAATCTTCAAATCAAGTTCAAATCCAAACAAAAATGTTGGTTAAAAAAGGTCAATAACTAAAGCTTACATAAATATTGTAGCTGCAACTCCAACAGTTAATAAAACTCCAACACGAGACCCAAGACTGAAAACATTAGTATTGGCAAAGACCCACATCGAGCCATGGCTTAATAATAAGATCTACCACCGGCTCTACTCATTCAAGGCCTCAGACCCAGTCTGACGTTTTCATTCATGACGTCTCTGAGCAGAAACATTTAGAGGATCCGAGAAAAACGGATGGAACAACAATCGAAGTCATAAAAAGTTCAACTTGTTTTCTTCAGTCGGTGTGAAATATATACAGATAATTCAAAATGCAGCAATCGGATGCCAACATACAGCTACAGGATCAATACCCTGTATAGAGATAGGGAAGATGAATCCATTTTTTTTCAGGTGTTTTCAGCCTGAAACGCATTAATCAATAGTGCAATATCAGATCAATTTCTGGATCAACAAATCAGATAAAGGCTGACTGGGAATGGATGAGGTTTAAATTACAGCTCAATAGACACAGCAGCAGCTAATGAAAACAAATGGATGAAGTAAAGCCTCCATCGGACAGGATCTATTTCTCCAGGGGAGGTTGAGTGGTTTGAATGCTGCATGTGGTCGCAGTAAATCTAATCCCACAGATGTGCATATTGTGTGTGATTCCAATCAACACGTGTGACAGCATTGTTCTGCAGTCGTCCTTGTGCGTCACTGACTACCTTTGGTGTTTTGGACGCTGACTGAAATGCCGTCCTGAATGAGGCGAGTTGGTACCTGGCATATATTGTATTACTAAATATTCTCAACATGGTTTGTTTTATCCAGAATTTAAGAATTTAAGAAGCTGCAATGGCTGAAGACGTCCCGACGCCATATCAAAATCATACATTTTTCTCGACACAAACATGGCTTGAAGATGTCCCAAGGTCTCCTTTAAGATATCTAGTGGTGTCACTCTTACAAATGTTGAAACACCGTCTTGAACTGCAGTCTCTGGCTTGGCAGCCTTCTCGCCTATAGCTCCACCATCCACCATTCCTTTCACCTCCCGATATAACATAAGCATGTGATGTGAACATGACATGACACCTTGCATTTAGCTGAAATGTTACCTGCCACCATTTCATCCTGGCAACATGGCTGTTGTTGTTGTTGTACAAGTGAACATTAAGTAAAAGGAAAATAGTACAAGGCATCGTGTGCTAACTGCTAAACAACGGTTCGGACTATAGCTCAGTCAAATCTGCACAATCACAAAACGCAAGCTTTTGAGAGGAAAAAGGAAGAAGAAGTGCATCGGCTCATCTTTATTTTGTTGGTATAACATGTAGCACAAACAACACACGGTCGCCAAACCCCAAATGTCTTCTAACATGTGTTTAATGTGATATCGTGCCGTGGCCTTCCTTCACAGACGCAGGCATTATAGCCCTGCTGTTCATAGCTTATACAGCCTATTGATTTTTGGCTACGATATCCTGGAGGTGTTTCATTTTCAAAAACCTAATAGACTCGTGTTTCCTAGCATGAACTCTGACAAACACAATCACAATCTATTAGAGGAATACCTCTCTTCCTCCACACACACATGCACATATTGTGGGGGCAGCTGTGGGTTTAACATATAATGTTTTGCACATACGAGACCGCAGGTTAAGCTGTGCTCTCGATCAAAGCACAGTACATTTGCCACTTTCAATGCATGCGTTATCCTCCAGCCTACCCACTTCTACCGCTGCTGTCATGGCAACAATGTATCAATGCTGAAGGCGCGAAGGCACAATCACTGTTTGATCACGAGAGGAGCATGGAAAAAATGGAAGAGGAGAGAAGGGAAGGGGGAGATTGAAGTGAATTTCAAGCTGAAGAAGTTAATAGAGGATGAGATTGAGTGATAATAGTGATGATAGTGAGAGTGCTATGATGAGCAAAAAGAGGGATGGATGTGTGTGAAGGAGTAAAAAGGGGAATGGATGATAAACGGGGGTGTCGGGAGGACGAATGAAGAGTGACAGTGTCTGAACTGATGGATCAGCACTAAGTTGCCGTGCTTCACTGTCATATTCATCTCTCTCATCGTGGAGATGGAGGCAGTAATTATTTGGCCAACACTCCTCCATGGCAGACTTGATATGGGTAGAGTGGTGCCAGTCTTTCCTTGAGACGTGTGAAACACTTCCAGGCATAATGCTGTTCAATAACATTTGATATTAGACTTTGATTAGTTTTGCGTTCCCTGTGATTAAATGGGAGCTCCAAAGAGGTGGCTGATTTGGCGGTCATTTGAACTGTAGGACTGTCACGCCAGAGTCTGGGGTACACATCCAGGACAGTCTGTTGAGCTAAGGCGACAAAAGCGCTTTGCTTAAAGGTATAATCTGTAGAATATGGCTACAATTTGACGGCAGCGTCACAAACTAGGGGGCAGCATATCACCACCGACAACTGCTGCTCTTTGCTAGCAGTCCTTGGCTGTGGTTAGCTACCATTGGCTTATTAGCTCGTAAAAGGGTACATTTGTATTTATCTGATAATTAAAGTAAATATATGTGAGAGTATTTAATTTCTTGACATTTCTGAGATGCAAACAGCTGGCATATTACAGCTGAAATTACAGCGGCAAACAGACTGTGGCCTCTTGCAATACAAGTACAAGTACAAGGCGGTATTACGACAGGACAAATCAAAACAACTACTCTGCCTAAAGGGAAACAAAAAGGTCACCAAGGGTGTCAGAAATCAGAACATATCTTGATCTGCGGCCGAAGTGACATGGCAGCTCACTGGGACGGAGATGATCTGTTTATTTCTGGGTGTAAACCCCCCTTCATCAGGATGCGCCTTTGAAATATTGAACTACAAAAGGCTTGTGTTTGCATTTCTACGTGTAACTGTGCATTTCCATGAAGGCAGACCTACGAGCCCACTCGGGAGAGCGATGTGCCGTGCTGACTATTTATGTGCATGTCATGAATATTCTAGACACCTAATTGCATCTCACAACGTTGAAGAATCCATCGGCAAGCCTGAAGGTAAACCACAGAGAACAGGAGGGAGCAAGTAAACAAATAGAAAGATTTTCTTTGTTTCTCGAACCTTATGAAACTTCCCTTTCAGTTCTGTTAGCTAAAAATGTGCCACTAAGATTGCCACGGTTTGCCGTGTTGGAAAATCCTCTCACTGAGCTCTGACGTTACACAAGCAAATTCACCAAATGGCACACTGCGGCATCGGTTCATATTCTATCTAAATTAAGAGACACAAGCAAATCAAAGAGCAGATGTCTCTCTGTTAGTCCTACGACCCTCCTCACTGCTCTGATCGCTCATTTATATTTCAGTCAGAGACACTTCAGTTGAGGAATTGAGCCCTTATTGCAAAATGGTTATACAGCAATATCTGCTGCAAAAGGCTTCACTCAGAAAGAATCCAAGCAGCAACAAGGATTCTGCCGGGAGCACTAATCCTTCAGAATCATAAGCACATTAACTTTAGTATGCACAATTCAGAGAGAGAGAGAGAGAGCTGTAAACAGATATACGATTTTAGCCAAGTCAACAGTATTTAAAAGCACTAAAAAGAAAGAGGAGGAGGTTAGGGTGATGCAAGGTGCCGCAGAAACAAGGATGAGACGTGAAGAAAGAGGGAACAGAACCTAGAATCTGGACCAAAATGACAGCGGTTGAACTGGCACTATGGAGGAGTGTTCCTCAAAAGCTAAACAGCTTAGCGTGCTTGGAAAAAGGCTGCTGCCTGCACACGGCTGCCTCTGAATGTGTTTATGTTCATGCATCTTTGCTTCCTATTTGATGCAAACCTCAGCTTTGACAACCAAGTCAAAATTGTTGTTACATCGTGTTTCTTCCAGCTCAAATTCTATCAGTTTTATCACTGGCTGATTTGTACAAAGTTGTGTCTGGTCATATCTTTTCTCAGCTGAATTACTGTGATGCGATAGACTGGTATCAGCCAGGGCTCCCTCCGGTGTCTCAGAATAGAGCAAAATGCTGCTGCCCAGTTATGGACTCAGCATGTTTGAGGGGCAGGGGCAGTTGTAGTGCATGCTGTGGGGCACCGGGGCGCAGAAAGACATGACTGGATTTTGATCTACCACCTTTTGTAAACCGGATGGACACACGAGAGGGCACTTTATCGCGTTTAATCGACCATAGGGGACATCATTTAGGCTTGATTGCCTCATGTAATTGAAATACAGCAGATAGATGGATAGAAAAATAATTCACTGTAATAATGGTGGCTTAGTGTAATGTGATTCCCTCAGAGATTACAAAGACTGGTCTGATCAAACTTTATCTAATAATATTTTCAATTTAAATCAAATTGATAAATAATGAAGGTAATGTTTCTCTGTTCCTATTCTACTGTGATACATTTGGGAGCAATGTCATGATGTCCCCCCAGTGCAACATTCCCAGCCTGTCTTTTTAAATCATTCATTTCTTTTTTTCAGTACTACATTGGCTGAGTTTGTGTTGAGCGCAAAGTGTGAGGTGAAACTGCTGTATTGTAAGCATCTGAGCGGGACACAGAATAGTACCTCGAGGTTGCCCGAGGTGCAGCAACAACACAAGAGAGTTTCTTGTATCAAAAATTAAATTTGACATTGTCAGGAACAGGGCATCCTGACGGGCTCAGAGACCACATTAAAACATTGAAAACGTCTCATTTTAGGATTGAAAGAAAAGCAGCTTTTTTTTAGGGGAACAGTGGAGCATTCTGGGTAGTGTACATACTATAGGCTTATGATTAATATGAATATCCATAGTCGGTCCCCTTGCACCAAGTGTGCTGACAATGCGCCACATGCTGAATGAAGACCACCACAGTAGTTGTGCTAAGCTAAGCTATGATGCTGATGACTGTAGTGAGTGTTTTTCCCCAAAATGGTAGGTTTTACATTCAAGGAGCGGCTCTTGAGTTGCTCCAGAGGTTACTAGTCCTGCAGAGAAAACAGGCTTTAGTCGTTACGTTACAAACAAGTGAGATAGACGGGCAGTTTAATCTCATTGTCTCCAATGTCAGTGGGCACAGAAATAAGGTCCAGAGAGAATAGAGTTCATGGCAGTGCTGAATTATCTGATGAATCAGAGTAAAGTGACTCAGCTTTACTGCAAAACAATGTTTTTACGTACTTTATGTTAACTTACCAACCAATACTCTTTGGAATAGTTTGGGGGCATACACAGTATCTTGTTCCCAGTGTATATTGATTTATTTTTATTAACTATGAGTCAAAAAGGAGACCAGGCAATGAGTCATGGTAAATAATGATAGAGATGGCAATGACTGTCTGGAGCCCCAGATGGACGGCTTCTCATACAGTTAGCCTGCAGGCCAGCATCCTATACTGTCTGCAACTGATTATAACATGGGTCAGCTGAAACCCTACACTGGTTCAGACAGTGGAGCGACTCGTGCTGACACATGTGACACGAGTGCTTCCTACGAGTACGTGTAAATGTACACGTACTCATAGGAAGATATGAACAAAAGCGTTTTTTGCATTTGTTAGTCTGTTTTTCTTTTGTTCTTTTTCTTTTCTTGCCACTCACTTGTGCGTATTTCGATCCATCTTATCAGAGTAAGTGACTAGTGTGATTATTGATTGTGTGCTACTTAACAAACCCACAAAAAAGCACCAAATACTACAAATAGACAGCAATAAATGCCAAGATGTTGTGACTGTATGTAAATGGTTAAATTCTCATAAATGTAAAAGTAAACATGGACGGCATGAAGAGCGTACTTTGTGGAGGGGAGCAGGTGTGCTTTGCTTAAAGCGAAATGTTATATCCTCCAAAGAGATCCAGTCTGCAGACATGCAACGATGCAAGCAAAGCAGTGTGTACGCATGTGTGGGTGGGGGTGTATACTTGTTTTTGCGCTTCAACAATACACTTGGACAGTATGCATGAACGTCAAGCATCTGCTCCTGGACTACACTCAAACAGTAGGCATGTACTGCGCGCAGTATGGATTCATTTATGCATGAGCAGTTGTACATGCATGGCTTTTTACCCTCCCTGCGTTCTCCCTCGATTCCACATTATTATTGTTTCTTTTGGGGGTGATGCTGACAAACCTTCTGCACTGCTAAACTAGGCCAACGCGTGGCTGCCGGCAAGTGAAAAAAAAAAAAAAAAAACAAGATGGAGAGACAGAGAAGGGGAGAGAAGAGAGGGAGATGGAGAGGAGAAAAGGAGGTAATGAAGAAATTACATAAAAGCACAAACTATCAAGCTATTCACTCGCCGTCCCTATGTAACAGTGCTCCTTGATGTCACAGTGACCCACAGATTGCTGGTATTATCGCGTCCCATCAGGCAAGAAAAGTAGGCAGACTGACACAATATGAAAACAGATGAAAAGATTGTTAGCTAAATAGATTTCGTTTCATTTTAGCAACAGGCGTCACAGAAAGAAAAGCATGACACATGAGTGGTGCTTTAATATCTGTGCTTACAAGCTGCTCAGATTTAAGAACATCAGATCAGTGTCTAAGACCCGGCCTAAGAGGCTTTAATGCTCATCTATAATCTATTGTTTCCAGTAAGTAGCACAGATTCAACTTAAAGCTTTCTCTAATTTGAACCCGGGCACTGCCGAAAATTAATGCTGTTCTTTGATCCCGCAGATGACGCACGTTCAACGTACACCAGGGAATTTGTAGCACTGTTATCACTGATTGAAAAAGACACAACCTCTCATGACACATTCCCATGTCAAAGTCAAGATTTCGTCCCCGCTGTGATGTTTTACTGGGTGGAGCTCAGGTGGTTGTCCATTAATGGGCTCTGTCCCCGTCTCTTCCCGTCAGCAGTGAGGGCGACATGCATCCCTGCCCTGTGCTTCCTCTGGTCACACTCACGGAGGGCCAAATCTGGCAATGCGAGTATCACTGTGTGATACCCAGCGTGGTGTTAATGACTCAGACATCATTCTTGGATCTCACCAGGTTTGTTTATTCCGAAGCTTTGATTTTTTTTTTTTTACTAAGGAATGATAAACGGTAGTAAATAGATGTGTGCTGTATAAGGGAAATCTGACTCACTGAAGACTGACTGATTTGCATTTCATTCCAAGAATGTTGTGCCAACAATTTCATCATTTTTTTTAAACCTGGCTTTTATTACAGTACTGAAAGAATTCACAGCACCGATTCCCCAAAAAGTTTGAACACAGTGCAAAACATGAATAAAAACAGAATGCAAGTAATTTGTAAACAAACTGTGATTATTCTGTGAAATCTTAATCACTGTTATCCACTGTTATCACCACATGGCTCTGTCCATGGCCAGCCCTAAGTACAGGTGTGAACACCTCAAACATGCATTGAGAACACATTTGAGATCCGATCACTCGGATGTGTCGCTCGCATGTCACCACATTCTTTTAGCAGTGTGCACAAACGTGTCCTGACCCACACTGAAGGACCGCTTACTCAACTGACGTCCTCAGCGAGACAACAAGACACAACGCACAACAACGCAAGTTCGTGAATCCAAATATGAGCAGCCTCTCAGTGGCACATGTTAGTTCTTGGGGCTTGTCTTCCTGCAGGTCTTCCCACTTGCTGTTAAGTGTTAAGACGGCACATGCAAAAAAAAAACGCTGATCCCTTCAGTGCTGCATGGTAGTGAGTGTCTGAACAGAGTCAGAGTTTTTTTTTATTTATTTTTTTTATATATAAATAGGAGTGCAAATGGAAATGTGGTGGGAAAGGAGGGGAAATGGAGGCAGAGGGAGAAGAGGTGAAACGGGGACATGGGAACTGAGGCTGATAAAGAGAACAAAGGGCTTGACACCAGATAGGAGAAGAGCTGTGACAGATCACGTTATGAAACTCTCCCATGGCTCCGAGACAGGAAGCGTGTGCGAGAGACAGCAAGTGTGAGGGAGAGAAAGAGTGTGTGAGAGGCAGAACGACAGCGCGTGAGAATTAAAGACAGTGAGAGGGAACTCTCCGCTCTGGGGTCAAGAAGGAGTGAGATGATAGGTCACAAACATTACAGCGCAGAGAAAGAGGCAGGGAGAGAAACAACAGCAGGGGTGAAAGGGAGTGAATAGTAAACGAATAAAAGATGGGGTGACCGAGAGAAGATAAAAGACAGAGGGGGCAGGAAAGAGGGCAGGAGAGAGCAGAGATGAAGAGATGCAATTAGAGAGGGAAGCAGAGAGAGAAGACAAGGCTCTGATAAACTACACAGAAAACAAGGCGGAGAGAGGAAAAGATAAGGGGGAGAATGTTCTCAAATTTAGATAAAAAAAGCACGACTAATGAAAAAAATAAACAGGCCCTGGGTGCAATAGATCCATGACGAGATGCAGACGCTTGAGTGCAACATTAATAGTCCAACTCGATAACGGCATCAGAGGAAGATTAATTGCGGTAGGTGTGTCGCCACTTTCGCATGTACTACCGCTGGACCGACTGAGGTGACAGCAGCTGATGTCAAAGACGTTGTAAACAAACATTTACAAACATCTTCGGAGAAGGAGAAAAAAGCTCATTTTTTAACGGTTTCGTGTTTATGTTGAGGTGGGAAGGTGATGTGAGAAATGAGAGACACACAACACCTTCTTCCATCCAACTCCCAAAGAAGACAATGTGTTTGCACATACAGTGACTCACACACATGCACAGACTCCAACACTTCTTTCACTGCGCAGGAGTCTACAGTATATTCACTGCTGCGGGTCTCAATCATAGCGGGAAAAAGATGTAAAGGGGGGAGAGTGTCACGGTGCTGTCTACAGTCCTTGTCCTGTCAGTCCTTTACAGTCCTGAGGCTGTAATGTGTCATCATCAGTAGAAAGGGGTTAAATCATTTGTGGAGTCAGAGCACCTGTACCTGCGTAACCAGACGTGCACGCCGAACCCCGGATGAGACGCTGAAAAAGCAAAAGTGAAAAACTTCTTTGCGTCAGAGCTCTCTCTCTCTCACATATTCCCTGCTCGCTCTCCCTCCCGCTGTCTCCCCTGATGTCCCCGAAGCGCAGCCCCCCTGCGGAGAAGCGTATTATCTCACACCGGGAGTTTTAACTAAGTGCCACTTCCCCCAATTAGCATCTCTGAAACGACAAGATTTGTCAACCACGATTGCAGCGCTTGGAGAATCGCAGGCATGGAGCTGAAACTGAGATGAAATGCATGTGAGAGTCCACACGCATCAGCACCTGTCTCCCGCCCCGAGGAACAACATCGGTCTTGGTCTCTTGGGGAGAGAGCTGAGGTTTTTTTCCAACACTTTCTACACAGCCGGTTTAAGCCTCCGTCCCCGGTTTTCATTTTTCCATCCAAAATTATCAGACCGTGTGGATTCTGCAGCTCAACAACAACAAGAACAACGTCAAACCTCTCAGATTCCTTCCTGCTTGTCCATCATCTCTGACATTCAGTGTCTTTCATGGAAAATGCTCATTTTTTTTCTCGTGTCCCTCCTTTTTTTTTTCATCCCATCGCTCTTCACTGCCATCTACTTTCGCCGAGGGACTCATTAAAGTTTCATCTAACCATATCTTACACATTGTATGAGCTTCAACAATGTTTAATTCTGTTGGTAGTCTGGAGATACACGATGGCGCATGTATAAGTTAATGATTAATTTTATCCCTCCCTTGGCGCTCGAATGCATCGCGCAGCGGTAGAACTGAGCACGGGTCAAATCAGCACATCCCGCAGTTCTGAAACATTCATGAAATCAAAAGTAGTTCAAAAGTTGTTCTCACGCCGGCTTAGCGGAGCATGGATCTTAAACCTAACTATGCTTCATATAAGTTGGTGTTATATTGACGCATTGACATCAGATATTGATACTTAACTGAACTATTCAAATCCTAATTTAGAAAAAGAGTCAAAATGTTATCTAGTCAAATCGTTATCAGCTATAATATTTCTAGTAAATACTCCGCAGACTCGAGGATAAACCGATTTAGCTGAACTTCATTTTTCTAAATTGCGGCTAGCAGAGGGTGTAAATTATCAAAAAGGATGGCCGCGTTTGTTCGCGGTTAATGTGTCTCAGATTCAACTTAGCAAAATGCCACAAGCGAAGCTACGAGTCGAGTTCAACGTGACGCTGCCGTTAGAACAATTAGAACAGTAAGTGTGCATGGCAGGTTGTTTTGTGCCGTATCCTGCACACATACTTTACATGCATGCACACGCACCAGTTAAACTAGAAGAGTACATTTTGTTTCTGGGATTAAACGGCAGCTCCAGATGTGAGTAGATGCTTTATAGTACTCACTGTTTCTCAACTGGACACACACACACACATTCAGTACACAAGATTAGTCAACATTACAAGCTGCCCAGAAACACTGACCTGGATATAAACCTGTGTGTGTGTGTGTGCGTGTGTGTGTGTGTGTGTGTGTGTGTGTGTGTGTGTGTGTGTGTGTGTGTGTGAGAGAGAGAGAGAGAGAGGCTTATACATAACATTAGGAGACTTGCGTGTTGCGGAAGAGGTTGCTTTTCTTTGAGATATCTCTTGATGCTGAATAGCCTTGCGGAAAACACGCAACGATGTGGACACACAAATAAAAAAGACAAACACGCAGTTCTCTTGGTCTTGGTTTTGTCACTGTCCTCACACGCTCCTATTTTTTATGTGCTCTACATTGAAAAAATAAGCCATATCAACATAAAATCTGATGAATAAGATAGTGAAGAGTTTAACATACAATGCGAGGTCAGCATGCACCCTAACCGCCCGGGCGCACGAGTGCTGCAAATACTCGAGCCTCGGACTACGTTTAAAAGATTTATCACCATTCCAGCCTCCCTCTTTCTCTTTCACCCCGACCATGTGGTCACTCACTACTAAATCATTTCTTCAGTATTTTATATTCTCACTCCAGTCCCCTCACACCTCCAATCTCACCACACTCCATCCTTCCTTGACTTCCACTCTAACCTTGCCCCCCCCAACACCCATTAATTGATCGTCTCACCTGTCATTCTCTCACTATATCTCCCTCCCTTCATTTTTCACTCCGGGTGCTCCGCTCTGAACCGGGACTCATTAGTCTCCCGCTTGAAAGCAGATTCTTTGTCTGATACAAGCGGCCCAACAGGAGGCTTCTGCTAAAGAAAGGCACTTAATCAAACCGGATTCAAACCAGAGTTAAACCTGGAGGAAGAGCAGTTCAGGTAAATTAGTCAAAATGACACCGGGGAGAGTTAATACCTTGATAGTCCACAATAGACTTAGAGAAAGGGTTTGAATATTAAGGGCGTCTTAGCACCAAAGTTTCATTAGTAATTACACAATATAAATTTTCTACCTAAAGATCCAGTGTGTAGGATTAAGGAGGATCTTTTGGTAGAAATGTTTAATTACATATATGCATAATTATGTTTTTTATTAGTGTATAATCAACTGAAACCAAGAATCATTGTGCTGTTACTTTAGAATCAACCACTAATGACTGCAAAGGGGGAACGTCCTGTCACTGAATCTACCATGTTTCTACAGGAGCCCAGAATGGACAAACCAAACACTCACTCTGGCGAGGGCCTGTGGCCGCCATACTGTTTATGCTGTTTATCCTTTCCTCCGGCATTTTCAATAGTTTCTTGTGCACGTACAAGATCTCAAAAGTTTTTTTTAAAAAGTAGTCTGCACGATCAGAAGCTCATCTTTCCCACAGAAAAACACTGCTCCTGAAACGCCTCATCAGTAGTCCCGCCTTTAATTCCAGGAATTTATGATCATCGCATTAAACCTCACCAGGTCACACATTTGCATAATTTAAGCCAGTAGCGGCTCGTTCGGCATGCGAGAATTTTATTTAGCATAGCTGCTCAGTTGTTGTTAGAGATGCTGGTTCGGGCACGTGTGAGTTGACCAATCAGAGGAGACTGAGTATTCATGAGGAGGGGCCTTAAAGAGACAGGTGTGTTTCAGACAGAGGGAGAATGCAATGCTGCAGCACCGGACAGTATAAGGAAACAGACGTTTTTTAAGCACTCAAGCATGTGAGTATATAAACACAATTGTTCAAAAGGGCTTTCTTTGATTACTGTGTGGAGATACAGAACGCTTATCTGCACATATTGAATCTTGTTTGATTGGCAAACAGCACACAAGGGTGTGACTTGAGCCTGTGCGACAGAGAAATAGCTATAGAAGGGAGAAGAGGTGTTTCACGTGAATGAATCATGACAAAATGTGAATGGGAGGTAGTTGAAAGCCGGGTGGCTGAAAACCAGATGGATGATTAAATGAATTAATCAAAAGACATATTCCTGAGTGCCACCCTCTCTTCTTCACATGGATACAACAGAGCCAAGGTGACAAGGTCAGATGGTGAAAATGGGCCGCGGGTCGGGGGAGGCGGTAGAAAAAAGAAGCAGTGAAAGCAGCGCCGGATAAAAACGGCACACGGAGAAAAAAAGATTTCAAGCAAGCGGGTGAAAAAAGAAGCGTGGGAAAGAGGGAAAGCTTTTGTGATTAGGAGAAAGAGTGCGAGAGGACGGCGGGAGCGAGTGCCTGAGAAAGAAGTGAGAAAGCGATAAAGAGAAGGAGAAACCGAGAGGGAGGAGGAGAGACAGCGAGAGAGCACGAGATGGCAAAGAACAATGTTGGAGAAAGTAAACAGCTGTTTTTGAGTCGACACTCAGAGACAGATAACAAGAGCAAGCCTCATTATAACTCCTATTGTCCCCTGGGCTGCTTTGGAAATTTTAGAAGCCGTCATCTTCAGTTTACCTGCTATACTCTTTCTCTCCCTCTATCTCTCTTTCGCTCCCTCACCTCCCTGACAGCTTGGCAGGGGTTAGACTATGTTCCCATAATTATGTCTGGATTTTTTTTTTTTCTGTCTTTCTCTCTTCGAGCTGACACCCTCCAGCGAGCCACAGCAGGAGATCCAATTTAAAATGAGGGAATCAGTGGCAGTACCTTTCCTCGGAGCAGTAACAATGTCCAGCAGCCACTCTAGGTGGGATGATGTACATCGAGTTCAAGTAAACACAAGCTGGCAACCTAGCACTTATCTATCTATCTATCTATCTATCTATCTATCTATCTATCTATCTATCTATCTATCTATCTATCTATCTATCTTTTCCTGTCCTCTCGCTAATTTTCTCCGTGGGCGACAGTACAGCATTATTCTCCGCCACGAAGGTACGAGCATGTAGGCATATCAGCATATGGCCTGTGATCATACAGAAACAGAAGCTGGTTGGGAGAACAATGGCTCCGGTTCTGAAAACAATGGCTTCTTACACGTCTGACTGCGACGTTAATGAGCGCTGCCACACTCTCCCCGTTTTGTAAGCCAAGTGTGTCTCGGCTGCGCGCACATGGATTCCAAGTTTAGCAAAGGCGCACTGTATAATGTGCTTAATTAACACAGCTGAAGTTATCGACTTTTCTATAAGTGTGCGTGTGCCCATAGGATCAGATTTAAATCAGGTATTGAGCTGCGCACCAATGTGTCTCATAATTACATATGTAGTAAAAAAAAAAAAGAAAAGAATAAAAATGTGTTGAGGTTAAAGTCCCAGCTGTTTTAGGACAAAACGGTTCAAATTCTCTGATTCCAGCTTCTTAAATGCAGAGATTTTCTTGTTTCTTCATTGCTCTCTGACCGTAAACTAAATATCTTTTTGTTGTGGACAGAACAAGACAATTGAAGACATCGTGCAGGACATTCAGGGAGCCCCAATGTTCCCACAAGATGCAGCGAATGTGCCATCTCGAATGCCCCTATGGTAGATGCCCTCTTTGGTGCCCTTCCTGTGGACGAAACATGGTCAAGTGCCCTCGTTTCACTATACACGACTTCCTTCATACTGGTGCACCACGGCAAACAGGTGGCGCCCTTGTCCTTTATTTTTGTCGCCCCTGCCCCTCAAACATCTACCACTGGTTTGGAGAGTATATTATGTAACTTAACATGCTGGCTGGAGGATAGCGTCCTGTTATCATGGCTGAAACCTTTTGCTAAGGCATGAATTAAAGATCTCGCTGGCTCTTGCTGGAGCAGCCTACAATGAATCAGGCAGGAATGCACTGCAATGTCTGTTTCGGTCCAAGTACGACAATGATGGTCTTGAGTTACGCTGGTTTGATATGATAGGACAATGAATTTAGGAAGAGACATTCGAGAATTTGAAATATTTATCATGACTATATTTTATGAAGTGTGGGCCTCAGAACCAGCCACCCAGAGCATCAAACAACAAAACATCTGCTCTGTCTCTCCAACTTCTTCCTTTCCTTGGCTGGAGGTAAGTTTTTGAGTTGGACTGTCTTTGAGGCAACCTTTAGTTCTTCCCACCTATTTACCAACCCATACAGCGTGTAGTGTGTGCTAAGTAGCTAACAGGTCGCTCTCATTCTAGGCTACCCAGATAACATAACCCTGACATGCTTCCCAGGTTTAAAATAACACAGGGCTAGGTCTCAGACGACACACTGTTCCTCATTTAGTGCTCCAGATTCATCTTCTTGGCGGTGGATGTGTGTGTGGCGGTGGTGGCGGTGAAAGTCCGTGTTCGTGCATGCGCGTGTGTGTGTGAGCATCTTAATTGAGACCCGGTCATACACACAGCCACACAAATTATGTCCCAGTAATAACTTCTTGTAACTATTCTAAAAATACTGTGCATCCAAACTTTTTTTTTTTAAATGGCACAGTTGCTTATGTGAGCAGACGGCTGCAGCAGAGAGCGGCATGAAAATCAGCACGGAGCAAAAGGTTGGATGAAATACGGCGTCGCTTGGGAGCTGAACTCAAAATCATGAAGTGGCAGCTCAGTTCAGTTCTTCACAGAGCTCGCCGCGTTCTCGTCAGCATCTGATCATCTGGTATTTGTACACTGAGCTGAGTCGCTCAGTTGTTTGTTTACTGAGAACTGCAGTACAGCGTTCCTGTATTTGTATGTATTATTTAAGATTTGTGCAAGTATCGGGCGTAACGTGAATAGACAGTCACTAGTTCAAAGGGGTTCTTCTGTGCTCAAATAAGCTGCAATTTGTCTCATAGTCATCCTTTTTGCAAGTTGTAGAATAAGCATGCAGTTTATTTGTGCAGATCAAATGGAATGAGAGGAACAAAACGAATCACAGAGCATCTGAGAGTGACGTCTGACTGCCACTCGTGTCATAAACAGGATGAAATATCCTGCAGAGCTGTGAGACTATAAGCAGTGCCTGCTGTTCAAACAGATGCCAGATAAAAAGAAAAATCAATAAACTGTTGCTATAGCATCCCTTCAATGTAATTTCACACATATACGCAGTATAACACAACAATTGTATCAACAGTGATACTGAATAAACAAGTCTGATGACTGTTGAGGCCTTTTTGCAGTGGTGGAATAAAAATCAAAACTTTAAAGTTGCAACATTCTTCGCCTATGAAATGTAGTGGAGTAAAATGAGAGAGTTGTACTACTGAGTACATGAACTTGGTTACTTTCCACCAATTATTTTTTCAGATGAAAATTTGAAGATGGGGTTCATCATCAAAAATGTTTCAAAACTGTACAATGGAACTATGTAAGTTATACCTTTCATTATTACAGCAATGGGTGTCAAATGACTAACTTGTCTAGGAAGTTTTGAAAGGATACAGCAGTTGTACGTTAATGAAACCTTTAGAATTCTCTGATATTAGTGATGCTGTAGATTGGTGCGACACCTTCGACTGTACAGGTGCCCAAAGTGTCAGTGAAACCTCACTGAAACAGAAAAAGCTTGAACAACCAACCAACCACAGAATATTTCCGATCCCTACAGTGGACGGAAGCTGAACAGTCCCACAACAAAATCTATGTGAACAAGGAGTTATTGGACTTGGTCATGGAAGGATTACGGAATGGGCCAAACGGGCACAGGTCCAGGAGCCCACGGAGTCAGCTTCTGTTTGACATGACAACAAATTTCTTGTCGGAAAGTCAATAAAACTACCACAAAGAAATGCAAAACTGACAACAATGACAGGAAACACAACTAAAGAAAGATGCAACAAAGACTACAAAGAAATCCAAAAGAACTACAAAGAGATGCAAAGCACCTACATAACAACAAAGATATGTAAAACATCTAACAAGACTATCAAGAAATGCAAATAACAAAGAGATGCAAAACAACTACAAAGACATGAAAAACAACAATGACTACAAAGAGATACAAAACAACTACAAAGACATGGAAAACAACTACAAAACGATGCAACAACAGCAAAAAGATCCAAACTGATTACAGAGAGACACAAAACTACCACAAAGAGACACACAATATAATTGTTGTTTTCCCTTTTTTTGTCTCTTTCGGTTGGGTTGGTTTTTGCTCCCATGACATGTAGGGTGGGTGGGGGTGGCTCTTACATGCCTGTGCCAGGACCCCCCACCCCCATCCCCCACAGACCTGCCTCTTTTTTCTGAGAATAGTAACCATTACAGATTACATGGAAAGGTCATTGCGCTCATGAAATACATATATATACACTAGATACACAGTAAAAATACACTCACACAAATACACTTCTCCTTTCTGCGAGAAGTATCCCCCCATGAAACACAATCACACTCAAAGAAAAAAACCCAAGCTGGGTGTTGATGCACAGAGTCACCGTCGGAGAATAGTCTGAACAATGTTTCAGTCTTTCTTTGATCGCACTTCTCAAAGACACTTCTTCCTCTGCCTCCACCCTTTGACTGTCAATCATTACATTTTTTTTATCTTCTGGAGCTGTACTGCTGTTGTTGCTTCTGGATTAGGGTTGTTTTGCACACATACTGATCTGATTACAGCACCAGATAGGTCAGCTTATGCAACACGTATGGCTCGCTGCATATGGGCCACGTCTCGTTCTCTCTGCTGTTTTTTCCTTCCTGTGTTCTCCCACTCGTTCGGTTTGTTGGGTATCCCTTGGGTGCAGCAACAAGACCACACTGTATTTAGTTAAAGGACCAGAACAAGAAGAACCACGTCGCTATACATATTGTTCTGGATGTTACCAAACTGGTCATGTACGCTCATGTTTCGCCCACTTTAATACAAACAGGGGTTGTATAACTGCATGTTTTCCTTTTTATTAATAAATATAACCAATTTTAACAAACCAACTATCTTTCTATTAATGACTCATTAGGGGCCTCCTTTTCCAATTTCCTCTGTGAGCTAGAAAACTGTTTGTTTTCATCTGGTGGAGAGCAGGGTCTTGTTAATGTCAGCATAGATTAGCACAGATAAAATGAGGCTTGTGTAACTCCTGCTTCCCTCTATCTTTCTCATACTTAAATGTTCTCCACTTGTACCAATGCTATCGAAGCCACGATGCCTATTCATGTCTCCTCTGTTCTTTTTCCCCTCATATTGTCCCAGTTGCCTCCTCCTCCCCACGCCCGTTGTGTCAATTCCCTTCTCTCTGCATATATTTCCTGGGTGAGTAACTTAGAAGTTTGATAGTTGCTCAGATAGTTACTGTCTGTCGTGGGATATACTGTAACTTGAGAGCCATCTTGAACTGTCTTTGTCTTCAGCCGAAATATGACTGCAATTACAGTTATAATTGTGGTTCATCTTCATTTTTTCTTTTTCTGTCACTGCTGGCACTCTCGCTCACACGAGGCACTGATAATTACTTCAAGGATGGAGCTTCATTAGCCAACAGACCTGGCAAGCGGATTAACACTTCAAAGAGTGGAAAAGAGAGAACGAGGGAGGACGTTGGGAGCCAGAAAAAGCATGAGGTGATGTTAAAAAAGATGAATTTAAGCGAGTGAAAGAGAGTCAGGTCGAAGTAAAACATGAAACATGACATAACGTGAAAGAAAGGTGTCACTCTCTTTCCAATTTCCCTGTGACGTCCTCAGTGCACGTCCGCCTCTGTGTCACTGGGCTTATCTGAGCATGTGTGCACCATACCGTCTGTTCTGCATTCCTGAATGCACCCATGCAAGTAAAAGCACATCGCGTGGCAGCTAGACTCAAAGCATAAGCTCGCTAATGGCGCAAACGCTGAACCAAAGGAGGAGAGGGCCGAGTGACGTAACCTAATATGAGCAGGATTAGCAAAATGCTAGACACAGCACACTGGCACACTGACTGCCACCACAAAAAAAAAAAAGAGTAGGAGTGGCAGGAACACAGTGAGAGAGAGAGAAAGAGATGAGAAATATCGAAAGCTAAGTGTTTATTAGTTTATTATTGTATGACCAGCCACCGTCTTTCACAGACAGATGGAGGGTAGTGAAAATATAGGCACCCTATTAGCGAAAAAGTGAAACAGGTGACAGACAGAATCACACAGTCATGAGTGTGGATAGGTGGATTTCACTGTGCCTTTCGCTTCCTGCTCTACATCTCGTTCCATTACTGCTGAATTTTAATCAAAGCTGAGACTTGCATGTGTAAACTGAACGGTAGCGAATGAAAGACAAGACAGCCGAAAGTATTGTACACTTTGTTTGCCATAATACAATATACAAAGTTTTTTTCTGTATGTTGTACCTCTTAGTAGGTTTAATCCTCATGTGTCATGTTTTTGTTTGCACTTTCTGTCTTTTCCGACCTCTTTTCTCCTGCTTACCTGTGTTTCATTTGCCCATAACTCTTTTTGTATCTTCTCATCTGTTTCCAGTCTTGTTTTCCTGTCTTCATACTCGTGTTTTGCCTGCGTCGCAGCCTGTGTTCCTTATGTCTGCCTCATTTGTGTTTGTTTAGTTTTGCTCTCTTGTATTCTTGCTTTGTTGCCTTTATTGCCTGCCTTTTGTTTTTGTGGCTGTCAGAGTGAAAAAAGATGGGAAAAAGACAAAGACAAGAAGTGTAAACCAAAACATGACACGTGAGGATGAAACCTACAAAATAAAACAGGGTGCACAAAGCCAATAACATCTGAATCAGGACTTGATTTTAAATCTAAATGTGTGGACAGATAGTGGCAAAAGACCATCAACATCTTAGGATAGGATAATTCCTCCTGGGAGCTTAAATGTGCACACCAAAGAATATGAATGTCCACTGCAATGCAAATATAGATGGAGCACAAGCACGGATTTAAGTGCAGTTCAGTCTCTAAGTTCTCACAAACATGCACATCTCTGAGTCATTTCTTTTGGATGATAATAAAAATAAACAGAGCGGTTTGGTCTGATGGATGCACGTTGACAAATTGAGGTTATTAAAAAATAGGCTTGCACTGTAAATAAGCCTCGGTTGCAACTGAACTCAAAGGTCAAATTGATTACAATCTTATGTAGACAAAAAAACACTTACAATACATCTACAGAGCTTCTAGAAACATGCAGAACATGCATCTATTTTCCTTAAAGACGTTATCATTAATTCAATTAATGATTTTAAAGTGATTGTTTTGTTTATCTCTGTGTAAGACAGTTGGTTCCAGCTACCAACAAGGTTTGTCAGCCAATGGTATTACGTCACACGGTATCTGTGTTTTGTCAGCGATCAATAGTCTGTTACTTGCCAGTTTGTTGGGGGGAAAAAAGTGAACATGGCTACTGTAGAAATGGAGTTGTATAGTCTACACCCAGCAAGGCCCTAATGTTAGCTAGCTTTAGCAATATCAGCTTGGCAAACTGGCAACCACTTAAGGGTGCAAATGATTACAACAAGGGCTCTGTAGCTCAGGAGGTAGAGCGGGTCGTCTACTAATTGGAGGGTAGCTGGGTCGAATCCCAGCAAGTGTGCTTTAGCAAAATACTGAACCCAAAGTTGCTCCTGATGAGCAGCGTCTACATCAGTGTGTATGTGTGAATCTGACAAGTGTTGTAAAGGGTTTTGAGTGGTCAGTAGACCGGAAAAGTGCAATAGAAATGCAAGTTAATTTACTATTTGCAGCTGCAATGAAGGGAATGCAACTGAACACCACATTTAGTGGCTGAATATCATCAGTAACACCTTTGGAAACATTAGAATTCTGCAAAAGAAAAAAGAACGAAATAAATAAAATAAGCCATATAAACTGAGTATCAAAAGGTAATTGATGGGTGCTGTTTGTTTCCCAGCTACCTGTAATGCAAGTTTACTGATGGCAATCAAAGCTAAACCGAGCTGCAACAACTCTTAGCCATTATTAAAGTCGAAAAAGTGCCCTCACAGGACATATTACAGCCACTTTGACAACTGTGACGATGGAAAAAGCCAAGTAATAAAAGTTTTGGTGGATATCAGTCAAAATAAGCTCAGAACTCATCAGTAAAACATGTCACACTCTTGATGAGACTCAAGCTGTGAGGTAATTTAATGCATCTTCCCTTCAGCCCTTCACTGGCAGCACCCACACAGACAAGACTCCAGACAATGCTGACACACACACTCTCTCTCACACACACACACACTGACTTTCCATTTATCACTTCCGGACTGCTCTGCACTCACACATGATTGTCACACACACAGAGATAGCCAGACACAAACATACACAAAGTCTCAGTTCTAGGCTGCCACCCAATCGATAATCCCATTATAGCTGAAAAGGCTCTTTTATTTGTTCTGATTGAGTTTGTGGGGGGGTGAAGAGGCACGGCTCATAATTAAAGCGGGATTTGCTAGATTGATGGTTAAATGGGCTGGATCGGAATGTGAGCAGACACTTGGGCTGTGGCACATGAGACAACATTGCGATAAACTACCCATCCCACAAAGACGCTGTCTTACATTTTAACTTTCTTCCCCCTTACCCCCCTGCTCCGTCGGTTCCTCTTCTACTCAACAGCACTGTATGTCTTGAACGCCCCTTGATTGTAGTGAAGATGTGTGTGGGACTTGATTAGTTGTTTGTGAGGTAAGGTGGAAATTGGTTTCGGAGTGCATTTACAGGCTCAACAGGTAAGAAAGGCCCAGCAGCCAAAGGGTTAGGCTGCTCCAAACAAATAGGAGGCAGCAGATCACTGGAGTAACCGCTAACTGCTGCTCTCTGTACTTTTTACTGTAGCTGTCTCTGGCTGGAACTAGCTGCTATTATTGCCGTTAGCCGTGAACCTAGTGGCCCTATTACTTGACTGGCTCAGAGCACTTGGGGTTAGGGTTAACCCTCCCAGTGAACACAGTTGGACAGTAACCAAACACAGCCTCTGAGACAGACGGATGACTTGGAAGACAGCACGGGATTTACAACCAGAGTTTCTAATTTGGGGAGGAGAAGACAGATGCTAATGATGACTTTTGTGTTGTTGTTACAAGGCTATTAATCTTGCATTAAATCAGAGAAAGAGAGTAAACTTAATGTTTACTAAAATTATTTCTGTTAAATTAGTAAAAAATAAGTGTTGTAGTTGTAATTTTAGGGGTTTTCTCTCATTTATTTTCATTCAACTTAAAAAAGCTAGGAAAGCTTGTAAAATTTAGCAAACTCTCTGCTGAATACATCTCTGAGCCAAAACTATGTGAGGCTGTACCAGCGGACTATCGTTTCTTGAGATAGAAAGTGGTATAATATTAAAGGACAGTGTGGGGCTAGCTAGTTAGCATGTTACCTCCTACTAAAGTTAGCATGCTTACCAGCTAGCAATCTCTGAATCTCTGCAACACAATACATAGACTTTCTATCTTTAATGCAATATCAAAACTGAAGTTTCTTCACATTATGTCAATATTTTTAGTTTATATTTTAACGTTTAAAGCTAAGAATGTGACCACATCTCACATATTGCTCCTATAAGCAGTCTCTGAATTTAAAGATCAACTTACCTTTTTTGGTTGCTTTAATGTGAATAAACATGCAGTGAGTATTGTGTGTTCCACTGCGTTGGTGTGCAACAGTTCCCTTATGCATTTGCTGCCTATCACCATTCAGTCAGGTTGTCATTGCAAATGTTTTAAGTATGGCACCATGGGTTCAGCTATACAGTACATTAAACACACAACCACACTAATAGCAACCAGCTAAGGCTCAACTAGTTCAGTCAGTTTGGTCAGTAAAAGGTTGCAGTCATCATACAGATAAACTGTCTCAAAAAGTTTATAGAATGAGAAAAAAAGAGCATTAGTTTTCTTCCTCTATAAATAGTCAAACAGAAGCGACCACTAATGCCATATATCTCAAATATTGGCCAAACACTGTAGCTTGTTTGTCTACAGCATTTCAGGGTTTGGGATGAACCTTTCAGAATGCCAAACCATATTATGTGCTGAACTGCAGATAACCTTTTCCTGTTGCCGGACGCTAAAACTAAAGCTGGAAGGCACCATCTCATGACATAATACGGGTTTAATATGCGTGTCAACATGTCCTTTCCATTTGTACAGATACTGCTGTTTCTGAAAAACGGTTCCACCAATTCCCTGACGGCTGGGAAGGCCTGAAAAATCCAAAGCTCTTTTACCTGTCTCCTCAATTTCCTGCCTTGTTTGTGGAAAATAGGCACCTCTCTCAATGAAACAACGGGGTATAAAGCATCCGACGCATGCACGTTAAAAAGGCAGCGGCAGTCCAGGAGCACAGCCAACATGTGACTGGAAGCAGCCGTATGCAAACACCTGAAGTGTTCACATCATTTAGCAATGCTGCTAATGTCTGTGACAAGGGCAGACTTAATGTATCCCTAAATCTCATCAAGTAAGTCAATAATTGCCTTCCTTAACAGTGCATAACGGTTGATAGTTTCTCTGTTTTTTTTACACTGAGACAATATTGCCGTCTGAATATTATCTCCTGAGCATGCTTGGAACGATATCAGTGCCTTTGGCTCACGGCAATCATCACATAGTCTTACTCTACATTCATCATGTCTCTTTTTTGTTTATTTCTTTTTTTATTTAATACCCCCTGTATGCAGTAGCCTACTCATCCTGTAAAGATGTGGTTTGGATAATCACCAGATGTTGTTGGTTTATGAATCAAAAGCTATGTTTCGACGAAAGGATCCGAACGCTCTATTCGTGCTCCTGACAAGACTCAAAAAGCTTATTACGAGGCCCTACAGAGGACGTTATGCTTCAGTAACTGACTGGACCAAAGCGATTTGAAATGACTGATAAGTGACGGTGCCATCCCCAGAGCCTCCCGAGAGTTTCACAAGTGGGCTAAAAAAGCCTTTAAATATCACTGTGTGCCACCGTATCACTGTGTAACTGTGTGACGAACCGTACACATTTCCACAGGGTCATGGCAACTGATTAAGCAGGTCACAGCCGATTTTAAATGACGTACATTCACATGGCATAACAGATCGTATTTACTCAGAGACAACCGCGGGAGACGGGGGGGAAGGTCTCATTTTCCACTTTACAATCCATAATATATTCATATCTCAATTAGTAAAGCTGTTATTACTGCTGCGGCAGCTGTATCCTCCCTCCTCCTCCCATCTCTCCCACAGCATCTCTCCCCCTCCCTCGGTCCGTCAATTCAGCTCAACATATAACTCCAGCTCTCAGATCACTGGCACAGGTTTGGTCCTAGATACTTGTCAGACCTCCTGACACAGAACGAACCTCACAGACCTCTCAGGTTGGCTGAATCTGGATCAGTGGCTATTCCCAGGCCGAGAACTAAATATGGTGAAGTTGCCTTCCAGGCCTGACAAATGTGGGACAAATTGCCAGAGGAGCTAACACTTGACACAGTGTCAACTACTTTTAAATCCACCCTACATGCCTGTTGACCGTTGCTTTTAATCATTCTCATTCTATATCCAACCTTTAGTTAGTTTCTATGATATTGTTTTTATTTTGTGTGCTTTTTATCAATCTTTTTTTTACTGTATTAGCTTAGTCTGTTATGCTGTTTCATTCTAAATGTATTTCTGTGCCTACTTTTATGGTTTTGTAATTTAATTCTTGTGATTTCGCCTGTGTTATCTGTAAAGCACTCTGGGTTGCCTAAGGGTATGAAATGTGTTATATGAATACATTTCCCTTCCCATGTCTTCACTTGCCTTCTGTCTGAAGTCACTGTCCTGTTACTTTCATTTTTGAGGGCTGACCTTGGCTCTTTCTTGTCCCCCTTTCAGTGACTGGGTGGTTTTGTCATGCCACAGCATGGACAAGTGTATCAGCCCTTAAGCTAGTGACCCCTGCCTACAGCAGAGTTAGGGAAGGAGACTGCCAATGTCTTACATGTGATAAACACCCCCTCCAGCCCTATTTGATTGATGTCCACGTTTGAACCTTTCAGCAGAGAGCTTCAAATTCGAAGTGACTGGTGCTGCACGGAAGGAGTCATATGAGTTTATGTCCAGCGCACACTTGAAGCCATGTCCGACATTGAGGAAGAGGAGTCGCTGTGTGCACATTTTTATATTCTAGAAAAGTCCACTGTCACAGCTTAACAGAACAAACAGGCGAAGGAGGCATCAGTTGACTAACTATGATGAGCTTCAAATCAGGTGTTTGTTGCAGCCACCGTCCGCCAGCTTCCACTCTGTTTGCCTCATTTATTGGTTGTAAATTAGCTCCACGGCAGCATAATAAAGGTCGAATCTGCATTTCGACTGCGAGTGGCACTGCTGAGTCTCTGAAAGTGATCTGAACATAAAAGCTAAACATATTTTGACTCAGAGATGGAAAGAGATAATTCAAATTCAACCCTGCAGGCATAATTGCTTCTTGCAGTCCAGATTGCAAGACTAATTTAGATATATTTATTTTTAAGATTTATTTCCAAAGAGGAGACTATAGTAAATGAGCACTCATATAAGACACCAATGTGCATGCATATATTTGAAAGTTTCTACTGTTTGGCTGATAGATTTAGCCTTTACTGCATCCATATTTGGACTATATATTGGTTAATCATAGTCACAGTGTAGTGGATGCAGTTTACTTGATTACAATTGTGTTAGCGGTGATGTAGCATTGCTTCCAGTTGGTTGACACAATTTCATAAACAATACACAACAAAGTCGCGTTCACCTCAGGGTTATAATTATTATACAGTGTGATGTACTGCACACGGCTCCACGGCTATATATCTTTTTGTCTTCTATTCTCTTTCGTCCAGGCTTGCCTTTATTTTCATGTATTTTCACTTTTATCACAAAAGTTCAGCTACTGTATCAAATCAGACAGCAGCTGACTGTGAATGAATTCTACACCCTACAAATACTATGACAGGATCTACTTTCAACGTACGAGGCGAGGATTTGAAGCATCAATGGTTGAGTATACTATTACTCAGCCTTCAAAGACAGCCAGCTTAAAAAAAAAGGGTTTCTAAGCGTTACAGCGGATTCGCACACGTCTTGTTTGGACATTCAGGGGCTCCGAAGTGAACATAATTACGCCGTCATGCTCTGCAGCAGTGATTCGTTAAGCAAAACGCAACTTCTTCCTCTGGCCCAACCAGACTGAAACTTAATGTTCTCCTGAATCCAATGATGTATGGCACTTTTTGCTGACTGATAGAATAGGGCAGCAAAAACAAAATTAATACAGGACAGTTACGTTCCCAAAAAGTGTTAAAAAATCATCCTAAAATATTGACTTTTGTTTATCATATTTTGGTTTGATTCTTGTCTTTTATGGCACTGCTCATGCTCCAACGTGTATCTTTTGATACATTTGACAATGATTACATGTGTAACCTCCTTTCTTTTGTGATTCCTTATTGTCAGGAACACCGAGTCTGTTCCTGACAATAGCAATTAACATAATGACACATGATCACAGCATATTTCGTGAATATGAAGGTGGATAAACCAAGCTTTGTTCTGCTTTAAATTCGCCGCAGAGTAGCGAGATTTTCCTCGACACTAGCGCGGTAGGCGGAGAGGGAACGGAGATGAAATAATTACAACAATTGCTTCTTTTTATCCCTTTACTTTCTGTACCCCTGCCCGACACACACAGCACACACGCACACACAGAAGGAATATAACAGCTGAGGTAAGTGAAGTACTGTCAGCACTAATGACAGTGTTGCCAGTAAAATACGTGCAATAAAAGCAGGGAAGATGGCATTATACACGCCAGTGAAGACACTGATTAAGGCTTTCACCCCTTTGCTAAACGGTGCGCCACAGGCCTTGCGCATATTCACGCACATGCACCGAAGGAATGCAGTTTGACACACACAAATGGAAACACACATTCAGCAAGAAAGCTGAGGCTGCTGTAAAGCAAAGCATTTGTGTCCTACAGTGAAAGTGTTGTTGCATACACGTGGTTAAGTAATTACCGGTATGTGGTTTGTGTATGTGTATTTGAAACTGCAGGTACATAAATGTCAGACGTGTTTGTTGTGTCCTCGGGAAAACACACAGTCACACACACACATGTGCGAATGAGTTGCTGAAACACAGCCATTAGTCATACAAAGGAGTCCATGTTGGAAACACTGAACCTCAGCTCAGTGCACAATAAGAAAGAAATTATCTTTACGAAAAATAACCTCCTACCTGATTCCTCTCGCCGGTGCCTCCTCACACTCCTCGGCTATCTTTAACGAGACACAAAAGTGCTCTTTCTTCAGCGCTGTGTATCCTTTATGAAGATTTTCTGGTGAACGGTGCTCCGAAGGTTGGGAGGCGGTTGAGGCTGGGCAGAATAATAGTTTTCTTGCTCTTCTTGGATGCGCAACTGGTCCTCAGTGATTCTGCCAGGGAGACAAAACTGGGCCTGGAGTTGAAATAAAGAAAAAAAAAAAGAGAGAGAGAAAAAGATGCTTAAAGATTAAAAAAAATACTAGAGGAATTTGACATTACTGGGTATCATGCAATAAAATAGGGATATAAACACATTGAAAACAGCTAATTCAGACAAAACATTTCTAAATTATTTTTCAGCGCAAATTCTAGGCAGCACTTTATTCTCCTACTGTCTTAAATGCTCTACTTTAACTGCTGTCTCTTTAAGGGCCCCCCTCCTAAACAACCAGTCTCCTCTGATTGGTCAGCTCACACACGCATGACCCATCACCATTAAAACCATAGAGCAGCTGTGCTTTATCAATACTTACATGCCAAACTAACAGCTAGGCATGAATTGTGCAAGTGTGTTACACGGTGAAGTAGCGTGATGTCAAGAAGTCACAGAATTGATGGCGGGGCTACTGATGAGGTGTTTCAGCAGCAGTGTTTTCTGTGGGAGAGCGGAGCTTCTGTTGGTGCTGACTTTGACCTTTTAAACTTCCAAGATGTTTGACATGCACAAGAGCCTTTAAAAAACAATGAAGGAAAGTCTCCTTAAAGACTTTTACTCGTCGTGAAGTATTTACAGAGCGAGTGTGGAAATAGCAAATGGTCTGATTACTTCGCCACTGTGTAAAACCAGCAAATCTGACTGAGTAAATGCAATTCAGGTTTGATATGTAAACAACAATCATGCTAATAATCACATTCAAATGTGTCCTTACATGTCTAAAGGAAAAACAAACAAAAAAAGCCATTATGTTAAGTGTTCAAAAGAAAATACCTTCTGCTAGAAAATATGTATAATTTAGATTGAGGCAAATAGAAGAAAATAACGGTAAATAATGCATCACTCGGCATGAAAGGATTTCAAAAGAAAATGGAAAAGGCAGGGGAGTGGCAGCGTGGATGAATAGAGCTGAGACAACAGTCAGACGGAGGGAAAAAAGGTGAGAAGGGAAGAGGGAAGTAGAGGGGGAGAGTTTTCAGGGCCATACAGATTTTTCTCTGCATCGAGACTGTGAAGAAATGCGCAACGGGCGCATGACAAGCATGACAAATAATACAGCTGAGACCAGAGAGATCCATCTATCTATCTATCTATCCATCAATCTATCTATCTATCTATCTATCTTGACTGTATTTCGGCTGTGCTCGTAATTAACATTACCGAGGCAGATAAGCAGGGTGACAATAATGGCTAATGATGCATCAGAGAGGTGCAAGGTGACAGATGGCTTGGTCTGTAAGTGGCACTATATACAGTATAATGAGATGCCACCTATCCTTCTGTTTCAGTCACAGAGCAGGACACCTGTCTCAGCACACCTGAGGCCGACAGTACACAACACATCACCTATCTATAAATAATTTGCACACATAACTGTCAGAGAAAATGACACATACAGTTCCCTTTTCTCTCTTTCTCTATTGGTCCCATTCCTCTCTGCCTCTCTTCATTTCTCTCACTCTCTCCCTCTCCCTCCAGTATACTTTCACTGGCACACACACACACACACACACACCCACACACACACACACACACACACACACACACACACACACACACACACACACACACTACCCACACAGACAGTCTAAATCAGTTAGGGAGAGCCCGGCCTGCTGCCCCGAAGTGAGCTGAGCGTGACATCTCATTTTCAGCAGCAATACTTGGCTGATCCTGCTCCTCCCTGTACAAGTTTCAATGGAGAAGGAACGCCGCATTACACTCGATCGTGAATAAGCACAGTAAGTAGGCATGTAAGGACACGAGAGCACACATGACAAACCCGTACCCGCTGAGGAAAACACATCCTATGAGCCCTCACTCACTGGGAAATATACTTGCAAGTGACGTGAGTGCACACATTGGACATGTTTTGCCTGCACCCTGCAGGCCTAAAAACAAACACATAGGCTTACGGTGTGGAACCACGAACACACAAGGTTTCACGCTGACTAGAAACACAGATTAGAAGTGCCCTTCCAAAACTATAGAGAGCAAACAGAAACCCACCTAATTAAAGATGTGCATGTTCCAGTGTTGTTCCTTTGCTCATTAAAACAAGCAGCACAACAACAATTAAAGCACTGACAAAAAGTTGGAGAACACTTGAGGCCTAATTGTTGGTTGGTCTCACTTTATTTAAAAATCTGCCGACATCATTATATGATATAGAAAAATATAACATCGAGGAAAATGCATCACATTCCTCAAAAATGCTGTTCCAAACAGAAGACGACTGTGCTCATTTTCAAGTTTCGGCCTTTATTGTGGGTGTCTACTAAAATATGTTTACATGTTTTAATAATCAAAAAAGTCCACTGATGCAGCTCCTCTGTTCATCCTCTGTCTCAATGCTGCATTTTAGCGCCTGTCTCTTTAAGGCCACCCTCCTGAAAAAGCCCAATCTGTTCTAATTGGTCAGCTCTTACACGCCTGAACAGGCAATGTCCCCTGTGTTGTCACTGTAGCTCTTCCAGTGTTTTTACAGCCATGGCCATGCTGAGTGTTTTGCTGAATGCAGTGTCGTGACATCACAACCACAAAGTCCTGATGGCTCATTAAGAGGAACAGTGTCTGAAGTGAACACTGGCTGTGTTCATTTCTCCATGGATTAAGCATTTTCATACTTTCACAGTATTCATACAGCACTAGGACTTGCTTTCTGATATAAAGATACATGGAAATCTCACTTTCTACAATATGGATCATTCAAAGGTGCAATATGTACTCATTTAAGTTTAAAACATTTTCAAATCAAAATTAACTGAAATTATCAACAGAATGCAAGAGAATAACAGTTTCTACGTTATGACATCTATGTCTTAGGTTGTCTATGTCTATCTACTGAGCCCCAGCTTGTCCAGGTCCAAAGCTCCTTTGTTGGCAGAGGTAACACCAACATTCCTCTGGTACTCCGAACTCCAGGTAGCTGCATGGCTAACTGAGCTGACTGAGCTTACTAGCCAACAGCAGCTCCAGTTTCCAGCAGTTAGCATTTATTCTCTTGATATGCTGCCCCCTATTTGTTTGGTGTATGAATTTGATTGATGGTTGGTTCTTACATATTGCACCCATAAGCATATGCTTTTGCACTACTATGGCGACCCAGTGTTTTCAGAACAAGGGTCAAAATGGATTTCCCAGGGAAACGCACTGAGTCTGTCAGTTGAGCTCTGAAGAAATATTGCCCAAATGTACTCTGCATTCATGCTTGAACCATTTCCATTTTGGAAACTCAAAGAGTTTTCCTCGGGGGATATCCTCAGGTCAAACTGTCAACTTCCTACAGAAGATGCCAAAAACTAATGGCTAAGATTCGCTAGGAATGTTCATGGTCCCCAGGGGATGAATTCTAATATGTCGGGTGAACCCTCTGACCTTTCATGTCGAGGCAGTGATTACCAGCTGAAATCAGAAATCTGTTCTGAATCTGTCAAAAAATAAAAAAAAAGCCATATCGAGCAAATGTATGCACCCCAGAGAGAAAAACCTTTTTCACTTTGGACACGGCGTGTGCTGTCTAATTTCACAGCTCTGTTCCTATGCCTTAGACGGATAGTAAAGGTGCTAAACTAGTGCAGAGATTCTGCCACAATTTTTCATATCAAAAGGCACAATAATGTCTTGGTATAGTAAAGTGCAATAACTTTATCTGGGTTATGGGTCAGGGTTGAGACAAGAGCCAGATATGATGAACCGAAACTAATCCAGCATGCTGTTCATCATCCATGAAACCCAGAGGAAGGATATGGCGTGGTGCTCCCTCACCGGGCAATGAAGCAGTGTGTTTTCTATCCAGTCTCAATGACATCCTCAATAATGGATGGACACCATGTCTGACTACTGTCTCAGCTTCCAGTGTGTATTTATAATAGTGAAATGCTGTAGACACGAGATGCATCAATATTGAAACCAACTCAAACACACTTCCGCCACTTAAACAACTTTATTTGGCCACAGGCTTGAGCAACCAAGGCCCCCAAGGGACCCGGAGCTACTTGGCTTTTACTGCTTACATTTTCGAGAGGTGACACCTGTTCAGCAATCCACACTCGAGCGTTAATATTCTCTCTGCTTATTTATCGCTCTCTTCCAGATGCATACTGTCTCTCTCCATCTCCGTCTTTCTCTTCCTCTCCCACTCATAATCACATCAAAGAGAAGCAGCTGCTGACACAATGAGAGGGCTGGAAGTGAATCAGTCATTATTCCTCTGTTCCGCTGCACACACGTACACGAGAGAAGCCTTACTCATAGCTAGGTGCAGTCAGTTTTTTTTTTTTGTATAGCCCCCACAACTTCTCATGGGTCCATGGGTGGATTACACAAATGAGTTGCGCATTTCATCAAGGTGAACAGTGTTAACTATCAATTAGCGAAGGGAGGGGGAAACGAGCAGGGAGATGACAGAAACCAGCGCCAAAAGAAGACAAGATGCGAGTAACTGTGAGGAGAACAAGAAACCAGTAGATGTTGTAAACGAGTGGCAAGATTACAGAAGCAGCTCTCATTTGATGTTCATTAGGGTGCAGATCTGCGTTTCAACCTGTTGTCATTTCCAGTGCGTCAAATAGGGCAGCTTGGTCAGTGTGGGCCTAAGCTTACTGTACTGGGAATGTCAGGTGATGTATTGTCTGGAGGAGGCTGCAGGGGAGTCCAGCAGTGATGGGCTGGGTCAAATCCAGGTGTGGGGTTATTGTCCTGCGTGAACCAACAATTAGCAGTGACTTCTTTTTCACACAGGTATCTAAACTCACATGGCTAACGTACTTATTTTTAGTGCCTAAACCTAACCAAACTCCAACTGTTTCACAAAGTTGACTACGCTTTTCTTATTCACCTCACTGATCTTAATCATGTTGACGACGGACACGTGACTTTTTCTAGTTGTCCAGAATGTGGGGGTGTTACACAGTGTTACACAGCAAGCTTTATTTTAAAACTATAAACCAGATGTTGTACATTTATTATTCCTAATTTGACCACCGGACTGCTAGAGTGGACCAGTGACCATACTCTGACATTTAACTCTAACTTCAGCCAAGAGCAGCAATCAGAGAGAAAAATTAATGCTACAGCCAACAAGTCATAACATCATTTACAATTAAGTGTTCTTTCGTCCTGTTCTTGGCACATTATTAAACATACAGGATGTAATTTCTGCCACAGGAGGCCTCTCAATCAAAACAAAGAACATGAGTAGTGTGGGTTGCCTTTATTCTTGAACAACCCCCATCGCTGATGAAAATGTATCAATTGACTATGATTATCAAGTTTGTCTATTAGTATAAAACCCCTTGAGATGTACCATCTTGTTTTCGAGGGGGTCCCAACATGCATCACAATAACTACACAACAGAGGCGTGGCAAAAAAAAACAAAAAAACAAAATAAAACAAAAAAAACAAAAAAAATAAAAATAGAAATAATCCAAAAACTAAATAAAATAAAAAAACGATTATCAATACAACAAGGTACATCTAACAAGCAAAAACAAAACAAAAAACAAAACAAAAGACAAACCGCATACATTAAATTCATCAAAATTTTGCAACACAATATTATCAACAGAATGGGAAAAAAATGACAGGAAGTCTTCTCAGTATTGTGTTGCAGGGAACCTGACTGAAGTGAGCATACTAACCAGCTAGCAGCAGTACTCCTGTGCTAGAGCTTTCAGTACCATCACCACCCTGCTGCTCTGAGCTCCCTGTCTGGACCAATAGATGCACTGCTAATCAAGCTAACTAGGTAACAGCAGCAACAGTTAGAAGCAATTAGCGGTTACTCTAGTAATATTCTACCCCCTGTTTGCTTTGAGTATGAATCCGACATAGTGACTACTGAACACTTCCCAAAACTCTTCCGATGCAGATGCCGCTTTCCTTCAGCAAGGAATAGAAGGAGAGTATGAGGGGGGAAGAAGAAAGTAATCAGGCTCTGCTACCCTCTGTAGCCAATAGCCTGCTGCAGCAATAGCATTGTATCCCATCCACAGTGATCATTGGGCTTCATTCTTGACAGAAATATTTGTGTTTAGTATAACATGTGTGAAGATTATGCGTCGGCATTTCTCTGTTCCGAGCCTCTTCTCGAGAAGTCATGACCTCTCCATCTGTATCTTAGCGCACAAACATCTCTTAATTAGCTTGATACAATGCCGACTCGATGGGAGATGTGCAAGCTTGTGATCTCACTGTGCTACATATGATTTCTTGGTGTGTCGAGTGGGCAATGAAAGATGCTTAATTATGCTGAAATGTTTTCTGAGCACTTTTGCTGCATACCGATGTGTAGCATCATCTTTTCTCTACAGGCAAATAATGTGAGGGGAAATCTCCTTCGCACATGACTAAATAATCCGTCAGATGCATAGCGGTCATCTGGACAATTCCCATTTGTAATTTGATTATGCAAACATCTAATTATAAGTCCTCATGCCGCATGATCTCCCTGAGATCATAGGGACAAGAAGTCAATCTGAGAATGAATCATGTGTTAGAAACTGTACATGCTTCGTTTTTTATTGCCCACATACAATCCACTGTGTGCTCTGTTCAAAATAGCCATGTGTAATGATACGCTTACCAAATTCATGGTGTCATGTGCAAAGTGGAAATAATTCTTAACAAGCAAAGAAAAGGATCTGTAGCAGCAGACAGGATGTGTACCCATTGCCTCGCAACCCAGAGGTGAGCTCCAGCTGTTCCAACGACACAAAAACACCAAACACTCCGTAACTACTCTAATGAAAAACGCTGTAAGGCAAGAAATGAGGCTGCCAACAAAGACGAATGTTTAATGGTCTGCAGAGAGCAGGTGTTAAGAACCGTGGTGATGTCACAAAGCTCAGGAGGGGAGGGCAGGTGAGACGGCGCTTGTGTCTCTGCCAGTTAGATAACGGCGTAATCGCCTCGGTCAAGCGTGAACCAGACACTGTGGAGGACTTTCTGTCTTGTTCCCGCACGTTTCACACATTCACAGACTTAACGCCAATTAGACTCGAAATGAGAAAAATTACATCCAAGGAGGCAAGAAAAAAAATAATACTGTCGGAATGAATGCTGTAAATTGTCACCAGGAGAACAGCACGCCACGAAAAACCCAGCGTTACAGTAAAACTCCAACGACCGCTAAATAAGAAGTTTCTCCTTCATAGGCGGTTTATCAGTTGACAGCGTGCCCACTACTTCCCGCCTGACAGAGTAGAAGGGCTGGAGAGGAAGGAGGGCTGAAATTGAGCTTCCAACAAATACCGTCGTCTATCTCCGTTGCCCACCCATCTGTCTTTCTGTCCCTGTCTTTCCTTCAAGGCGCGTGTGTCTTCAGCACTGCCAGGCAAAATCTGCCACCGAGGCTCCTGACTGCGGAGCTTCAGGCGGGTGAGACGGGAAACAGTGAGAGAGACAGGGCAACAGAGAGGGAGATCAAGTAGAAGGACAAGGAGAGCAAAAGTAATGGGTTAGATAAAAAAAGAACTTGACATCATTGACGTGTGTGTGTGTGTGTGTGTGTGTGTGTCTACTGTATGCATGTTGTTGCATGAACCTGTCCCTCCTCTAGGTAGTCTGATGAATCACGAGTCTGATTCAAGAGAAAGCCTTTCAAAGTGTGCGTCAGTGTGCGATCGTTCGTATGAAACATGAATGTGTGTCTATGTGGACTTAAGAGAATCCACATGTGTTTAATGCACTGTAGGAGGGAGGAATGCATGCTGGGAAATGCGCGACTCAGTTGCTCAACGTTGGCCAGCAGCTTTTTGGACATACAGCGTACACATGCCCACACATCCTCACACATGCGAGAGAGTAATCCTTCCGGCATAAATTAGCCATTTTACCTCACACATGTCTATGACAGCTCTTTGGCTTTTTCAAGCTTGAAACATCTTTTTAGTGTCGATGGTGGCATGTTTACATTTATGCAGCTAACCGCTTCTGTTGTTCCACTTTCATTCCACTTGCATAAAACTGTTGAAACCATTCATGTTGTCAGCTACGTCTGCGAGCATTAACTAAATGTTTTCTAGCCTGCAAAGCGCCACAGTGCAAGCTTGTGTTTTAACCAAACCTTCGGCAGGTGGGTTTAGGTGCTGGACTGAGGGCTGGTGTTGCCACAGTCTCTGTTAGAACATTGTGGATTAGAGGGAGCAGACTTTTGATAATCCTCCCCCCTTTCTCTCCCTCTTTCTCTTTCTCTCTCTGTCTGCCTCTGCCTCTCTTGGGTGGTGAGTAGCAAATCTCTGTGGGTTGGGGATGCCGTCAGAATAATGCCAAGATAATGTCAGGGACAAGGTTTTTCTTTCTCTTTTTTCTTCAGATTTCATTTTCGGCCCCCGAAGCCCACAGGAGTTAATAAGCTTGCTACATTGACACATTGCACATAGATTAGACAACTTTGGAGTCACCAGACGCACTAGTGGTGCCTCATGTTAGAAAAAGAACGCTGTGAAAGTGCTCTCCTGGATGCCCCTGTGGTAGATAACCCCACACCTTCAGACCCCGCATCATGCTGACACACACACACACGCTGAACGTAGACAGATCAAACCAATTCAATCGTCAGAATAACTGTTCAGGCTCAGGACGTTTCTGCAAAGCTACACATGATTTCAAACTGAACATTTCTTTATGTTTCAATATTTGTTAAGGTTGAATTGTCTATTTCTTGGTTACCACTTGATGAGGGTCAAAGAAACATCATGATTTGGCTTAAAACACCTGTTTTGGATGGAGACGATTGGAGTTACTGTGAAAAAAGACGGCTTTCACCAAAACGACATCGGCCAGTTTCCATGCCGTATAACTGTCTGGAAATATCCCCGGCTGTCCTTAAAAATATCCACTGGTGCACTTGTGGACTCCCCTATGGTAGCTAAAACACAGAAATACCCTCTAGGTGTCCTTTCTGCATGCTGGTGCCCCACCGCATACAGCTGATCCCCTTTTTTATCTTTTTTTTCCCCCTGCCCCTCAAACATCCTGAGTCTGCCACTGCACTGGTGTGACTTGAACTGCAGTGGGCCGTTTGGCAGCCTCATTGCATGTAACAACGTTAAAACGTTACAACCACCACCATCCCCCAGCGCCTACTGATGTGAAACATTAACTGCTAACATTATATCCTGGCCGCTGGGCCGAACCAGCTGACGTCAGACCAACAAAATAATGACTCTCACCAATGTGTTCTCATCTGTACTAATAAAAAAAGTTTGGCCTGTTGCCGGTGTCCACACTGCTACATTGCAAACAAGTACACAGAGATAACACAACATCGTGGTAATTTGCACCTCTCTCAACAAGAGGTTAGCGTAGCTCAGAGACGTGATCAATGTTTGTTGCAGCTGAATCAGTTATATAACAGGGGAAACTGTGGCCCAGTTTCCGAGTGACATTCTTAAAATGACTCCGTATTTGTTTGTGTCAGTCATTTATGCAAGCTGGGCAATCTCCTTGTACCTGAAAAAGATCTAAATTATATTCAAAGATGTTTTATTTCCTCCTGCAGCAACATTGATTTAATTTGTCACTTAGATGATGCTTTCGGTTAATACCATGCGGCTACAGGCAGGGGCTGATAGATACATCAGTTTGTGATCTAATCTAGCACTCAACAAAAGATGCTCGTGCCGATCTGACAGATGAAGACTCTTTTCAGGGAACAGATATGTGCTTGCTGCCCTCGTCAACTCGTGCATGCAATGGAGAGTTTATGAGATTCAGAATTCAAGAGAATTGTTCTTGCAGAAGGCTGTGAAATTTAGAAAAAAAACCATCATTTTCATGCCTTTAGGATGTCGCCTGCCAAATTCGGTGCACAACACATTCACATCTCAATTACTAACGATTTTATGGGAGCTGTTTATGAAAATTCATTGTACTGTAAGTAAATAATCACCACATTTTATGTAGGTTTTTTTTTTTAAAGTGTGCACATGTTCACATGTAAATTACAGTGCAGGACAGTGCCACACACACACACACACACACACATCCTCACATTCTCACGCACACTCGTCTAAGCTTTTGTCGCCTGGCTGGTGGATTAAGTGTGAGCATTTGTGAAATCATTTGAGCCCCCTGGGGTGCTAAGAGGAGTAAAGACGGTGTGTGTGCGTGTGTGTGAGTATGCGTATGTGTGTGTTACTGTTCTTATGCAATTTAAGTTTTGTGCACATCTTACAGTACAGCGTATGTCTGCCTGTGTCTGGGCCCGACAGCGTGTCTGTGCGGCTCAGCTCTGCTGGGAGCACACACACCAGTAAAACTGCAAAAGAGAAAAAAAAAAAAAAAACGTACCGGAAAATGAAAAAGAAGAACAAGTGAAGTTTCCTTTGGCTTGTTTTAAAAGAGGATGCACAGCGATCGATATTATTATTGACCGAGGGGAGAGGTAGCATTTGTTTGACTATCGATTCCTTCAAGCCAACAGCTTATTTCTACATTTCAGCCCGCATGACTCCAGACTGTGAGCCTGAGAAGCTGACTCAGCATCGCAGAGCATGAAAGAATCTGAATGGGCCGAACGTAAACATCTTCTTTTTTGTTTTTTTTCTTAGATGTGAATGAAGGTACACACATTTATACACACTGTCAAGGTTTTTGTCAGTTTGCGCTGGAAGCAGTGTCTGAGTACAGATGTGTGTGTGTGTGTGTGTGTGTGTGTGTGTGTGTGTGTGTGTGGTGTGTGTGTGTGTGTGTGTGTGTGTGTGTGCAGGCTGCAGGTTAGGGCGAGAGATGTGTTTCTAATCTTTAATCCCCTGGAATAGACTGGAATTTTTCTGCTTTAAGTCCACCTGCCCGCCAGTCAGTCCGTCTGTCTGTCTGTATGCCTCATTGGTGGAAAATACTATCCATATTAACAAATGCCAGACGACACAACACTTTCACTACATCCATAGCTACTGGGTAACTTCGAGATCGAGATTATAGTAAAAGCAGAGTGAAGGCTTTTGGCACAACTTCACCCAAAGTGAGGGGAAGAAACTCAAAGAAAACTATGTGCTTGTAAACACAGATTTGCCTCCTCTTTCACCCTCTTCTCTCTCCGTCTTCCTCTTTCTCCCAGTTTATTATTTTTAAGTGACTTATGTGACCTGCAAGCAAAGCGAAATTCAGATTGAATAGAGACGGCTGCCTGAATGGGTGAGTGACTGATGGATGAGAAAGGGAGATAGAAAAAGACTCTACTTTGGGATACAGTAGCTCAGGGGAAGATAAAGCTCTCAGAATTCTGAAGGGGCTTCCAGGACTTCCTGCTCTGTTTGTTGCCTCTGTCTCTCATCCAAATGTGAGCGTTCCAAGGTATAAATATGTTTCTTACAGGATAAACAACATCGGCGTGAATGGAAATGTGTAAAACCGTTGAATACGGATTTGGAGTAGTGCTGTGTTACAACGTGATGACAGATTTAATGTAGCACACGTATCCATCCCAAGACGACACAATCATGAACGTTTGTGTAAAACGGTATACAATTTCTCTAATGAGTGTCAGACGTGGTTTTTTTCGCAGAGAAAAAGAGTGACGCACCCCATTCAAGGAGACACATTGTGCTCTTTTTAAGGTTCATCCTTTTCTTATGGGCGACCACTACAACAGGTTTACATGCTTCAGTGTTCAAAAAACACATCAGTTTCCCCTGGCTGTCTAAAACGCTGTGTTTAAGCTCACAATTCATGGAATCTAACCCTAACCCTGACGGAGCAGTGTTTTCTGTGGCACAGAGGAGCTTCTGTTGGTGCGGACTTTGACCTTTTTAAACTTTCACGGTCTTTTACCTGCACATGAACATGCAGCATATAAAACACTGAAGGGAAGGGAACAAAATAGCATATTAGGCAATGACACCAATGCCTTCTTTTACTCATTTAAAATGATTTGTATTTGTGTAGCATCTACAGTATTTCTACTGTTGTGACACAGAAGATAGCGGCTGTGAAATCTAGCCATGTTATTAGCCTCTGGTCACACACATGGATCTATTATCATTTTCATTGCTTTGGCCATTTTATTATCTCAGATATTGTTTTGTTTTTTCGAACTCTAAAAGAGCTCCTCCGCCTTTTATCATACTTGGAATACAAAAAAAAATGAACATAAATTCAGGCTGATTCTGGACAGATTTCGCAGGCTGAGACAATAAAACAGTCTGTTTCTGTAGGCCATGGCACAAATTAGAAAAAACAGATGCTTCAGAAGAAACATACCGCCACGTACTCATCCAACTAAACCGTGCCGAGACGTACAGACACACACGCACTGGCACACATGAAGGGGGGGAAAGAGCAGAGATACTGTCTCTGCTTGTGAAGCTGCAGATGCAGAGTGGGTGACAAAGCTAAAATATTTATACCCAGATCCTCGCAGTCTGTGCCGGGAGAGGGGGAGAGAGCGGTGGATAAAGAGGGGGGAAAGAGGGAGAGATTCAAGACGAGGGGCAGGCCACAAGAAGGAGGGTGAAGGAAAGTGTGTGTGCGTGCAAGTGCCTGTGCGTGCGTGTGTGTGCACGCGCGTGTGTGTGTGTGTGTGTGTGTGTGTGAGTAAGAGGAAAAGCAGAGTGATAACAACTGAGAGGGGGAGAGAGAGATGAGATGAGTGTGCAGCACAGATGCCAAATGAATCTAGGGCAGTTCAGAAAAAAAACAAGGCATTATTCCAAAATCCACTTTGGACGTGTGTGCAAGTATGTGTGCATGATTGTATTTCTATATTTGTGTGTGTGCGTGCGTGCGTGCGTGCGTGCGTGCGTGCGTGCGTGCGTGCGTCGGGAGTGTGTGCGATGCACAGGCAATGTGTAAGCATCGGTCTAATCTGAATGTAACGTGCCCAAGGCTGAATTTTTGAGAAGAGATACCACAACTTTCTTTTTTTTAAAACTCAATCTTCAAGCTTTTTATTCCTTACCCTTTAACAATTACAGTACTCTCTGCATCACACCCACTCCTCTTCCAGCATGTTCTGCCTCTCTCTCTCTCTCTCTCTCTCTCTCTCTCTCCTCCCTCTCTGTCTGCCTCTCACACATATCCATCCATCCATCTATTATCTATGACTGCTCATCTTTCGGAAGGTCGCTTTGACATTTTTTTTCTTTGGCGAATTCAGACACCGGAGGACTGTTTGTGTGAGCATGGGTGCGGGTTAACAGGGGCGGTGGGTTGGCACAAAGCAAGAATGATGACAGATGGTGTCCTTACTTAACACACGTACAGTAAACACACACACACACTAAACACTGACTAAACAGATACGCCCTCACACAGAGAAAGAGTAGTGCATGTCACGCCTCATACTATACACACAGCCACACATGCAGGTTTCAGTCGGAAGGTTTGTTGACTCCACTGAGCCCCTCATTTTAAAGAAAAACATGGTGTTTTTTCATGTGAACTGATTCAGTTTGAAATATTGCACTCACAATTCAATCCCAAATTGATTCCAAATGAAATAAGCTGCTGCCACTTTTATCAGCGATTATTTTTGTGTGCAGAAATGTTACCCATCAGGAATGTTTTGTACTCATTACCACCAAATACATTTCAAAATGACTGCAGCTACTTTCAAACTGCACACTCCCACTTGTTTATCTCAGATTTGTTTGTCTTTCCTTCAGTCAGATGTAGATACTGGTTGAGACTTATTAGTGCACGGAACACGAGTGAATCAATTTGTACTGGTGCACGGCGTGCTGCAGTAAGAGCCTGAAAATAGCACCCCTATAACAGTAACAGCTGCATATTGTATGAGTCACATCAAGCACTTTTTTCCTCGGGAGATTATTAAATCCAAAAAATGTGTCCAAAACTGGGCTTCACTTAAGTTCAAACTAGTTGGACGAATGTTTCTTCCTTTATGGTGTCATCCAGGCCCTCAACTACCAAACAGTAAATTATCGCAACACATTTTTAAATTGGGTTCAGAATCTTGATTCTTACATGAAGTTTTATTTTACCACCTGTATATCTGAGCAAGATTTCCATTCGATGTAACAGCGAAACATGGCATCATAAAAGTGTCATCATCAAGCTTCAATGATATTTTGATACGAAGTGATACGGATATGAGAGTCTTTCAAACACAAGAAACATTTGAAGAAACATTGGCAAATATTACAGGGAGAGTGGGATCCAAGCATTTCATGCCGATATACACTCTGAAAAAGGTTTTTTAAAATGTTGATATTCTGGCAGCTGGGTTGCCACATATCAAATCAGATCATGGCACAATAGCTTACCAGCAAGAAGTCAGGGTTGTCCAACAGAGGACACCACCTGTAATCGTGGCAATTTTCAGCTCTGTCAGTCCTTCAGCAGTATTTACCACGAGGGACAAACTTTGCCGACTCAACAGCTGAAGTCAAGAAATGTGACACCGTACTACAAACCAGCACAGAAATGACAATTGCCAATATAAGCCACGATGTTCACAACAAACACATTACAAACACTAGTTTTACTCACAAAAAGTAACATTTGCTCTTTGTAACAAAAATAGGCAAACTTAAAACTGCTCAGAACACTGCATGATGGGAAAAGTAGGTCGTCTCTGACCTATTTACTCTCAGCATCACAGTAAAGTTGCTCTCCATTGCAAGAGTCCAGCTCTGTTTATTCCAACAGTATGTGTCAATTTAACAGATCTGTGTAACCACCCAACACCTGTAAATGTAACCACAGAATCAATACTTCTTTTGCTGTCAATTGTCACTCATTTTATTTAGATAAATTACAGTTTTAAAGCAAATTGTAACATTATCAATGAAAAAAAACGTATCTAAATGTGTATACTGAAAAGAAATTAAGATTTTTCAGTGTAGGAATTTTCATGTGAATTTACATTAGACATGTACATTTTCTGTGTGTCAGAAGTACAGGGAAACGTTTAAATACACTGATTTACTTTTTACAGTGTAGCACACGCAACTGTAGTGTGCGTTCATTCCGGTGTGTGTGTGAATGTGTGGATATGTTTCCTCGGGCTGATATAAACATACATACCCGGCATATATTTGTCAGCAACACTTCTGTCAACAACCTCACACGCGCGCCTTTCTGTACTGCAGGGTGGCGCGGCGGTCCGTACGCACGTCTACGCGCTCATACAAGCGCCACTCCAGCATGTCAACACATGAGAGCCACCTTCCCCTCAAACAGACGCGCTCCACTGCATCCTCCCCTTTCTGCTCAACAGCTTTTTCCCGTCAAAAACATTTTGTCAGTGTCGGGTCACATTGCACCACTGTCACTTCAATTACAGTCATAAAGTGCTGAGCTGTGAATCTATTAAGATGAGAGAAGGACTGCGATAGCATCAGATGATTGGCCTCTACATAAAGGCTGCTCTGGGTTCATTTAACAGAGGTATATTGATTCTAGTAATTTCCTAGAGCTGGCTACGAACCACCCACATTGTTTACTGCCTACGGTATGGCTTATGGATCCACATTGCACCTTTAAAGGTAAAGAAAAAGAGTACGCCTATGCAGCCGACTGATTCAATTAAATAGAATGAGGTATTGTTTGTGAAGCCTGAGTCAGGCTTGATTGAGGTAGCACATCGGTTACACTGATTTCTACAGATTTTCCGCCACCCTTCACCCTAATTATATTACAGCCTACAGTATGTGCCATTCAAGAAGTTAGGTTGATGTTGTGAGATGTAAGATTGTAGTTGAAAACACTCAAAAACTTAAATCATCAAAAGAATGCAAATGGAAAAAAGTTGTTACGACGTTGCGATGACTATGTTGCAGAGATATCTAATGAAATTAGCATGCTAACCAGCTAGCCCCAGACTGTCTAGGACCAATGTTCCTGTGCTAGATGTCAACACCAACACTTCGCTGGTGCTCCACACTCCCAGTCTGGACCGCTGAGCTAGTTAGCTAACAGCAGCTATAGCGAGCAGCAGCGCACTGTTACTCTGGTGATAAGTTGCCCCCGATTTGTTTTGAGTATGACTTCGTCGGGTAGACAATTCTAGTATATTGCACCTTTAAATAATTCCCCTTTCACACTGGACAAAAAACCCAAAACCCCCGCCAAAGTCTGGTAATTGTCTACAATGGGAAAGAGTACAATCTGCATCCATTCCCAGGTCAAATGACTCTGCAGTAGTCACAAATACTCCAGAGTTCATTGGCAGTGATTAGAAATACGACATCCGGGTGGACATGCAAATTCTTGGCCCCTTTTCTGGAGCCATGCTATGACACACTTTCAGAAGTTTCAGTGGTTGGCGCGTAAATAGCTTTCCATCCATGTCATCCAGTTGCTCACTGTGCTCAAACATTGTCAGTGTTTGAAAGATAGACAGAGGTAAAAGCAATTTAAAAAATGTTACCTCCGTAACATTGTCACTCGCCTCCATGCTAGTTCTACTGTCCCCTGTTTTGCGGCGCATTTGTGACATCAAAACTGAAACATCAGAAAACAAAGAAGAACAGAAACAGAAAGATAAACTCATCATGTAGCAATTGGAAAGGAGTCAGTTTTATAAAAAAGTTTATACAAAAATCTGCATATAAGCTCTAATTATGTTTTTTTGAAGTAATTTTTTCATCTCTTTCAAGTTTCCTCCTCTTTAATCCTTCCGTGACTCCTCCCGTTCCCCTCCAACCCTCTGTTGGTACGCACACTGCAATCCTTGGACATCTTATCCTTCCGCTGAACGTAAAACAGCCATCCCCTCCCCCACACCAACACTTCCATGCCCCACAAACGTACGTAGTTCATAAACTGCATCTGAATCTCTCAAAGCAGCTGATGCATTCGCGAAACCTCGTCAGCGCACCGCTTGTCTACCATATCTCTCGGCCTCTCGCCCAAGGGGACCTCCCACAGGTTCCTGGCAGTGAGGGAGTGACGGTTGTTGTGAAACATGACTGTCGTATTGATTGCACGGAGCACTGCAACAGCTGGTAGGCTCAAAGAGAGCACACTGTGCTATGGCCAAGAATGTGATGTGGAGGAGTGAGCGAGTGTGAACGTTTCCCAAGGGTTATCCCTCCCAGGATCTTTGCATAATCCTTCCTGATGGATGCAGAAATCGATTCGGAGGGTGTGGCTGGGAGAGGGAGGCCAGGAGGAGGCGGGCCAGAGCGATGACAGTTCTGAGGCCTCAGAATGTGGGATCAGAGCGCGCAGCGTGGAGTTCTTATAGAGTGTATAGGTTTCTCGTCCATAACAGACTTTGATAAGCCTATGCTATGCTTTTACTTACAGTGTGCATGGATGAAAAGGAAAAGAGGATGAATAAAACATGAGCTTAGATAAAGGCCCAATAATGAGCTTCGTTAAAGGCCTAATCAGCATGTTATGAACATAGTAAACTGTATGTATATTTGCATCATTAATCAAAGAGGTTGAAATGAAAAGAAATTACATAACTTCCAAGTTGTCACCGTCCACTCCCCCGGCGCCGTTTGAAAATCTGATGAAGATTTTTTAGTTTACTATGTGAAAAAATATACACAAAATGTTTGCGGACCACAAAAACCTTCCCTGACTTGCCATCCGTGTGAGCGCTGGCAGAAAAAGGCAGAATTTTCATGTCTGTGAGAACAGTATCTGCAGCATGGAGTTCAACAAAGTCCCCCACTGACAGATAATTAGCTTGTGGTTAGTGAGAGAGATAATGAATGGCTCAGTCAGTCAAACAGTCACCCACCCAGCCGTCTGCTTTGCATTGCTGTTGATTAGCTCTGTGCCGTCTCACGGGAATCACACTTAAAAAAAAAAGTATACATAAGTGGGTGCGACATCCTTGTAAAGGTTAAAGGTGTGAGATTTTGAACATGAATAGAGCAGGAAGCAACGATTGTGTATGCTACGTAATGGTGAATGAAGTCACGCCTTCTGGGATGTGTTGCAAACTGAACTTCTCTGCTTTGTTGTTTTAACAGCCGTGCGTCCATGCTAGTTCATGATGCTAGATGCTATAACACCAAAGCATCAGTATTTGACATCCTGTGACTGGGACTCGTTGATCAAATTCCTCCAGAATCACCCTTCCTCCAGCTTCAGTCCGCAACAAAACATCATCACAATCTCCATGTCTGCTCTGCATGCACTGTAGCGGCATTCCATTACAGCTTGCAACATCCACCACAGCAACCATTTAACCAGTATCTGAGTGAAAGGTGAATTAATTGGGTCAGAGGAGTCTTAAGTGTCTCGGCCTCTTAGTGAACTGAGGTCAGGGTAATGTAAAGGGCACTAATGCCTCTTCTGATTAATTATTCAATAAGTGCTAATGCTCTTGCCCGTATGGAGCCAAGATGGCCCAGGCAACGGATAGAAATCCCAGTTAAGATTTTATCATAGTTTCCATCATCCATCTGACTAAATGGTGATGTTGGTTGAGTCTGACCCACCATATTTTGCGAGTATGCTTCACATTTCTTTTCTTGCAATACATATTTGTAATGTAATTTTCGGTGCGGTGATGTTTCCCTGTTGCCCTATCCTGTTTTTATGTCTCTCCAGCCAGCCAGTCACCAGCATTGTTGCCATTTTTTTCTCGTTTTTAGTCAACCCCACAGTATCAGTTTGCATGTCTTGGCTTTCACACAGGAGAGGTAAACAGGAAGAAAATTACACTTCAGGTTTCTTCCAGCGTAACATCCATCACCTCCTGAGAGCGACCCCAGCAGACAGCGCTATGGATTCCCTGAATTATGGCTAACGTAGTTCAATAGTATTCTGATGAACTGGAGATTACAGAGCAACAAGGCAGTGGGTGTGGTAGGTGGGTGGTCATTATTCAGGTCTCCCAGGCCTGCCTCCCCTACTGATTTCCTCTCTCCTTTTTCCCGGAACACCACTGATCTGTGATTGCAATTGATTGGAGACTGCTCATCATTCCCCCAAGGGCAACATCAGGAATCATCGACATCAGGGGGGGGGGAACGGATTTAGGGAGATAAGCAGATGGGACAAATGAATGCAGTGGATGGAGGGAAAAGCAATATGTGGAAACCAAAAGGCTATAATAAATGGAGGAAATAATGTGGGGTGAACAGCTTGACATGTTTTCCTCATGTATTTCTCCTAAATTCATGATCATCCTGTGATCGATGGCGCCAGGCTCAGACCTGGATGGTGAGGGCACCAGGAGAGGTTTTACTTTGCTATTGATTGTAGTGAAAGAAAATTTACTACAGTGTATGAGAAGGAATCCACCTACTTAGCCAGCCGATGCACCCTTCTGTCATTTTGAGCAGAACCTAATAGAGCACTTATTAACTATTGATCTGCAAAGAGACTGTGCTGTCCTATCGACATTCACGTCTTCAGTTTAAGACCAACATCAATTGACTGCAGCAGGTTTCTTGACATCCGTATTGAATTCAAATTCATTGATTCATTCCTAAGCTGTAGAAAAAAGCACTGTTGTGTGACTCATTGTCATTTTTCTAATGTATATTAATTTGGACCAAATGAAAGACATATTTACTCTCAAATATGTTCACAAGTGACATTTTTATCAAAATAATTTTGACGTTTTCTTAATTGTCTGTGTGCTGGTTTGCAAACACTCAACAGCCAAATGTTACAACTGTAACACCTGTTATGAAACCCATGTCTATAATTAATTATAAAGCACAATGAACATACCTATAATGCGTCTATAGCACTGTTTTAATACAGTTATAAGCACTCATGAATATTCATAATATTTGTCTAACAATAATCATCGATCAACTGATCAATCAACTGATGATCACACCAATGTCTAAAATGCATAATAACACATTATGAACAGACCTTTTATGGGTTATAATGCACTTATAGTGCCATATTATCACAGTTATAAGCACATAATGCATTATAAACATTAGTGCAATATATGTTAATGTTTGTGTGCTGTTTTTCTTTCTTTTCATTTTACCTGTAGCATTCTGAATATTTGTGATTGTTCATAACTACATGCACAATAGAACATGTTATAAACATGTTTATGATGCATTATAGACATCAGTGTCATAATGAGTTATGATCATTGCCTTAACGTGTTATGAATATTCGGGAGTGCTTATAACTATGTTTATACATCACTACAGGTGCATTATAACACGTTATAAACATGGGCATCGTAGACAGTGTTAACTTTTAAATGACTGGTTAAAGGGGCACTGTGTAGTTTTGGAGAGGAAATTACAACTCTTGAATTTTTAATTTTTACAATATATAGAGGCAATAATACAAACTCAGACATATTAATTTTTTCCATTACTGAATAAACAAGCTGTTCTGAGCGGAAAATCGGGTCCCCAGAACACTGTTTGAAGCTAGAAAGGTGGCAGGGTCCGCAGCATGAAATTGTGTTGTCCTTTTTGTTTGTTACTTTAGTTTGACGAGTCAAAGAAGATCTTTCTCTTCCGATTAAAATCTCTTCCCAAAAAACGACACAGTGAACTATGATCCGAACTGAATTTTTAAGTGAAAAGTCGCATCAGCAGCCTTCTCTGCGTTCATTTACCTCTACACGAATCACATTCATTCAGCTTAGTATCACCCCATGTTTCCTCCTGGTCACCCACGCCCCCTGCAGAGGCTCTACAAACCCCGAGTTTGTGAGCAAATGACCTTATAAAGGGAATTAAAAAAATAATAATTAAAAAAAAACATAAAATGGTGCCTCAGTTTCGGTCGGTGGATGCAGATGATCTTTAAGCACACATTCATCACATCCCCGCACCACTCAGCCGCCCCAACATGTGGCGTTCACAACCCACCAAAGCCCGTTTTGCGCTTGGTCAGCACAAATGCGCTGTCCATGGTGCTGCCGAGGCTCTGCGCCCCGTCCACCGTAACACACACACACACACACATACACACACATAGCCTTTAATTTCATTTCTGATTCATTTCACCAGCATAGTAATGGATGATCTTTAGATTTTGCTCGCAGCTGCTAAGTGTTGTCTCGTGCCTGGCAGTCCAAATGTGTGGGCGAAGGAGTCTGTGTGGTCCGTCGGTCAGTTAGTCGGACACTGTTGCTGCTGCTGGCAGGGAACCTCTCTCTCTCTCTCTCTCTCTCTCTCTCTCTCTCTCTCTCTCTCTCTCTCTCTCTCTCTCTCTCCCACTGACTCACACGCACGCACGCACGCACGAGCACAGGAGGTGCTGACACTGAAGCCCTCATTGCAGGTAAAGTGTGGCCGCCTGTCGTGCGGCAGAGGGGTTAACACTGCTGAAAAGCTGGGCCATTTACCCTCAGAGACACAAGCTAGAGCACACATAAACACACACACACACACACACACACACACACACACACACCCATCGCCAGTTTGATCCCCTGCGTGATTCCTCCCTCGATACTAAATCCCTCCTCGCACATCTGTCCATGGCGCGCACTCTGCCCGTCCATCCTCTCTCCGCAGAGCGCCGCGTAAATACCAGCCTGGCTTTTCATGTGACACTTTAAATCTATGGCCGCAGATTTTAATCACTCCTGTTTGGCATTTCAACCCAAACAGCGTGCAGAAACAGCGCGCCGTGGTTTATACAACTGCAACTGTGGAAATGTGGACTAAAAACCAAGAATCTCATTTCGCACACGCACAACAATATTCAACCCTCACCAAAAACAAAAACAAAAAAAACGCACAGAAACGCAGTAAACGCAACCCATCACCCCAAAACAGCAGAACACGGATATATGCTCTCGTAACAAACAACAACCATATGGGCTTCTGTTGCACAAGGAGGACTCAGCCCAGCAGAGCGGTGGAGTCTGTGGTGCAGGTGCACGCTCGCTCTGCCGTCGCTCGCGTCCATCGCATATTATGAAGCACACCGAGGCAACAATGTAGAAACAGATAAGATTCAAGCCGTGAGACAGAAACATGCATGTTCATACAGTACCTTCACTTATTTCCCTTCCAAATGATGGAGCGAAAAAGAGAGATGTCTTGCTATGGGTTTTTTTTTTCCTTTTTTTTAATTTTCATCCACTGCTATCGTCGCAGGCTCAGCAGCACGGCGCGAGAGGATGACTGAGAGAGAGGGAGAGGGTGAGAGAGAGAGAGAGAGAGAGAGAAGAGAAGTAGAGGGAGGGAGAGAGACAGAGAGAGAGAGAGAGAGAGAGAGGGGAAGAGAGAGGGGAGAGAGAGGGAGGGAGAGAGAGATCAACTAAAGAAATATAGTTGAACTGCAGTGGGCATCTGCCTCTACAGCTGGCTTCTTTTTCAGTGTGGACAGGCTTAATGGCAGCACTTAATGTCCGTGGAGTTAAAAAAAAAAAATTATATATATATATATATATATATATATATATATATATATATATATATATATATATATATATATATATACATATATATATATTTGTATGTATATATATATATATATATATATATATAGTGGGCTTACTCAGACATATGGGAGGGTGACAGAGACACACATTTATCAAGTATCAGTCAGCCTCATAAATACCTCATTACCCTTCATCATGATAAGAACATTTTAAGGAGACTTATTATGCAAACTGTGTCAGTTTCAGGACCAGTGTTTTCTGTGCCAGAGCGGAGCTCCTGTTGTCATGGACTTCGGGCTTATTAACCTCCAAGACCATTTGCATGCACAAGACCCAAGTAACACACACAACAGGTCTCCTTTAACAGACACGTCAGACACAGAAACGATGAACACATGCAACCTCAAACAACCTGATCAGCTTTTGTAATTCTTTGCCGGTAATTTTTAGAAAAGCTAAGAGAAGGCGTGAGGAGGAACAGAGGAAGGAAGAAGGATTTTGCTCCATGAAATGCAGCGATTCCATTTTGACACATTCAGTCACGTCAACAGCCAGAGAGGTGAATTATTAAACCATCCATGCAAAAAGCATCACATGTAATAAGCACATTTCAATGACTCGGGGCGATGAAAAATGTATGATGAAATATTAATTTCTTTAGATATTTCTCCAAGCTCAGCTATTAGAATGAGACCCATTTTGCTTTTTCAGTTTGTTTCCTTTCCTCCAGGATCTTGAGCATGTAAATGGTCTTGATAGTTAAATAGTCCGAGCCAACGGGAGCTCCTCTCTCTCACAGAAAACACTGCTCCTGAAGTGCCTCGTCATTAGTCTCGCCTTTTATTCCCTGACTTCTGGACATCACACTACATCAGCATGTCACTCAATCGTCTACATTCATTGCAGAAGTGGAGATAAGGGGAGGCTGAAAAACACACCAGAGTTGACAGGAAACATGGCAAACTCTACTGTCAGCTGCTTCCGTATTTTATTTCTCCCCTCTCTACTAGTAATATATTCATTCTCTGCATTACACGTGTGAGGCTTTAAGAAGAATGAAAGATGGAGTTGGGTTGGGTGGGAGGGAGGCGGCTAAGTCTCCAGCAGTTTGTGAATCAACCAGAGCTAGGAATGACAAGGGCCTGATGATGTAGTGCACGAGTGTGTGGGCGGCCGGGTGTTTGATTCTGCCTGTTTCACATGAAGGAATATGTTGGAGGTGTGATCATACTCAATTAACACTCTTCCCCTCCCCATTTCTCACTTGCTGATTTTTTTTTTTTTTCAGTTTTGTTTTTTTGTCTCCTCGTCTCTCTCACTCTCAAAAGCAAGTGTGCACCGACACATGCAAACACACGTGCGCGCTTCATCTCATTAGCTCACTCTCTTCCCTCCGTCTCCGTCTTTTTTTCCTTTGTCTTCGGAGGACTATTAGCTCCAGAGACCGATGCGGTACTGAGTCTCTCATTAATATTTTCTCATTATCAATGCCTGTAGTGTTAAGCAATAGCACAATGGCTTGTCTTGGCATGATGCTTAACAAATCTGTTATCTATCGCTGCCGCTCTCAGGATATGTAGTCATGTGTGATGAGCTATTTAATGCTTTCACACACAATGGGCCACATTGTGTACCATAAACGGAAGTACAGCTGTGCCTCTGCACCAGTGCTGGATTATGAGTCTTGCATTAAGTGTAATTTTTACCGCAGAACCACTAGATTTTGTGTCTTCAAACCTGCATTCGGTCAGTTCGGATCTACTATTTCTGTGAGGCCGCATTTATTGCCAGTCTGGGAAAGTTAGTAGATTTTGAAGAGAAAAAACAAGAAGAGAAGAAAGAGAGGGAGGGAGGGAGACAAGCGGGAGAGTGACTCACCCTCCATTAGCCCTGGCAAAGAAGTTCTTTGTTTCGTCATACCTTTGCTCATCTAATACAAGGGATCGCCTCAAGCTTGCTGGTTTGCTTGAGTCAGCTGGGGGAAAACAGTATTTGAGGGACAGACTGGAGAAGATACGATATGTTCGGGGACTATTTATTCATAGAAGTGTGTCAAAAGAACAGATGGGTCAACCATCAGTCTAATCCGTAGGCTAGCAAACATTCCTAGCCCTGAGTGTCTGTTGAGAAACTCAGTATTTTGACGCCTGCGCTGATTGGCAGGTGTCAAGCCTGTCATTAGGGGGCCAAAATGATGCCAAAGAGATGGGTCATAATCCAAAAACATCATTTAGTCTGGTCACAAAATGTCAGGTGTCAGGCTCGCCCTGATTGTCATCAGGGACCCAAAGACGCTGGCCTGTCTGCTTTCATTTCCTAAAAGCCTCATCCGGCCGCCTAGTCATGAATAATTCTTTCCTAACTTCTCTCTCACATATGAAAACCACTTTGATGCATGGGACTTCTTTCCTGACAGCCAAATAATTGCCAGCTTCTCTCCTATTCTCCAGTTCCTGTCAGGGACTTAGATGTAGGATCCGTCTTGTGAGGCTAACTACTAGTGTGAAGACAAGTAGGGTTGTCATTGCCACTGCCTAACGTTTTGGGGGCTATGACATTGGCTGCTCCATTAATGAATCTCATCCAGACATCTTTCCAGCTGGATGGGTCCCTTGCTGCAGTTTCATACTCGATTTGCTTTTTATCCTTTTTCTGGGAAATTTGCTTTGGTGCACCTTGTCAGCTCCATCTGCTCATGTGTTTCATCCACTTCAAGATGAGCTGAAATCATATGAAGTCATTTTTTTGTCATCAAAAATAGTGCCAATGTGTTTTTTTTAATTGTTGTGTTTTGATAGTAAGATCTTCGGGTAAAGATTAAAGGTCTTTTGGGAGCTATCAGAAATGTTCCTTTTCATCTCAGCCGGCTGTAGAGGTGTGTCTGTGCGTTATTCACACCAGCTGACAGGGTGCTGGCGTTATGTTGTAAGATGCATGAAGCTTGCATTTAGTGGCCGGACAGTGGGATGTAGTGAAAGAGGACAACAGCGTCTAACTGGGTGACATTTGCAGGTATGTTTACATGACGATTAATGTGCTGCAGATGAGCCGCTAATGGAGCCTAGAAACTGATGTTATCAGTGCTCTTTTCTCAGGTGACTGTTTGTTTGGTCACTCCTTCAGCAAACTGCGATGCATGATGAGGTAATTTAGAGCAGAAGAGTTTAGCAGGAAAGCTAATGCAGCTCTTGTGCTGTCCATTAGACTGACTGTTCTGCCTGTGAACGCTGACGTTACTGCTTTATCCAGGATATAATTTGTTGTATCGTAAAAAGGTGTCCATCTACGTAGGCGGAAACCTAACGTCTGCGTAAGTAAAATTAATGCAAAGCATACTGAAGTCAATTGCATTGTCTTGATAGACGGAGGCCTGCCACGTACACGGGAATTCTCTATGGGCCCCTGCGTGTCCATGGTGTATCTTATATCACTGTGTTGGTACATTGGACCATCATAGTTCATGCTGTTCCAGGACCATCATTTCAACTTAAATTCAGTGAAAAAGCAAAGACAAATGTAACTCAAGCAAACCATTTAGTAGGTTATGAGTCAGGACACTGTGGAAAGAAAGTCCACTTGGAACGTATTATACTTATTATTCTCCATATCTTTATAATTTTCTGTTGTTATTTGGTTAGGCTTAGGGACCTAAAATACATTTTAGGGAACTACAATGTTTGGTTAGGTTAAAAGACCTGAAATCGCTTTTAGGCAACTAAAATGCTTGGTTAAGTTTAGAGTTTAGGCAACAAAAAAGTTCTTGGCTCAATTTAGGGAAACGTGGTTTGGGTTAGAATAAACTCTTTCACAAAGCTAAACACGTATTTGAAAAGGACAATTTCTCCCATGTCTATTTTCTGGTATTTTTCCCCAAGTTATTAAACTATGATAATGTAAACGTCCAAAAAACATAATTGGTAAATTTCAGTGACTGCCTTGGAGCAAAGTATGAAGTTCCAGGGACTGCACCAACACGACAAAATCAGATTGTGTTCGTGTCCACACCAAAGTGTCTTTGTGGGTCCTCCTTAAACGAAGGACCTGTTTACTGGCCTTTTTTCCTCTCAGCCCTCCCCCTGAGATTTGCTTCCAGGTGGGTCAAGGTTTACATGACTTTGTTCCACTTTCTAAACGATTAACACTGTGTTTAAATGCCACAATTGCTGAACTGCTTTCTTTTAGAGGCCAGTTATGGAACAGACTGCCTTGTAAGTTATGGAGGATCAGAATCAGTCTTATCCAAAGTCTAACTTTTTAAGCGTCTTTGATTATGTTTGGCTAACCCGGAGCGGCATAGAGGAAACATCCTGTTCTACAGTGCATCAAAACATTGTGAGACTTGGCCTAATTCTTCTGCCTTCAATATTATAATCCCAAACAGCACAATGTATGCATGTGTTTTGCCTGCGATGACAAATGGCTTGTGCAATTCCACTGGAATTGAGGACTAACCTTGTCAGCATGTGATTGCAAACTAGCCTTCGTGTGCAGACAAGACAATGAGGCAGAGAACAATGAAATCCTAACAACTTAATAAATATGTAAAGCGATGTTTAACGCTGCCTAATCGATCATCTGTGTATCCTCCTTTCCCTTTATGATGACCGTTTAAAATGAAGCATGCAGTTGGTTTACGTGTGTCAGCTCGCTCGTGTTCCTTGTCGAGTCGATTCATTTCGGTGATATAAAAACGTCAAAACTTGCGGAAGGAAAAGTTTCAAGTTGGCACAGCCGCTCCCATGCTGGCACCCGCGACGTTTTCGGCTGATCCCTACATTGTTTGACAAACACATACCCAGCATATCCAGTTCAGATTGCAGGATTGTTTACCAGACGAGGCATCTCAGCTGACTGGCCTCACGACTCAAGCGCTGCAAGTGTGTTTCCATGGCAACCAAGTATAGTATTGAGAAGAGGAGCAAAGAGTGAGAGACACTGGAGCTAACCCTGAGCACTATCGTCTCTCCTTTTCCCTCCTCTCCCTGCCCATTATTTTTCCTTTCTCAGGCGGCTGTAGCATGAACATCATGTCAGAGCCGTGGTAGCATGATTGCCTGAAGCATTCGGAGGATACGCACTACAGTGTGTATTGATGATATTTGGGCTTTTTCACCTCTGTTTTCAATCCATCCACAGTATTGCCCTTTACAGCTCCAGCTCAGCACAGATGCAGACACTGATTTATATAACAAACATGCAGGTCTGTAGGTTGTGAGAAATGCTCTGACACCATTTGGCACCCAGGGAAAGAACACGGACAAAGATTATCATTATGCAAACATTATGAACCCTCTGCACCAGCACTTGTAGCTTCCCAACCAAACGATGTAACCATCCCCTCCACCTCCTCATATGAATGTCAGGTCACAAACACCTAATCTGAACATGACATGACAGGTTTTTTTTTTCGAAATGTAAATATCCTGTGTAGCCTATGATACGTACAAATGTGACAAATTAGTGATTTGCAAAAAAAATGCAACTGTCAGCATTTAATCCTGGCATCTCGGCTGTTTCTAAATATCACATATGAAAACATGTAGTTCACATTCAAACTCTAACCCTCTTATGTGTAAATAAATCTTCCCAAAACACTGACTAAATGTATTTTAATGACAAGAATTATAGCTTTTGTTTTCATTTACAATTGAACAGAATTGTGTTTCAACAGTGACGTTCTCCATCAGCATCATACCAGCTGTTACTACACATGCACCTGAATCCATCAGCGTGGTGATATCTCAGTCATCGTTCGTCTGAAGGATGATCAATGGTTAATCTACAGAGCTCATGCTCAAACTTTAATAGTGCTTCGCAATTCAGGATCAAATTAAAGGATAATTAGCAGGGAAACAATGGAAAAGTGTAAATGAAAGAATGATAAAATTCATCACTCATAAAGGATTTTAAATTAAGTTTATAAATGCAACTGCATGCATAACAACACAGTCAGTGAAACTAACAAACAACCATAACAAACACCGTTTAACTGAAAGGTAAGTGCGTGACATCTTAGTTTAATATGAAAGAAAGCATTCAAAATTCACAGAAATACACGTCTGAAGACCCTCTGAATGTATACATGTGAAGCAGTGAAGTGAGTTTGTAAAATATAGAGGCTAATGACCTGATGTTAGTGTTGTCATGAATCCTCCGCAGTGGTGGATAAGGTTGTTCGGACTCCTCTGAAACTGTTTTCTAAGGGGAAGCGTGTGGGAAAGCTGGTCTGTACATTTCTCAGCTGTGATTGCATGTTTGTAGAAAAACTGTGGGAATTGATATTGAAGAGATTCAGTGTTTAGGACACTCTGGATACGTGGTTGTGAAGAGGGTTTTCAGAGTGTGAGCACTGACTGTGTCATCAGTGGCCTCATGCCTGGACAGAGTTCAGGGCATCATCACAAGACCCAACTGGGATCCAATCAGCACTCAAGCAGACAGAACGCAGAGTTCCAGCTGATCCTTGCACATCATTAAACAGGGAATTTGAATGCACCAACTTTCAATTCACACACATGCATGGGAGCTTACCATACACACACACACACACACACACACACACACACACACACACACACACACACACACACAAAAATTGTTGGAGAGCAACAGAAAATACAGGGAAAGTCTAATATTATAATGCATGATCTCACACACAATTACGTGCACACGCTGTCTGATGTACACAGTTACAAGGTCTGTATTCTACAAACTCAACATGACAAACTGAGTCTCATGGCAAACAGTACATAAATGTCCAGTTAGCATCATGACAGAATGTATGTCATTGTATGAAATTGCTATATTCGGTGTTCTTGCATCATTAGTATTTGTGCATAAAGCAGACTGGTTAACTGCTGAGAAGAGTGCTGCTGTGTTCATGGCCTATGACTGAGGTAAGCAGTAACAAAGTACAAAAACTATGTTATCGTACTTTTCAGGTATCTGTAGTGTCTCAGCTGAGTATATATTTTTCTGACAGGTTTTTACTAGGTCATTAAGGTCACTGCACGGCGCCATCCCAACATCACAAGACTGATTTCACTATCAGTGCCTGCAGCCCGGTAGCCTCAGAAAATGACTCTTGATACTGGATTACAGTTAATAGTAAGTAGTAATATTTTGACACGATGTCTATACTTTTACACTCGTATGACTGTTGTGTACTTTATACAACACTCCAATGGTCTTTTAATCATATTTTGGTTCAGTTGCACATAAACTGCCAGTCAAAATGTCCTTCTGAGGGATTTTTAATTTTATACTGTTTATACTGTGTTATACTGTGTCTGTAGGTAGGGAATAATTAAAGGTGGTCAAATGCAAAATTTAAATCCAACTTCTATAGTGCTGTAATCTTGAAAGCGCAAAGTCAGGCTGTGCTGTTTAAAGCTTCTATTGATAGATTTTTTTTTTTTTTCTGTAAGTCTGTGATGTTGTTTTATGTAGGTCTGTTTGCATTAATGTTAGAACAAAGTAATGGCACTCAGGTACATAGTAAACAGGGGCTGGTCATATTTCACCCCAGGAACAGGTTGAAGAAAAGTACAACCTAAAGCTCTTATAAAACTCAGTTAAAGGTACAATCAGTCAAATGTGGTCCTTTGGTGACATCTAGTGGTAGTCATTGAAAACTACAACAACAGCAAGTGTTTCTAATGCTCTATTCTACAGTGTATTGGATTCGTCGCACAACTGCTTCAGTTCTTAGAGAAAGGCCATCAGGCTGCTGAAACACAATAATTAACACTGGCATGAGCAATATTAATATGCTAATATGCTACTCCAACATTGTGAAATTTTACACTGAGTATCACTGCCTCTACCAAAACCATCACAGACCTCTAGTCAACTTGCCAAATTTGACCAACAGCCGGTCACTTGCTTGATCAGATCAAACGGCAGCTTTGCACGTGGTCGCAGGGAGTAGGGGTGCTGCAGCTGATTAACTTTGTGTGTAACACTGGCCGAATATACAAGAATAGTTCAGAATTTGTCATTGACAGACTCACTGGATTCTGGAGAATTTCTCTCCCTCTTCATCTCTTTGCTGCTGCTGACTGTGTAGCTGTGGCTGCTTTGAACGTCAGTATACTGATGTGCTGTATAACTAATAATAACTTCTATTAGATATGTTATCCTGGATATTCAAATTAATACCAAAAACATGAATGTGAGGCATCATTAAACAGACTGACCCCTAAGCACCCCATGTGACTCATTTTCAGCATCCCTGACTGTGCATCAATATTGTGGATCTCCATGTTGTTTGTCGTGGAGTATTCTCAGTAATTACACCAAGCTAAGTGTTTTTTTCCTATACAAATAGCAAGGCGGTCATTGAGCCAACAGAGGATTAGCACTGTTCAGAAACATGGAAGAACCCCCCTTCATGCTTCATGGTTATGTTTGGAAAAGAGTCCGTCAAATATCGAGGGCACCTTTCATGTGTTCAGATGTAATCAAGATCACTTTTGCTACCACATCTTCCACTGATTTATAAGTGTGTGGCTAAGTTAAGTGCCACTCGCTCGAGAACATCAAGGTTGTGAGTGGAGGGAAAAGAGGACATTATTTATTTCCACCAGCGAATTAGGCAGCTTCAGTGATCTGGGAGGCCCCGTCCCTTCACTGAAGTTTTATTGGGTAATTGGTCAGCCCTCATTAGCCTCTGAAATGGATAAGACTATGTGTCATACAGGCTCTAGTTTAGAGCCTCTAGCTATTTCCCATGGTCGCTCCTCTGCTTTTTCAGAAAGTCTGTCCTTGACTGATGGCAAAAACAGTTACATCAGATACAAAGCATGCAGTAAAAATTCCCCTTGATCTCTTCTTGTAGTGGCATTATTGTCTTGATAAAGTGATATTCTCCCTCTTCAAAGCGTCTTCCTCTTTATCATCATTGCTCATCAACCTCGTGTTTTGCTACTTAATGGAAAAAGAAAATATAGACTATCCACCAAAAGAAACTTCAAACTATAAGCTACTACTTCAAATTACAAGCAGTATTACCATCAAAGACTCGTCATCAGTACCATTTCACTGGGATATAAATGGTGTAGTTTAAAGGAAACACTGGGATCTAGACTTTACCTTATATTATCTAAATTGGATGAAATGTTGAAAATCCCCACACTGTCATCACATTGCCTTCCAGAGGTCACCTGTGTCCAAAGGTACTTTAAATGCACTGTCATTTGTGCTGCACCCTTGAGGTGGACGTATGTATCGGACACTCACTTGTGCTGGTCTAAGCCTCAAGTGCAAACAGTGTAATGAGCAGTCACATCTGCCATTTATGTTTTCAAATTTACAAGAGCAGGCAAAGAGCAACAAATACAGACATTAACAACAAAAATTCCACTTATTACACAAAGATCTAATATTTGCAACCTTTTTATTTTTGTGTCATGTATACATTACATGCATTTCTGACAGAGGCTACAGTAGACTAGATCAAACTAGGTTGATCCTCGATTCCAGTGCTTTTTGTGTTGCCAATCCGATAAATGTAAAGGTGCAATATGTAACAACTGGCTAACAAATAGGGGCTGCATATCACCAGAACAACTGCTGTCTGTATTATTTATATACATCCATGCCTGTAGCTATTATTAGCTTGTTAGCTGAGTAAGCTGTGCAGCTAGCTGGACTACATGGTGAGTGTTGGTTAGTTGGAGCGCTGGGAGAAAGAGATTTTCAGGCCTGAGGCTAGCTGGTTAGCATGCTAACTTCAGTAGATGTCCTCAGCACAATACACATAACATCGAAAAACAATTGCACCTTTAATATGGTTGCGTGTGACCAATGCGTGTTGCGCTGAATGTGTGAGGTACACGTACAATTTAAATGCATACAATGCAAATGCAAGTTTGGTTCTGCCCGTCCCTTTAATTTGTCTTGTAAAGTTTGACACACCTCGAAGTGTCCCAGCTTGCATGTAAATACAATACAAATGGAAAAAGAAAGAAACAACTGAGACATGAATGTTTTCACTTCGAAGGAAGTGTGTTTTTTCAGACAGTGACTGACTGAGGGCTCAGGCAGTACCATGTTTGTGGAAGCTCCCACACCCAGGCAAATGAATTAGGTGGAGAGATGGTGACAGTTTCAACAGCACTGTGAGGACTTCTGATGTTACTCATTCTATTGAACATCCAGAAGTGTGTTTGGTGTGCTACATTTATCTGTGATTCAGTAGTTAATATGTTGAAGTAAGTTACAAGAACAGTGTGGAAATGATGTAAAAACTGCATATTTAAAACATTTCTAAAAATGCACTGACTGTCAGCTACATGAGCTAAATCTAAAATGTGTTCAGCATATTAATATTAATTGAATGCCTTAATACAACCTAGACCTTAAGATAATGAATCATGTTGACATTCATGCAAGAAGAATTCATGAAAACATAAATATTAATGACAGTAACTAATATACAGATTATCTTTTCATTCCTTTTTCCCCTCATCTGTCTGCTCCTCGGGCTTGTCCCAATCTTCAGACACTGAAGGTGCATCTTTCTGTTCAGATAGATTATGGAAATCAGTTTTGGTCTCATTTAAATAGATGTATTAGTGATCTCTAATAAGCAGTATGTGCGGTGTCACATTTAAGTTTGTTTGAAACTTTTATAGTAATACATCTTTTTGAATTTGAGTTTGAAAGAATGCTTAAAATAAAGCGTTGCACTTTAGGGACTCACCACAGATGTGTCTTTGCCAACAGAGCATGTCAGCCACTTGATGTACTCCTCCCGAACCTGAAGCACACAAATCAACAGTTCAATGCAAAAAATATACAAAAATAAGAAAAAAAAAATACTTTATAAGAAACCATTACACAAAACAAACTGCTGCATCAGCTGCACAACACATCTTATAATGTGCAAATTGTAACAGTAAAAGGAGGATGACGAAGAAGAAGAGAATGATTAAGCTGAAGTCTACCTCCTTGTTGAGCAGACAGTGGACGATGAAGAGGAAGGTGCCCTGTTGGGAGTTGAGAATTATAAACAGGACCTGGAAGAAGAGATTCGACTGGTACAGTCCCAGAATCCAGGTACAGCCCAAGATGACAAACTGGGCCACGATCTTGAACAAAATCAACCTGTAAAAATCATTAAAATTTAATTAGTTCATAAAAGCTCTTTAGAAATAGAGTACAGTATTTTCAACAGTTTGATTATGTTGACACCGGTCATCATAACCCCTACAATGAAGTCTGTGATATATTGTAATACTGTGTGCTGTGTGAATTCACACCAAGTTTCCTGGAAAACAGGCAGTTCTGTTGAACAAGTCAAGCAATGCAATCCAGACCCAGATTACAGATTTTTCATTGCAAAGCTCTTAAACACTCCTGGTTCATACCTGGTGTCTTTGGATTGAGAAATGTCACTCTTCATGTTGGCCAGGGTGGGTCTCAGACTCCACAGAGTAGCAAGGAACAAAGTCCAATTCAGCTTAAACAAAAAAACAAAGAAAGACAGAGAAATTGAGCAAAGATAGAAGAGCATAGGCAAATTCCAGCCTCATTAGCTAACAGCATTTAGTTAACATCTTCCTTTTTTGCCTTATTGCCCGCTTTCTCATATGTTTGAACCGCCACATCACTCACAACCAGCGTGAAGAGACTAGGGGCAAAGTTTTGTCTTTGAATTTTACTACATGCAGTTGGTCTTAGGGTTGGGCGATGTTTACTGAGTTGGCATATGGACGATGGACGTTGTCCACAGTGAAGCATTGGACAATGAGATCGTTGCTGTGTGTTAATCAGAATGAATGGGACATGCAGACACAACGTGAGCGCATTGAGCAGCAACAAACTTCTTTAATTTCTTCTCCAACATGTCACAAACCCCAGCAGCTCCTGCCTTTTGGCGACTCTAAGAGGACCCACTACTGTTTTTTTTTACTCTCCTTGGAGGGGGGACTTTTAAATCACAAAGTTTTGATGGTAGGACTCAGTAATGTATGACTTCCAGCTATCAGAGATGGACAATGGCCTCGTCCGTTAGCCTGTTCCGAATTGGTCTTCATCAAAACCCAGCACAGCATTGAGAGAGCTTCAAGACGTACATCTTGTATCTCCTTTAACATGGTCAGCAACAACATTTTCTCAAAGTAAGTAAAAAAAAGGGTTGATGTTGATAATGTTTCCATTTAAAAGCAATAGATGCAGTTGCTGAGATCCAATGTACTCACTCCAAGGATAACTATCACAGGGCCTGTTAAAGCCCAGTTGAAAAGGCGCTTTGTAGAGAGCCAGCACCTGCAACAGAATCAAACAAACAATCCTCTCAGCCTAAATGCCCATGAGACAAACAGGAGAATATTAATTAGTACATGTGTAGCTGTTTGTCCTACTTACGCGTCCCCCTCAGTCGCACCATAGCCATCAGAATATACCAATGCAGAAACACCCACAATCACAAATGGAACACCGTAGCCAATCACGTAGAGGAGTGGCCTGGGGAGGCCATCTCTCTGGATCACCTGCACCTTGGAGAGCCTTCTGACCAACAGGTGGAGCTGTAGTGCCTCCAGCAGCATCCACACAAAACTTGCAACAACTAAGAAGTGGAGAAGGCCCGCCATGACAGTGCAGGCCAGCTGTGAAGACACATAATAAGTAGTGTGAAATCAAGCTTCATGTACAAATGGATTAAACCACATAAGTTGTTTTGCATGTTAGTCCTGTTTTACCTCATGTTCAAGATATCTGTCATTCCACAGCAGCAGTAGGTGAGATAAAGCAAGGTTGAGACACATGTGGAGACGGGCCGTATTGTTGATCTTGGGGTTCCAGCTACACAGGAGGAAGGTGAAGATAGCCAAACCGAAGAAGAACAGTCCAATAATCACACACACTCGGTTTAGCCACTCCAGGAAGGGATCCTCTGGTGGTGGCTGAGAAGAAGGAAAATAACATGCATACTGTAGATCCTGATCAGCCATACCTGACCTACTACCTGTATCATTTTGAAAGTCTTGTATCACAGACAATACGAATGTGATATACCTCTCCAATCTGCATGATGAGGGCAAAGGTAGAAAGGTGAGAGCAGCTGCACACTGTGTAGTTTTCATTAGAAAACACAACCCAGCAGCCTTCTACTGACCAACGCTTCGTCTTTTCATTATTTACTCCCCCATCTATTTGTCCCTCCTCTTTGTTCTGGCTTTTGTCTTCCCAGTAGACACACGTCACTATGCCAGATGCAGGTACTTTCTGAGACAGCGAGAATATCAGAGATCAGACACATAAAAAGTCTTTCTGGATATATATACAATCTTTAGATTTTGGTTGATGTTGTACCTTTTTATGTTGGATGGTAAAGTTGACAGGCTCAGTCAGGTTGGTGTTGTTAACCGCCGGTAAGACGGCAGTAAAAACATCAGAGTACATCTCTGTCTTGTTTTCTGTTTGAAAGTATTGATGACTAAGAAGACTCTCCATCCCATTAAGTGTCAGAAAGGCAGCTGCTGCAGAACCTGGGAGTGTCCACATGATACATGAACAAACATCTCTGACAAACAGCCTGAATATTAAAACCACTGACAAGTGAAGTGAATAAAAAGGACCATCTCACAAAAAGGCAAAGATTTTAATGTAATGGCTGATCGGTGTATAAATGTTGATCACAGTCATTCTTTCCAATAAAGTCTCTCTCACCATTGTTGGCGTTGGCTAAAGCCTGCAAGTTGATTTCCATGGTCTGTCCTTGAGCAGAAAGACTTGCACTGCTGTTATCATGAGTCCCTGGGCCAATGGCTTGTAGGCTCAAGTCTTGCACATGGATAAACAATACAGCATATTTATATTCCTGGAGAATTCAGATGTAGCCCATATAATCTTAACAAAAGGAAAATTCTCCTACCAACTGTTGGAGATTGCACCACTCTTTTGGTTTGATTCTGAGTTGCTGGTACCATCGCAGCAACCAGGCGGTCTGAGATGTCCAGGATCACACTGCCGGTCTCTGCATCCCCTTCACTACTCACCTTGACTGACCTGGCACGGGGTCCAACACCTGACACTTCCTTCAGGAATTTAAGTCATTGTCATGATTAAATAAACAGGTCATCAAAAATACAACAATATAAAGCTCTAAATTTGTTTGATGTTAAGTACCATAGATGCAGCAAAGCCGTTTGCCACAGTCTGCAAGACACCAAGAAGGACAGAGAGAAGAGTGTTACGTTAGGTAGAACATAATTGCAGTGTCCTCCGCACATCACATTACATTACACCTTAAGGCAGTCAGGAACTGTGCAAACTGTCTCAACAATTAAATCATACTTTAAATTTCTCTCTAGTTGATCATTGACTAGCTTCCAAACAGCTTAAATAAAGGCACCCACAGGCACCTTTTTATTGTTTTGTCTTGTTTTTGAATTTGGTTTGTCGATTGTTGTCAAGGTTTAAAGATATTTTTACTAGCTTTAAATTAATCACAGTAGCAATAAATAGCAATCAGTTATGCACCCACTGGTGTAGAATACAGAATTATTTGTCACAAGCTATGTTTTTCTTCATACCGCTTCTGGTAAGTTGACACCTGAGCTGTTCTTAAGTTGTTGATCCATGTTGTCAAGGAAAGCTCTCTCTTTTGTCTGACCCTGGAATAAAAAGTGTTTGTTTAGTATTTGTTCATTATACTACACTGTAAGCTGATGATTTATCATTGTTTTCAGAGAAAGGTACTATGCAACTTTTTTATAATATCATAATCTGAGACATTATTTTGTTACCATGGAGCAAGTTTGGTAAGTGCTAACCTCGACACCAAGCCCATTTCAGTACTTTCAGTAGTGTAAGGATATGTATTTGGACATTATTATGCAAAACATTTTTTAAAGTTTAAATAATCTATCTGGGCATACCTCTGGGGGTTTGATTTCATCTAGTATCTCTTGGATACCTGTCAGCAATTTAGAAAAAAATGTACATGAATGTATCATTTTATCTCTCTACAGTTTTTTAATTTTTTGGATTAACTTCAAATTGAAATTGACTCAAATTGACTCACTTTGGCAAAATGAGACTCCCATCGTCCACACGATTCCAGTTGAAGGGAAGAATCCGTCAGGACAAGAACAATAGAAGGTCCCAGGTACATTTGTACACACAGTTTGTCTACCACATATACCAGGCGTCTCACTGCACTCATCTATATCTGTAAAGTGAGAAAACACACAGTCAAACACACAAAAGTAAGATATATGATGGTCAAATCAAAAGACACATTAGTACTGAACATGTTCACACACCTGTGCATGGGTTAGAATTGCTGGCAATCACGTCTGGATTGTTCAGCCGAAAACCAGAAAAGCAGGTGCAACTGTAAGATCCAATTGAGTTTGTGCAGTTGGCATGAGGACCACAGGCAGTGGCATCTTCGAAACACTCATCAACATCTGCCAAAAGCAAGATACACAAATTAAACAACAAAACAAACAGCTTTGTGTCTGACACTTGACGTCTGTTGTAGACCATTGAATTTGCAGCTCTCCATCTGCTTCAAGATGCCAGAAAACATCTTTCATCTGAAAACCATGCATTCAAATACCAATACAGATGTTGGTCTCGCTGGGTTCTTCGGCTCGTTCAGTTGGTTGGTAACCCGTTTCACATGCACAGGTGTGAGCTCCAGGTGTGTTGGTGCAAACAGAATCAGGGCCGCAGATAGTTGAGTTGAAGCACTCATCGATATCTGAAAATGGGAGGGTTACTGTAAATGAGTCTCATGGAACTGAACATTGGTCCAAATCACATTTGCCAGGTACATTACTGTCAAATTCAAACTTTTACATGAACAAATAGCCATATTCCAACTAGCTTTTCCATAATCTCAATGCCTAAATTTATCTGTTACCGACATGGCTTAGTAAATTAAGTGACCCTTAAAATGTGTATTTGTTCATGGTGTGGTGCAAGTTGATGCCCCACATATAGTGTAGTCTAGTCTAGTATAGTATAGTACTGAATAGTATACGGACCCTGGCAAACAGGTGTTGCATCCGGTACATTCTGGTACCCTGTATGGCAATCACAGACGTAACTTCCTGGGTTGTTGCTGCAGGTCCCATGATCACCACACACGTTGTCAAGACACTCATTATTATCTGTAATGAGAATTGACAACAGACTCATATCTACCATTCAAAACATGTGCACATTTAATGTAACTGCATCAGAGAGAGAGAGAGAGAGAGAGAGAGAGGCGTAGATTTTTTTCAAATGGTACCTTTGCATAAATTGGACGATCCAGGTGGTAACGACGGATCTGTTGCGTTGAATCCATCCCAGCAGATACAGACGTAAGCTCCATCGGTGTTTTCACATTCGGAGTAAGAACCACAAATCCCTGAAGTCCTCTCACACTCATCTATGTCTGCCAAGATAAATAACGGACAGGACTTTGAATAAGATACTAAATGAACAAACTGCACACTTTAAAGGTGCAGTTTTGTAGTTGTACTTGGCGGCAAGAAATTTTAACAAGACGAGAAAAATCGTCATTGACTGATTTTCTTGTTTTCATGGCTGAATATACTGAATGAGATAATAATAATAATGTATTAAGATGTACTTACCAACACAACCGTATGAATCTCCAGTGGGAAGGTGTGTCGGGGGGATTTCATATCCAGAAACACAGATACAGCCTCCACCAGTTGTACACTGAGCAAGAGGTCCACACGGGTTTGGATCACATGAAGTATGCTCTGAACAGACATAACATGATTACAACACCATCATATAATAGTTTATCATTAATCATAGTTTTTAAAAAATATGTTTATCGTGTGTAAAAGCTGGTGAGTATAGGCAACTAACACAACAAGTAGCAAGTAGACTCATAATTTGCCAGTTGGAAGTATATTTTAAGATTAAAATTTTGACTCAATTTGTAAGCCTGATATTATAATTTTACACATGATTTGTATAACTTTGTTCATTAAAACAAGCTCTACACGATGACAGGGAATTTGAATAACAACAGTCACCACTCACGAGTTATGTACGCCATGTCACTTCTACTATGACTCGCTGGTTTGAATACGTAGAATCCTCCAGGACACAGTGCAATGCTCACTGATATAGCTATCGCTGAACAGCTAGTATAATAAGCATATGCAGTCCCTGTTGTGGCGGTCACAGACTCAGTTGTTGGATATGAAAATGAAATACGAATTGGAAATGCGGTGCCACCACGATTATGTCCTGTACAGTCTGGAACAATTCTGTCTCCACCAATGCCTGTAAAGCGCCACCACTTCTCAACAAGATGTGTGTCATATTTTGGAAATCCAGGGAAAGAAGTAGATGTAAATTCTCGGTTGCGCCATGGTTCAGTTATGTTGGTGTATCCATCGCAAGAGCCTGCAAGGAAAAAGGAAACACTGGCAATATTGTTGATCTAATGGTTATTTCAGCCATTGTTAGAAGATGTTTTGCATTGCCTGTTAGTACGTAAATTAATATTATCCATACCAGGAGGAAAGACACAAGAGACAGGGATGACAAGGAAGCCTTAGAGGGAGAAACAATGGAGAGTTAAGAAATTGTCAGTGGCTTGAAAAGGATTTTTACTAAACTTTGTATTAATTATGCACATTGTAAAAATCAGACGACTATAAAATGATGAATCATCACAAAGTAACATGGAAAAAATTATTAAAAAAATGTTTTTAAATAGATAGGAAGATTCAGAAGAAGCCCGGCACATCCTTGGTGACACATTGGGATGTGTACACAATTAACCACAAATGAAAGACTTCTTTAAGTAAGCGATGTCTTTATTAAAATGAATTAAAAAGGTGATCACCAAATTCAATGTAAAATCATTTTCTGTTCAAACAACTTTATGTTAAAAATGAACTGCAGTAACAATGGAGCACTTAAACTTTGAATTAATTCATGGACACAAGTCAAAAATACTTGCTTCACTTAATAATTGTGGAGATTCTCACACATCTATACAAAAAATATGAATTATCTTACCGAGGAGAAGTGAGGAGGCACAGTAGTTCATCGTGACATCTCAAATCCACAGATCAGGTGAGACTGTCTGAAGTCACTGTTAAATTTGCAACCCCCTAAAAATTGTTTTTAAAAGCTTTGAGGCTAATGTAAAAAACTATGCAAATTCCTTGACGCAAAGTGTTGAAGGCCACCTCCGTCATGTAAGCAAAGGGAAAAGTTAGGAGGAGAATAGAGAACGATGCAATCACTTAGCACTTCTAATACAGATTTGTACCAAGACCATAATTCTGGTACCAAAGTTTGATAAAGATTTTAAGTGTTTTAATGCTGCCTGTGTGCTGTTCTGTGTTGTGCTGATGGTGCATCATATTGTGCACACAGATGGCTACAGGGTAGGTGCGCATTTGAAGATTGCGCTCACTCAGTCTGCGTGTCTCTCAAAGGAATTATAAGTACAAGTGAAAAAAGCAGAGACAACGGAAAGTTATGTAAAATAAGAATCAGTGTTACAAAAATTATTTGATGCATTTATTGTATGAGCCAAAGCCATGAGGCAGGTTGCCACCTTTATACAAACAAAATATAACCTAAATAGCAACTTCTTTCCTAATTTGTTCCTCTAAAGAGGAAAGACACCTGTGTTTGATGTGTGTGGGATTTGGTTTGGAGTGCTCTAGCCATGTAGGAGTCACTCGCACATCATTCAGTCACGAAAACATAAATTCTCTCACCTGTGTGCACTGGCTACCCCACACTCAAAAACACCCTAAAAACTGTTTTTCTTTGAAGTGCACATGCAAAGAAACAGAATGCAAATCCACTACAAGGGAGGAGAGTGATGCGGTCACCAAGCACCTCTGTTGAAGATGTGTCCCGTCACTACAGTTGAGGTAGGTTTGATATGCTCTCACTGTCAGTTTTGTTTGACAGGCAGATTAAAATCTGTTGAGCACAATTAAACACTATCAGAACTTCAACTCTCAGGTTATTTGTCTCAGGTTGTCAGATTGCTTTAAAAAAGTTTTAGAAACTAAGGCTGCGGATCCAACAAAAAATCTATTATTCTTCCACAACACAATTCAGCTTATGATTCCATCTGTATAGTTTTGTGGTCCTCGTGGTTGGCTGTAACAAATCTACTAATCTCAAGTTGAGGTTTAGCAGGTATGGGCGGATTCAAATTTGCACTCTACTGAGTGTCATTCTAGTTCTAGTAGCAGAAGTAAAAAGAGCAAGAAGAACACCTCGCAGACGGATCACAGAGTTTACAATAGCACTCAGAGCAGACCAAATAAAATCATACAGCACAAATAATGAAGAGACAATCAGATTTTTTTATTCCTTATCTTGTAGTATATTGTGTTACTTGATATTTACAATATTAATTAGGTGATAATACAAACTCAGAATTACAAACTCAGAATTGTTCATCTTTCATCTTGAGTTACGTTTTAGTAACTGTATGCTTACATTGTCTCAAGGGAGGTTCTTCTGTAATTTGTAGTTCATCATTAGAATTTATATCACAAGCATTACTGGAATTTCTGACAGAGGAAAAAACTACCAAGTGACTATAAGACAAAGTCCCAACTGAATGGACGTGTAGCTGCATTGAAACTATTTTGATCATAGAGCAACCGAGAATAGAATAAATGCTGAGCTCTGGATTTGTGTGGGCACATTCATGAAAATAATAAACATAGTCTTAGCAAACAATAAGTGATCACAAGACTGATGATTACTGGGCAACTCTAACTCTAAAAAATCATCTTAATCAACAAGGCATAAGCAACAATATTAAAGCAAAGACTAAAATGCATAATGAGAGTGATACATGCCTGCTTTATGAGCATTTATAGGTTTGTTTAGCAACGAAAGTACACAAGACGCAAATTCCTGTTTGCCATCTGTTTCATTTCATGCTGTGACAGAGAAGAATTTGCAGTATGCACTGCAGGTCTACCGCCAGTTGACAAAGTCTTCTCCTAAGTTAATCATGTGTTTCAGTACGCTCAGTATCAGTGTATCAGTGTCATCATCCGGGTCGATCTCTGAGTGGTAGTTCTTCACAGGAAAGATGCATTTTACTGGTATGCCCAGCAAGTCGCTGAACACCTCCATCTAAATTTGAATAATTTGACATATAAGAAAAGACAACAAAGCGCTTATTAAAGGCACATTTTTGTGTTAGAATATGTATAATATAAACCAACTTGAATAACAAAAAAGCTTTTAGAATGCCCAATAGAAACGTACCTGCTTCTTCAGGTATATGCTCATATATACATTTCTTATATCTGCTTTGACCTCTGGACAGGCTTCATCAATTTTGGTCAGAATAGCCAGTTGGGGAATCCCTTCAGATGCAGAGCAGAGTCAATTTGATTCAGATTATATCATGATATAATCACTTCAGATGCAGAGCAGAGTCAATTTGATTCAGATTATATCATGATATAATTCATGAAGCCCAATAACTAGCCCTAACATTTACCTATGTCTCTGGCTGCAAGTCTGACCGCCCTCATCTTTGCCATAGATTCAGCACTCTGTAGATTTACAGAAGCGGCGGGGATGACACAAACCAGAACATGAACTCGGTCTTTCAGAGTCGGGGCTTTGTTGAAGTAATTATCATCCTGAGATATCGCCGAGACAGGATTGAACTAGAAAATAACATTAGAGTGAATTCAATAATAACTTTTGCATTTAAATATTTTATGTGTACTTTTATGAGTGTATTCAAAGCAGATAATGTAACTGTATAGTATTATTGACATATATTGAACAAGGTTTGATGTATTCAGCAGCTGTACATTGTAACCGTCTTTTATGTGTCCTCTCATGGCCAGTTTGAGGTCCTCCACACCGACCCTCAGTTAGTGTCCTTCTCAAGGCCCATTATGTCCCCCTCGTGGCCTAATTGTTGAAAAATGTGCGCTAAAGTGCCCTCTTGGGAGCCAAAAGGCGCGCTAAAGTGCCCTCTTGGTTGACAAAACACAGTAAACTGCCCCCTTGTTTGGATAAAACATGATAAACTGCCCTCTTGGGTGGCAAAAACGCGCGCTAAAGTGCCCTCTTGGCGTGAGCCAAAACGTGTGCTAAAGTGCCCTCTTCAGTGGCGAGAACACGCTGTATGTGCCTTTTTTTTCTTTTCGCCCCTGCCCTTCAAAAGGTGGTACCGCTTATTGGATGATGACTGTAAATCAGTTTGTCTGTTGCTCACTGGTTTCATCACAACTCATCTCCCTACAGTGATAACTGCAGGTGCACAAAAAAAATTAAAAATACACAGTGAAAGCATTGTGAAATGTTTTACAGTGAATGACATACAGTATATGACTACACATGTATATGCATGTATATGCTGTAGTCAAAACTGATCGTTACTTCTTTGGTGAAGGAATCCTGACAGACTGCGTCTTCCAAAGCCTGACTAGTCATTCTGCCTTGTAAAACAGTGTCGATGGAGTTGATGAAACTGGATTTGCCAGAACCGGTTGGTCCGTGAAGCATGATTCTGAGCTGTTCGAGCTCCTTATTATGAGGCTTATAATCTCTCACAACCTGCAGGTCTCTCTCTTTGCAGCTGTTTGATAAAGGCAGCAAAATCTGATTTTAACAAAATGTTGTACACATAATGTGTGGCTGCTGCTTAGTCACAGACACCACAATGTTACTGAGAAAGACAACAAACAAATGACATAACAAGCTAACAACACATGACTCACCCACATGGTATCTTCCTCCATGGTGTTGTCAAAGCTGACAAGCAAAAAACAAATGTTGGTGTTATATTTGAAGCATATGTCGTTTGAAACATATGTCATTATCTCAACATGATTACATTACATTATTTTAAGTTTAATGTTATTAATTATTCAGAGTATCTTACTGTCAGACTCACTCTGAGGAGACTCTGGGCAGGCTGGTTGTTTAAAGAATCTTAGCTACAATAAGAGAAAACATCATTAACACTTTTCAATGAACATTATCAATTGATTATGAAATAAATAAAAAGGATAAATCAAATATCAACAGAATATCTGAGACTTGCGGTTTTCTCAGTGTGCATTTGTAAGTTCAAACTTGTTGCAATTTATCACAGCCTGCGTAAGAGTAAATCAAGTGTGCCTCATCATCAATGCTTTTGTTCTTGTGTGCTACACGAAGCATTTAGTGTATTCAAGAATAGAAAGTGAAAGTACAAAGCTAAACATACATAAAATCAAGAAAACATTTACATGCATGTTTTACTTTTCCATGACGATGAAAGAACATGTCAACATTCGAGATGCGCTATTATGTTGTGCACACAAATGCTTAAAAAAGTGAGAAAATGTAAAAGACAGAACTCAAATAATGGAAAATAAGGACTATTTTCTTTTTTTTTTTTTTTTTAAAAAACTGCAGAAGAGGTATAACAGGTAAAAAAAAAAAAAAAAGAAATCTTAACTGTTACTTAATTCTGAAAACGCAGTATTTCACTTCTTACCAAAAACTGTACAGCCGTATTTATCAGTATAAATAGGAAGAGGAAATGCTCACCTGAAGAGTTTTGCCAGTAGAAAGAAGTGGTGATGGGTTACCTCAGGCAGCCTAAGGATTCTGTAAACTTGAGTAATTAAGCTTGAATACTGTACTTAATGTTTTTTTAAAGCAGTTAAAAAGCATGAGTTGGTGTTCTTCATCTAGAGAATTGCAAAGACATGTTTCTCTACCTGAGAGCATCCAGCAGTACCTGATGATAGATGGCACATCTTTAAATGTTAATAATACTTTAGTTGCTTTCTCATCAACTGATTTGTAAGATTTGTCCTCACTGACAATAGTCAAGCCCAAGTATGCAGGATCTATAGGGTGCGGTCAGGTGTGACACCCATTAAAATGCAGCAAGTAAGTCTAGTGTCAAATTTTGGAACTCAACTATAATGATACATACACTGATACATGGACACACACTTTCAGTTAACTTAAAACTAAAAATGGCATTTCTACCCCCCACAGTTTCTGCATGGAAATCAACTGTTGTAAATAAAAATCCACGGTCTGTAACTTCAGACGTGCGTAATGTAGGTGCCAAATATGAACAAAACTCATTCCATCATACCAATGTTTTGTCTGGTCTTTGTGTTTTATCTGCACTGAAAGCTATAATCAATACATCACTGCAACGAAAGAAAACAAAGTCACAGCTGAAAGAGCGAATGGCTGCGTTCAGAGCTCAACACTAGATCAGTATCACAGGAATGATGTAGAGCAACAGTCGAAGTCCTGCCTTGCCAAATGCCTGCCTTAACAAATAATGTTAAACAATTGAATTCACAGTCAATATTAAACAATTTGATTCCAGAATAAGATTAAACATTGACCTCTGGTGGATGTTTGTGGGGACATTTTTGATTTTAGAAGAACAAGAAAAACATGTTCCAAGTGAATAATTTATTGTATTTCATCATATGATCTCATTCTATCTTATTCTACTATTACTGTATTACTGTAAGGCTAGTACTTATTTTCATTTATTTTTACACCAGCAGAAGATGCCAATTGAACCCTTGACAGATGAAACACAGGCGCTCTATAATGCTTTAACAGTTAGCTCTGTGTATGTAAGCACTCAGTCTACACAGAGAATGACTTTAGAATGAAAAAAAAATTCTTTCTTTTTTTCTTTCTTTCTTCAAATAGATGTGTTGGATAAAACAACCGCTTACAACCCATTCTTTGACTGAACCATCTGGCTTTCCAGTAATAAATTAGTGAGTAATGGAATTAAAAACATCATGTGGGGATTTGTATTAGATTTGCATGTATAACCATGTTGAAGCATCTATACCTGCAAAAAACTCTCATGTTGTGAAAAGGCAGAATGAAATAACATTTCACAGCTGTGTGTTGTACAGGATTATTTATTGAATCTTGCACACATTACTTTTCCACACATACAATCCTTCTTTGTGCACATCCAAGATTAGATAGATAGTTTTCATGCATTTTAAAGCATGTTTTGCCTCAGCAGTTTGTAGGTCTACAGGTCGTTGAGGTAATCTTCTCCGTAGTTGATCATCTGTCTCAGTGCACACAATATTAGCGCATCAATGCCATCCTGTGTGTCGTTTTCTTTTGCGTAGTTCTTAACAAGAAAGATGCAGTTTGGTTGAAGTCCCAGCAACTGACTGAACATGTCGACCTGAGTTTTAAATTAATAGCATTTCAGTTGATCAGCAGTTGATCAATCTAGCAATTCTTTAAAATATCACCAACAGAAACTTACCTGTTCATCCAGGTACTTGCTCTTATAGACATTGCTGATGTTTTTTTTCGCCTCAGCACAGGCTTTATCAACTTTGGTGAGAATAGCCACTTGGGGAATCCCTGCCGATACAGAACCTGATCAGTATTTCAAACGTTATTTTGATTCATAAAACCAAAGATGTCATCATTACTCCACACAGAGCCTAACAATTGTGATTTCTGCTCTTACCCATATCACTGGCTGCTAGTCTGACTTCTCTCATCTTCGTCATGACTTCCTCACTTAGCAAAGATACTGAGTCAGCAGGAATGACAGAAACCAGGACATGAACTCTGTCATCCAGAGTGGGAGATGGGTTGTAAGATGGATCATCCTCCGTCATGGGGCGAGGATTGAACTAGTTAACAATAAATTACAGTCAAACAATGCTTTTTATCAACAATGCAAAGCAGTGAAAAACAGATATTGCTGGCACCCTGTGAAGCTTTTGTAGTTGTATAGAGATTATTGATTATTTTTTATGAGTGGTAACTTGTGTTGTTTTTCTCATGCACAGAATAATGCAAAAGTTCAAATGGTGACCCAATACACATTTCTACCAGGGTTTTCACACTATTTCACTGATCTACAGGGTTCAGTGATTGTGCACCAGAAATGCAGGAAAGACGAAGACAGCTTCTGCAGGACTGAACATGGATGTAAAAAACTGCAGTAGTCAAACTTGTGAAAAATTGAATGTTACATCTCAAAAAACACACAATGCATTCTGATGAGTAGGACTGAATGTAGATATAACGTTTGTTTGTTAACAAGAAAACTCCACAGGGTCACTTTATACAATGTCAGAGTTCAGAGGATTGTACCTTGTAACCGTCTCTCACATGTCCCCTCAGAGCCAGTTTGATGTCTTCAACATGAACTCCACTATTAGCTTTTTGCTCCAAGCCCATTATGTCATTAAAAACGAAAGAGTAAAATCCGTGTGGACCGTTGGTGATTTTGTAAGTTTTGCCCTCTTATAGCGGTTTCAAACTGGCACGGTTCTGGTTCTGGCACTGGTTCGGTTCTGGAGTCTCAGAACCTTGGTGCTGTCTGGCGAACCAGCCCGCTTTCACACCAGTTTAAGTGGAACCAAAGTGGGAGGACGTCATTCCGCGTCACACAGGCAGAAGTAAACACAGCAACCCTGAGGCCCCAGCCCACTGATTTTAGTGTATTATACTCATTTCAGTTTAGATTCTTAGTTTCTGTTAATAAAAAATATTTTCGTACTCTCCTTGTTTTGAAATCTTTTTTTTTAGGTTTCCTTTACAGCATTATCAATAATAACATTTGTTCCATTTATAGATTTTGGTTTTCATATCCTGGGGTGCGAGACCGCAGGTGGCGTTGTTGGTCCCTATGTCAGTTCTTTCTGCCCCCCTTTGTGTGTGTGTGTGTGCTCTCATATATTATATCAGTTATAACGAACATTATTAAAACCTTTGTTTCCACTGTGCTAAACCAAGAGGTCTGCAGATTAACTGACATAATACATACACACATAAATTGTGCTAAAGTTCGCAATTGGATTAACGAACTATGATAAGAAAGCAATAATATTGTCAGTCTGAGATGCTATTTTACCCACCACCATGTTTCAAAAGGTTTTAAACTGCATAAAATTCTTAATGAATTGCTCAGAATCATCACAATCAATAGTTGTTCATACTTCTTTGGAGAAGCTGCTCCCAGAGGTTGCATCTGTCAGAGCTCGACCGGTAACTCTGCTTTGTAAAACACTGTCAACAGAGTTGATGAAGCTGGACTTGCCGGCACCAACGGGTCCATGAAGCAGAATTCTGAGATGACTGGCTTCATTGTTTCGAGGTTTGTACCATTTCATAAAATCAAGATTTTCCTTGTTGTTTCTGTATATATATAAGAAAATTTTTAGAATAAGAATGTATCACTTTGATTATGAATGCATAAGAGGCACATTGTGATCACACACTAACCAGCCAATACAAGAACAAATGTGTTTAGGAGCCAAACCCCACCCACACAGCACAATGGTATGGGGCGCCAACTGTAAAGTTGCGCATGCTAAAATAAACAGCAACTTTTCGCCACACTTAGCAACAAACCATGTTTAAAAAACGTGATTTTTTTATGTTACTTTTGACCAGATGTAACATAATGTCGATGTCAAATCTAAATTAAAAAATCTAAATCTAAATAAACTAAATCTAAATGTTAAATGGTTTGTTGCTAAATGTGGCGAAAAGTTGCTGTTTATTTTAGCATGCGCAACTTAACAGTCAGCGCAGTAACAGTCATACTGCATGTTTACTCACTTTGGCAAAGCCTTCCATGGCTGATCCAATAGTGTTGAAGGACCTAGTGAGACATAATTACATTACCAATGTCATTATTTTCTGTGAAGGAATTGGAATTATAAATACATTAAATAACATTAATAATAATAATAATAATAATTATTATTATTATTATTATTATTATTATTATTATTATTATTATTGTAATAATAATACAAATAATAAAGAAGAAGAATGTCAGAATGATTGTCATGGAAATGAAAGTGTTGCAGGTCTGGACTCACCTCCTCCCATGATTATGAATTTACCCAGTGGTGAAAGCAGAATTCAGAGACTTTATCTAAGTAAAAGTACAAAAACAAAGATGTACAAATAACTCATTCACAAGTAAAATGTAGCATATGTAATAACAGCAAATTCTACTGAATTTAGTCTGCTTGTCCTGCAACATTAAAGGCCCCTGTGTCTCTTATATTAACAAAAATAAACAGAGCTAATCAGAAACATTATTTTCATGAACTCATCCTGATGTTTTTCGTGTAAAATCTTACATTGAAACTACTAGTTACAGTAATTTTGGCTGTCAGGTAAATAGAGTGGACTAAAAATATATTTTCCATTTCATCTTCATCATAAAGCAGAATAAAATTATTATATAATAATTCTACACGGCTTCAGTTTTTGAGTAAACGTACAGGAGATGCATGCCGGAAATTAAACACGTCCTTCATATAGTCTGTTTTTATAAACATCAGAAAGGGGCAGACATAAAATCAGTCTTAAAATATAAAGCCAGTGAAACATCGGCAAGAGCTCAACAAGAGCATTTTTACTATTATATCTGTGAAGAGACAAAACAAGAAGGGCTTACCTTTTCTTTTGTGGTTCCTGGTTCCTGGTTCCTGCAGAATGACTCTGCAGGTTGAGAGGGTGGAAATGTATTTATAGGCTCGTTTTCTGTTTTCAGTTTCTGTTGTCTCAGTTTATGTATATAGCCAATCAAGTGACTTACTAGAGGCCCACACCATTGCTGACCAGAGGTCATATTTACTCAATGACAGTACAAGTTACAAGTTTAAACTAGTAACTTGTAACTTTATCTGTGAGGCAAATGCAGTCAGGTAGAAAGTTCAATATTTCACTTTACAGTGGGGTAAAGTAAAAGTATAAACACCATACAATTAAATAATTAGTATACATTTCTATGTAAATTCAGTACTCATGTAAATGTACTCAGTTACTTCCACTCGGATACTAAATGTTAACATAACTTGTACTCAATTTTTGAAGTTGGATAAGTATTGTGAATATTGGTTTACAATGAACACCATGAAGGGAGAGACATGTATTTATCTAAACTTATGACTGACTTTCAACTGTGACACCCAAATTTACCACTCTGGGCCATAAGGAATTATCTTTAATTCTATCCAACTGCTCGGAAGCAACTTCTCTGTCTCCTCCCTCATTACTCAGTATCCATTGTATGTACAAGTCAAATTGTCAAGGTGGGGCTCTGGTATAGTAAATAACACTGGAGAGATTATATGATTAAGCTGCCCTTTATACACAAGCTGCTCCACAGCAGCAGTGCTTATTTGTGCAAACATGTAGAGATACTTTACCCTTTCTGTTCAACTCCACAACGTCTTGTTTCAGAAATAATGCAGACTCATTCATGGGCCATTAGAGGATGAATCCACCAGATTCTGAAAATCCCCAAACTTTTACTCTAACAACATAAGATTGATGTTATCTACTGTTGTGACTATTGAGTCCTTGACTCACTGAATCAGTCTAGCTTTATTTTCCCCTTTATATGTAGATGATGACCATAATATCATAATGTGGTGTGTGTGCGTGTGTGTGAAGAGCATGGAGAGCACAAAACACGTTCCAAGGGAACAGTTTAGTGTAAACCTAATCTGACCAACTTCGTATTAAAATAAAGCTCACCATATAAAAAAGAGGAAGAAAACAAATCTCATATTGCCTTATTCTACCTATTCTATATATGGAATTATTGTTTTAGGAGATTGTACTGATTGCAGTGACCTAGCAAGACCAGCAGAGGCTGCAAATTGAACACTTGGCAGATGAAGCTCAGCTTACAACACAGAAAAAGAAAGGTTCAGAACAGTTATTTCTGTAAATCAGCTACCGACAGCTGCATTAGTATAAAATCTGCATTAATATAGTACAAGTAAGGTAGAGAAACCCTCATTTATAATGCTTTAACAGGTGGTTATGTGCAAACAGTGTACACAGAGAATGACTTCAGAACAAAAGCACATTAATTATTTCTCCATATAATTTTATTGGATAAAATAAGTGTATATCATTGATGCTTTTAGTATAATCAGTGCATTACTTGAGTTATAAGCTTTAGTGAACAATCTCATTATAAAAATCATGTGGGGATTTTTATTGTATTTACATATATAACCAGGTTGAAGCATCTACCTGCAATCATACTCTCATATTGTGAAAAAGTAGAATGAAACAACAGTTGATAATAATATTGATTAGCACAGTCTAGAAGTCCGTTGAATTATTTCACAGCTGCATGGCTGTACACACTCTACATATTGGGGTGTAATTCCAATAATTATTTTTTTCACAATGTTGTTCATTGAATCATGCACACTGTGATCTTCATACAACCAAGCCTCCTTTCTGCACATCCAGGTTTTATACAGCGAACTCTAGTGTACTCTATATTAAACTATTTTTCATGCATATCAAAGCATGTTTTGCTTCAGCATTTTGTAGGTCTACAGGCTGTTGAGGTAGTCTTCTCCGTATCTGATCATCTGTCTTAGTGCACACGATTTCAGCGCATCAATGCGCCATCCTGTGTGTTGATTTCGGACACATAGTTCTTCACAAGAAAGATGCAGTTTTCCTGAAGTCCCAGCAACTGACCCAACAAGTCAACCTGAGTGTTAAAGTAACAGTATTTCAGTTGATCAGCAGTTGAAAAATCTAACAATTCTTTAAAATATCACCAACGTAAACTGGTCACACTTTATTTTGCAGTACATTAATAAGACATAACAGGCCTTACTTTGTATCAAATTAGACAACTGGAAATAATGTAATCCCAATTAGACAGCAAACAAGAAAAGTTATACTGTAATTAGACACCATATAGCCTACCCAAATTATGCTGTAGTCAGAAACCGTAAATAAAGTGTTATTACTTTAAATATAGGCTACTATACTTAGACACTATTATACCAAATCATACAAACCAAATCGGAGCTCCTAATACACTATCACACACCATTTTACAAGATCTTAGACTAATTAGAAATCACACACAATGCCATATCAGATCCAAAATATAGTTAGATGCTATTCTACCCTAACTACCAAATTATGCATTTAATACGACCAACATCAGCCTATAGCTTAATTAGACGAACATCCTGCCATATTATGTCGAGCATGGCCTTTATAATAGTCGGACAAAACACATAGAGTTCAGAGGAAAATACAATTATTTGGGTTTTTTTTAAAAATTGGTGATTAAGGCAGCTGTTGTGTTTACAGACTCTTGATATGGATGTTAATACTGCACACTGCCAGTGTCGCTACACTCCCCCACCAGTAGGTGTCTCCATACTGTGTAGAGTAGAAAAGACTGCAGAATGAAGTACAGAGAAGAAGAGTGTAACAGGTAGACAGGTAACGTTAGGGCCGAGTGAGTGTAGATAGAACCATGTAGCTACGCAATCAGCTAGCGGTTGCTACAAGTAAATAAAGTCCTCGACAGTTCGTCCTTCTGTGCTCCTCAACATTACAGAGGATACTCCGGAACTCAGGCGTGTAAAAAGTACAGGTTGTCGTCGTCCGTCACCACCACAAATGCCGCCTGAGTCGTCACTGTAGCATCGGCCAGCACTGGTTACCTGTTCAGTGAACGTCACTGAGCAGTTCAGTTATTTGACTGACATCTGTTCATAAATTTAGGAGATAACGTTGTTTTTCTGAAAGCTTCGATAGCTCAGCAAACCTCCAGAGAAGGACTTCCAGAGAGCGACCATAAGCTCCTCATGAGCAGCGTGTGTTTGAGCCGTCCATTTGCCCTGTGCTGGCAGGGCTCTGGAGCACTGGAGGCCGTTCACAAGGGTCAGAAAAGTGACCCTCTAAGAAAGTCTAGTAAGGGTCTAACAGTGAGGAGGAGTTCACTTTATTTTACAGTACAGTTCTATTGTAATGTGCCATAAATTATCCTCTAAGTAAGTTTAATAAGACTGTAATAAGGGTCTAACAGTGGGAAATAAAGATGCAATGTCCTGGCAGCTTCAACAGCTGGTCTAATGTTGCTGGGGTTGGATAGTGACGTGGCTTTAAATCAGGGGTGTCAAACTCAAATACACAGTGGGCCAAAATTTTAAAAAGTCGAGGGCCGGACTGGTTAAATGTTTATTGAAAACTTCTTGAAATGATCGTGTTGCACATATTGAACCTGACACTAACAAAGCCTATAAGTTATTGCCCATTGTCACAACCTGGCATGGGCCATGACAAGATGGGAGACACACTGAATTAAGGAGATTTAACAAACTAGATTTATTTAACAAAAGGCAACAAAATGTGCAACAAAGGAAAATAATGAACAAATAGGATGTGAACATCAGTACTATCAGTAGTGTAGGATGTGCATGTGTGTAAAATGTAATGGGTGTATGTTGTAATGAACTGTATGAACTGAGCATAATAGAACTTAGGAAAACTGCGGCTGCCACATCACCCCATAGGACGTCTGCTGGAGAGGAGAGAGAGAGAATGAATGAATGAATCATGGGTTTTATAATCTCAAGACACTGGGCCCAGGTGCCCCTGATCAACCAAAACTCCTCCCACAAACCCAAGTCACATCAGGAGGCTGCTGCCTCTATAGCAGGGGTTATCACACCCATAAAACAACATTCAGTGTTGGGAAAGTTCACTTTCTACATGAACTAGTTCAAAGTTCAGTTCACAAATTTTAAAGTGAACTAGTTCAGTTCATAGTTCATAATTCAAAATTTCTAACTAAGTTCACAGTTCCAAAAATGAACTAGTTCATAGTTCTTTTTTTTTCAATATGTTGATGCGAGCTATTATTTTTCTAAATGATTGCCACAGCCTATATAGAACCACAGACGGCAATCATTATATCAGTTTTAACACTGAAACTGCAGCTCTCCCACAATATATTGCAACACCAGGCTGTCCAGCTGCGGCTGGGAGATGAAGACAGCGGAGCAGCTACTGTACACTGTTAATGTGATCTGGGTGGTAGAGGATCTGTTTTGGCTCGCCGTTTGATTTTTTATTCACTTGCACAGACCTTGAAAGGCTCGCCGGGTGCTTTAGTTCAATGTGCCGTTTCAGGTTTGTGGTACAGGATAGAGTACAAATTAAAAATTAAAAATAAAAAAATACATAAATAAGTAAATAAATAATAAATAATTTTAAAAAAAGAAGAAAGGGAAAAATAAAATAATAAATGAATAGATAGTTCATACAGTGGCTTCAGGGAAAACGTTATATAATGACTCAGTAAGGTATTACTTTTTTTGTTATTTAACAAAATCAGAGATTTAAGCAAAGAGCTCTGCTCCAGGAGAAAAGGAGCAAATTTAGCTAGTAATTTTTGCAAATTTTTGTTTGAGAATAGAACATTTTGCATAGGATAACAAAGTTCATCATGTGTTCCACAGCATTATCTTCTAGGTTAATATAGTAGCAAATTACATGTTTCAGGGTAAGAGAATGGACAGAGTTTACAGCATCAAAAAATGAGATTCAACAACACTCCAAAACTTTTTAGATATATCACAATAAAAAAAAACAGATGTGAAGCCTTTATTTGTTTTTGTCTCCATGCTGAGCACATTGATGACGCATGCGGCGGTGCGACTCTGTGGTGGCTGCTGGCTGGTGTTGCCAGTAGCCCTTTTTAGATAAAAAAGGCGGCACATTTGCTCCAAGGTAAGGGCGGCAATGTGCCGGCCTGTCTTTCTAAAACCGAGGCGTAATATTCCTCCTTTTCCAAAAGCCACCTCTGAGGTAGGCGTAAACATGTGACGTGACGTGAAGCTCGAGTTTGGCTGTGAACAGTTGACAACGAATTTGACTTCAAAATAAGAGCTTTACAATGCACCCCATTGGAGTTTAGAACTGGGTTCTTAGCGGGGGGCTTTTAATTTGAAAGTAGCGACCGTGCTTGCTTGCCGACACAACATCAAGCTAATAGAACCAAACAACTACAGACACCGAGGAGACGCTGCATCTCCTAGATCTCAGTGGCTGTCCAGTTGTTCATCTTAATGTCCGCGGATGAAGTGATGGACTGACTGCTGTGATCAGCTGTTTCGTGGTTTTAAAACTGTTTTGTCTGTTCAGGACGAATTAATCTGTGTTCGTTTGGTAATGCCTCACTGCGTGTTTGGTATGCAGCTGTTTCTGTCCGTCCTTCAAGGCTCGATGGAAATCTGGCGCTGTCTTGAACGAAGTTAAACTGAGAGAACGCGCCGTTCACAATAACGTTCATCAGGCAGAATACAGTACGTTCAGTTCACGTTCGCCCAAAATATGAACGAGTTCATGAACGATCGTTCACTGAACGCGTTCAGGCACAACACTGACAACATTAATCATTAAACAAATGAAATAAAAATAAAGAATAAATAAAATCAGTTGTATTTTTTTATGGCTCTATTTGCAAAAATCAAATACCCTGCAGTAGCAAGACAAAAATGCAAAAATGAAATTGGATTAAAAACTGAAAATGAGTTAAAGCTCAGTTTGCTGTTCTGTGATGCTCACTAGTCTGAGCCAGATACTTGGTGTCTCATCTTGGATACAAGTTCATCAATGTTTGGGGTCAGGATCTGAGCTGAGGAAATCCTCAGGATCTAATGACGGTGTTCATCAAAAACCAAATTAGTCACTGAGAGGGGAACACAGGGTTCTGTCCAACGCGCTTTATCCAAAAAGGAAACGTGAAGCCGTCACTGCAGTTCGTGGGTGTTTATTTGTCCTTTCAACGAAAAGATACCTTTGTACATACAGTTTGAGGATGGACTTGCAGAAATTAGCTTTACGATGGTAACAAGCTTTAGCGGTCAACAGAAATATGAGCACCCTCCCTCTCCACTCTCTGCATCAAACAAACAAATTCCCAGTTGGACGCAGGTGGCATTCATCAAGCAATCAGTCAGCTCCAGTGACACACACCCATAACTCCGCCCACACATAGACATACCTCCAGACACACATATTACATACAGTGACAAGCAACACATCCATGCCGCTACATCCACTCCACGGATGAAAATTGACAGCTGGGCAGTGTCAGAAGTATCGGTGCTCTCATCCACAGCAAGGGAGTATGCAATGAAGATTGGTGGCAACCTGACGTACATGGTCAGCAACGGTGTTTCGGCTCAAGCTCACATTTAAAAATGCTTGCTTTTTTAGAACCCAACCCTCTGATCGCTCTTTTCGGAACCACGGGCGAGGTCGATGTGCGCCTGACCCCAGCTGGACGCCGAACTCTGTCTTTCGCTTCTCTCTTGGCCAGACGTGCAATATTGCTTATGTGGAAGGATGCTGCCCCGCCTTTTCTTTTCTTTTTTTTTTTCTCAAACTAGCTAGGGACTGGATCCCTCACCCACACTTTGCTTTCTGTTTCCATATCAACAATATCAAGTGTATAAATTGGCCCTCTCTCTGATACCTGCTTTTGGCTCTTCTGTGGGTTCATGATTTATATATTCACTTCTTTATTTTATTTTACTTTCCTTTATTACTTTCTTGGAGTAAAACCTGACTTCCAGCTGTTACCTGTACCACTCCAGGAATCAAGCACAATTGGTCTATTTGTCCTGTCTATTCCTCTATGTATGAGTCTGGCTAGGTAATGATGTTTAGGGGGGAGGGGGTGGCGGGGGGTTGTTGTGTTTTTTCTCCCTATTGTGGATGAACAGGATCATCTCTCTCAACTCTCAAATGTGTTGACTGTGCATTTTACAAACTCCCTGTGATAATCTTTATACTTGTACTTTATATTTGTGTAAAAACTCAATAAAAATATCTTTGAGAAAAAAAATGCTTTTTCTGGGCACACGGTGTTGCAAACTTTCATCATGCAGTTTTTGACAAATTCTCCCTCGGTAAAGGACTGGGGCTGATTGTGCAACCTCTGCTGCCACAATAAAACTGGCCTTAACAGCAGACTCTCTTTGAGATTTGGCTTTTGTAAACATAGCCTGCTGTGACACCAGACTTCTTTTTAACTCTTCTACCTTCTGGAGCCTTTGTTTTGCATCCAGATGCCTGTATCTGTTGTGGTGCTTCGTTTCAAAGTGTCTTCTTACGTTGTATTATTTCATTACAGCCACACTGTTTCTGCACAGAAGACACACAGCTTTGCCCTTTACATCCGCAAACATATACTCTGCCTCCCATCTGCCTTGAAACCCCTGTTCTCAAAGTCTACCTTTCGTTTAGCCATTTTTTGGTGGAGAGGGTTCCACAGGGCTGCTGATGAACGAGTGAGGCATAGGCAATGCATTGTGGGACTTGGAGTATTATGGTGTTGCGTGCAATATACTGGCAGGCCAGCTTTAATAGTCATTAGATATTATCATGCGGGCCAAAGATAATTCTAACACGGGCCGGATGTGGCCCGTGGGCCTTCAGTTTGACACATATGCTTTAAATGGTCTGATGCCATAACTATGGGAGTAGAGCTGCTTATTTGCTATTTCTTTTACTTCAGCAGAGGCTGCAAATTGAACCCTTGGCAGATGAAGCACAGGTGTTATGATGCTTTAACAGGTAGTTCCGTGTATATAAGCACTCAGTCTATGGAGAAAATGACTTCAGAACAGAAATCTGGCTTTCAAGTATATCAAGTTATAAGTTAGTGAATAATGTAATTACAAACATTGTGTGGGGATTTGTATTGTATTTGCATATATAACCATGTTGAAGCATCTATACCTGCAAAAAACTCTCATATTGTGAACAGGCAGTATGAAATAACATTTCACAGCTGTGTGCTGGGTTATTTATTGAATCTTGCACAAATTAATCTTCCACACAAACAAGCCTCTTTTTTGTACATCCAAGATAGATTTTTCACAATGTTGTTTATTAAATCTTGTACACTGTGATCTTCCGTACAACCAAGACTCCTTTCTGCACATCCAGGTTTTCTACTGTGAACTCATGCAGTATTGATGAACTGTATACTATTAAACTAATGTTCGTGCATATTAAAGCATGTTTTGCCTCAGCAGTTTGTAGGTCTACAGGTCGTTGAGGAAGTCTTCTCCGTAGTAGATCATCTGTCTCAGTGCACACAATATCAGTGCATCAATGCCATCCTGTGTGTTACTTTCTGTTTCGTAGTTCTTCACAAGAAAGATGCAGTTTGGTTGAAGTCCCAGCAACTGACTGAACATGTCGACCTGGGATTTAATTTAACAGCATTTCAGTTGATCAGCAGTTGAAAAATCTAACATTTCTTTAAAATATCACCAACAGAAACTTACCTGTGTCCTCAGGTACTTGCTCCTATACACATTGTCAAAATTTTGTTTCGCTTCAGCACAGGCTTTATCAACTTTGGTGAGAATAGCCACTTGGGGAATCCCTGCCGATACAGAAACCTGATCAGTATTTCAAAAGTTTGTTTTGCTGGTTTTGATTCACAAAACCCCAGATGTCATCATTACTCCACACGGAGCATAATAATTGTGATGTCTGCTTTTACCCATATCACTGGCTGCTAGTCTGACTTCTCTCATCTTCTGCACGACTTCCTCACTTAGCAAAGATACTGAGTCAGCAGGAATGACAGAAACCAGGACGTGAACTCTGTCATCCAGAGTGGGAGATGGGTTGTAAAATGGATCATCCTCCGTCATGGGACGAGGATTGAACTAGTTAACAATAAATTACAGTCAAACAATGCTTTTTATCAACAATGCATTTTTAAGTGAAAATGCGTTTGATGCAAAACAGTGAAAAACAGATAACTTGACGGCACCCTGTGAAGTTTTCGTAGTGGTACAGAGATTATTGATTCTTTGTCGAGTGGTACCTTGTGCTATTTTTCTCATGCACAGAATAATGCAAAAGTTCAAACAGGTGTCATGATACACATTTCTACTGATGTTTTCACTCTATTTCACTGATCTACAGGTTCAGTGGTTGTGCATCACAAATGCAGGAAAGACGAAGACGGCTTCTGCAGGACTGAACATGGATGTGAAAAAAATGCAATATTCAAACTTTTATGAAAAATTGAATGCTACATCTCAAAAAACACACAATGCATTCTGATGAGTAAGACTGAATGTAGATATAACACTTGTTTGTTATCAAGAAAACTCCACAGGGCCGCTTTATACAATGTCAGAGTTCAGAGGATTGTACCTTGTAACCGTCTCTCACATGTCCCCTCAGAGCCAGTTTGAGGTCTTCCACATGAACTCCACTGTTCGCTTTTTGCTCCAAGCCCATGATGTCATTAAAAACAAAAGAGTAAAATCCGTCTGGACCATTGGAGATTTTGTAAGTTTTGTACTGTAAAGCAGAAGGATCAATTACTTGCATCACTTTATCGAATCAAAAATAAATATGAAGTTTTTAAAGCAACACAAATAGAGGCATTTATTATTCTACATATTTTTCAGCAAGGAAACATGCTTTGAGAATGTTTGACGCTCACTGGTTATCTTCGCACCACAAACCACAAAATGCACAATTAATTAAAGGAATAGTTTTGAGGAATGCACTTATTTACAAGAATGGAATAAGTGAAGTAAATTGCTGCGTCCTGCTGACTTAACTAGTTCATCCTTAGAGGGAATGTCACTGGATCTGAGTGTGTGAGAGATAAGACACATTACTGTATCTGAAAGAGCCCATCCCCATCAGAGAGTTCTTTATTAAACATTTCTTCAGCCAGAAATGACAGAAAATATCCTTGTGATGTAAATTGAATTCATAATTCATTTGTGCATGTCATGTTAACTATGTGTGTGAACCATATCCCAAATAACAATGATTGTTAGAAAGGCCGCTCCTGCGCGCATGCGCCAATTAGTACGTTCCTGCAGGCTGGCGAAGTGACATGCAGCAGCGGAGTAAGAGAAGACTGTGTGATAACGTTACGTGTGCGTCATTGACCCTAAAGTGAGTTATATACTTCAATCCTGCATGTTCCTTGTTTGTAACATAATATAAGTTCATACTTGTCAGACAGTTATGTTAAAGCTTCATTGAAACGTGTTTAAAGACGTAACGGAGATTAGGCCTAAGTTCTTTACTTTCACTTTGCATATTTTGTATTTACTCCATCTGTATCCTTTAAATATTACTAAGTTTACATATATTGTATAAGTTTGTGGACAGTATGTTTGGCTAGAGTAATTAATCCCTTTTGTCGAGTGTTTACATGTGTGCAATCACGTTCTCAGAATATACCAGAAAGTGTTTATATGCGGCCACTAGGTGACGCCATTGCACTATTTTTCTACATAGAAAACCTAATTTAGTATTTGAGGTAAAGTTACACTGTTATGAGACCTGTTCACCTTAATATATTACTGCAAGTGATTTGGAATTTTGTGTAACTTTATTTGTTATATTAAGATGAATATTATTTATTCTTTGTTTATTTAATTGCAGACCACACTCCTGCCAAATCACACGTTGATTCTAAGATTAACACTCCTGTACCAGTGTGTGCTATGCTGTGCTGTGCTACAAGTATTCAGTAAAGAGTTGGATTGCATATTCCTTGAGTCCTGTGTTCTGACCGACACCCCAGGGAGACACCCATCCTAATTGCATCATTCTACAGTCCATTCACTTTATTGCTAAACAACCACAACCATTAAACAAAGGTCCTTCGAGCCAGATACTGGTGTTAGCCCTGGATTGAGGAGTGTCCTGATGATATGCAGCCGTTTCCATCCCAGCCAGAAGCTGTTAGGCCACGGCGCCAGATCCAGCTACCTGCCTATCTTCAAGACTATGATCTGAGTGCCAGTCGAAGACATGCCTTCCAGCCATTAGTTCCTCACACAGCACAGCAGCAAGCACAGGGTACTGAAGAGAGGCCACAGCACATGTGGGAAGAAGGAGCGCCGGGGGAGACCCAGTCATCTACCAGAGCAGGAAGCCCAGTGAGCCAAAGTGGCATAGATCCTATGGAAGCACTGACTGCATCCTTTGAAGAAGGACTGCGTTATGCAAGTAAGCAGAACATGGAACAACATGCATATGGTCCTTTAAGTCCACCCTTACTGCCTAGAGGTCAACCACCTTCATCGCCTTACCACCGACCGTGGGAAAGATGGCCCCAGCAGTCAGCACAGGAGCCAGTCAGCCAGTATGGGTTTCTATCACCACCGTTTCAAATTCAGCCTTCCTATCCTGTCCATCCTGTGACCAGACCTGAATCAATGTTGCTTCGCTCGCCCTCAATGACCAGGGACAGTCAACCACCTCAGATTGCCTACTCTAATGCAGCGTCACAGCAGTATCCTATTCAGCTCAGCAATAACTGCCCACCACAGTTAAATCAAGGAACTGGTCCTCAACCTTATCATCCTAACCCTCCAAGTCAGAAGACCAAGGAGGATCCAGACAGAGACCAGGTGCTGTATGACTTCCTAGGGAGAATGCTGAGTGAGTTGCAGATCATGAAACACCAGGTTGCCTCTGCGTCTCCCAGTAAACCACAGCCAGCCATGATCCAGCAAACAGACAGTGTTCCCTTCTACGATGCCTCTACGGTGAATCGTACTAGTACACCCTATGCCCATCTTCTCCAGCCTTCTGTTCAGCTGCAGCCACAGTCCTATGGCTGGCATCCGCAGCCTCAAGTGCCATCAGCCAGACCCATGTATGCTCTGCCACCTCAAGTAGCTCCACAACTACATCCTCCTCAATATCAAAGGCCATACTATGGAGCGCCGGTGCCACAGCCCACATACCCAGCAGTCCGAGAACAGATCTACCGGGGTCCCAAGCCAACAATACCAGACTTTGTCACGAACGATCCCAGTGAATTTACTCGTCTGAAGATCGCTCTTGACAACCTATTGCCTACTGATGCCACTGAGCTATTCAGTACCAAATTCTCATGGATCATCTAAAGCTTGAAGAAGCTCGCCTGGTAGCAGATTCCTTTCTGAACTCCCCGTTTCCATATTCTGACACAATGGCTGCTTTGAATGAGAGATATGGTCAGCCCCATAAGCTGGCTCTCAAGAAGATAGCCAGGGTGATGGACTCAGCAGAGGTGAGGAGAGGAGATACAGAGGCATTTGAGAGATTCGCCCTCCAAATTAGATCTCTTGTTGGCATGCTAAACACTCTAGGCCCAGAAGGTGAGGCAGAGCTACGATGCGGGTCACATGTGGAGCGACTTCTGAGTAAACTACCAGTTGAGATGAGGTCAGAGTTCCGCCGTCAGATGGGTCGCCGTCCTGGAACCGTTTACACCCTCATAGACCTGTCAGAATGGCTCCATTATGAGGTGTGGTGTCAAGGCACTGAATCACAGACCAGCCACAAGGGACAGAAGCAAGGGCAACAGCCAAACCGCAAGCGAGAAGGGAAACCACCAGCCCGCTCTACTACAGTACTACATGGAGCTAACGAAGTATCAGCAAACCAGACACCTGAATCGTCCAAGTCAGATCAGTCACCACAGAAGAATGCCACATCAAAGGCCTTCTGTCCTTATTGTAACAAGGATGATCATTACCTAAGCCAATGCACCAGCTTCAAGGCCTTCAATAAGGATCAGATAATAGACTGGATTCGGACTAATCATCGATGTTGGAGGTGTGCACGCACACATCGAGCTGCGCAGTGCACGCTGAAGAAACCATGTAGTATCTGCAGGGGCAAGCATCTTCAGATCTTACATGAAGTCAACTCCAAAGAAGCCAGCACTAAGGAGGAATCAGCTAGACCGACTTCAACCACTGAAACCTTATACCTGGACCAACCTACAGACTGCAGACGTGTTCTCCTGAAGGTCGTCAGAGTCCTGATTCACTATCAGGAGAAGACTGTCGATACCTATGCAGTGCTAGATGATGGATCAGAGCGGACCATCTTACTCGCCGCTGCTGCTCTCAAGTTGGGCATTCAAGGCACAGATGAGAGTTTAGCACTGAGAACGATCCGCCAAGATATCCAGACCATCAGTGGCTCCTCTGTTTCCTTCCAGTTAACCTGCTAGCCAGCCACACAGGATCTTCCAGATCAAAGCAGCATTCACAGCTGAACGCCTTGGACTAGCTGACCATTCCTATCCTGCCACCCTTCTGAGCAAGTATAAGCACCTGAAGGACCTACCCCTACAGCCCTTCGAACAGGTACCACCTTTACTACTCATTGGTGCTGATCACTCCCATTTAATAACACCCATCGCACCAGTCCGCCTGGGACCACAAAATGGGCCAGCTGCCATAAAGACCCGACTTGGATGGGCGCTAAAGGGGGCCTGCTCGACTCCTTCAGACTCAGCTAAGACCCAAAGAGTGCCTTCACCTTTCCCTCAGTCCTGCGGAGCTAGAGCTGAAAAGAGATGTAGAACGACTGTGGCAACTCGACGTCTTACCTTATCGCTGTGAGAAACAGGTCACAAGATCAAGGGAGGATCAGGAAGCCATCAGCCTTCTGGAGGCCAAGACAACCAGAGTAGAGGTGAATGGAGTCCTTCGTTACGCCACACCCCTGTTGCGCAGAAAGGACTTTCCCTGTTTCCAGGCCCCCCAAGGAAGCCGTCTTGCCTAGCCTCCGGAGCATGGAAAGACGTCTTGCAAAAGACCCTGACAAGGCAGCCTCATACAATGTAGAGGTCGAGAAGCTGGTCATTGCCAATGCTGTGGCTAAACTGCCCTCTGAGACCACGCCCACTGGAGAGAGTTGGTACATTCCCCACTTCATGACCAACCACAATGGTAAAGACCGAATAGTATTCAACTGCTCCTTCAGATACAAAGGTCTCAACATCAACGAGTGTTTGCTACCTGGTCCAGCTTTGAGCCCTTCCCTCCTGGGTGTTCTCCTTCGCTTCAGGGAGCACAGCGGGGCCATCAGTGGAGACATACGTGGTATGTTTCACCAGGTACTGCTCTTGCCTGAAGACAAACCACTCCTACGCTTTCTCTGGCGCGACATGGGGAGAGATGACCCCCCTGAGATTTACGAGTGGCAGGTGCTCCCTTTCGGGACTACTTGTAGTCCTTGTTGTGCATCCTTTGCTCTGCAGAGACATGTCTCTTTGCACAGCACACCAGAAGAAGATGTGAGATTCTCTGTGGAGAAGTGCTTTTATGTAGACAATTGTCTCCAGAGCTTCACTTGCATCCAGGAAGCATGCCATTTGCTCAACAAGTTAAGAGAGATTTTAGCATCTGGAGGATTTGACATTAGGCAGTGGGCCAGCAACGAGCCAGACGTTGTAAGTCACCTCCCACCAGATGCCAAACTGGAATTGTGGCTCTCACAAGACAAAGCTGAAGCGAAAGAATCCACTTTGGGCCTGAGTTGGTTTTGTGACACTGACACCTTAGGATTCAAACACAGACCTGTGTCATACAGCGCTCCTACAATGAGGAACATCTACCGGGTGCTGGCCACGCAATATGATCCTCTTGGAGTCCTCCTGCCCTTTACCACCAGGGCAAAGGTGATCGTCCAACAGCTTTGGGATAAGCACCGAGACTGGGACGACCCCATGCTCCCCGAATACCTCCTACAAGCCTGGATGGAATGGGAATCCAAACTCAAGTACTTACCTGAAGTGGTGTTACCTAGGTGCTACGTACCATCTGCAATAAACCATGCTCAGGTGACTCATAACATCCATGTCTTCGCAGATTCCTCTGAGAAAGCATATGGGTCTGTAGCTTACCTTCAGTCCATAGACCCAGATGGCAATGTATATCTAGCCTTTCTCCTGGCAAGATCGCGTGTGGCCCCAAGGAAGCTACACTCAATGCCAAGGTTGGAGCTCTGCGCGGCTCTAACAGGAGCCCAGCTGGCAAAACTCCTCCTGAATGACCTCACTCTGCCAATCCAAGAAGTCACCCACTGGACAGACTCCACAACAGTCCTCCATTGGCTGCGCTCTGAGTCCTGCCACTTCAAGGTATTTGTGGGTACTAGAGTGGCAGAGATTCAAGAGCTAACCAACTTGGAATCCTGGAGGTATGTAGACTCTGCCAGAAATCCTGCAGATGATCTCACCAGAGGAAAGAACCTGAAAGAGCTGATTGGACCGAACCGGTGGATCCACGGACCACAATTTCTACTGCAACTTCACAGTGAATGGCCTTCCAACCCCTCAGAGCCACCTGTTGACGAAAACACAGAGTTGAGGAAAACTGCCGTCTGTGGACTAACCATCACATCACCGCCTGTGACAGATGGAGTCAAGTGCACCAGCTGGCAAGAATTGCTACAAGCAGTAGCGGAGGAGCTTCATGGGGCGGCAAGTCTGAATGGCTATCCTCCTGCCAACACATTTCAAGAAGCAGAGCTTCTAGCGCTGAGGAGGGTCCAGATAGATTCCTTTCCTGAAGACTATCAGATCCTGAAATCAGGTAAACTAGTGCCTTCTAGCAGTCGATTGCTCTGCCTTTCTCCTGAGTTTGACAGTACCATTCAGCTCATCCGTGTTGGAGGACGGTTGAGACGACTTGAGCATCTCAATGCAGACACAATTCACCCTATAGACCTGGACCCCAGCCATGAGACCACCCGTCTACTCATAAAGGATTATGATGTCCGGCTATGTCATCCAGGACCAGAGCGAGTGTTTGCCGAACTCCGCCGAAAATTCTGGATCCTTAGAGGAAGAGAGGCAGTACGCAGGCACCAGCGGACATGCCTAGATTGTCGTAAGTGGAGATCTAAGCCAGCCTGTCAGAAAATGATGGACCTTCCACCACCCCGTATCAGGCTGTTCAAACCGGCCTTTTATTCAGCTGGAATGGATTGCTTCGGCCCTCTTCTGATCAAGGTGGGGCGCCGGAATGAGAAGAGGTGGGGCCTGCTATTCAAATGCCTAACTACTAGAGCCGTGCATCTAGAGATCCTGACATCCATTGACAGTGATGCCTTTCTCATGGCTCTTAGAAGGTTCATTGCCCGACGTGGCCAGCCTGCGGAATTGTATTCTGATCAAGGCACGAATTTCCGTGGAGGAGAGACAGAACTCAGAGAGGCCTACAATCAACTAAATCCCGACCTACAACAACTCCTGGCCAAGCAGCAGATTAGTTTCCATTATAACCCCCCGGCTGCTCCCCATTTTGGTGGAGTATGGGAGCGAGAAATCCGATCAGTAAAGGCAGCCCTTTACTCCACCCTGGGCTCAGAGACAGTCACAGAAGAAGTCCTCAGGACCGTCCTCACCGAGATTGAAGCCATATTGAACTCCAAGCCCCTCGGATATGTTTCAGCAGACCTAGCAGATCCAGATCCGGTGACCCCCAATTGCCTTCTTTTGGGGCAGCCAGATGGCTCCTTACCCCTAGTTGTTTTTCCCGAATCTGAGCTGCTGAGCAAGAGGAGATGGAGACATTCCCAGGTGTTGGCTGAGAGGTTTTGGTCCGCGTTTGTCAAACATTACCTGCTTGGACTACAGACCAGAGGGAAATGGCAGAATCCTTCTCCAGATGTCCAAGTCGGCATGGTGGTGTTGCTCATTGACCCCCAGCTACCACGGTCATTGTGGCAGATGGGCAAGGTGACCAAAGTCTTTCCTGGCACTGATGGACGGGTGAGGACTGCTGATGTGCAGATAAAGGACCGTGTTTATACTAGACCCATCACCCGCCTGATAGTGCTGCCAAAGATCCAAGATCCAGAGGACGACCCTGATGACCCTGACTGACTCTAGAGCGGCCTTTATATGGGTCAAATTTGGACCCAAATTTGGGGGCGGCATTGTTAGAAAGGCCGCTCCTGCGTGCATGCGCCAATTAGTACGTTCCTGCAGGCTGGCGAAGTGACATGCAGCAGCGGAGTAAGAGAAGACTGTGTGATAACGTTGCGTGTGCGTCATTGACCCTAAAGTGAGTTATATACTTCAATCCTGCATGTTCCTTGTTTGCAACATAATATAAGTTCATACTTGTCAGACAGTTATGTTAAAGCTTCATTGAAACGTGTTTAAAGACGTAACAGAGATTAGGCCTAAGTTCTTTACTTTCACTTTGCATATTTTGTATTTACTCCGTCTGTATCCTTTAAATATTACTAAGTTTACATATATTGTATAGGTTTGTGGACAGTATGTTTGGCTAGAGTTATTAATCCCTTTTGTCGAGTGTTTACATGTGTGTAATCACGTTCTCAGAATATACCAGAAAGTGTTTATATGCGGCCACTAGGTGACGCCATTGCACTATTTTTCTACATAGAAAACCTAATTTAGTATTTGAGGTAAAGTTGCACTGTTATGAGACCTGTTCACCTTATTATATTACTGCAAGTGATTTGGAATTTTGTGTAACTTTATTTGTGATATTAAGATGAATATTATTTATTCTTTGTTTATTTAATTGCAGACCACACTCCTGCCAAATCACACGTTGATTCTAAGATTAACACTCCTGCACCAGTGTGTGCTATGCTGTGCTGTGCTACAAGTATTCAGTAAAGAGTTGGACTGCATATTCCTTGAGTCCTGTGTTCTGACCGACACCCCAGGGAGACACCCATCCTAATTGCATCATTCTACAGTCCATTCACCTTATTGCTAAACAACCACAACCGTTAAACAATGATATCAGTTATAACTAATGTTGTTGTAACAACAATGCAGGTCTACAGATTCACTGATATCATATTTACATCCATAAATTGTGTTATAGCTCACGACTGAATTAACAAACTATAATTCTAATAAGAAATGCAATAATGTGGTCAGTAGTCCAAGATGCTATTTTACCCACCACTATGTTTCAAAAGGTTTCAAACTGCATGAAGTTCTGAAAGATTTGCTCAGAATCATAACAATCAATAGTTGTTCATACTTGTCTGGTGAAGCTGATCCCAGAGTTTGCATCTGTTGGAGCTCGAATGGAAATCCTGCCTCGTAAAGCACAGTCAACAGAGTTGATGAAGCTGGACTTGCCTACACCAACGGGTCCATGAAGCAGAATTCTGAGACGACTGGCTTCATTGTTTCGAGGTTTGTACCATTTCATGAAATCAATATGTTCCTTGTTGTTCCTGTATATTGAAGAAAACTATTAGAATAAAACACTGTATTACTTTGATTATTGAATGCATAATAGGCACATTGTGATCACACACTAACCAGCCAAAACAAGAACAAATGTGTTTAGGAGCCAAACCGCACTCACACCGCATAATGGCGCCAAAAAATACTGCATGTTTACTCACTTTGGCAAATCCCTCCATGACTGATCCAATAGTGCTGACGATGATTTGGACTGACCTCCTCCCATAGCTGTACAGTGAGACAGTCAGATGTAAATGTGCATGAATTTACTCCAGTGGTGAAAGCAGAATCCAGACAATTCATTGTGTGTATATATATATATATATATATATATATATATATATATATATATATATATATATATATATATATACATATTTATATTCTTATATCTGATTGTTTCAGTCTTTGCTTTTCGCCGAGCACGAGTATTGTACGAGTAATACGAGTCAATAGCTGTGTCTCAATTCAGGGTCTGCACACTTCGAGTACGCATTTGAAGTGCGATTACGTCATTATACCGCGGCGAAGGGTGTCCCAATTTGAAGTGTTCTCATAATGCACCCCACAAATGTGCACTCCTTTCACCAGCTTTTTGAGTGTGCACAGCTACCACACCTCGTGGTCTCTCATATCCCAACATTCATCGCACGCCTAAAGAGAAGAAATAAATAATAAATAAATAATGGCGACCTCAAGTGGCGCAGATCTCGTATTTAAATGTAAGTACTGGGTTTATACTCGGTTTTTACTCATTTGAACATCCAACGCCAGATATGTTTAACTTCAAGGGACATTAAAACCTCCACATTTCAGTTAAAATACGTTGGTAATGCTCAGCTTGATCCCATTGAAAGTAAAGCCTTAAAAGCCTTCATGTTCAAACGTAAGACGTTCAGAGGTTGACTTGTTTTTAGATCTTTTTGTGACTGTGGAGGTGTTATAGACTATTTTTACTTCATGTACATAAATGGACCTAGATGAACAGATTCAGATCAGGCTGCTTTATTTCCAGACTGTAAAGCTGTAAAGTCTAGTTAAACGTTACAATTGAATAAGTTTATGATTATCCTTATGATGATTATATATTTTTTTCTGTATTAGATCTCTTTTGTCTGTTGACGTAACACAAAACATCTTTTACATTTCATTGTGTTTTAGGGAGCAAACAGAGAGCTTCATCACCGTCCGAGGTCAGAACAACATTAGTTCACATTGCGCCGGCTGGATGGAAGGCAATAAAAAATAAAAAATAATAAATAGCCGATTTGTCAGTCTCTGCATCCCTGTGTTAATGTGATCTTGTGTTGACCTTTTCTCTTGTTTCTCTCTGTGTTCAGAACAGTTCTGGAAACAACGGGCCTGCAGGGGAATCGAGCCCAGCAGGCCAGAAACAAGTGGGACCATTTAAAGAACAAGTACAAAGTAGCTGCGGGTTTGAATGATGTGGAAACTAAATTATATTTGTTTTACCCATGCAAGTTGATAAATACTTTGCTGACATGATTGATTTCCACTGCCTCAGGATTGCTAATATCCAGGGACAGCAGAGGGTCAGCGGGAGGCCCAGTGCTGCTACTGGGTCCTGGTTTGTCCTCAAGGATGAGGTGTTAGGACAGAGGCCTTCCACTGCCCCCCGTCCTAACTGCCTCCATCCCTGAGGACACACCAGGGCCAAGTGACCTGGAGGAGTAGGATGAAGACGAGGAGGAGGATGAAGACGAGGAGGAGAAGAGCCAGCCAGGGCTGAGGAGGAAGAGGAGGAGGGAGGATGAAGGAGGACATGAGGCTGCAGAGAGGATGGAGAGGTTCTTCTCTGCTCCTGAGGACAATCCTTACATTATATCTGTTATTTAGTTAATGTGTGAGTTCTGTTTAAATTATTTGTTCATAATTGTTCATTTGATATAATTCATGAAATAAAATATTGTTCTATTGTTATACGGTGTCTATTCCATTCAGTATTTACAGCTTAAGTACAATTTATAACAGCAAACAGCATCAAGTGCTACTTTTCAGTGACAACAAGGGATTGAATGTTTTCTTTTATTATTAAGGTCTTAACATTTACAACTACTTACAAAATGACAACATAAATAACTATTTACAGATTATTATTCACTATTAACACAAACAACTATTATTAAAAACAATATTAAAACAGTTAGAGATGATGGACAGTAACAGGCTGAGCAGGAGTCCCTGCAGTGCTGCTGGGCTGGATGGTGTCAGTGGGACATCATCTGGGTCAGTACTCAGGGTGTTTGGGGGTCCAGTCTCCTCTGTCCACCACATCGTCCATCAACTGGGCCTGCAGTTCTGACTCCATCCAGGGCTGCAATGTCACTAAGAATGTTTTAAGAAAGAGGCAATTTCATAATATAATTATAATGATAATAAATCATTACAACAAAAAAAACTATCTACCAAACATTTTAAATTGGAATAACGCCTTTAAAATTAAAATAAAACCATAGCCTATGTGGCGATCAGCAGTTTATATCTCAGCATCAACGTAATGTATCGGCATGTTAATGACCCCAAACTGTTAGCTAGCTAATAATGATAATATTGATAACATTACTGTGGGATCAATAACAGGTTTACCTCTCCACGGTCCTCTCAGCCGGAGATAAACCAGAGCCGCTTCTCCTCTTCCTCCACAAGCAGGAGGATTAAAAAGGAAATCAGGAATTCCTGCAGCTCAAACAGATCTGCCAGTCAAACTTTTCAAATTTCTCTTCTTGTCACTTTGCGGACCTGGGCTGCATAAATAGTGACGACCAGGTAGGGGCGGGAACATCTGGTGACGCAACCAGGAAATGCTGCAAAGGGTAGACCGTCCCATTCACAACAGGCTGACGCGGCCTGCAGGGCGCACCTAAGTGCACTCACTTGGTGAGACCGCAAAGGGCGGGTCCTTGAGTGTGCAGACCCTGAATTGAGACACAGCCCATATCTGCGCTCGGATTGAATGAAAATTCTCATTGGGTAGCTGACTGTGTCTGTGATAGGCTAGCAGTCACAGCGCCCCTCCCTTACACACATTCAGATGTGTTTCTGTGTCCCGCTCTGCTCACTCACACACAGAACAGCTCTCTGTCTCTCCCTCAGTCATTCAGGTTCGCGGTCTTTTCCGTTAACGTTTAGGGTTTATTCAGCTTCAGGTTTGTTTTTACTTCGGTTTGTACTCACTTACTAACCAGTAGAGTTTTGGTAAACTTGTGTTCGTTCAGACGTGGTGCTTGGTAGGATGTGACTCGCGTTGCGTCTCTGCCTTTCGGAGATTTTTTTTTAACCGTCAGCTGGCTCTAACCAGTTTTTTTTACTTCACGCACTGAGTGTCTGCCACTTTCTTGCTGTATTTCATAAAAAAATAAAGGTAGAAGTGGTATGAATATTACAAATTAATTAAACTACACACTCTCTCTCTCTCTCTCTCTCTCTCTCTCTCTCTCTCTCTCATGATCAGTGATACAGAATAATGAGTGATACAGAGAGTACTTCAGCTGACACTGAACCACGAGTCAGAGTTTGCTTAATCTTGCAGGACAGTGAGGGTCAAATTAGTGACAATGAAAACAGTGGGAGTAGCACCCACCTTTCCCCCACTGAGAACAATATTGTATTATTTTTCTAAACCCCGCCAATTTCCGGTTAGGTCCCGCCCATTCCGAGTACAGATACAGATACAGATCATGCTGTACTCGCTCATCCCTAATATCTATAATCAGAAACAAAATGCTTTATTTTCAAGAACCCATCCTGATGTTTTTTATATAAAATTTTACTTTGAAACTAGTAGTTACAGTAATTTTAGGTGTCAAGTAAAAAGAGTATAGACAAAAAATATATTTTGCACTTCATATTAACCATAAAGCAGAATAAAATTATTATATAATAATTCTATACAGCTTCAGTACTTGAATAAATGTACAGGACATGCATGCAGGACATTAAACACGTCTTTCATATAGTCTGTTTTTATAAACATCCTAAAGAGAAAGACATCAAATCAATTTTAAAAGATAAAATCAGTGAAACATCGGCTTCACAATCACAGGAGCATATTTTATTATTATAACTGAGAGGAGACAAAACAAGAGGGGCTTACCTTTTCTTATGTGGCTCCAGCTTCCTGCAGCATGACTCTGCAGGTTGAGAGGATGGAAATGTATTTATAGGCTCATTTGCTGCTTTCAGTTTCTGTTGTCTCAGTTTCAGGATATAGCCATCATGTGACTAACAAGAAGCCCACACCATTGCTGACCAGAGGTCATTTTTGCTTAATGACAGTACTAGTTACTAGTTTAAATGTAGTAACAATAACTTCAGCTGTCACGTAAATGCAGAAGAGTAGAAACTACAATATGTCGCTTTATACTGGGGTGGAGTAAAAGTGTAAACAGCAGACGATTACATACTCAAGTATACAATTCTATGTAAATTCAGTACTCGAGAAGATGTACTCAGTTACTTCCACCACTTTACTCTGATGCCAAATGTTAACATAACTTGTGCTCAATATTTGAAGTTAGATCATTAGATAATTGTGAAATATTGATTTATTCCCCTGTGTGAATACCATGAAGGGAGAGAGACATTAAATACAACTTAATAGATAAAATGAGCAAAACATTACTCAAAATAAGCCAATAGCAATTTGGCTCACAATCACAATAGTACAGTATATTTGATAAGATGACATAACAGGAAGTCCCTAGCTCGTCCTGGACAAAGCAAACACTGAACAGAGAAATGCTTGTTATAGACTCTCCTACTGCCTTCACTTTCTTTTTCAGATTCAGTTTACAGCCACATGTGTGACTGAGAAGAAGTCGGTACTCTACTCGACCATGCAGCCCATTTTAACACCTTTAAGACGTACTGGCATGTGCAGGGGCACTAAAATATGTAATTCTGACAGTTCTGTGTGTTCTGTTTATTTGAGGGCTCACACATTGAACATGCCCACTTGAAGATGTGCAAGTGCACGCTGGAGACTGTGATGTGTTAGGCTTGTGCTGCATTATTTATCTGCTTTGTTGCAGTTGTATTTCCTGTTGTAGAAGTCCAGCTGCTATTTTAGCATTAGAAGACTGTGGCTGACTCAGGGTAGGTGTTTTGGGGGTTTTATCCCTCTCGATCAGGGGTCGGCAACCCGCGGCTCTAGAGCCGCATGGGCTCTTTAGCGCCCCCTAGTGGCTCCCTGGACCCTCTTCAAAAATGTATGAAAATGGATGGGGGGATATATGTTTTGTTTTAATATGGTTTCTGTAGAAGGACAAACATTCTTAACGTTTTCCAATGCTGTAAAAATGTGCATAATAAATATTAAATTTCAACATTTCTGTCAACGAAGATTTGCGTCATAGCCTGCGACACACGTTTCAGCGCGGCGCCGTGCCAGGCAGGTGGCTGTTGTAAACAAACCGGCGGGTGTGTCAAGGGCCATGGATCCCAAAGGGAAAAAGAGAAAGATAGCTGATGAGAACAGAGGATTCAAGGAAGAATGGACCGAATCATTTGCTGTCATTGCCAATGCGGAAGGATTGCCTGCATGTTTGCTTTGTAATGAGAAGTTGTCGAACAACAAAAAGAGTACTTTGGAAAGACATTTCCAGGGAAGGCATGCTAAATTTGCAGCCGACTACCCAGTTGGGAGTGAGAGAAAAAGTGCGATTGCAGTACTTCTAGAGAAATTAGAGGAGCGCAAAGGTAGATTTAAGAAGTGGATTGCATCTCCAAACTCCACTACTGCTGCAAGTTTTGTTGCAACCCGAGAGATAATAAAGCGTGGAAAACCGTTCACGGATGGTGATTACATGAAGGATTCATTCATCAAAATATCAGAGAACCTATTTTCAGACTTCAAAAACAAAACCGAGATAATCAGAAAATTAAAGACATGCCTCTCTCCGCAAAGACGGTGAAAGAAAGGGCCATTAAAATGGCAGGCGACATCACCAATCGGCAAATCAAGGACATTAATTCAGCTCCAGCGTACTCAATTGCCTGTGATGAGTCGTGTGGTGTGATCGATATCGAACAGACAGCGCTGTTATGCAGGTATGTGAACTCTGATGGGCCGCAAGAATAAATGATCGAATTAATACCACTGAAAGGCTAAACACGGGGGGAGGACATCTGTGATGTTCATTATGTATTTGTAGCCTACTTAGTCATTTTGATAGTAGGCTAATATAGCTAATATACACTAACAGCCTGTGTTGACTTCATATAAGGCTTATATAAGGCATTAAATTTTTTGCGGTTCCAGACAGATTTGTTTTTTGTTTTTTTGGTCCAATATGGCTCTTTGAACATTTTGGGTTGACGACCCCTGCTCTAGACTGATATAAAGTGAACATCTACGCACTTAACAATTGTCTTATGTTGGTTTGGAGTGGCACAGGGACACGTGTTGCTTGGCATCCCCTTTCCCTCTAAATATAGTCCTGGACTTAGTCCCTTTGCTGACACTACAGCAGTTTGTTTCAGGAGTATCAGAGATCAGGGTGCAGTTGGATCTGTTTGACTGGAGGGACTCACCAGCTCTTCCAACATGCCTGTATTCTCTTATAATCAAGAATGCATGATATAATTAACCTAATCATTTAGGCAAAGCAATGTGAATTATCTAATGTAGCCTCTCTGTATCAATAACTACATCATCTTGATAACATGGACAACTGTAAGTATAATTACATAATCATACTATAATTACAATGTATATAGAGTGGCGAAGTCCCGCCCCATCCGGTGGACCCTATGGGACCTCTGGGATCGTAAAATATGCATGGGAGAAAGTAATTATTTTCTGGTCCCAGTCGTTATATGCCTTGGATTACACAAATGTTGTTTGTGGGTTTAAATGATATTTTTTCACGTCAAGAGTTTGACAGTTTATTGTGCATTTGTTCAGTTAAAGGCTGTAGAGAAAAAACGATGAGAAAGGAACGGCTCGAGTAGGAACGGCTGTTGTTTCTTTCGGATCCATTCAGATGTGAAGAATCGCTGGCTCAAATTGATTAGGTAGGAGATTTTTATATGTGAATTTAGCAAAGATAACCTAGCTGCTACTCAGCTAGCAGCTAACAATTGACGTAAGCTAACGCTAACTTTAACATTAAGTTTAGCCTTGATTTTCATAGTTTCAGTTCATCCTTATCCTTATCATTATTTTACGCAGTTGAAAGAAAAAGAGTGAACCTTCTGGAATAGTGTGAATTTCTGCATGTATGATGGTGCAGATGTTTTATGCATGACTGCTCATACAGTGTGACATGTTATTAGCGCAAGAAAAAATTGTCCCGCTTAAACTGTATTCATTGAAAACCCTCAAGCCAGTGCTCCTGGTGACAATCAGCTATCCACAGGTCACATTTTTATGACCAATCAGTGCAGAAAACCACACAATTCCAAAGGGTGCATATACTCTGATAGCCATACGTTTCATCTGACTGTGTAAGAGTAATTTGGCTTCAGAGTTGTGATGAAGGTAGTGAGAAACATATAATGATAACATTTACTTTTTAATCCACTCTTGTAATCTTGTAAATTTAAATACAAAATCAGACAGATCAGAGAGAGTCGAAAGGGGACCAGCAGCCAGCCTTGCATGAAATTCTCCTGGATTGTTTTTTGCCTAGAATTAGACCAATAACACTAATACACAAATGATTACTGCAACCGTGTCTGAATCAGTCTTTAAAGAATTAATAAAAGGGATTTACTCATCCTTCATCAGACTTTAAAAGAAATCATATTCTGCTTTGTTCCCTTTCTCTCTTTTTGCAGGAACAGCTAAAGCCCCCAACCAGGACTGATGGACACAGGAATTTTCAGGTCAAGTGTTTTATTAATTCTACTGCATCACAGCAATGTCAGCATACACAGCAGTATCTACAACTTACCAGTGACCAAATTAAGCACTTAACAACCACAAACATGTCCACAAGTCTCCCAGTCACTCAAATTGTGCACAATGCACCACCCCATGTCAATCATATTACACGCAATATGTGGGATGGTGCCTTGTGCATATGTTGTGACTTTTCATTACGGCATTATTAATGCAATTAATTATTTAAGCACCAATCAGACCTCACATGAACGTTTACACACCAAAAATGTAACAGTGTAGCTTGTTAAGTGAGTTTAAGTGAGCATCAATTCCATTTTTATCACAAGTTTATGTTTTCTATATTCTTCTCTCCTCAGCACCATAATATCCTGTTCTTGTGTGTCCTGCTTGCAACTCAGCGCCTAGGATTTGTATACCATTTCAAATAAATTCAGTTGACTGTAGTTATGACCTTGAGCTGTGTTTCTTTGAGTCAAAAACAATGTTTGTGTTTAAAAACAATCAGACACAGCCTTTAACAGAGAGCAAGCTTACTTTATTCCCAATGTGAAAGATGACAGTCATTTATTTATGTTGTTTATTTCGGGCATGTCAATTCATCATCATCACATTTCATCATTGTTCAATAATACAATACACATGGCCGAAAGGGAAAAGCAGGAGAAGCTAAAGCTTATCTAGTCCCGCCCCCATTACCCACAGGATAAAATCTTCATCCTAATCTTTTCTTATAGATTACTTGCATTACCTGCATTAGTGTTTATAACTTAGACTTTATTCAAATCCTCAAGTTCAATATTCATGTCAGATAAATTGTATGGGCTGTGTGTGTGATTTAATATGTTATCACCACAGACACTCAATTGTAAAAATCTTACCTGATGTTTCAATGGCTAAACTATGATATTAAGCCTAATTGCATAGATATAATTACAGTGTAGTGTAGTGTCTTTTGCAGTGTACAAAAGACTGGCAAAACAGTGTCTTATACATGTCGCACATGATGTGTCCATCTTATGAGATGTTTGCTCCGGACGTCTCCAGAAGAGTGAGAAAACGATACTCCTCAGAGCCATCTTCAGGCACACCGCTTGAAGGGACCATGCTGAAGCTCACGATGAGGGTCATGTCTTCACTGTCCTGGCACGACTCTAAGGGGAAAAGGAAAACAAAACGCATATGGAAGAATATAGGACTAACACCACTCACTAATAGGAAATGATAACACACTGACCATGACGAGGGCGTTTGATGCGTACTCGTATCTGGAGCTTCATTTAGCTACTAGAGCCACGGCAGTTAGCTGGCTAGCAAAATATGTGAGATGATTCAGACTGGGTTTGGATATATTAGTACTTGCATGTTCTGCTGGGTATAACAGACGCTAAAGGAATTTGCTAACTCTCTTATCGAGAGCTTAAGTTAGCCACTACACTACAGCACTTGCAATTAGCTAGCTAGTTAACGTTAGCTAGCGAAGTCGTAACACTCACCGAAACCTTGTAACGATGCTCCCTGCGACTCGCGTGGACAAGACCGACCATCTCCCCATCGGCATGGCTGCAGCTCTCTACATGCCTCGACTTATAATGATGTTCGCCTCTTTCTAGGCTGTTATCCGCCCCTTGGAAAAAAGCTGTGAAGTAGTGCAGAGAGATCGCCAGAGAGCGGGTGGTGACGTACATCATTCGCGTCGAGAGCAGCGAAGGGCTGTAGTTCACAAAGCGGCCTCACACAAAACCTAACATTATCAAGCTCCTTCGCGCTAAATTGTAGTAATCTTTGTATGGAAAATTATCTTTAAAAACCACAAACAACATATGTGAAATTCATGGCACAATTCAAACGGGACCAGAAATTATTTGTTATCTCTCCATTGACTGCCATTCATAATAATTCGCATCTGAGGTCCCATGTACTGGAAACTGAAGGGCGTGACTTCGCCACTCTATATAAACTCTAAATACAAAGTGCAACACTAGTTGTGGGTCCTGTATGTGTCCTCCTATTGCCTGAAATTTTAGTTTGCACTTGTTTAGTTTTTATTTCATTATATTATTTATCTTTTAAAGCCTTACCAAATTATTCAGTAAGTTGATGTATTTATCTATACTTATGTCATAAAGAATGATCCTAAATTCTATCCAACTGCTCGAAAAGAACTTCTCTGTCTCCTCCCTCATTACTCAGTATCCATTGTATGTACAAGTCAAATTCTCATGGTAGTACTCTGGTATAGTAAATAACACTGGAGAGGTTATATGATTAAGCTGCCGTTTATACACAAGCTGCTCCACAGCAGCAGTGCTTATTTATGCAAAGATGTAGAGATAAGTTTCCTTTTCTGTTCAGCTCCACAACGTCTTGTGTCAGAAATAATTTTCAGCCATTAGAGGATGAATCCAACAGACTCTGATAATCCCCTAACTTTGACTCTAATAAGGTTGACGTTGCTGTTACGACTATTGAGTCCTTCACTCAGTGAATCAGTCTAGTTTTATTTTCCCTTTTCTGTAGATGATGACCATAATATCAATGTGGTGGATGTGTGAAGAGCATGGAGAACACAAAACATGTTCCAAGTGAACAATTTAGTGTAAACCTAATCTGACCAACTTTGTATGAAAATAAGGCCCACTATATAATAAAGAGGAAGACAACAAATCTCATATTGCCTTATTCTACCTATATAGATATTGTTTTAAGAAATTGTACTGACTGCACTGACATAGCAAGACCAGCAGAGGCTGCAAATTGAACACTTGGCAGATGAAGCTCAGCTTACCAACACAGAAAAAAAGAAAGGTTCAGAACAACTATGTCTGTAAATGAGCTACCGACAGCTGCATTAGTATAAAATCCCCAAAGTACAAGTAAGGTAGAGAAACCCTCATTTTTGTGTTATATATCATGATATTATAAAATGATTTAACAGGTGGTTATGTGCAAACAGTGTACACAGAGAATGACTTCAGAACAAAAGCACATTAATTCTTTCTCCAGATAATTTTACTGGATAAAAGAAGTGTATATCATTGATGCTTTTAGTGTAATCAGTCCATTACTTGAGTTATAAGCTTTAGTGAACAATTTCATTAAACATCATGTGGCGATTTGTAATGTATTTGCATATATAACCAGGTTGAAGCATCTCCCTGCAATCAAACTCTCATATTGTGAAAAAGTAGAATGAAACAACAGTTTATAACAATATTGATTAACACAGTCTAGAAATCTGTTGAATTATTTCACAGCTGCATGTCTGTACAAGTGTATATATTGTGGTGTAATTACAGTAATTATTTTTTTCACAACATTGTTTATTGAATGGTGCACACTGTGTTGTCCACACAACCAAGCCTCCTTTCTGCACATCCAGGTTTTCTACAGCGAACTCATGCAGTATTGATGCACTGAATACTAATTGAACAATTTTTAATGCATATCAAAGCATGTTTTGCTGCAGCAGTTTGTAGGTCTACAGGGTGTTGAGGTAGTCTTCTCCGTAGTTGATCATCTGTCTCAGTGCACACAATATCAGCGCATCAGTGCGATCATGTGTGTTCATTTCGGACACATAGTTCTTCACAAGAAAGATGCAGTTCTCCTGAAGTCCCAGCAACTGACCCAACAAGTCAACCTGAGTGTTAAAGTAACAGTATTTCAGTTGATCAGCAGTCGAAAAATCTAACAATTCTTTAAAATATCACCAACATAACCTAGTCGCACTTTATTTTACAGTACATTAACAAGAAATAACAGGCCTTACTTTGTATCAAATTAGACAACTGGAAATAATGTAATCCCAATTAGACAGCAAACAAGAAAAGTTATTCTGTAATTAGACACCATATAGCCTACCCAAATTATGCTGTAGTCAGAAACCGTAAATAAAGTGTTATTACTTTAAATATAGGCTACTATACTTAGACACTATTATACCAAATTATACAAACCAAATCAGAGATCCTAATACACGATCACACACCATTTTACAAGAGCTTAGCCTAATTAGAAATCACACATAATGCCATATCAGATCCAAAACATAGTTAGACGCTATTCTACCCTAACTACCAAATTATGCATTTAATGCTACCAACATCAGCCTATAGCTTAATTAGATGAATGTACTGCCATATTATATCGGGCATGGCCTTTATAATAGTCAGAAAAAACACATAGAGTTCAGAGGAAAATACATTTATTTGGATTATTTTTTAAATATTGGTGGCAGCTGTTGTGTTTACAGACTCTTGATATGGATGTAAATACTGCACACTGTCAGTGCCCCTACTCTCCCCCACCAGTAGGTGTCTCCATACTGTGTCGAGTAGAAAAGACTGCAGAATGATGTACAGAGAAGAAGAGTGTAACAGGTAGTCAGGTAACGTTAGAGCCAAGCGAGTGCAGATGAAACCATGTAGCTACTGAACATGTCTACATGTTTATAATCATCAGAGAATGCTACAGACGTTGTTTTTGGTTAATATCTGTTTCCTGAATATATCCGTATATGTGTGAATGTGTAAATGAGAGGCATTAATTTATAGCACTTTGTAGAAGGCGTTTGATAAAGTTCACTACATTGACTTGTTTTAGTTCACGGGGCGGAGCTGCCTCCTCCAATATGGCGGCGATGTGACGCATCGCAGCAGCGGGCCAGCCCGCTCAATGAGGCTTCTATGTATATAAGTCTATGGCCTTGCCTGCTGCACGTCCCTCTCAGGAAGACGATGCCTTTTTTTCTTAAATGCTTTATTTAAACGAATAACATTACATGAGCGATGACAAACTCACATAAAAAACATCATTATTTTACATTTTAAAGTAAATTCACACCTCCTCTAAAGATCCAAATTGAAGGATTCTTACGGACCCAGAGGGAGAGGCTCCTGAAGAAGTACAGGTTCTGCGGCTGCAGCAGAACGTTTCAGAATGGTTAGTGTGTCTGAATAATGTTAGTTTGTTTGTATGAGTTGGTACAGTTACTACCATGTAGCTAATGGCTAACAGCTAGCGAAACCTGCGTTTGTCTCCAACACAGTCTCCAAACTCTTGGACACTGTTCGCATCGCCTCTGTCTCCAGTCTGCACATGTTTCCGGACTTTTTACTGTAACAACCAGGGGCGGACTGGCCATCTGTGCATTCTGGAGAATCACAGAACGGCCGGTTCTCCAGGACGGCCGGCGGCCGCCACGCAGTCATCACCAGTTTTGTTTTTTTTTCTTGCTGATCAACTGTTTCACACTCCAGTCCAGTAGGTGGCAACAATGCATCTTTAAATTGGATGCCAGCCGGCAGCGGCCCGTAGTGACAAACTGGTAATCTAGAATTTGGGCAGATGCCCTCGTGGGCCAGCTGACGAATCAAAGAGTGGCGTAACTATTGCATGCATGCATGCATGCAGCCCCAAGATCATGTCTCTCAGCCCCCTTTTATGCATCAATAATGTTCTTATTCTAAATGACAGCCACATTTCTCCCATTCCTTCACACCTATCCCAGAAGCAATCTGATCAGTATTTATATGCCACATACATATCACAGTCATGGTTACCCTCTACGGTCTACAGTCACAAACGTTTACATCAGTCTGCGATGTTTTGTAGCGAAATGTCTTATTCAGATGTTCAAAAACTACATGGTTTGAAATAAAACAAATCTACCTGCATTTTTTTATTTGATTATTTGTTTGCAAAAGTTCAAATGAAGCAATGCCTTCTGGGAATTTCAAGACTGAATCGAGTATACCACGTCTGCGTGGTTCTTGGAAGTTGACTGTGATTAAGCTAGCAAAAAAATGAATCGAGGCATCAAGCGACACAAGGGGGCAGCAGAGAAAAAGAGAGATTAATCTAAGAGAGCACTGTTGGCTGACAGTGAAAAATGCTGCAAACTGACTGATTTGTTTTTAAAATCAAGTGCAGCTTCAGCTAGCACTAGCGCTAATACTGCTAGCACTAATGTTAGCGACACAGCTGAGTCAGCACACCAAGGAGAAAGACAGGACATTGAGGAATATGAGCAAGAGCAGGAACAAAGCGAGCAAGAGGAGGATGAAGAGGTAGACATGGATAACGAATGATGGTAAGACATGTTTTTATTATGGAGCGGCTGGCTCTGATGATGTATTAATTTCCTTTATGCATTGGGGTTGTGCATTTGGTGCAGTTGTTTATAGCATGGGAGTTAACGTTCACCATCACTGGAGTGCGTGTGCTTTCCGTGCATCAAAAGTTCTTTCTGCGAGTGTCCCCCCCCCCCCATGCTGGTGGGCAGCTGGTGGGTGGAAATGCCAGGGCCGTTTTTTTGTTCCCAGTCCGACACTGGTGACAACCAAGCTCTATCATAATATTATTAACATCAAACTCGCTTCAAACGCAATCGCATAGCGGACCAAAACGGAGCTAACTAGTTAGCCAATTTCTAGCTGACTTCACCATACTCGTAGGCAAATGTAAATACTATCAAAACGTGGCGACACTCACCTGTGGCTCAGGTGCAGTTGCTGGGTCCAGTATCGTCTGGACTTATCCTTTTACGAGGGTCAGTGTCGAGGTAAAGTCAGCTTTGTACTGACCCTCGTTACTGAAGCAGTCCGACGTGAAGTGGTTAGCACACGCATGCAAACTAACATGAACCGCAGCCGGCATGTTGTCGTTAAAAAACAACCACTGTCTCTTCTGTTGTTCTGTAGCTGGGACAGAATATAGGCACTTATGTTGATTTTTACAACCAACAAGAGAGCAATTTTCGTGTCTGGCTCTGAGAGACGACGTTGCCAAACACTGCTATCTGCCCGCTGGACACACCGAACTTCACCTCGGGGATGAACACGCGCCTCTAGGATATCTCCCATCAATGCGCAGAGGAGGCCTAAATGACTCCTTTCGTTACGTAACGAAAGGAGCTGAATTTGAATAGCCTGTAGGAGCGCCGTTTTACCAGTGGGTGGGCAGCAGAGACCATGCAGGAATCGCTTGTTTTCCTCATTCTGAGAGTTGTCAGGCTCAGGGAGGACCAGCTTATATATTTAGAGGCCAGAGAAAACGTGTTTTTCATAATATGGGACCTTTAAGTAATACGACTTTATATGCGGTGTCTGATTACAGCATTGTAGCTTTTTTTTTTTACTGTCTAATTAAGATTACATTACTTCTAGTTGTCTAATTTGATACAAAATACGGCCTGTTACATCTTACTTATGTATTGTAAAATAAAATGCGACCCAGAAACTTACCTGTTTCTTCAGGAACTTGCTCTTATAGACATTGCTGATGTCTTCTTTCGCCTTAGGACAGGCTTTATCAACTTTGGTGAGAATAGCCACTTGGGGAATTCCTGCCGATACAGAAACCTGATCAGTATTTCAAACATTTGTTTTGCTGTTATTTTGATTCATGAAACCCAAGATGTCATCATTACTCCACACTAGGGATGTAACGGTTACCGGTGTCACGGTAAACCATGGTAAAATTCCCGACGGTGAAGGTTACCATTTAAGTTTTAATTACCATGGTAACTGCCGCGGTTGATAACCACGGTGTGGAAAACTCGCGGCGCATGCGCCGCGCGCAACGTGCGCTTGTTATGTAGTGAAGAAGACATGGCGGAGGGAGGACGTGATAGTAGCGGCCCTCAAGGCATTTTTCCGCCTTCAAAGAAAACCAAATCTACAGTCCAGGCGTATTCTGGTTATTATAAGGATGTTCAGGGACAGCTGGTCGAGGATGGCAGCCCTGTCTGCAGGAGCTGCGAGAAGAAAGTTGCTGTGAGGGGTGGCAACACATCCAATTTACTTACTTTCACTTTACGACCATCACCCTCAACTAGCGAATGCAAGGTAAGCTAACCTTAAGCTCGGGTGCATGATGTATGTGCATGTCGAGTTTTCTCTGTCTAATTTGCTGTTGTCACTAATGTAAACTGACCAGATAGTGGTATAACTGAACAAAGTTGATCCGTGATTTGCCACGTTATCTGAACCGCTTATTAACTGTAGATTTCACTTTTTAAAGTCGACCTAATAATTTCCCAAATATTGATGCAGCGCTGCAGTGAGGAGGATTTGAGACAGACACGTACTGAATGGACTGAGTTAGTGAACGCAAACTGACTTTCATCTCAGCTCCGTTCACCTGAGCAGCGTCTACCTGTGGCTCAGCAGACATCTGACCAATCAGACTGACCGAGTCCACTGACAACAGACGAGCAGGCAGACAGAGAGACAGACAGCCAATATATATAAGTAGTATCAGAAATATATAACACTTGTGGATTATTTGTAGAATAGACTATATATAAAGAATAATATAAAATGGTGAATATAACAAGTGTCTAGATAGAGATAAGAGCCAAAATGGAGTATTCATAATTAATTTAACAATAATCCTTTTTGTTTTGATCTAAAAAATTATCCAACCTGTTTCTCACAAAAGTGATATGATCTAAATTGTGAGTTTTGTGATCTGTTGGTTGCCCCCTTAGTATTAAGTAACAATGACAGTAATAATTAATAATGACATGTTCTATTCATTTTTTTCACAGGGAGGGTCTGCTGGCCATTCAAGTCCTGCTGCCACTACAACTCATTCTACCTCTTAACACAGACATTAAAGGACACGTTTCAAAAACAGGCTGCCTCATCACAAAAAGCCAATGACCTATTTTGCACAGTTTTGATGCATTCTTTTGTAATTATTTAATGTTGATTTTGCATTGTTTTGTTGAAGTTTTGGATTTGGACTATTTTAATATATAATAGATATATATAAATATAAATCTTGATGAAATTATTTCAATTTATCAGTGTTTTTTTTTAACATTTTGAAGACATTTTAAAAAATACCGCGGTATACCGATAACCGTGATAATTTTGGTCACTATTACCGTGGTGTGACATTTTCATACCGTTACATCCCTACTCCACACAGAGTACAACAATTGTGATGTCTGCTCTTACCCAAATCACTGGCTGCAAGTCTGACTTCTCTCAGCTTTTTCCACATTTCGTCTTTTAGCAAACTTAATGAGTCAGCAGAAATAACAGAAACCAGGACATGAACCTTGTCATCCAGAGTGGGAGATGGGTTGTAAAATGGATCATCCTCCGTTATGTGGTGTCCAGGATTGAACTATAGGAAACAACAAAATGGTAAATGGTCCTGAATTTTTATAGCGCTTTTCCAGTCTACTGACCGCTCAAAGCGCTTTAAAATACTTGCCACAGTTAACCATTTACACTCACATTCATACACTGATGGTGCCGTGCTGCTTGGGGTTCTCTATCTTGCTCAAGGACACTTTCAAATGTAGCTGGGGGGAGCCAAGATTCTAACCAACAACCTTCTGATTACTAGACAACCCGCTCTACCTCCTGAGTTGCGGCCGCCCTTAAATGCAGTCAGTTTTTATAAACAATGCATTTTTCAGTGAAAATGTTCGATGAGTGGATGAGTGGGACCTTGTTCAGGGGTGCAAACTTGTCACCTTTCGGCGAAATTCGCCGTTTTGGATCCCAAATGGGTCATTTGTGTGATTCGTGTAAATCTGCAATAAAAACATTTTTGAGGGGGGGGGTTGCGGCGAGGCAATGCACCTGTCTCTTTAAGGCGCGTGCACCTTATCTGGATGAAAACAAGTGGATGAAACAACAGCTTTGAGGCGCTCGTTTTTCCTCACCTACACCTTCACCTCCTAACTAACGCGACTGCCACAGTTGTTAGATTTAATCAATGAGACCAAAATTAATCTCCTATAAAGAGTTTAACCAGCCAGCGGTAAACCTCTAAAAACTTGCGGATAAAGTTACTTGGCTCGTTATCGCCAGCGGGAAGACCACGGAGTCGGCCCCGGGCTATCGGTTCAGTAGACCCGCTACTGCCTCTGAGACGTGCCGGTAGCATGGATGTAGCCTACTAGCCCCTGGTCGCTGCTCCCTCTGTATTTCTCCTAAAACAAACGTCGGAGCAAATTTCCTAACAGGCGATATCTGGATAAACTGACCACAGACTGGGGATTTAACAGTGAATTTCTCACATGAAAAAATATTAAACCTTTTATCAGCTAGCGGACTTTATGCCTAGTTGTGATGCTGGCCGTGTGTGTTTTGAACGTTGTTTCCATCTATGTGCGTTTGCTTGAACATCTTTTAAATACATATTGCCGCTTAATATGTTTTATGTAGCCTATGGCATTTTTAAGCTTCATGTGTGTTATTGGACAGAAAGAGCAGCGCTGCCTCGGAGCATAGCCTACGTACAGAAAACACATTTACATTAATAATAAATGTTTTACCACTTTTTTGCAAGGTTCATCTGATGGACATCTAGAGACAGATTCACTAAGGTTTGCACAGCTTTTGCTCATGCTAAACCTGCATAGGCTGAGCAATCTGCCCCTCTGTTTGTCTTTTAAGACCCTCTTCACATGTTTCAAAACCAAACACAGAGAGACAGATTGTGCAGGTTTAACGCGAGCAAAAGCTGTGCAAACCTGAGTAAATCTGGACCCTAGTCTCATGCTAAAATTGACTGTAAATTCACCTTTAAAGTTGGTTTTTAAAAAAATTTCTCGGGGGGGGTCGGTATCTTGTCACCTTTTTTAACCCTGATGAGTTTGCACACCTGTTGTTGGTTTAATGCAAACAAAAGTGCAAGCAGGTGACATGATACACATTCCCCTGATGTATTTCACTCTATTTCACTGATCTACAGGGTTCAGTGATTGTGCACCAAAAATGCAGGAAAGAAGAAGACGGCTTCTGCAGGACTGAACATGGATGTAAAAACCTGCAGTAGTCAAACTTTTATGAAAAATTGAATGTTACATCTCAAATATACACATTCTGATGAGTAAGACTTAATGTAGCTTTAACGTTAGTTTGTTAACAAGAAAACTCCACAGGGTCGCTTCAAACAATGTCAGAGTTCAGAGGATTGTACCTTGTAACCGTCTCTCACATGTCCCCTCAGAGCCAGTTTGATGTCTTCAACATGAACTCCACTGTTAGCTTTTTGCTCCAAGCCCATGATGTCATTAAAAACGAAAGAGTAAAATGCATCTTGGTCGTTGAGGATTTTGTAAGTTTTGTACTGTAAAGTAGAAGGATCAATTACTTGCATCAATTTATAGAAGTTATTAAAGCAACACGAATAAAGCCATTGCTTATACTACACATTTAACTATACGCTTTGAGAAATGTTTGATGCTCACTTGTTATCCTCACACTAAAAACCACAAAACGCACAATTAATTAAAGGAATAGTTCCGAGGAATGCACTTATTTGCAAGAATGAAATAAGTGAAGTAAATTAAACCTGCTGCGTCCTGCTGACTAAACTAGATGTCTTCATCCTTAGAGGGAATCTCACAGGATGTCAGTGTGTGAGATATAAGACACACAGGACTGTATCTGAAAGAGCCCACAAGCATTTCTTCAGCCATAAATTACAGAAAATGTCCTTGTGTTGTGAATTTCATTATTTCATATGTTTCATTTTGTTTGTGCATATCATATTTACTATAGTTATGTGTGTGAAGCATATCTCTAATATCAATTATATCAGTTATAACTAGCATCATCATAAATTTAGTTTCCACTGTGCAAAACCAAGAGGTCCGCAGATTAACTGACATAATACATTTGTGCATAAAACCTGGTTTATGCCTCTGCGTCGCGGCGACGGCGTAGCTACGTCGTCGACCCTACGCCGTCATTGAGCATTCGAAGTTCTGCGTCGAGGGAACGCGTTGTTCTGACATGGTGTCGGTGGACATCATCAACGTCAGTGATTCAGGTTTGTTATGCTAACAGGCTATAACAACACGTAGTCAGACAGGCGGCGGTGCGAACGGAGCTAACAGCTGTCTGTCAGTCTGACCGAGAAGTTTCTCCCTTTACTTCGCTGTTAGTTGAATTAAATGACATTCACGCTGTCTTTAACTGTCCGTGCGAACCAGTCCGCAGCCTTGTGTGTCTGTTTGTGTGTTTCTGACTCTTGCGTGTTGACGTTGTGTGTCGCTAATCCGGCTAACAGTGAAGCTGCTGTTTGACAGATTAAGTTTGAATGGACAGAACTTGAGCACACGACAGGTTTTCATGTGGTTGCCGCTCGTACCATAAAAACTTTAAAATTAGCGGTGTTGTTTTACTGTTGACCGGAAAAGCAACTGCTGGAAATGACGTTCTGAGCGGACCAATCACAGTCCTTGCCGTTCGCGTCTCGACGCGTAGTCAGGATTTTTTGGAGGCGCACGTCAGGCTACGGCGTAGGGTCCGCGTAGGGGTCTGCGTCGACGACATAGCTACGCCGTCGCCGCAACGCAGAAGCATAAATCAGGCTTAAATTGTCTTGTAGCTCGCAATTGGATTAACTATGGACAAACTGTGATTATAATAAGAAATGCAATAATGTGGCGTGCAGGTGGTGGAGTGGTTAGAGCGCATGCCATAAACGCAGCCAACCCCGGTTCGATTCCGGCTGGAGGTCCTTTGCTGCATGTCACATCCCCCTCTCTCTCCCATGTTTCCTCTCTGTCTACTGCTAATAAAGGTGTCTATGCCACAAAAAACCTTAAAAAAAAAAAAGTAATGTGATCCGTAGTCCGAGATGGTATTTTATCCGCCACCATGTTTCAAAAGGTTTTAAACAGCATGAATTTCTTAATGAATTGCTCAGAATCATCACAATCAATAGTTGTTCATACGTTTTTGGTGAAGCTGATCCCAGACGCTGCATCTGTTGGAGCTCGAACGGAAACGCTGCCTTGTAAAACACTTCGAACAGAGTTGATGAAGCTGGACTTGCCGGCACCAATGGGTCCATGAAGCAGAATTCTGAGATGACTGGCTTCACTTTTTTTAGGTTTGTGCTGTTTCATCAAATCAAGAGTTTCCTTGTTCCTGTGTATTGAAGAAAACTATTAGAATACACTACTGTATTAATTTGATTATTGAATGCATAAGAGGCACATTGTGATCACACAAACCAGCCAAAACAAGAACAAATGTGTATAAAGTAGCCAAACCACATCCACACAGCACAATGACACCACAAATACTGCATGTTTACTCACTTTGGCAAATCCCTCCATGGCTGACTGAATAGTGCTGACGAGCAAATGAAATATAGTCAGACAACATTTGAACGTTTCCAACATCATGCATTACTCTCTGAAGAAACTGGAATATTTGCGATGATACAGTGACGTGCAGTAAGGGGAGGAAGATATAATTTAAAAAAACTTGCTGTGGTTTATTCATTCATTAAGAGGAGGAAATTCAGACTTAAGCTCATGACTGTTCTATAAATTTGTTTTCTGTATGATTTCAACATTTCTCTGGTCAAAATCGTTTAATTTACGCATTTCCTGTTCAAGGTGAGGCAGCGACGAGCCGTGCCTCACCTCTGACGGCGCTGTGCCACACACACTGACTGACGCAGGCAGTTGGCGCATGCCCATTGCTGTCTCTCTTTATATCACCATTATACTTGTTTGATTACACATGTACTACACATGCTGATCCACAGTCTGTCTAATATATTTAATGAATGTGTGTGACATATTTAGTCACATATACAATGTGATAAAATACAATAAATAACAATACAGTAGAATAACAATACAATAAAATGCATATACACATGTGTTTATATATAATATACATATATATTTCTATTCTTACAGTGTTTTTTATATTTATTTACTTATATGTATATTTATTTAATATGTTTATTTATAAGAATATTTTATATGTATGTTAATTGTTCATTTCATATTTATATATATATGTATTTATATGTATCAGTATTTATATATTATCTTTATTACCTATATATATATATATATATATATATATATATATATAGATAGATATATAGATAGATAGATAGATGTGTATATTAACGTGTTATATTTGTTATTTACATATGTCTATGTATAGTATATTTTATTTTGTTTTATATCTTTATATGGGTATCGGGTACTTTGGTGTCTTTTCTTTCTTGATCCTCTATGTGTGCAAAAGTGCTGTGTGTGACATGGACCTTCAATTTCCCACAGGAAACCTCCCAAAAGGATTAATAAAGTTGTCTAAGTCTAAGTCTAGTCAGTAGGTGATTTGTTAATTTTAAGGGGGGACGGTCCAATGGGAACACCACCCTGCCCCAACACACCTATGTACACCTCCCAAAGGACATTGTTTCAGGACGCCATAACCATAACTGTGACATTTCTAATTCTACAATTCCATTTTATCCAGTTGTCTTCCTTCTCTACCTACTACAATTGTCTCTTTATAACTGTATTAAAGGAGAACTTCGGTCAATTTCAACATGCAGCTTTATTGCTCAAGCCACCCTTGACTTGCCAGTACCGAAAACGCGAATCTTTACACTGTGTTTTAAGCATCCTAACATGCTCCAAATATCACCCCAAAAGCTATGCAACATCAGCAGACACCTTACAACACAGCACTGTAGCGTGTATGGCTCAAAATAAATAAAAAAAGTGGTTAAAACAGTGTGTTTGTGCAAGCAGCTACATACCGGTTTGTTGACATCCTGTCTTCCCGTAGTCCAAACTAGTCAATCCGTCGAGCGTGCGCTTACTCCCTCACCAGCAGAGATGGAAACTTTTGCAGACAGAAACGTATTCCAGCATTTTCGTTTTTCTGTTCATACCGTACAAGTCCATGTTACAGCCTGTTATGAGCCATGAGCCTTACAATAGCCTGTCATAAGTCTACTCGCTCTGCACTGAGAGCTAGCTTGTCTGCGCGTGATCGTAGCTCGTACAGAGAGGGGACTCGTCAGCGGCGATCGAAGCTGTTTCTGAAATAGTCACGATGGAGAGCTTGTCTGGTATCGAAGTGGAAGACATCGACGCCGGACCTTTTGAATTAGACAGTAGACCATATTTGTTCGAACCGGAGTATACAGATGAGGAGTTACTTGCACTAGAGAACGAAAGAGCTCTGCTCTCCTCTCTGCAAGAAGAAAATGGCTAGAACAAGGAAACCAGAATCGTTTGTGTGGACCATTAATGAGGTCAAACTGCTGCTGCGACTCACACTCAACTACAAGGCGAGTAAGTTGCAAGAAACACGAACGCAAGCAGCAGTCCGCCATTGTTGTTGTTATGAGATGTCACGGGGTTCAGAGGTCAGTGGCAAGAGGTCGAGGGGTGGGGCGATGGCGTCATCGTTTCGGAAAGTATGCAGATTCGCTGTCCACAAGACAACAGGAGGGCTGCGTTTTCAGATGTTTCCACCCTGAGACCTGGTTTCAAAAAAGTGCGATTTCAGGATCCATTTGGATGATCGGCCAAAACGATGCAATACATGTGTGTTTCCACAAAGGAACGTTTCCGTCTGGACGGCCTCTCAGTGCAGACCGAATAGACTCATGACAGGCTATTGTAAGGCTCATGGCTCATGACAGGCTGTAACATGGACATGTACGTTATGAACAGAAAAACAAAAAAAATGCTGGAATACGTTTCTGTCTGCAAAAGTTTCCGTCTCTGCCAGTGAGGGAGTAAGCGCACGCTCGACGGATTGACTAGTTTGGACTACGGGAAGACAGGATGTCAACAAACCGGTATGTAGCTGCTTGCACAAACACACTGTTTTAACCACTTTTTTATTCATTTTGAGCCATACACGCTACAGTGCTGTGTTGTAAGGTGTCTGCTGATGTTGCATAGCTTTTGGGGTGATATTTGGAGCATGTTAAGATGCTTAAAACACAGTGTAAAGACGTGACCCCACGCTGTTAGCTGTCAATGCTAACTCTCTGTTCAAGGAGCCCTGTAAGGGGTGGACCAAAAGTGAAATTGACCGAAGTTCTCCTTTAAAGTAATGAGTAAATAAATTGTATGCAGTGGACTGAGTTTATTCAGGCAGGGTTTTCTTATGTTTCTCACAATACACTACAAGCGGGGTTATTTTAAGTTACATGACCCCTTGGAAATTTTTAGCATCTAAATTTCTTGAAGGACACACATTGAACATTGTGCAAAATAGCAGAGCCTGACCGACTCATCGGTATTTGCCTTTATCGATTTATTGGGTGATTTAAAAGGTTTTAAAACCTTATATTTAAAAAGTATAATGCAGAAAAAACATTCTTGGGGTAATTGAAAATAGGTGTAATTACATAGTTTGGCCAGCAGAGTGCATTTCAATGGGGGATAAAACAGCTGGTGTCAGGAAATATAACAGCTACCTCACTAATGGTTAAACTATAAACCAGCACAAAAATGACAATTGGCAACATAACATAAGCCACCATGTTCTGAAATGACACACTCAGAAATGCTAACAAAAAGTAACATTTTGGTTTCAGACCATGAATAGCAAACTTTTGTTGATCTGGTCATTTTTTCGTTTTTATACAATCAGGAGTCTGTACGGGGCGTTTTATTTTGAAAATTGACCGCATGCTCTATGCCTTTCTTGTATCTCTGACTTCCTGCCGGCGCTATCTGCGCTGTGCAGCTTTTTGCGGCTTTCGTCAAAAATAAACCGGGCAGCGGGATCGCAAGGCAGCCGTGCCCGGCTTGACTTCGCTGTGCACCGGAGCTGATCGCAACCGCTTGTGATTTGTCACACACTATCTGCTACTAGGGGATGGAGACTGTTGGCAGGTTAACAAGGGGGATGTTTTTTGGTAATTTTGCTAACAAGGGGGACAGCATCCCCCTCATCCTCTCGTAAATCATCGCCTACTGAGTCTAGTCTTTCCGATTGGCCATAAATGCGCAGTGAAAATGCACAGGGTGAGGCAGAACGTACCGTGCAGCATTGAGCTCCATACGCACAACGCACGTCGCTGCGTGCTCTTCTTCTACGCGAGACATAGGATCACACCCGTCGCTACGGGCGGGCCGAAACATGCTTGTGCCCCCCCCCCCCCCACACACACACACACACACACACACACACACACACACAGATCTCTTAAAGTCCGTGTAAAGCAAAATCAGCCATTTTCTTCTAAACACATTAAACAGGTCATAAATGTGTTTACTTAAAACATGTAAAAGCCATTCGACCATTTAAAATTTAATTTTGGAGCTAGGCTCAAAAACTGTTTTTCAACATTTCAGTGTTCAGGATTTAATGGGCGGGTCAGAAATCATGGCCGCGTTACGTAACGCGGCCATGATTTGCATAAACCCCGCCCTGCTGCAGAAGTGGTATAAATATGTGCAGTGCATCAGCTTCAGCGGTTCTCCCACTCGCTCTCCAGTCTTGGATAGCATTGCTTACAATAGTTTGCAGCTAGCTAACCAGCCAACCAGTCAGCTAAACAGTCACATTTCCTCCTCATCGCTCCTGCACCTTTCCTGGATGCCACAGTGTGCAGGGTGACGGCGCTGTTAGCTTATTTAAGTTTCCTTCAGATGACAACGTAAAGAAACGGTGGATCGATTTTGTGAAGAGGAGCTAACGTTACTGTGGGGAGTTAAACACCACCACCAACACCGTCTCTGCAGTGTCCACTTTACCCCTGATCGTTTCAGCAACTGTGACCAGGTAATGTCTGGATTTCTGCAGAGTCCGTTTAGGCTGGTCACTGGGGCCGAACCGATCCTCTCCGTCCCGGCTTGCATCCTCTCCTCCCGCCGACATCAAGTGCCAACGGCCTTATGTGCCTTATGGCCGCCCCCGGCCCCCCTCGACCCGCTGATGGCGCGTGCAACCGGCCTTATGTGGCCGCAGCCGACCCTCTCCGTCCCGCTGACGGTGGGTCCCACCGGCATAATGTGGCCGCGCCGCCGCAGCCGACACTCTCCGCCCAGCTGACGGCTGGTGCCACCGGCATAATGTGGCTGCGCCGCCGCAGCCGGCCCTCTCCGTCCTGCTGACGGCGGGCCCCACCGGCATAATGTGGCCGCGCCGCCGCAGCCAACACTCTCTGTCCCGCTGACGGCGAGCCCCACCGGCATAATGTGGCCGCGCCGCCGCAGCCAACACTCTCCGTCCCGCTGACGGCGGGCCCCACCGGCATAATGTGGCCGCGCCGCCGCAGCCAACACTCTCCGTCCTGCTGACGGCTGGTGCCACCGGCATAATGTGGCCGCGCCGCCGCAGCCAACACTCTCCGCCCAGCTGACAGCGGGTCCCACCGACATAATGTGGCCGCGCCGCCGCAGCCGACACTCTCTGTCCTGCTGATGGCGGGTCCCACCGGCATAATGTGGCCACGCCGCAGCCGACCCTCTCCGTCCCGCTGACGGCGGGTCCCACCGGCGGTATGTGGAGCATTATTGGTGAGCCGTCCCAGTGTGAACGGATAATCCGGAGGCGCGGAGCGATGGCGTGTCGGTCTGATAACTGCACAGGTCCCTCACTCAACTACATACAGAGAAATGTCCCACATAGCAACGTACAGGACCGGACAAAAATATAGTAACTGTAACCGTCTTTAGCAACTTATATGAGGAAAAAAAATACCGCAGCTGTATGTGGAGAAGCGTCCGTCCTCCTGTCCGTCCTCCGCCTGTCCTCCCGACTCCTCATCACATTTCTGCTCAGAAAACAGCGTCTGTCACCGGCAAAGACTTTAACTCACCGAGTGTTTGTGATGAAAATAAATCACCCGCGACCGTCAGCCCTCCTGACCGAGACTTCAGGGAACTTTCCCCCAGAAAACAGCCTCCGTCCCCGCGAGTGACAGAGCCAGACAGCGTCCTGTTTACTGATGGTGATTATGTATATTTATGCAATTTAGCGCGAAAAACTTCACTCCGTCACTGTCCAGGATGTTTGGTGGGTCAGAATCTAGATCACTACACATTATAACAGCATCCATATGATAATAAACTGTCCGCGGGTTTAGGTAGACAAGGGGAACACCTTCAGGGAACACCTGGGGAAACACCGACGTCATTAACATGACGTGTACCGTCACCGTCACTGCAACCGTCCTGCCGACAACAGGTGCTCTCATCCCCGCCACCGGCCAGACTTTAGATTCTCTGTCCGAGCCCGACCTGGTCGTTATCCCTGTCGTTATCGCCATCAGCCAGGGAACAGTCGGACGCTCGTCACCACCAGAGGCGGGCGCCTTTTATTTTTTTTTATTTTTTTTTTTTTTCAAGATCGCTGCAGCCCACAAACACCCACTGTAAGGCAGCTAACATTGAGGATGAGAATAGCGTCGCAGCGCTGCTGTTCCACCGTCTGGGGAGAACCCTGGTTAATGTGTCGCCCGGCCGGCTTGGACACAACGTGCACGGGCAATTAAATGCATGTTGCTGAAGGTGCAAATCCTGAAGGTGATTTTACATCGTGCATCCTGTCATGCCCATGTAATGTTAGCAGATGTTATTGCATTTAATCATGACGAGATTTGGCCTGAGTCCGTGAGTCCCGAGTCCATCTGACAGCACAATGATAATCCACATATTATATTTATATGTGCACCAATATAGCCATGACAAGGAGTTATATGTAGACTGGGGTGTTATGTTTGTGTGTAATGTAAAACATGGCCTGTGAGGAACGAGGCTGAGCACTATCAGTGTCTGACTCAGAGTCAGTTTCTGGCTCTGATGGCTCAAACGGGTCCGGCTGGGTCCATCGATGACGCTGCTAGTAGCTTCCATTGTTACTGTAGGTTATGTCCTCCACAAAACTAAACAATATGTAACAATAAGACCCAAAGATATTATTTCAAAATTCGAATATAACGACAAATCAATTTGCTCCACAATAAACCTCATGATTTTAATAGGTAAATTCCACATCCATAAGAGTAAATTTTCCAAGTCCCTCCCAAACTTTAATGTCTTCACAAATGAGTTTATTCTTTACATAGACACCTTAAAACTGATGCCAAATAAGAAAAGTGAACGGACACTACAATACTTAAAGTCATTTTCACTTACCCCAACATAAGAAATGCCTTATACATATTTATTTTATTCTATTCCAATTACATCTATTATTTTATCAAGAGATATATTTTTTATTCATTTTGTATCTTGTCTTATCACTCAGTACCTGCTATATCTGATTGTCTGTACTTTTGCAAATGTTAAATAAAGATTTTCATACAAAAAAAAAATAGGTTAGGTCCTCCTGCAGTACACGGAGGCGGCTCCCCTCCTGCGTGGGCGTGGCTCCAGCGCCTCTAACTGACACGCCCCCAGCGTTTCACAGCAGAGAGAAGTGCTTGTTTTTCCAGGATTTTGAGACCTAATTTTATATACTTGGCAATTTTTTTAATCTTTCAAATTTGGCTCAGTGGTCAATGACACATGTTTCTGTGGTATGACAAACTCATCACACAAATTTATTTTTGCTTTACACGGACTTTAAAAAAAAAAAAACTTTAATAATGATTTTATATTATCATCTTAGCTAATTTTGTGTTGAGAAATACTAATGTTGCATTCATTATCATTAAAACATCAAAAATATAAAGAAACAATGGTGTGAGTTTCTTTGACACTGCAACAGCCTGTCATGGCCTTACTGAAAAGAAAGTTACGCAGAATGTATGGATGAGTTTTCGTTGGCTTACTATTTAATCTCTAGGCTACGGGGCTGCTTCGTGCCATTACGCAGCGCAGTTTTCTTTTCATTGCGCACCTTGTTATGCAACTGTTGTCACTTTTCGAGCTGCCTAACAGTCTACAATCCGAGGATATGGACTTGTTCACTGCGATGACACTTGTGAACAGCGCTTCTGTGTATCGCACTGTGGGATCTCTGCGCTCCTCCAGCCACGGCCACCGAGGCTGTGCCGGTGACCGACCCCGATCCAAGCAAGAGAAGACGCACAATTAAAATGAACCTCCGCGGATTTGCAGTCAAAGAAACAGTTGGTCAGCCACAAAGTGAAATAGACGAAAAGACTGAGTTAAAGAGATTCTTTTACAGTGTTATCGATGCTGTGCACGGAGAGTTGGATGCGCGTTTTGGAGAGCGCAGTAGCTCATTGGCGCACCGGCTGCTTTGATCCCAGCTTGCTTTTGAAAAGTACCCCACTCACAAGTTTAAGTCCGAGTGGAAGGATGCGTTGATGAGGAAGTTCAGCTCGAAAAAAAGCCGCCTCCCGCTGTACTGACAGGAGGGACTGGAGAGAGGACAAAGTCAAAGTCTGCTTTAAAATGCAATGTTTGAGAGATGCTTCTGGTGTTACATCTAATATGTTGTATAGTGTTTTATGGATATTCATAACATTGCTTCTATTTATTCTATTGTTTTAAATTATGAGGAGTGATGTCTTGGCTATACCTGGTCATATTGCGGTTGGTTATGTTTAACGTGATGATTACGTGCTGCGCCAATAGAGAACAGGATTATTAAAAATATAGTTACTGTAGATTTATAATAATTGTACTTCAGATACCCCCTCCCATGCATTTCAAAATGCATGGGAGGGGGTATCTGAAGCTAGCTCGTAACCCGAATTTTAGCTCACAACTCAATGCAAAAAATCGGCCGAGAGACGGCTCGTATCTCGAAAAATTCGTTAGCTGGGACACTCTTAAGTCAAGGTACCACTGTATAAGCTTCTGTTTTGGGTTCATATATTTGGGTTCATATATTTTTACATCCGACTCCAGTCAGTGCCTCACCAGTCATGAACCTCACTGCACGTCACTGTCATAATAATAATAATAATAATAATAATAATAATAATAATAATAAGGAAATACTACTACTACTACTACTATGAAGAAAGAGAAGAAGAAGAAGAAGAAGAAGAAGAATGAGAGAATGATTATGTCATGGAAGTGAAAGTGTCAGAGATTTGGTCTCACCTCCCATAGCTAGAAATGTGAAGTGATTAAAAGGAGAGAAAAGAAGAAAAAATAATGCCGCTGCCTAAATCTGTATTCATTTTTCTGATTATTTAAGTCTTTGCTTTCATGAAATTTTAGATGTCATTGTCTTGCCATCTAGATCTCAGAGAGTCATTTCTACAATCAGATGAACCTGATGTTTTTTGTATAAAAACATACTTTGAAACCACTAGTTAGAGTCATTTAGCTGTCAGGTAAATAAAGTGGACTCAACATATATATTCCATTTCAAATTAACTATAAATCAGCATAAGATTATTATATAATAATTCTGCATACCTTCAGTTCTTGAGTAAACATACAGGGTATGCTTGCAGGACATTAAACAAAACATGTCTTTCATAAAGTCTGTTTTTATAAACATCATAAAGAGAATGACATCAAACCAATTTTAAAATATAAAATCAGCTAAACATTGGCTTCACAATCACAGGAGCATTTTTACTATGATATCTGAAAGGAGACAAAACAAGAAGGGCTTACCTTTTCTTATGTGGTTCCTGATTCCTGCAGAATGACTCTGCAGGTTGAGAGGGTCGAAATGCATTTATAGGCTCATTTTCTGCTTTCAGTTTCGGTTTCTCTCAGTTTCAGTATAAACCCAATCATGTGACTTACAAGAAGCCCAGACCATTGTTGACCAGAGGTCATTTTGCTTAATGACAGTACTAGTTACTAGTTTAAACTAGTAACTTGTAACTTTAGCTGTGAGGTAAATGCAGTCGAGTAGAAAGTACAATATTTCACTTTACAGTGGGGTAGAGTAAAAGTATAAACAGCATAAAACTGAATATTGTATCTATGTAAATTCAGTACTTGAGTAAATGTACTTCACCACTTTACTCTGATGCCAAATGTTAATATAACTTGTGCTCAATATTTGAAGTTGGATAAGTATTGTGAAATATTGGGTTATTCCCCTGTGTCAACACCATGAAGGTAGAGACATTAAATACAACTTAATATATAAAATGAGTGAAACATTACATAAAATAGGACTATGGCAATTTGGATCACAATCACAATAGTACATTATATTTGATAAGATGACATAACAGGAAGTCCCTAGCTTGTCCTGGACAAAGCAAACACTGAACAGAGAAATGTTTGTTATAGACTCTCTCCTGCCTTCACTTTCTTTTTCAGATTCAGTTTACAGCCACATGTGTGACTGAGAAGAAGTCTGCACTCTACTCGACCATGCATCCCATTTTTACACCTTTAAGACTTACTGGCATGTGCAGAGGCACTAAAATATGTAATTCTGACAGTTCTGTGTGTTCTGTTTATTTGAGGGATCACACATTTAACATGCCTGCTTGAAGATGTGCAAGTGCATGCTGGAGACTGTGATGTGTTAGGCTTGTACTGCATCATTTATCTGCTTTATTGCAGTTGTTGTATTTCCTGTTGTAGAAGCCCAGCTGCTCTTTTAGCATGAGAAGACTGTGGCTGACTCAGGGTAGGTGTTTGTGGGGTTGTATCCCTCTACACTGATATAAAGTGAACATCTACACACTTAACAATTGTCTTATGTTTGTTCCCTCTGAATATAGTCCTGGACTTAGTCCCTTTGCTGGCACTACAGCAGTGTGTTTCAGTAGTATCGGAGATCAGGGTGCAGTTGGATCTGTTTGACTGGAGGGACTCACCAGCTCTTGCAACATGCATGTATTCTCTTATAATCAAGAATGCATGATATAATTGACCTAATCATTTAATCAAAGCAATGTGAATTATCTAATAGCCTCTCTGTAATAATAACTAGATCATCTTGATAACATGGACAACTGTAAGTATCATTACATAATCATGCAATCAATCACAAACTATATATAAACTCTAAATAAAAAGTGCAACACTTGTTGTGGGTCCTGCTATTGCCTGAAATTTTAGTTTGCACTTGTTCAGTTTTTATTTTATTATATTATTTATCTTTTAAAGCCTTAAAAAATTATTCAGTAAGTTGATGTATTTATCTATATGACTGACTTTCGACTGTGACACCCGAATTTATCCCTCTGGGCCATAAGGAATTATCTTTAATTCTATCCAACTGCTCGGAAGCAACTTCTCCGTCTCTCCCTCATTATTCAGTTGTCAGTTACTCATTTATTCCAATTGTTAAGGTGGGGCTCTTGTATAGTAAATAATCCTGGAGAGGTTATATGATTAAGCTGCCCTTTATACACAAGCTGCTCCACAGCAACAGTGTATTTGTGCAAACATGTAGAGATAAGTTTCCCTTTCTGTTCAGCTCCACAACGTCTTGTGTCAAAAATAATGCAGACTCATTTTGGGCCATAAGAGGATAAATCCTCCAGACTCTGATAATCCCCTCACTTTTACTCTAATAACATAAGGTTGATGTTATCTTCTGTTATGAATATTGAGTCCTTCACTTGCTGAATCAGTCTAGTTTAATGTTTCCTTTTAAATGCAGATGATGACCATAATATCAATGCGGTGGATGTGTGAAGAGCATGGAGAGCACAAAACAAGTTCAAAGGGAAAAATTTTGTGTAAACTTAATATGACCAATTTTGTTCGAAAATAAGGCTCACCATATAATAAAGAGGAAGAAAACAAATCTCATATTGCTTTAATCTACCTATATAGATATTGTTTTAAGAAATTGTACTGACTGCACTGACCTAGCAAGACCAGCAGAGGCTGCAAATTGAACACTTGGCAGATGAAGCTCAGCTTACCAACACAGAAAAAGAAAGGTTCAGAACAGTTATTTCTGTAAATCAGATACCAAAAACTGCATTAGTACAAAATCTCCCAAAGTACAAGTAAGGTAGAGAAACCCTATTTTTTGTGTTGTATATCATGGTATTATATAATGCTTTAACAGGTGGTTATGTTTACATAAGAAAACGGTGTACACAGAGAATGACTTCAGAACAAAAGCACATTAATTCTTTCTCCAGATAACTTTATTGGATAAAATAAGTGTATATCATTGATGCTTTTAGTGCAATCAGTGCATTACTTGAGTTATAAGCTTTAGTGAACAATTTCATTATAAACATAACGTGGGGATTTGTGTTGTATTTGCATATATAACCAGGTTGAAGCATCTACCTGCAATCAAACTCTCATATAATGAAAACGTATGATTAATCAGAAGTTGATAATAATATTAGTTAACACAGTCTAGAAGTCTGTTGAATTATTTCACAGCTGCATGGCTGTACAACTGTACATATTGTGGTGTACTATAATTATTTATTTCACAATGCTGTACATTGAATCTTGCCCATTTTGATCTTCCATACGACCAAGTCTCCTTTCTGCACATCCAGGTTTTCTACAGCGAACTCATGCAGTATTGATGTATTGAAAAATAGTATTGTACATAAAAAATGTGTGCATAAAGCAAGTTTTGCCTCAGCAGTTTGTAGGTCTACAGGTCATTGAGGAAGTCTTCTCCATAGGTGATCATCTGTCTCAGTGCACATAATATCAGCGCATCAATGCCATCCTGTGTGATGGATTCTGTTTCATAATTCTTTACAAAAAAGATGCAGTTCGGTGGAAGTCCCAGCAACTGACTGAACAAGTCGACCTGAGTTTTAAATTAACAGCATTTCAGTTGATCAGCAGTTGAAAAATGTAACAATTCTTCAAGATATCATCAACAGAAACTTACCTGTTCCTTCAGGTATTTGCTCCTATACACATTGTTGATGTCTTCTTTCACCTCAGCACAGGCTTTATCAACTTTGGTGAGAATAGCCACTTGGGGAATTCCTGCCGATACAGAAACCTGATCAGTATTTCAAACATTTGTTTTGCTAGTATTTTGATTCATCAAACCTAAGATGTCTTTGTTACTCCACACAGAGTATAACAATTGTGATGTCTGCTCTTACCCATGTCCCTGGCTGCTAGTCTGACTTCTCTCAGCTTTTTCCAAACTTCGTCACTTAGCAAAGTTACTGAGTCAGCAGGAATGACAGAAACCAGGACGTGAACTCTGTCATCCAGAGTGGGAGATGGGTTGTAAGATGGATCATCCTCCGTCATGGGGCGAGGATTGAACTAGTTAACAATAAATTACAGTCAGAGAGAGCTTTTTTATAAATAATGCAAAACAGTGAAAAAGAGATAGCTTAACGGCACCCTGTGAAGTTTTTGTAGTGGTAAAGAGATTATTGATTCTTTTTTATGAGTGTTGACTTGTGTTGTTTTTCTCATGCACAGAATAATGCAAAAGTTCAAACGGGTGACACAATACACATTCCTACCAGGGTTTTCACACTATTTCACTGATCTACAGGTTCAGTGGCTGTGCACCAAAAATGCAGGAAAGACGAAGACGGCTTTCTGCAGGACTGAACATGGATGTCATCTCAAAAGCACACACAAAGCATTCTGATGAGTAAGACTGAATGTAGATATAACGTTTGTTTGCTAACAAGAAAACTCCACAGGGTCACTTTAAACAATGTCAGAGTTCAGAGGATTGTACCTTGTAACCGTCTCTCACATGTCCCCTCAGAGCCAATTTGAGGTCTTCAACATGAACTCCACTATTAGCTTTTTGCTCCAAGCCCATGATGTCATTAAAAAACGAAAGAGTAAAATGCATCTTGGTCGTTGAGGATTTTGTAACTTTTGTACTGTAAAGTAGAAGGATCAATTATTTGCATCAATTTATTGAATCAAATATAAATATGCTGTTATTAAAGCAACACAAATAAAGATATCATCACAATCAACAGTTGTTCATACTTGTTTGGTGAAGCTGCTCCCAGATGTTGCATCTGTTGGAACTCGAACAGAAATCCTGCCTTGTAAAACACTTTGAACAGAGTTAATGAAACTGGACTTGCCGGCACCAACGGGTCCATGAAGCAGAATTCTGAGACGACTGGCTTCATTGTTTTGAGGTTTGTACCATTTCATGAAATCAAGATTTTCCTTGTTGTTCCTGTATATTGAAGAAAACTATTAGAATAAAATACGGTATTACTTTGATTATTGAATGCATAAGAGGCACATTGTGATCAAACACTAACCAGTCAAAATACTGCATGTTTACTCACTCTGGCAAAGCCCTCCATGGCTGATCCAAAAGTGTTGAAGGGCCTAGTGAGACAAATTGACATTACCAACGTCATGCATTATTTTCTGTGAAGGAACTGCAATAATTGTTGTGATAACAATAATAAAGAAATACTACAAGAAGGAAAAGAAGACGAAGATGATAAAGAATGACAGAATGATCATGTCATGGTGTGGTCTCACCTCCTCCCATAGCTGTAAAGTGAGACAATCACATGTGAATTATCATGAATTTACCTAGGGAGTGAAAGCAGAATTTAGTGACTTTTTGACAAGATGTAAGAATAATTAATTCTCAAGTAAAGGTTATCCTACTTAAGCAAAAAAGTAACATCAGCAAATTCTACTATATTCAGCCCCCTTGTCCTGCAACAATGATGGCCCCTGTGACTCTTATATTAACATAAATAAACAGAGATACTTAACCTATTTTAGATACTGATTCAATCCATTTTTTTTTCAGCCACGGCTTGGGCCAAAGGGCCACAAGAGAAATGTGAAATGATTAGAAAAGAAGACAAAAAAATCAGCTTTACAAATCTGATTATCTGCCTCAACAAAATGCCTTGTATAGATGAACTGGTGAAACTGTACTTCAGAATCAGCTTTAGTAACAAAGAAATTCTTTCTCTTTTAGCTCATAAACATGGTGCAGTGTGTGTGTGTGTGTGTGTGTGTGTGTGTGTGTGTGTGTGTGTGTGTGTGTGTGTGTGTGTGTGTGCGTGTGTGTATGCGTGTGTGTAATAGACATCATAAAGAGACAGACATCACATCAATCTAAAATTAAGTGAAACATCGGCTTCACAATCACAGGAGCATATCTAACTATTATATCTAAGAAGAGACAAAACGGAGTGCTCACCTTTTCTTTTGTGGTCCCTGCAGAGTAGCACTGCAGGCTGGCTGGGGGAAATGTTTTTATAGGCTCCTTTTCTGCTCTCAGTTTCTGATGTGTGCCAATAATATGACTTACAAGAAGCCAACAACACCATTGTTGACTAGAGGTCATTGTACTACTTTCAGGAACTTTAGCTTTTCAGGGAAATGCAGTAAAGTCGAAACAAACAATATTTCACTTTAGAATGGAGTAAAATATAAACAGCATAAAAGTACAACTAAAGCACAATTCTACGTAAATTATGTACTCAAGTAAATGGATTCAGTTATTCCACCATTTTACACTGATACCAAATGTTACTATAGTTTGGAAACCATTTTGGTATTGTCACACTCGTTGACCTGTTCTTAATATTTTAAATGAAAGTAAATAAAAAATATAACTGAATTATTTCCAAGTGTACACACAATAAATCAAACCTTTATAAATAAAATGTGTGAAACGTTACTCTAAATAAACCAATGGCATTTTGGCTGTACAGTAACAATAGCATATTTTACAATTGTCTGTGAAAACAAAATATTAGAAAGCTAACTCGTCCACTATAAACAATGGACACATATTGAGGCTGAACTTTATTCTTAAAGAGTTTGATTCAAATTTCATTTTTGCAGATTCAGTTACAGCCATCTGTGGGAAGTCCACACTTTTCTTGACCATGCAGCCCATTATGTCACCTCTGAGACTGACAAGCATGTGTAGGAACACTGAAATATGTCCCGGAGTGAAATGTAGAAAGAAAGAAAAAACAGTAGCTCCAATAGTATAACTACCTGTCAGTCTCCAGTTCTGTGACAGGGCTTTTATCGTAGCTCTATTCTATAGATTCCTCCCTATAGATTCTATAGAGAGGAATCCCAAATCTATGTTTCTGACAGCAGTGGATGAGAAAGAAATTATAGATATTGTGAATAAATGTAAAAACAAGAAGTCTGCTGACTTTAATGAGAAAGACTTGAAAAGGGTAGTTGGGGGGATTTCAAAACCATTAACATACATCTGCAGCTTGTCATTCCGAAGCAGTGCATTTCCCAAAAAAATGAAGTGGCTACAGTCATACTGTACAGAAGTGGGAACAGATTTTACAAATAAGAGACCTGTTTTTTTACTTCCACAATTCTCCAAAATTCTCTAAAGTCTATACTACAGAAAAGATCCATAAGGATGGTTTATAATGTTGGATAAATGAGGATCACAATAACTCATTATGCTTAAAATACAAAAACAATACAATTCACCGATCTTGTAGGATTTCAAACAGCTCAAACAACTCAAAGAGTTTGTGTGTGTGTTTGTATATATAATGTAGATATGTATGGTGGGGATAAGAGGATGCTGGAGAATACATACTTAAATCATTACAACATATATAATTAATCCTGTGAATAGTACATGTTTATAGAAGACTAAAGCAATCGATATATAAGCAATAACACATAAGATAATGGCTGATAAATTATTTTATATTACACTTTGCAGGACATATTTGATCTTATCATGGTCCTCATTATTGCACCAAACCATCAAAACTACAAAGGTGAAATTTGAAAGGTACACTGAGCAAAAAATGACCCTTGTCCAACAAAATCTTCAGACAAAGTGGAATGTGAGAAAAACAAAACACTGGCGGACTCAGAAGGAGTATAGAAAACAGCAATGCCTTTTTGTCAAGAAAAAAAAACATAAATATTAACTGAAAAAAAAACATCAAACATGACAATCAAAACGTTTATTGGTGTTTGTTGGTTTACATTACTTTAATGAATTACGAATGTGTCAACGATTGCTGAATATAACGCCTCACAGTAATATAATGCCTCATGTAAATAAGTGTGGTTTGTAATATTTGTGATTAGTATCAAAAGGTTGCAGTGCTGTAGAGCAAGTAAGGATATTAAAAGAGTACAGATAAGCATGGAGTCATTCCCCCTCTGCCACAGTCAGGAAAGTTTCACAGTCGCTTGTATATGTAGACGACACTGTGGCAGTTCGGACAGCGATGCTCGACGTCTTGACAGGAATCAATGCAGAACGGGATGCAACAGCAAAGAAAACACCTGTAAGAGGAAACAAAGTGAATGTTTGGTAGCTAGTAAAACAGAAGGTTTTTTTTGTTGTACTTTTACTCTGTAGTATCAGGTTTACATTTTAAATTTCACTCTTTCCACCAGAAACTAGACATGCAGAAATTGTCAGACCGAAAAGTTGCATTTACCCAAAGATGGCGAGTCCGGCACAGATGGCCCAGGCCATCAGGCCCGCTGTGTGCTCCGTCTTGGTGATCACTGTCTGCTGGCACTGGGGACACACAGTTTGTCCCGGGACGTCATGTAGTGCAGGTGTTACAACCACGTGAGTCACTGAGGACGAGAAAAGCACAACACATGAAGTAAAGGTTCTGTCTCCATAGTCTTTTGTTTCCATATTTAGAGTGAGTGCAGTGCCCCACTGCTTACTGCAGCTACTCAGACGTTTCCGTCCTTCTGTAAACATTCTGCACTGGGCTGTAGTCGTGAGATGCAAGTAAGTACATTTACTGCAACGTATATATAACTCTATACTGAAATACCTCTCATCTGCTAATCAGATAAATATTGCATAGATACTGTACTTTTTACTACACTAAATTTAATGATAGCTTTAGTTACTAGCTACTGTTTAGATTATGTTTTACATCCTTCCCTTCAAGTGAAAAGAATGTGCATTTCTGCAATTTAAGCAACTCAGTAATGCAACACACATGAATGAAGCAGTAATTTTAATTTCTACCTACAACTTGAGTTCTTCTACAGTACCACAGTGTGGTATTTGTACTGGTATTAGTGTGGTGTTGGATCTGAATAATTACTCCACTGCTGTTGATTTGCCATTTTCAGATTTAAGGGCAAAATGTTCTGACTGCACTGACTTAACAAGACCAGCAGGGGATGCTAGTAGTGCAAAAACTGTGATATGATGAGGAGAAATTCCAATGTTTCTGTGTTTATGTGGTCCCCGTCCGGTAATTTAAGCTGCTGAGAAATCAAAACAAAAAGCACTTTGGAGCGCAGGTCAGCTCATATTGTTTTCATTGGCAGGCAGACAGATAAACTAAAATAACCCAAAATTGAAATCAACGTAAAATTGAGAACTACAACGCACCCTATATGTTTGAAGCCAGCAGTTCATACAGTCTCCATCAGTGTGATTGTACATTTTTTTTACATCTTGAATTCAGATGTGAGGAATTGTTATACCTGTGATACAAATCGTGTCCCAAACAATGTGTCCATCCACCACAGGAACAAACGGGGAACAATAGCTCATTGTTATGCACAGAGGCTACAAATGGACTATTCTTCAGATCTCTTTGGTAGGAGAAAGAGGAGTGCACCCACTGACTTTGTACAACTGTGCTGCAGCAGTGCTTCTAAACTCACACACTGGCACAGAAATACGTTTACCATCCTTAAACATGAATGTATTGTATGTAAGTAAACCTTTACTAATTCCCACACGGAATAAGGGGCCAAAGTAAGACACTAAGACTGAAAATATTCATATGAAATGAATTAAAATAAAGGTTAATGGAGACATATGCACATTTTCAGGCTCGTAATTTTATTTTGGGTTACAACAAGAATAGGTTCATTACATGAGAACACATCAGTGTTCTCACACAGCAGCACTGTCTGAAACGCTCTGTTTTAGTCTGTCTTTTTAAGGCCCCTCCTCCCGAATACCCGGTCTGCTCTTAATTGGTCAGCTCACACACGCCGGAGTCAGCACTGCACAACAGGCCTCAGGTCAGCTCTGTTGTGTAGACATAAAATTCTACATTATACAGAGTTTGCCCTGGTGACGTAGTGTGATGTCAAAAGTAAAAAAAATATAAGGGCAGTCTATGGGAAGGCTTTTCAGGCACATCAGGAGCAGTGTTTTCTGTGGGTGTGTACTTTGAGCGTTTTAATTCTCAAGAACCCATATAGCATACTAACGAAAAGGGGGGGAAGAAAAGTTTGATAGATCTCCATCATGATATGTAAAACACTAAGGAGCTCGCCCTGGAAATCTGCACTGGGTCTCCAAATGAATGAAACAATGTCCAGACTATAAATGTGTGCGCAGGTGCACACCTAGAGAACTGGTATAAGAATACATGCATTTTTATTTTGTTTTACGACAGCATTGTCTGGGGTCGGGTGCATCGCCTCACCTGTTGTGGCAGGAACAGATGTGCCTGGAACCATAGGAGGACCTGGCAGATGAAACAGATACTTTACCAAAACAAGAAATGACGGTTCAGAACAGATTCTTATCATCACCTGCCATGACATAAATACCTTTGCAGGAAATACATACAAATGCAGTATTGCTGGTACTTTATTTTAAACTTGTGGCTTTTTAAAAGAAAAAAGAAAAGGTCCATTTGCAGATTTACACTGAGAGATGTAATAATATTATATAATAATGCTGCTAGGCCTCAGAGGCACTAACCCCTGTCATGGCTACAATGACTACAATGACAACTGAAAAGTAGAAGGATCATCTTTAACCCAGGCAGACACAGACCTCCCTGATATCCAGCAGGTGGAGGTCCTGCAGGGGAGACACCAGGTGGAGGGTACATTCCTGGCTGAGGGTACATTCCTGGCTGAGGGTACATCCCTGGCTGAGGAGCACCACCATAGTTCATGGGTGGCCCAGGGTATGGTGGAGCTGCCTCCTGTGGTGGGTATCCTTTTTCCATCTTCAGAAATCGTTACTAAATATGAGAAATGTGTAGATGATCAGCTAGTTTATTACAGTACATACAATGATTCGAATGTTACTGTAAATATAAGAAAGAGCATTGTTTCAAGCTTATTTACAATGCATAATTGCCACAATCTTCATAGGTTGTAAAGGGTTTTAGCTTAAAACATCCCATTTGAAAGCATAAAGGCCCCTTCATTCATTTTGGTAAGCTTTAAAGTGTCATTTCGTAATTGAGTGATTAACACTAGTTCTGTTTCGTGCATATCAGTTTCATTTCAGTGTAATGTCCTCCTGCCACAACAAACAGTAAGTGAGCACTTCTGCTATTGCATCACATGGTGATAGCTATGTCGAAGAGCAACTAAAAGTGTATGCTGTTATTAAATACCAACCACAGACAAACACAGTTTTGAAATGTAACCAAGTTGATGCACAGTTTCATAGGTTTTGATTATAAGAAATGCAGTCAGAGAAAAAAATGGCTTTATCAAATGTAGATGTAGGAAAATTACACAGTAACACTTCAGAAACATTTTCAGTGACTAATATCTACAAAATGAAATTTGGTATGAGTTTAGACTGTTATAGACTGTTCAGATTTAGTGATTAAACTTAGGCACAATAGGAAGTGAAGAATTGAACCGCCACACTTTTATGGTTGAACACACTTCACTTTTTCCGTCTACACCCTCTAACCACAGGGTTGCACATCCTCTTTGAAATCCAAACATTTGCGAATGTTTGTTAGCTATTGCCAAATACAAAGGCACAATGCTGACAGCAGGTGAGTGTAATGTGGCCAAATCATCCCTAACTCCTCTGCCTGAACTGCAAAATGTGTTAATGATCAGGAAAGCCACCATAATCTCAGAGGACCCTTTTCACCCCCTCCACCATAGTACGAATTCTCACTGGCTCGAAGGAGCATCTTTAAGAAATCTTTCATTCGCTCTGCAATTGTCTTAAATGTGTTTTAAATGTGAATCGTGTCTATTGTTGAGCCTTGGCATAGGAGATTTTCTGTCACTGTTGGGACAGACAATAAAGTATGTCTGTCCCTCTACCTAGCTATCTACCTACCTAGCATAAGTTTTTGCTTGTTTCTCCACGCTGCTCCAGCCACAACCGGGCCTGAGCACAGTTACTTCCTGTACATAACATCATCAGGTCATAGAGTGGTCGCAGCACAATGAAGAACAACCCAGAGAACATGACTTCACAGACTTTTTTTTTTTTGGCTTATTTGGTGTTGTTTTGGTCATAGACAGTCCTCTCACATTCCTGGATTTCTTAGTTATGCAGGGCGGCTTAAACGCATGTTATACTTCATGTCCACGTTGTGCACCCATGCTTGTGCTTGTGCATGAGCAACCGTACCGTGGCGAAGCAGACCTTTTTCAACAATGCCAAGGCCAAGAAGGTGTAAGGAGCACTCACACAAGTCAAACAAACTGGACCTTGGGGGTTCAAAGGTGTTTGGGCACGGCACACATTATGTAAGTGTGCCCTAAGACTGTAAGGCTGAGTGGAGCTGCAGATTCAGGTGATAACTGTCAGTAGATTTATGAGTATGAGCGACGCCTTCCTGCGCTACACTTATACATTGTTATCTTGTATATTTGGTTCCAAACTGTGAAAATATGAAAGGTCAAAGTCATATCAGTAATGCTCTGTAGTAGCTGACACACTTAGCTGCTCAAACTTTATACAGAAGGCAGTCAGGACAGAACTTCACAGTTGCGAGAGTGGTTTTTTTCTCTCAATCTAAGGTGTGGCTGTGGAAACGTCAATACTTCAGTGTCATGCAAATATTTTGTATTATTTTATCTGGGCAGATGATTTTTTTTAATTTATGGGATTAAAAGTGGATTTATGGTTTATTAAACCTGACTGAAGCAGAAGCCTGCAGAGCAGACCTCCACTTTTGGGTGTTTCTGTAGAGTAATGTAGACTACTGACTGGACCTGGAGGGAAAATACACTTCACTTCATGAAAACGCAAAGAAGAGTGGGAACTGGAGAGAGTTGACCTGAATTTGAAGATACAAACAGCATGTGCTCATAAACGTTAGCTTACTGCCAATGTACAATAAAGTCATCTGGCTGTTTGGAGCAGATAAACACTGTGTCTGTGTTAATAATAAACACAAATGATCCTACGGTCAAGCTTGCTTCGCTGGTGGCAAACACCATTAGACACTCACCATTGCTGATGAAAATCTATCTGACGTGACTCAGGCACAAATGTTCACAGATGAATAAATGGTTTAATGTTTTATTATTGTGAAGTGTATTCTCCTCGGCCAACTTACCTATCACAGAAGAAGTGAAACGCACCCTTACGTTGAGTAAACTTGTGACTTTTTGTGGAACTTATTTGCAGGTGTAGGCAATGAGGCACTTTGTCTCTTTCTGACTACATCAGATTAATGTGTAAAACTATAACACAATGATGATGTACAACTTTCTTTTAGTGCCTTAAAACCAGACTACACAGCAGCTTATCTTCTAAGGCTCTGACACTCCTGTGTTCATCCTTAAGACTCCACCATAAAAGATAGATTTTATGACTTATCTGACGCAGTTAGTCAGAAGCCCAGCATTAAAGAATAACTGTTATAACCATAAAGGATGCTTGTCTTCCTGCTGATGCTCTCATTTGCTCATGTAGGTCATACAGAGGCATCAGTATTAAGACTGTTTCATGACCAGCTAAAAACTCATTTTAGTATGTTCAAGGAAAGTACAACTAAAAAATAGTTACTTTCCGCCATTGGGGAAAATTGGGTTTAGTCAAATGTCAAACTGCTGTATTTCTTCAGCAGCTACTGGTCCAAGGTGACAGGAAGCAGTGAGCACCATTACCAGTTGACCGTAACAGATATTTGGTTAGTGGGAGAGGCCAAAAGAGCTGCGGTTTGAAGAGATTTGTTGTAATAATGTAGCACTGGGTATAGCCAACCAGATCCCTAAGAGCACAAACTGTACAGCTGCAGTGGCGTAGTATGGTATAATAGATAATGTCTGTTGTCTGTTGCCCAGAGTAAATAGGCTCCTGACAGTCTCCCTGTGTCTCATCATGAATCCATCCAACAGTAAATCAATTAGAGAAGCATTACCCACAAACAGATGAGGCAATTTAATCCACCACAGCATTGTTCCTGTGCCTCACCCTGTTTTGTATGGACAATGTGGCTGGATAAGGCTCACAACACCATGGGTACATATGAGTACACATTTCTGACATAAATATTTAATATGTTCTATAGAGTGATGAAACCAAAGGGGGAAAAAAAGCTTGATAAAGTATATCAACATACACACCCTTCACTAACACATGACTGAACTGTAAACACAACAGCAACAGTGGTTCATTATATAACTACAGATGTGAAATATTAGACCTACTCACTTGTGAATTTCCATCCAAAATGAGGGGGGGTTAGACACCCTCCTTCCTGGAGCTTCTTAGTCCGGAGCGAGACTGGAAGAGCTACAGTGAAACCAACTCAGTACAGACAGACGTAGGCAAATGAGTATAGGGGATAAAAGTCTCAACTATAAAACAGCTGCTTTACGGGAACGATTATCATGTACTTCCTCTGTGGCAACGTAGCAGTAATTCCTTCTTACTCCGTAATGCCCCTCCTCCCATTTCTCCTCCCCTTCTTTTTTCTTATGACTGGGTGTGTCTTGTGAAATAAACAGGATTCTATTACACTCAAAAGTTCAAATAATGAGCAGTATGGAAATAAGACTTGATAATACAGGGCTTAACAAAAAGAGAGGGCGAGCAGTGTGTGCCTGCTCAGAACAAAGTGTTCTCTGTCTGACTGACATAAAGCGACTTGTCATTTTCTAAGTCCATTTTTCACTCAGCTATCCTGGCAATAGTCCTCTCTTATATTTTCTACAAGGCTTGAGTTATATTTGTACAAGTCCAAATCGGACTAGGGAGAAGTTACATATCCATCTTCACACAGCCTAATGATCCTGGTCATAACTGGTGTAAAATAAGTTCTGATAACTTCAGCTGGCTGTTTCTGTAGGTGAGTTCTGAAGTAAGCATCGCCATGGTTCTCTCGACAAAGAGCCAATCAGATTTTTCTAAAAAATTATAATTATCTAATGAATTTGGATCATTTTTATAAATAATCTCTGTGACAAACACAAGTTTATGACACGTCAACGTTTCGTTTATCAAGATAATCTTCACAGATGAACGTAAATTAAATGTGTAGCAGTAAAAAGCTAATGTTAGGCTATAAACAGACCAAATCACGATCACATGACTTAAACGTCACCACCACCGAGCATCTTACTACACAATTACTATACAGGTTTTCTATAAACTGATCAATGTAAAAGTTGTAAAGTCGGGGTAAGAATAGTTTGTCACTGAAGTGGGCCTGTAAGGACAGACTACTGAGCAGATGAGTCTCTGTGTTCGCGGTGATGCATCAGTCTGATCACACAATTATGCATAAACTACATTGGTATTACAAAACAAGGTGACCCAGAAGCAAGAGAGCGTGAGGAGATGTTTTAAATGAATAGAGAGTTAAGTTTTTGCTTCCTTTCATTGTTTTTATGTTTTTAAGATCTAGTTAATCACCTATCTATGTCTATTCCTGTGAAACAACCCCACCCTCCTGGTTTCTTGTATCAGCCAAGCCCCTGGTTCTCTCAGGCTTTCTTAATGAGAACCATGTTATCACGGTGTCCTTGTTTTTTTCCAGTTGTTTTCTCCCTAATAGTTTTCCTCCTCCTTTTTCTTCACTTGCTCCTTCCCTGTGTGTGTGTGTGTGTGTGTGTGTGTGTGTGTGTGTGTGTGTGTGTGTGTGTGTGTGTGTGTGTGTGTGTGTGTGTGTGTGTGTGGTCATGAGAGATGCTTACTGGCTCCTGCTGCCTGCTGCAGCAGAAGGTGAGGTTCGTCAAGGGCGGCACGCAAGCTCGGACCGCCACTGTGCACGTGAGAGTGGGTTTGGAAAAAAAGAAGAGGAAGTTGCAGTCTTGTGAAATATCATTCATGTAATCCAGCTCTCATGGATTTTTTTTTTCTATGGTAATGTTGGAGATAGCTTACATGAATCAACAGGTAACAGTCACAGATGACAGCATAAGCATGGACGTGAGACGCCTCATTAGCATGTTGTTTATGTTCCTTCAGTTAGAGAAACACCAGCACAGGCCTTTTATATCAGGCGGCTGTAATGAATTGATGACTGGTTTATCTTATTGATTAGTTCTCTATAGGACATTTCTTAATCCATCTGTAGGATGATTCCACTTGATAACCCGCTCTGTTTACATCAGTACACAGCCGTCACTGATTCGCACTTTAACACAGTACAATCGTGATATTTTAATATGCATGTATGGCCATGGGTCAAGACTGTTACAGACTACATAGGTATTAAATAAAAGTGTTTATACCTATTTGTGTTAAAATCCAACACTTGTCAAAACGTCACACCCTCATATTATTATCATTACCTTGTAAAAATTGCATGGCTACAAGTAAGTGTAAGAAATAAGTGTCTACCATCTTGCAGAGAGTATTCTCAGACAGCTAGTAACCAGCCATGGAACAGAAGCAATGCCAAATTAGTCTGATTCTTGATTTGTTGGGATGTGCACAAGGTCAACTCCTTTGATCCATAAAAGCTGACAAAGGTGTATAATGACCCACCTTAAGCTATCAAAATGGTGAATTACCCTGACACTGCACTAACGTCAACGTTCACCTTCAGGTAGACAACTGGCAAGTGATTGGGCATTGCAGACATTTGTGAGACTGGAAAACTTGTTTAATTCTTTTGTTAATGTCTGTTGCTCCAACCTGTCTGACCTTTATGATGTTAATTGCATGTACTGTGTTGCTGCGTGTTTGATAAACCAGATCTATCCTACGCTGACTGAACTCACAGCTGTAGAGTCCATGCCCCGACAGGTAAATTAAGTCTCCATGTTTAAGTCTTGTTATCATCGGTCAATAGACAGAGTCAAAACATGTAAATAATGTTAAATGATGTCACATTGTCAGGAGACTCTCTGCATGCTCCAACTGAGTTTACCCCGTGAAGGGAAGAGGCAAAATAAAGGGAGGACTTTAAGGATTTTTTTACCGACTTTAGCCTGGCCCATATTGCAGCAAAAGAGTGTGTCAGATTCTGAACTAACTGTGCTTTGAACAATACAGGAAGACACCATTGTTGCGTGAACAGGGACTTTTTATTTTTCTTCTGTGACAGCGAACACAATGCAAAGCTCTTGAGTAACCAGTATGCTGCAACCTTCCTGGCCCACTAAGGTAACTTGAACTACCCGTGACAGCACTTTCTTAGGCAAGTTACAAAAAAATCTGGAAAATTACACAACCCTTCAATAGTATCATACATAGATTTTTTACTCAGGGCACTTAGGACATCCATGGTATTTCATAACAGCATGAATCATGTCAATAAAGATGTTATCATGCTGATGCAGTGGAATAAAAGAAATGTTGAAATGGGCGAAGGTTAATTGCACATTTAAGCATAATGCAGAATGAATGGTAAGGTGGTGAGAGGAATATGCGAATGGTTCTGTTCTCCAAAAGTGGAACTTGCTCACTATTTCTTTCAGTTTTGAAATACAACTGTGGGAGAACTGTGCATGCTAATTCAAGGTTTGATTCTCTGTCTCATATGTTTAATTTGTGTGTTTACAGTCAGTCTGAGGGGGCCTGACCGTCCTTCTCGCTCAGAGTACTTTTGTGAGCAGACTTGCTCTCTGCTGGGTTTTAAGGTAACGTCTCACATTCTTTTGCAATACTAAATATTTGTCAGCGTCGGCCCTATCACGCTTCTCAGGAGATTCTCTCCCACGCACTGACCGAGTGTGAATGATCCGGCTCTAAACACATGACTTTAACACTTGTGGCCCTGCTGACTGTCAGGACTGGGCTGACAGATACTGATACACAGAAGTCACAGGACTATCACAAGGACATTATCCATTACATCAGGAATGCACAGCGCTGCAGCCACACTGATAATTACAGACGGACATGGGAAGGTGCTGCTCTGCTTTCAAATCCAGAGACGGCCTATTTTGGGCCACTAGAGGTCGGCAAAATGGCAACTTTTGTAATCTCAGACTTTGGTTTTCCTTCCTTTCTAAGGGGGAGAGCAGGATATGAGGTCAGTTTAAGGACATTGCATTTAAGAATAACAGACACACCCATGAAGCTCTCACTGTGCCATCTACTGTCAAGAATTCAGAAGTGCAGACATCTTATTTTCATCTTTCACTGGCACATTTTTTTTTATACATTTCCGATGTGCACATATTTTTTTCCACTCTTTATCATGTCTTTGTGACTGCTCAAGTCATGTTTTCATTACTACATCTTTGTGTTTCTACTCCAAGTATAGAATAACGATTTGATGAGTGGTCACACAGCAGGCCAGGGACCTCATTTATCAGCAGTGTGTGTGCTCAGATATCTTCGTAATGGGTGCAAACTATCAGCCCTACGCCAGGCTTGGAATTCATCATCTTGTACACAGGAATGTGTATGAAAATAAGCACAGCTCTGCTCCAGTGGTAGAGCAGAGAACCTGCAAATAGAAACAGAAAGTGTTGCAGCTGTCGTGATTTCTTTGTAAACAGGGTTGATTTACAATTCAGTGTATTTACACTTTTGTCCGAAGAGACTTGCAGTATTTTATTCATACACTGATGGCGGTGACTGCCATGCAAGGTGCAGACCAGCACATCAGGAGTGTTTTTTTAGGGTTTAGTATCTTGCCCAAGGACACTTCGACATGCAGACCAGGGGAATTGAACCAGTAATCTTCGATAACAAGACACTGGCTCTACCCCTGAGCCACAGCCGCCCCTCATGTTGATAAAAGAGGTAATAGTGCTCTTATGACCCCTAACATTCTGGACGCTGTGTGAAACGTAAATAAAAACAGAATGCAGTCATTTGCAAAACAAACTGTTTACGGATGTTTATATGAAGAGTTCCCAAGCCCAGGTCACAATCTTATATACATGAATGTGTTATGTACATTTTTAACCTCAACCCATCCTTTCTTGTGAACGACTGAGCCCCATTCATCCCCAATAATGATATTATCATGTTCCAGTCGTGTTTTCTGAGAGTTCGAAGTTCAAATTGATTTATTCACCATCCAAAACAGGGTTTCGTGAAAAGAAAGTGTGGAACTATTTTCAGCCACATAAACACGTTTACGCACAGGGTATAATTCTGTAGTGCATATTTTGAGTTTGTGTCTGGGTGAGTGTAGACAGCAGCAACATGCTGGTAATAAATAAATAAATAAATAACTGCTGTTCCGGGTGTGACAGGTATGTTGGGAGTGACGACGAAGAAGAAAGAAACAAAGGAGGTACAGAGGTGAGAATGTCAATCAAACACAGGTGGAAGAAGGGGGAATATTTTTATCCGTTTGAAAGTCGTTTCTCAAATCGTGTCACGTAGGCCTCAGTTTCACAAAAAAAAAACTTGACTGTGTATATTGAGGAAACAATGAGGGTAAAAACTGATTTCCGCAGCAGGCTGTTTTAAAGATGTTAACTATGATTTGCTTTAACCCTTACGATTTACATCTATCGACATAGCAACAACCACAGGATGTAGCTGCAGCTTTCACACTGCTGAGGTTTAATACTGTGATCCTCAGGGGGGTGGCAAGAAAAGAGGAAATAGTGCTATAAATGATAAAAAAAATAAAAAAAATTGCTCCAGAGCCTTTTTAAATCCCCGACCTTTACCCTTAAGCTGCGACTGGATATTTAAGGACTCTGCCATTGACCAGCCCCAGTCCTGCTCACTCTCATTTTACCACTTACAACTTTAAAGCACAGTGGGTGTGTGGGCAGCCTAAGCTTTTGCAAACAGGACAGGATCTAACAAGAAAACAGTTAAACACGATATGTGTGGTTCAGTTTGTGTGTGTGTGTGTGTGTGTGTGTGTGTGTGTGTGTGTGTGTGTGCGTGCGTGCGTGCGTGCGCGTGCGTGTGTGTGTGTGTGGTGAGAGAGACAGAGAGAGAGAGACCATCCAGAACAAAAGTCAGTTGCTGCACAGCGACCTCAAAAACAGCAGACCACAGCAGCAACACACTCAATATGCAACAAGTATAGAGGGGAGCTGCTGCACCCGTTACTGCTTTATGGTCAAACGATCGTGCAGTATCACTGTGACGTCACCTCCTGTCTGGGAGTGTTACCAGATGTGTGAAAACAACAGAAATGTAGAATAGCTGTGAGAGTCAGTGTCAGGTTTCAGTTAAACATCAGGAACTCTTGCAGACTTGTTTGTGAATATTACTACATAAATGACTGTTTTATCTCCTACAGGGTCTCAGTGTTGTTCTTCATTAACAAATTGTACTTATCTCTTGCATGTGTCCAGTTTCTTTGTTTTTTTACTAATTCGTTTTTGCAATACATTTTGTTCTGACTCTTGTCATGTAATCTCATTTTCTTTTTTCACCAATGAATTTGTTGTTTTCAGTTTTGGTCGCCGTCAACTTCAACCTTTATTAGAAGTGTTTAGATTACTGCATAGCTGTACGCCAGCTGGTTAAGGCAAACAAACACGGCTTGGGGGGGAAAAAAAGGAAAAGACAACTCTAAAGGATCTCAACATCATGAACACGCTTGAACACCCATTGCTGCTCTGCTGCCACCTGGTGACTGAGTCAGTGTAGAGTTTCAGTTTTGGGCTTTATGCGATGTGTGCTGTGATCGACCATATGATTGTGCGTCTACAGTAGGATATGGCTCTGTTTTGAATTTCAGCTGGGAGAGAAGTTCCAAATTTAGGATTGGAAAGCTGATAATTGATAGTAACTCTACCCACAAACTGGTGGATTTATCTTTTATTATGACCTCAGAGAATTCGCTAAGAAAGAAATTTTGAGGTTACCTGGAATGTTGTACTAGTAACTAGTAAAGATAATTAATTGTCATGCTTTGTTACCTGTTACCTGTACAATGTCTTAAGCTGATAGTGCAATTTGTGTAGTGTTATCACCCCAAGTCCTCAGAATCGGGGTCAGTGAGCTTTCTCGATCAGCCGTGCTCAGGTCTCAGTTTCATTCCTGTGCATGCTATTCTACAGTGCTGCTGTGTGTGTAAAGCTCAAGGAATGTAGCAATCACTTAATAATGACAATGGAAGTAAGATATCCCTCCCTCTGTGTTCGCAGTGCCATGCAGAGAAAACCTGTACTATCAGTGTGATAAGCAATTATCTTAAAACAGTGTTTGCGATCATTTTAACAATCATTACAACTAAACTGGTTTTATAAGCTGTGGTTTGTTCACGGACATTTCGACACGCACACACATTCCAATGTGTGTGTGTGTGTGTGTGTGTGCACATGCGCGTGTGTCACTCTTGGCAGTCCGTAGGCGGTAGACGGTTAAACGAGGAACTTTCATTTCCTTATTTTTTGTTCATTCCCGTGCCTTTTGTGGACAAAATTTGATGATGGTGAAACAAAGCACAATTTGTTTTAGTGCCGTGCCACCAGATTACAGAGCAGCTTATTTCTCCAGATTTTGAGACTCTTCATTTCATCCTCAACACTCTGCCTCTTATGACTTATCTGACCCAGGTAAAGGTGACAAGCTTTTATCTACTATGCAGAAATAGCCAATCAAACCAGACAATGACTCTGGTTTACTCATGTATGTCGTTCAGATACATCAGTATTTAATTGAGACTGTCCACTGTAGAAAGTTTTAAATAACTAAAATTTACATCCTAATAGGATCTCATTTCCCCTGCAGAATCTCACACATTCTCCAGTGAAAGACAGACAAATGTATCTCATCCTTCAAACATTTTCTACTGTGTTACTAAGGCCCACTTCCTTCAGACCTCCTCCTGTAAAACATTTACAGATTTGAACTACTGCTGTCCCTAAGTTGGCAAACATAGTGAATGAGCTGTAAGGTGTGTCAGTGATAACACTGAACAGTGACAATATCATAAGGTGCAGTTCCTGTTATACGTATTTGCTCCAACGATCCAAATTCTTTATTGGCCAAGCCTCATGTACACAACTGATAAGCAAATGACCAACAGTTGCCCCCCCTACATAACCACTCCATATAACTGTGTCACGTACATGCATATTAACCGCTTGGCTGCTGGCCATTTGAGGAAGAATCTGTGATAGGGCAGGAACATTAAGGGAGCGGCATCAGGAACTAGGACTGATGGAAACCAAAGAGCTTTGTTTTTGCAGTATCTATCAATAAGCAATAACCACAGTGAAGTGGTGGCACGATTACGATCATCATGGTTACTCTGGACTTCAGGACACTGACAGTGCCTGTGGGCATCGTGAGGATGCTGGAGGTGATCTTCACCTGCATCTCCTTCAGCTTGGTGGCATCAGTGGGCCACAGAACCGAGCCCTTCTGGACCTGGTGTATGTTCACGTGGTGCTTCTGCTTCTGCATCACCATCCTCATACTCGTCCTGGAATTCACCAGCCTCAAAAACAAGTTGCCCATCTCCTGGGATGACTTCACCACGGCTTTTGCCATGTTGGCTACTCTGATGGTGGGTGTCCTTTTAACTTTCTGTTATTTGTCTTAGATATTTTTTGGGATAAACTTGTTGCAGGTCTTTGTTAAATTAGTGACCGGTTATTGTTATTTAAAACCTGAACTTGCCTGTTTCTATTTACCCACTTAGTCATTAAATCAACATTACTGATGATTATTTGTTTAAAAAAAAAAAAACATTTTCGCTTAAAAAGATTGTTGCAATGTCAGTAGTGGAGTATTTGGTCAAAAAAATCATGTTTGATTTTGTCACAAAGTCCTAGCATTTATGAAGTGCTTTTGAGGAGCTTTCAGAAATATCAAGATATGCATTGGGATATACTCTCAAAATATCGCAGTATTATGTCAAGACCATATTGTCGAGTCCTGATTTCCTTATTCTTGAAATTAGAAGAGGTTTTATTAGGCTTATGCTGGTTTTTGCACCCCTACAATTTGATGCAAAATGCAGCATTTTCCATCATAAAGTCTTCAACAGTATCTTAAATTCATAAGACTTTGACATTAAAGGGTTATTCTACCAATGTCTTGGGGAGTACAAATGCATATGTGAAACAAGGAGCTTATGGCTCAAGAGGAAGCTGCATGTGATCTGATAAATTGCCTCCATTGATGTCACTCAGTGGTTAAGTTGCATTGTGGGTAATGTAGGCAGTAGGTTTTGAAAAGCAGTGCACTGGTCTAGCAATGCATTTCTCTAATACTGTTGGACTGATTATAGACAGTTTTTAAACAAACAAAATCGTTGCAGCACAACCAGGAATTTCCACGCCCTCTTCCTTCCTTTCAAAACCCTGGCAAATACATTTCCCACAATGCAGTCAACCACTGAATAACATTAATGAAGGCAGTTTATATGAATGCATGCAACTTCCTCTGTAGCAGCAAAAGTAAGTACTGGACAATAAAAAAAAGTCAGATTGTAGATGACGATTTGACGATTCTCTCATACAGGTGCTGGCAGCGTCAGTCATCTATCCAGACTCCTTTGCTTGCCCCTCCTGCAGCAAACAGATTGGTGCCACTGTTACTTCCTGTGTGGCCTTCGTCCTGTACGCCATTGAGGTTGGTCTGACCCGAGCAAAACCTGGTGAGATTAGTGGATTCCTGTCCTCAGTCCCGGGTCTGCTCAAGGTTCTTGAGGCCTTTGTGGCCTGCATCATCTTCATCTGCTTGGGAGATTATAACTACGCTCAGTACCCAGGGCTCCAGTGGTGTGTCGCTGTCTACTCCATTTGCTTCATCTTTGCCCTCATTGTCATCCTTTTTACCATCGGACGCCTTCTGTCTCTCTTCCCCGGACCATTTAATAAGATCCTGATAGGCTGTAACGTGTTGGCAGTGTTGATGTACGCCACAGCTGTCGTCGTCTGGCCGTTGTACAGCTTCAAGAACAACCCTAGGCCGAACAACTGCTCACAAGTGATTGCGTGTATGTGGAATAAGTTAGTGGTTGTCTCTTTCATGACCTGTTTCAACTTAGTTGCTTACATTGTGGATACTGTTTATTCCTTTAAGCTGGTCTTCTTCGTCAGCACAACATAGGTTGTATATAAGCCTCATATTTCAGCTGCTGGAAATAGCCAAAGTCTGCTCAAAGTTTGAACATGAGTAGGATACTGTAACATATTCTTTTTGTAAACATGTTTTATTGCACTGTTGTTTTCATAATGATTTAAACATTCTGGATTTTAGTGCATTTTACCAGAATGAGGGTCACTTATTTATCATGGGGATGTTCACTGATAAAACAGCCATTACTGTGTCTGGGTTTTGACTTCAGACAGATGTAATCTGCATCTCTTCTTTTACTTTTTCTCCCTTCATAACTTTCATGTGATCGGATTAATGTTTATATTTTGTAACAGTATTAATATGATATGTGTCAGTCTCAGTTGTCATCGTATGATGTGCTCATTCATGTCAATCTCAGTGTGTGAATATGAATAAAATATGATACAAATGTGGGGTTACTGTACACGCCTATGTCGCTGTCACCATATCTGGTTGTTTTTAGCACTTCAGTAACAAATTAAAGCAATGACTGAATTAATGAAATATATTTAATGGTTAAATAACCTGTTCAGTGGTTAAATAGGTACAATGGGACCCACCCTGTCCTTATCAAATGATGTTTGCAAAGGTGTGTCAAGGTGTGTATACCGTGGAACACACTGCAGTTGCGGTTTCACAACTCCACTCCCATGATGCTATAATGTGCATATAATGTGAGAGATAGCGTTGGGGGGAAGACAGAGAAGAAGAGAAACATGCCTCCACTCCAGTCTTTCTGTCAATACGGCAAATTCTCACCTTAATAACTCACTGATGATGTAGAGCTACATGTAGAGTCTACTAATTGGATCCTTAAACAACTGAAAATCAGCAACTGTTTTAGTAATCGATTAATTGTATCCTTAAAGATCCAAGCTAAGTCAGTTAGCAAAAAGCACACACCTATAGCAGAGAGCAGTAGATAGGTGGCCTTAACGAATGGACGTACGTCCTTGACAGCTGTTTTGCTCATTTTTTACCAGTTTTTTTAACTTAAGGAACTAGGGTTAGGGTTAGGGGAGGATAGAGGTTAGGGGACAGTGCACGTTCACGTGTTTTGGAGGAGTGACAATGGAGAGAGGCCTGAGGGGAGGTGGCTGGATTTTTTACAGTTGGATATTTTTAAAATGTTCTTTGCTCTTGGCTGGTTTCTACAAATTAACCATCCCCAACTTAAAAGATGAACAGAAAAAAATATAAAGTTGTCTTAATAAATGTTTAGTCTTCATCAAACAACTTATCAAATCAAGTCCCTAACTAAGCTGGCTTAAAGCCCAGTTTGCTTATCTTAATGACATCAGTTACAACCATACCAAAGCTCAAATTAGTTGCATAACCTTGGACCAGTTCATGCATTACTGTTCTTTAAAAGGTCAAAATGGAAAGAACCATGAAGTCGGGAGTGGCATTATTTATTTTATTCTTTTGCTCTTTGGCACAATGTATCAAAAGCCTTTTCAAGGTTTTCAAAGTGCATATATTTTCCAGCTGGTTGTAGGCAGTGTTACCACTGATATAACCAAATATGATAACAATGCTAAAGTGAGTACAAAAAAAACATTTGCTATAGATTCAACTATTTTTTGCAACTAAAATATAATTGTTACAAAAAATCCGTACAAAACTGATATCCCTCTTTATAAACTTTACCTTTTGTGCTACCCACAAACAATGAACTAAATTAAGTTAGTGACAGGTTCAGAGCGATTTTCCTCAGGATGTGACCTACAACTCATCATTGTGTTGGAGAGTGGCTTCTGTGCTAGGCTTGTGCTGAGGACCAGAGTCCAGTGTGTTGTGAGGTGAACATGATAACACCCAACCAGTGTCCAATAGGTGGAGTGAAACAGGGGCCATAAACTGCACAGATAAGGACAGGATGCGCTGTTTGAATATACACCACCACACTTGGAGTTTCATTTTCAAAGAACACACCTGCTCGAGCTCATGCCTTCATGGATTTCTTCGATGGGATATTTGTTGTGCTGAGAATCGAATGACTTTGGAGACGAAGCGACACACTTTTTTGAAGCAGACTCATCCTGTCCAGCCATGGCAAATGTAGATTTGCATTCAGTCACCCAGCCTGTGGGCATCATGCGGATTATGGTGACCATCCTCACCTGTGTGTGTTTTAGCCTGGTGGCAGCAATCGGGCATGTCCTATCTCCCACATCTTCCTACTGGGCGTGGTGCATGTTTACCTGGTGCTTCTGCTTCGTCTTCTCCTTCCTCATTCTCATCCTGGAGTTCACAACGGTCAACACCAAATTACCTTTCGGCTGGGATGATTTCACTGCCGCCTTCGCTATACTGGCGAGCCTCATGTGCCTCACCACCTCCATCATCTACCCCACCTTTTTTGCCAAAAATGGTGGCCCTCGCCAGATCGGGGCATCTGTGGTGTCCTGGATTTGTTTCGGGGTGTATGTGGGCGAAGTGGTCTTGAGACTCCTTCGTCCAAGCGGGGAGACCATCGGGTTCCTCTCCACGTTGCCGGGCATAATGAAGATGCTAGAGACTTTACTCGCCTGTCTTATCTTCACATCCCTCGAGGAAGAGCAGTTTGTTTCCCACGGAATAAAGTGGTGCGTGTCTGTGTACGCCTTGTGCTTCATCTTTAACGTCGTCATCATCTTGCTCACTCTTGGACGGCTGGCATCTTCTTTCCCATTCCCCTTTGACAAGCTAGTGATCGGCTATAACATTTTGGCAACAGTGATGTATATGACAGCTATGGTGATGTGGCCACTTTATAGTTTCAGACTGGAAAGATGTGAACCTATCTGTGACAGTGATAAACTGATAGTGGTCACCTTCATGACGATCATGAACTCTATTGTTTACATCCTGGACACTGCCAACTCCATACGCCTTGTGTTCTGTGGCAGCAACCACTGACACGGCCGCTCATCGCAACAGAGTACGAAATGTGTCCTTGTGCTTCGATCAGTGCAAACAGAAATGATTTGGATATTTTGTCGGAGCCGTTCATTGTATGAACTTCGCGACCGTTCTCAAAGAGAATTGTTGCTTTCTTATTTTAGATACATATACATATTCTGCTAACGCTGTGCATCAAGTGCTCTCAAAGGTGACTGACGGCAATAATCAAATGTTGGATGCCCAGTATAATATCGAGAAAGATGTGGAGTAAGTTAATGATTACAAGTACAGTTTCACTGTCGTAAAAAATGAAAAAAATCCATGGTAGAACTTTGGATCCTGACAGACAAAGATTGATCAAACAGTGCAGGTGATAATACTGAGCTCTGACTTCAGTATATTACACTGCGCCATAGTCAGATGTGCTGCATGTGAATGTATGTGTGTTTTCACATTCATGCTTGTGCTTCAGCTTGTTGATTAAAGGAATAGTTGGATTTGAATTTTTGCTAATAGTCTCTGATTTGGTATTTGAGTAAGACGTGAATAATTATCTCCTCTGGTTTACAGTCTTTATGCCAAGTTCATCAGGAACTGGCGGTGACATTGGTGAGGAGAAACAAAAGTTTTCATCTGAGCCATGATAAGAATGCAAATAAGAGTGGATTAGAAGAGTAAAGAAGAAGTAAGAGTTGTCAAAAATTGAACTCCTTTGCTTGGCTGCTCCTTTAATCATAGTGACATGAAAAAAAGAGTAACTTATTACCTGTGATTAAGGTCACATGACTCATCTGTAATAAGGGAACAACAGTCCAGTGCACTTTGTCATAAACAAATTGCTCAGATAAATGTCAACTGAATGCAGGACACGCACTGACTGGCATGCAGAGCAGCCAATGAAAGATGAGATGGGATGGGAAGAGATGACAAAAGAGAGAGACAAAAAAACGACAGAGAGGTTGACGATGTAGAGGGAAGGAAAGGGAGGAGAGAGGTGGCAAGATATTTTCCAGACTCTGGAAGAGTGTGTGGGAAAAGTGACAAAGAAAATCCTTTAATCAGCAGACAGCTGAACCATATGGAGTTGGGTTCATTGCCAGGTGTTATCTTTCTTTTTTCTAATTCATCTCCTTTTCTTCCTCAGCGATGGGGCGGGCAGGTATAGAGAGCCAAAGAGTATGACGTCAGTCGATTCTTTTCTTTTTTTCGACCAATTGAAATGTCACCCAAATCTTACCGTTAATCCTGCAGCCATTGTGCTGCCTGGCAGACCAATCTGTGTGAGTGAGGTCAGTCAATGGAAGCAACTGGAGCTTGGAAATGTTGCTTTTCAACTCGTGTCAAAAAGACAGACCACATCTAAATCAATAGTCTATTTCCTCAGAGTTACATGTGAAAACATTCAGGCTCTGCATTTTGTTTCACTAATGTCTGTCCAGTTCCTGTCCACGTATCCTGTGGTCCTTAACTCATAGTAGTGGTAAAAATTCAGTTTTATATGATATGGTACTCTCTATTTCAGCATTTTTTGTTCAGTAAAGTAAAGTGTACCCACTGAGCTAAAGCTAATCTTGCAAACACAATACCAATAAAATAAAGAATAACAATAACACACATTCCAGTTTATCGATATTAATTTCCTAATTATTATGAATCAGCATGACTGATTTATGAAAGAAAGAAACCTGAATAAATTACACAACTTAAGTTATCAGCAACAAACACAACACATCTTTACACCAGGTTTGATTTTTAACTTCATGCTCCTTATAACCAAAAGGTCTTCGGCTCATTTTAAAGTCACCTCAAGTTTTTGTTATAACAAAAAAAAAAAAAAGAAAGAAAAACCTATTAATTCTCATCTGCTAAAAATACTGTGAATGCCCTTTGGGACAATCACTGGCAAGATGCATCACCCCTCGTGCCGTGGGGTAAAAGTGGGCTTGTAGTGTGATAATTATGGTGCTTTAAAGTAACAACATTTCACCTTCAGTTATCGCAGCCCATCAGGCTAATCAGTAATGTTGTAAACGCCACAGACCAGCACTAAAATATATTATTAATGCGAATCCAGCCTTGTTGCAGTGGTTTTGTATAAGTCGTAGAAGCATTAGTTCATATTGGGTATGGAGTGTGGCTGTATGGTCTTAGCTCACCTGTTAACATCCTTGACTGATCCTTTGCCGTTTTATAGTTAAAATTCATACAGACAATACAAGCTGAAACCAGCCTGTAAAGACAGGCTTTCTTTTTTGTCAACGTTTCAATTCTAATTACTGTCTGTGTCCGTCATGTAATAAGTATGTATATATGGGCAATTTTTCTATGTGTAATATCAGATAACGTCCAAGAAGGATTGCCCACACCTTGACATGCAGGGCCCTGCAATACGTGCGGTCTTTCAACATCCTTCTCTAGCCGCATGCTGTGATCCACTGAGATGAGCGCATTAGAAATGCATGAGTCACTCAGAGTCACACCGTTTCTGTTTCCTTTTCCGTGGTCATTATCCTCGATTAAACTTCTCGTCTTATTAGTGGCCTTTGATTTAACTGTGCAGCAATCAGAGGAGGACACTGTGAAAATGAATCACCGCGAATTAGTTGGCACTACTCCAAGAGTGTCAAGGGAAGAAAATTAATTTGTATGAATCCACCTGCAGGTTTGTACAGGGGATTTTCGGGGAAGGTTTTCCTGATCAGAATTAAGGATCTAAGGATAAAGTGTTGTATGCCGTATGGATTGGAAAGCCCCCTGAAGTAAATTTGTGATTTGTGACATTGGACTGAAATAAAATTGGATAAAATTGTGTGTGTGTGTGTGTGTGTGTGTGTGTGTGTGTGTGTGTGTGTGTGTGTGTGTGTGTGTGTGTGTGTGTGTGTGTGTGTGTGTGTGTGTGCGTGTGTGTGTGTGTGTCTCAAAGAGATGAGAGAGAAAGAGAAGGTGGTACAAGTGTATTAATTGGACATTAAGGTATTTACAGGTCTTCTGATGGAGGTGCACCAAAAGACCTCACTGCTGCTGTCAGATGTTTAAGTTAACTTGGTGACAAGGGGTTGTATATATTGATACACAAGATTCATTATATTCACTTTCTTTAACATTTGTATTTCACAAACACTCACCTGACTTCTGGAGCGGTTATTTTAAGCTCCCTTGATCCTCCTTTTCTGCAGCCAGGGGTGTTAAATACAGGCTGACACTGTCACTTCTGTGAAAGCTAAACATTACCTTAATACTAAATAACGTGTCTTTTTTTAAGAAATCCCTTTCTCATCCACCCAGGAACTTCTATAAAAAGTAGCGACCTGACAAGTTATAATAATGATTGTCAAATCAGTTTACTTACGGTCTCTCCAAATTAACTCTTCTAATTTTCACCTCAGGGCGATGTACGAAGGGGCTCTGTTAGCAGGAATCTAAGCACTACAATTTTTAAAAAAGAAACATTAACATGAAGCCAAATCTCTGCAAACTCTGGAATTCGGTGACAAGCTTTAAAACCTCTAATAAAACAAATTCAGTCTTTGAGTGATGTTCAATTTGGATTTTCTTCAAGGTCACCACATCTCTGAGTCAGACGTTTGCATAATAAATGCCTAGCAGCTACTTTGGCAGAAAGAATGAATTTAGCACAGCTGCTGTGTTGTTGTTAGCTCTGTTAGCTCAGGCGTGTGTGAGCTGACCAATCAGAGCAGACTGGGTATTCAGGAGGGGGGATCCTTAAAGAGACAGGTGGTGAAACAGAGCATTTCAGACAGAGGGGGACTACAGTGCTGCAACAGTATGAGACGACTAAATATGTAAACCTGTTCTGGTAGTAATCCAAAATAAAATTATAAGCCTGAAAAAAAGCATGATAAGTGTCCCTTAATACATGAAATCAGAAGGGAAACTCAGGAGTATTGCTTTGCTCACATTTATTGATCTGTAATTTAGAGCCTAATTGGTATCATGAACTAAAGTTAGCTGGAAGATTATTTGTATTCAAAACAAATTGAAGCTTTTTTTGGCAGCAACAATTCATATAAAATTAAGGAATGTACTGTTTACTAAGGCGTCACAATCATGACTTTAAAGTCTTTAATAAATCAGATGTGATGAGGAAACTATACAGCCAATATAGAGTGAACAGAGTTATTTATCTACATGAAATTATTGTTGATGTCTTTTGGGGTTCAGGGCTCAGTCAATAATCAATATGCAGCCGAATGACAGCCAAAGAAGGAGTATCCTTATTGAGTTATGACTCAATCATCTCTCCACCTCATATCGATGACCAAAATCTGGTACCCAGTAGCAACGGACTGCAGTATAATGGACAGTGTGTATTACACTGTATATTATAGCCTTCAGAAGCCAGTGAACCCTGAGCCATGAAGCATTGTGCCATAAAGAAGGTATACAGAGTTTTAAATTAAATCAACTCTCCAACCCTTTGTGCCCCTCTATTCGGATACTAACTTCAAAGCAGTGATGGCGTCTCTTTAAATTCCACTAAACCCGCTGATATCTGCAGATGTGTCTTTCTTAGTGCTGCAGATTTCCAACCTCCACAGAACAGCTTGAATCTGCAGTTTATATTATAGAATGGTTTCAACTCTCACTCGTCTTTTACACATGCAAACATGTTGGCTGCTCAATCTCTTCTGGTTCTGACCCATTGGCTTGGTACTGTAGACAAAATTGATACATCCTGTATGTTAAGGCCACCACGGTAAACAGCTCCACGTGGAGTCTGTGTGAAGATAAACAGCCACTATAACTACTTGATTTACGAATCTGACCAAACCTTCCTGGTGTCACTTAATCAACACATTTAAACAGATAACTAATGCAAAAAGTAGTCTTGACATCCATCAAGACAACCTTTTCCCACAGCAACAGACAACCTATTACCAACATTAGAAATAACTTAAATTACAATCTTATTTATTTCTTCTCTTTTTTTCCAAATCAACACACACGCCTTTCTTGCCTGGTGATCAGAGGTAGAGTATTGATTCATCTTGGTTGAGAGCTCCCATTGGCCACAAACACCACACACTACTCACACTTCAGTCTGTGAGTCTGTGACTGACATCACTGTGATATGATCTCAGTGCACATGTCCACAGGGGGAAGGCTTGACATAGAAAAGCAGGAGGTGTTTGCAAACTGGTTGAAGTCAGATTGACTAATCTGAACAAGAGAAAGACCAAGAACGAGGAGAAAATGTCCAACAGTTGTCTGATTCTCTGACATCAGCAAGTAAATAGAAAGTAGAACATTTCTTTTCCAAACTCTACAATATAAAGTATGAACCAATTTATCTGATTTTAAAATCCAGACTACCAGGCATGCACTACAGTGTTCTTCATGTACAGCAACAATATGTGTATTACTTTTCTTAGTCTCACAGGTAGACTAGTAGGATAGAGCACGGTTGCTTATAGGGAAGTGAGTTATGGCTTAGTCTATCAGAATAACTCTATTAATATTAATAGAATCAGATGATTTTGGGGTACATATCGGATCCAAATCACATCTGAAGGTGTTTTGAAATGCGATTCAAAACACATTTCAACAGTCACTCGTATTGAATTTAAAGCATCTTTCGTGTCACTTGCAATGCGACACACATCGGTGACGTCACACCCAGAGGGAAGACAAGAAGTGCATCCATGCAGCTGAGCAGAAGAAGACAGCAGAGACAGCAGACTGTGGAGTCTTGCTGAATTGACAGACTGATTGTTTGGAGATTGAGGTCATTGATCATGCTTCTGTGTTGAAAAGCCACATCAACAGCATACTGACGTCCACATCGTTACCATAGCAACCAGTGCAAATACGTTGGTGATGTCTGGACGTGAAAATCTGATCTGATCACCTGCAATAAATAGTGCTGACACTCCATCTTTCAGATGCTATTTGAGAAACCAATCAGATTTGCCTGCTTTGAGAACAGCCTCAATCCGAGACATTTTTGTAAAGTCTGTAAAAGGCTTGCATCAGGCCCCATGTAGACTGAATGAATTGTGGATTTGGACAGCTTTCAGCACTAGCAGACTCCCTATTAGTGTACTCATAAAGTCTGTGAAAGAGCGGTGAAGTCCAGAGATTCAGATACATCTTAAACTGAGCTGTGTAATGATGAATCCATGGTGCTGTCTGTGGTGCTGTCTGTGGTGCTGAAGAAGCAACAAGTAGTTCCGACCACGCAATCTGATTGGTCAACAAGACATTTTGACCGTGCTCAAATCAGCATGACAGCACGCCTGACTCATTACTCAAAATATTACTCCGCCAAGTCTGTGTTTATCCATCTCCATGGCAACGTAGTAACTGTCAGAGCTGAAGCAAAAAAATAAAAAAGTACGGCTTGAAATTCAAACTTTCTGCCCTAAAATATGTAGAGGAAAACTCGGGAGAAGCCGCCGCTAGACGTTTCTCTGTCGACCCCAAGAGAGTGAGAGATTGGCGAAAAAATAAAAAACGGAGCTGTCCGACGAGGACAGCAGCAACAGGACCAGGCTGCCTGGTGGAGGGAGGGAGAAGGCTAGCGAGTAGCCTGAGATAAACATGCGGGGATGAGTTATCAGCAAACGGGCACGCCAGGAGAGAGTGTCCCGCAAAATGATCAGGGCGATGGAGAAACAAATGTACGCCACCGTGAGTGACAGCAGAGATGAGGAGTTTGCAGCAGTGCTGGTCGCTAAATCGTTTCCTCCGCTGTAACAACTTCACTTAGACAACTATTGCCCAGAAGGATGCCAGAGAATTCGCCGAGAAGCTGTCGAAGTTTATGACATTTTCATCCCGGATTTTTGAGAGGAAGGAATTAAATGCTTGTATCTAATTGCCGCCTGGTCTGTTAAGTGACTTAAACAAATAAACACCCCAGCTATTATTTAGTATTTTACGGTGTTCGGGAAATTCCGAGACCGCGATAAAACATTCACGTCAGCTCAGAGTTCACTCATCTGGGACTAGAAAATCCTTTCTGTTGCTAGGTCGTTACTAAGGTTTGGATTATTTGCTGGAGTGGTAAACTACGTTCCATTACACATATGAGTCTACTGACGTGCCTGATTTTGTTTCAGGTATTAGTCAGACCCCATGTGTTTCCATGGAAACGCGACGCACACTCGCAAAAACCTCTCGGGTAATATTGCTTAATTAAACCTTTTCCTCTCTGGCTTGCTCTCCTGTCAGTTTCGTATTGGATCGATTATACTTTCTAAAGTATATTATAAACACTGTGTTCTGTACTATGAGATTGCAGGTTTTTGCTATAGGGTTTGGGGTCAGTATTAAGTTGGGGTGGGGTTTGGGCCATCTACAACATTAGAAATGAGCAAATCTGACAATATTTTTTTAGTTATTACAGTCCAATCAGCAGTAGTATAATGTTTCACATTACCCAGCCTGTGGTGAAACACAGAGGAGCAGTCTATTTATTTATTTTCTTAATTTAGTTTAGATGAAACCAATCTGTGCAAGGAAATTCAATCGCTGCGGCAAATGTAATAACAATGTAAGCACATTAACAGAATATGAAATATATATACTGTAAATTAAAAAATTGGAAATTAGCTGCTGTACGACTTTTTCAAAAGGGAACCTGATGAAAATGTTGACGTCCTGACTACACCGAGGCAGGATGATCAAATATCTCTGTCAGCCTGTCAGGAAGTCTGATATCGTTTATTACTGAGTAACATGATACTGAAATTAGCATCTCTAATATTCCGTCAACCCCAATTTCATCAATGAGATTAGACTGAAAACAAGACTTATTGCAGGTCTGTCTGAGACTGGATAGCTATGTTTATTAAAGGAGTATTCCACTGATTTGATTCAAAGAGTTTTTTGTTGGCATAGCCGTTGTAACCTTGAAAATGAGAGCTTGGATGGGCCCGCACAGGAGGAAACACAAGATAAATGAGCTGTGTCATTATCCCAGCATCCTGACTGCCCCTACACACCACTGTCCCTTCGGGGCAAGCTGTTACACACAGCTGTGGGACTGTGTTTACTTATATATACGCTCATAAGTTGCATAAGTCTTCCTGACTGGTCCACTGAGGACCGGTCAAACTGGGCCCGTGGAGGCGTCATCAGCCTCCCTCTGTCCTTCCTTCACCTGCTTTGATGTTTCAGACTAGTGGAAAATGCAGGAGTGGAGTACATAGTGTAAACAGACACACACTGGCATGTTGGGTGCAACACATCTGCGGTCCTGTAGGTGTTCCCTACAGACTGGCCAAAAAAAAATCAGCCAGGAGTGAGGCATTGCTTTTGTTTGTGTGGCAGCCTGATGTTAACGCTGCGCTGACCCTGATGACAACCACATGAAGTTAATGGCTGGGAAGTAGACAGCTTTCCCAGACAATTACCGTCAAATCTCTTCCCTAATGTGAGATCTCACCCTCCCTCCAAGCTTTTTCCATTACAGCCTGATTCCTCTCCCCTCCATCTCAGGTGCCCCTGGCCATCATCACGGTGATTTACTCCCCAGGGTCCCTGTGTCTCTTTCTGTCTCACAAGTTAGTCGCTTTATGATTGACTGAAGCTATAAAAGCATCTGCTGCACAAGAAAAAGAGGAGACAGATAGGGTACAAGGAGAGCTTTTACACCAACAACTGGTCTTGAATGTGAGGTGATGACAACCACGCATGGGTGGGACTTTCACATGCAAAGGCGGGGTGACGTCCTCCACATAAATACTGGCAGTCACCCTGTGAGTGACTCCTCGTCAGGTCAGCAACGCGTCCCTCAGTGCTCAGCGCAGTAGAATCAAACATGTTGTCTTTTGCGCCTCTGACTATGAGAATCCGAGAGGGCTGACATCAAGAAAATGCATCGAGATGACGAGTCGAGTGTGAGGAGGTTTTTCATTCAAGCGACCCGGGACGACAGAGTTGATTTTGACCTCAGAGAAAGTGAAAACGCGAATACGGCGGGAGACGCGCATCACGCACCCTGATAGTGGAGAGGATAAAGCGCACAGGAGCGCACAGGTAAGTTGGATCCAAACTGCTAATGTGAAGGCATTTACGAGTGTAACAATGTGTTTAGGCAGTTCATAACATTTTGAATCCTTGCTGTTTTTGAGAAGACATTCACATTTTTAGCATTTCGTATATGAGTAATTTATTTTCCAGGGGTCTGACGCGTTATTTGAGTCACGCGTTATGAGTTTGGAATATGGTTTCGAGCCTCAATTTATTCAAGTTAATCTCAAGATTTTGGGGGCAATGAACACTTCGGATGACTCTCGTGACTGTGGGCTATATTTACTTTAATTTGGTGGACAAAAATGTCAAGCCTGGCTCAGCCTGGGGGGGCACAGAGGTTGCGAGTGTTTGTGTTCTCAACATCGCGCTGCGGGCTGCGCGTCACTCCCGTGTTTTGGAACGCGGTTCACTAAGTCCGCACGTCACACCGTTTATTTGTGCAACACGTATTCACAGCCTCGGGTTGCAACGTCCGACAGCTGACAGTTATCAGATGACTATTATATTAGGTCGCCCACAAGGCACCAGGTAAGGGCATGCAGGTGTCCAACGGACTTCTCATTGTCCAGGCTACATGTGAGTTCACTGTGTAATACATTTAGGTAAACCCTCACAGCCGGTACATCCCATGAAGACATGACCAGGATCAGTTCGGTGCACTCATTATATAATTAATGTCATTTTATTGTTCTTATAGATTGAGGTGCAGAATGAAAATATATCATAACTCTTCAGTCAATCTATTATTTTACAGCCTAGATTAAATGATACATTTAGATAACAGTGTACCGACATACTCCGGAGGAAACGAAGTATTCGACAGGAGCCCATGCACAGCTGCAGCCGTATTAAACCCTTTACTTCACCTCCTGTTGAACTTTAATGGACCTATTTGTAAACTGATTTTCAGCTCATTCAGTGCGTGTCATCACATTTTGTGCGTTGTGTGCGACAAAATATTGTTAAGCCTTAGAATCAGTACTCGGCAGGAAGGATTTCTGCTGTACAAAATCAATCATTTTTGCTCTGTGTGTTCTGCCCAGAAACCCACTTCAAGAATTTTAATGTTAAAATCACGTATTTTTATCACCCAAGCCCTCCAGCTCTTAATGGTGTGGGCTACTTGCCCACTTAGCTGCAGCTTCTTCTTCTCTTTCTTTTCTGCCTGTCCTCCCATCAAGGACATCTAATCCAAAAGCTGTGACAGGTCTTGAAACCTGCTTAACTAAGGTCGTGTTCTTCTAAAGTGCAAATTCCCAGAAATTACTTGTTGGCCACATGCCCAGACAATTCAGTGTATGGGCACTCATCTTGCCCAGAGTGTGGTGTGTTTTTGTTAGAGTGCGCAGTGCAAAAGGTAGACAAAACATGATTCGCCCCCCCGTGCTGCAATGATTAGTCAAATAATCGATTGGTTGAATGTAAGAAAATCAATCACCTATGATCATATAATTGTAAAGAAAAAAAAACGTTCATTTAAACTGAAGAGGTCATTGAGGGTGACAATGACATCAAGTCAAACAAAACAAAGAAAAGAAAAGAAAAAAACAATAACAAGGAGAGATACTGAGGAAAGTAAAAGGCAGTCTCACAATGGGCTGGTATAAAGCCATTAACAAACTATTGGTTTATGATTATTTGATAAAAAAATCAAATAACTTAAAATAACTGTCAATTACATAAAAGCCCTAAACTTTGCAGTTCTGCCACACACATTAATAGATGAAATAAAATTATTGAAAGCAACATTTAAAAAAAACTGCAAAATAGTGATGATTAACATAATTGACCGTTAATAAATACAGTGACTTAAAACAATTACTTGTAGAGATCCAAATGTATAAAACCAAAGTTCTGAAGTAGCCAAAAGGTATAAGAGTGTTGATTTGGTTCCAGGAGAAAGATGCTGTAGGGCGAGTCTGATACAAACCCTCTGAGAGGCGAAGCACTCTTGACAGATAATGCGGTAGCTTTCCAGTCGGGGGCTTCAAAAGATACCAGTAAATATCACATCTTTCATTAAGGGGTAAACCTGCCCAACCTTATCATATGAAATAAAATGATGTGTACCATAACTGTCAGGGCAGAGTGAAAGACAGCGTCCAGAGGATGGAGACTTGGAGAGGATGCGGCCCATTGTCCAAGACTGACATGAAAACTGCCCTGGAAAAAAAAAACCTTTTCCTACAAAACAGATGATTTTATTTGTGTAGAAGTTGCCAATTTTCCGTTTCAGTCCACTAACAAAATTATCTCCAGTATGTGGTGGTTTGCTGGTTTTGCTGGTGGTTTTCCTTCAAAAAATGCTTAGCTGCTTCTCTTTGTCATTTATGATAGTAAACAAAGAGTCCTTTGGTCCTATGTTTTTTAGCATGGGATGTTGTTAAGTATCCCATATAATAATTTAAAATTAGATCTGTCTTTTCTCTCTTGAGGTATTTCCATTTGTTATCCAAACGGACAGCGGCTCCTTCAACATGGATGACAACTGGATGTCGGTATCGGAGAACATCAGCATGTCTCCCACCCCCATTCACAAAAGCTCCAGCAATATCTCAGCCGCGCCGATGCCCTTCGACGTGATAACTGCCGTCATCTACACCATCGTCTTCATCGTGGGTCTTCTGGGTAACACGTTGGCCATCTATGTGGTGGTTCGCTATGCCAAGATGAAGACAGTAACCAACATGTACATCCTCAATCTAGCCCTGGCGGATGAACTCTACATCCTGGGAATTCCCTTCCTTGGCACTAACAGTGTGCTTTCCTACTGGCCATTTGGTGATTTCCTCTGTAAAGTGTGTATGACCATTGATACCATGAGCCAGTTCGCCTCCACCTTTTGCCTGACGGTCATGAGCATCGATCGCTACCTGGCTGTGGTTCATCCTATTCGCAGTGCCAAATGGAGGAAGCCGCAGGTGGCCAAGATTTCCAATGCCATGGTGTGGGTTGTGTCCTTTCTGATTGTGCTGCCAGTCACGATCTACTCGGGTGTGCAGGAGGAGTTCAACACCTGCAACATAACCTGGCCTGAACCGCAAGAATTGTGGTCCATTGTCTTCATCCTGTATACATCTATCCTGAGCTTCTTCGGTCCTCTGCTTGTCATCTGCGTCTGCTACCTGCTCATTGTCATCAAGGTAATGCGACAGAGGAAACTCTGAGAGGCCTCTGATTTCTATTGGTGTCTAAGTCAATCTTTTGAATTGTCCAATTTTCCAATTTTCCTGCCCTTGTAATCTCGTAAAACTTTGTCAATATACCATCTCACTTTCAGGTGAGGTCGGCAGGCATGCGCGCAGGCCGGACTAAGCGCCGCAAGTCGGAGCGCAAGGTGACGCGCATGGTGGTGATCATCGTGTTTGTGTTTGTCATTTGTTGGCTGCCTTTCTTCACTTCTAACATTGTCAACCTGATTCACACCATCCCCGAGGCCAACACCACCATCTACTTCTCCCTGGTCATCCTCACCTACGTCAACTCCTGTGCCAACCCGGTCCTCTATGGCTTCCTCTCAGACAACTTCAAGCAGAGCTTCCAGAAGGTGCTCTGCATCCACAAACCGAATTGTGTCGGGGCTACAGACCAGCTGGGAGCTAGGAAGAAGGCCCCCGTGGACAACCACAATCCTGTCTTCACACCCAGAAGTCATGCACGGAATGGGCAAATTCAGAGCATTGAGGTATTGTTCGAACAATATTCATGTGATCCATGTAATTCCTGACGTGCGTTCTTCTTAATTACAACATTTAACTGCAGGTACCGTCAGCCAGTTTCAAATTTCAGCTTCTGATACATGGAATAGTTTATATTTCTGAAACAAAGATTTAGACTCGACTCCTGGCCCCCATCCCGAAGCCAGAGGGCAATACTTTAATATTGAATTTTACACACAAGGACGGAAAGTGAGAGATGGGATAATATTATACTTTAGGACCGGAACCAAACCAAATCTACCCTGTACATGTGGATGAGCGCCATCAGCAGCATCTCCCAAATGTCCTCCTTTATCCTGCTTCAAAATGCGCCCTCCAGATATAAAGCCCACCACGAAGTGGTCTGTCATCAGTGATGTTGTTTCTCATTCTGTCCTTACTGTATCCCTGATCTCTGTGTCTGTTGTGTTGTTTCAGCAGTCTGCGCAGGTGGAGGCTATTGGGAATCTTGACAGCGAGCTTTTAACTTAAAACACAGTGGTGAATGGACAGCAATCACTATGAGTTTTCAAGCTGACCCTTCATGTGCTAGTGTGCTACCACGTGGGACCTTTACTCTCGGACCTTGTATTGATAGGTTTTTCTTTTTTTTTTGTATTGTTGCTGATTCTTCTGTGACTGGGACATTTAAGGAGAAGACCAGTGGACCAAAGTAGTGTGAGAAGACTACGCGGACCAGTCATCACAGAGCCCGGCGTTTCTGTTTGTTATTTACGTCTTTGTACTGTAGCTAGGTGGGCAGCATTGTTCGAAGCATAATTTTATGTAACGATGTACAATCTCAGTACAATAACAGTATAGAGTCGTCATGAGATGTTAAAACGCTGTAAATTCTCAAATAACTTTATTGAGACTTTTATTTTGAAACGGGCTCATGCTGGAGACAGGCATTTTCTTGTTTAATTTGTAGCTGTGATAAGCTGTGAAAATGAAACGGCACAGCCAGGTGGATTCATCTCTTCTCCTCGCGCGTGCTGGAGTGGACACCGGATGGCGACACAAAGGAGCCGCATACTTTATTATCATGTCCTGACTCACCGTTTGGCTGCTTGACTGTGAGCTTTGACATTTGATGCCGACATTACTCGGAAGTTGCTGGACAACACTGTGGCATCTCCGAAGCCGCAACTTAAGCTGTTAACAATGGTATGATCAGTTTGAGCTTCACTGAAATACTGTCCAGTAAGACAGACCTGTGGATACCTTAGAGGAAATATTTATGTTAGAGACACTGTGAATTTCAGAATAGTAGGTCATTTTAAATATGGGGTCTTGAGACAGCCCCACACCAAAATAAACAGTAACTTGGGTGTTCTTTTTAAGAATCAATCATAAATATTAATAAACGATCAAGTCTGCTTTGCATGCTGATATGTGCCTGCACGAAACAAAGCTGTTGTGTGCACATCTATATCCACTAACAGACAGAAGATGCTTATAGTAGCTGTGATTTGTCACGTTTTGCCAGGTTGATGTTTCAGACTGAAGCACTTTATCATTATTTCATTTCAAAAGAGAACAATGGCAGCTTCACGCTTGAATGTCTCTCCATGTAAAACGATGTGGCTTCATTACTATGATTTCTGTAAATGAGGTCAAAGCAGTTTTATTGCAAAAAAAAGAGGGAACAAGAAGTAAAAGTGTTGTTTTCTTTGGATAATAATTCAGATCACTGAAACAGATTTGGATGTATTATATGATATGACTTAAAATGGCTTGCCACGAAAACAATAATTTACATAGAAATCTGAAAAGTTGTCGGCAAAATGAAGCGAGACCGTTCAGAGTTTCCCTGTGAGCCGACTTTTTATTGTTGTTAATGGTGGTGGGGTTTTATTTGTTTTTGTTTTGTTCCCAGATCCATGATCTAGAAACCCTTTCACTGTCAGTTTAATAAATGCAACCATATCAAAACTCAAAGTGTCAAGTGTTTTTATTTGTTCGTTTCTTTAATAGTCTATCTTGCAACAATGTCATGTGCACTTTGAAATAATTATTGGTCATTTTAATCTTTACATTTTTTTCGTGCCAAAATAGAAAGGCTCCCACAAGCGGTGCGAGGTGGAAGGATTGCAGCAACCAGTAACTCTTTCAGTTTACGTGTGAAATACAAAAAGTGTGATCCAAGTGAAAAACCGACATAATTCTTTAATCTGACTGTAACTGCTTCAAATTAATACATATTACAAATGAGCTGATTCGCATTTCATTGCACCTTGTGTAGGAGTACGTAAGAAGATTATCCAGCTGAAAACTATACACAATTAAACAAAGAGAAGAAGTGGTTAATAAAACCTTCTTGCATAATAACCACCATTAATACATGGCAAATTTTAGGTCAATTAAACTGAAGTATTACTAAACAATGAAAAACATTATAAACCGATTATTACATAATTGTTTATAGTTATTTTTATTGCAACTGTATATTCTACTGATGTTTGCAGTGTGTGTCAGAATTGAATGTGTACGTTGTGTTTACTGTTGTGACAACGTCTATGCTGCCCTCTTGACAAGTAGATTTTAGTCTCAAAAAGGCTTTTACCTGCAGAATATCTTTACATGGAATTGTGCAGCACCCCGGTACCGTACATCCCTCACAGGATTCGCTGCTGACTCTGGACCAGGTGTGTCTTAGGTAGTATACTCGATCTCCTCTCCATGAGAATGTTCATCCTTTGCTGCTATGTCCACTGCTTTATGTCTTCCCTCATTTTTCTTCCATATTTATTGGCCCTTATTGCACGTCTGTTTACTGAAAACCTGTTCTTGTGACTGGGCGTGGGGGTAGAAACACTCTCCGTGCCTTCTGCCGCTTCAGGTTACCTTGGTGTTTACAGTCATGCTGCTTTTGTTCCATCGATGTCAATGTCAAGCAAAAGATCCAGTAGTATTATCAAACAGAGAAAACAGCACATTTTTTCCAGAACAGTGTTTTTTATCCTCTCACCGTTCGGTGAAAGAATGGAAATTGAAATATAAACAGAAATATGCACATGAAATAAAAAATGTGCTGCACGAACCCACATACATCCACTTGTTCTACATTTTCCTCATTGACCCACATTGTGACTTAGTAAGAAACTGATCTTGTATATCAGCAAATCTCAGAGGTGCTTTTATGTCATGGCAGAAATGGCAGTGATTTTCCTCTCCCATTAACTTGTAATGGAATAAATCATTCTACAGCAGCACAGATCTGTATCAGTCCCTTGTACTGTACATAGCTGCTCCATGCTCTAGGCAGTTTTTGACTTTGGTTTTGGAAGGTCTAAAGCTCTGCAGTTTACAACACAGAAGGCATATTTCATCTCACATTGTCCCGAAAGACTACAAGAAAAAAAACTCCAGTTATTTGTTGCCAAATTAGCAGCGTGGCTCAAAGGGAGACTGCAGGTCATGGTGACTGATGGAGACAGTGGAAGCCGTCTCTAGGCTTGTTTTGGTAGAGTTGCTGGCTTGTCTGTTTGTATAACAGAAGACGGTACATGTAAAAGAAGCACACAACACAACCATCCTCATAAAAGTTGAGAAACTGTCTAAAGCATTGACAGAAAAAAATGCAGCAACGTTTGTCAATCCCCCTGTTGTATTCATTTACTCTTTTGCCTCCATTTAGTTTTGATATTATGACATTTGAACAATGCAAAGAGTTAAACAATGACCTGGGAAACTTGACAATATCATGCTTATTGATTGTCCACCCACAACTCATGAAAGTTGGAAGAGTGGGCTGGTTCTCATTAGTTGTAGTTCTGGTACATTTGGTGCTGCAGGCAAGACTACATCCCCAGTGATCTTTCCCGAACCTATGATTTATTTACACCAAGGTTTGCATGGCCTCTAAATGAAATATACAGGCGAACGAGGACTCACTGGACAGCCCAAGTGGAGGACAGCTTTAGACCCAACTTGCACAATAACGTGATGTAGGATAATAATTCATAATGTGCCGGATATTTTTAAAATCAACGAAAACAGCATTAAACAAAGAAGCTTTTTGGCCTGTATGCCGCGGCCAGCATTTCCATCGATCTGTAAATACATTAACACATTGCCCACTTGGGGAAGGCTGATGTGGCAATTAACCAGACGTACATTCACCAACCAGTTTAAAGTCTTCTCTTTTGTAAAACCACAAAATATTATTTGAAAACACTTCAGACAAAGCATAAATTTGACCTTCGTGTCCAATTAAGTCCAAGGTCTTCTTTGCCTCTTGATGTACGAAGCCCTAATGGACTCATAACTGACTGCAGAAGGACAGAAACGACCCCCTGGCACTTCACATTTGGGAAGAATAGATGTTGTGCTAGGCACTTTTCAACAAACTACCGCACAGAGCAACAATGAGCCCAGACCATACTTGAAAACAACTTCAACGAGTGACACAAAGGTCAGATTTATGCTTTTTGGGAAATTTGTTCAATAATACTTTTGAGTTTTCCAAGTGAAAGACTTTAAGGGTGAAGCCTGACTGGTTGAGTTGTCAGATCTGCATCTGGTCAACTACCTCTGTTAAAGAGCAGCTAACCGCTGCTTCCCTGAACTGTAGGACTGTCTGTCAGAACGGGCCTCTCTCACAGGCAGGCCTCTTTCACGCCTGCTGATTAATCATCTCATTTTGGCACTGAAGAACATGCACAGTTTATTTCTTTTGCAGGTAATGGCTGAGGATGAATACAGATCTCTCCAAAACTCTCTTTCATTTCATCACCTCAGTCCCAGTGTGAAGGTTCCAGATGTGCCCCACTGTTTTTGCAAAAGCAGTGACAATATCACAGCCTGTATGCAGGTCAATGACAGCCTGACGTACTGCGGAGTTGTCCATTCCCCCCTCTTTTGTTTATTTGAGCTATTTTTGCAGTTTTCCAGACATACAATCAGCAAGTCATTATCTTCAGGGACACATTTACCACTGCTTCTTGTGTGACCTCTCTCCTAAAGCTTCCCCATTTTTTCAGGACGCTGTCCATTTCACCCCTTAAATGTAGCCGTAATTGACTTTGTGAAGCAAATCAAATTAATTACTTTGCAAATCATATCTGGTTTCCATTATAGTTATCCCTATCAGCAGTTCTGCCTTTTTACTTGTCTTGTTGAAACCATTTCCTGTCATAAAGATCGTTAAACACCAAAAGATTAAAATATAATTTGTTAAATGTGAAAAATGATTTATGATGATGCAGTGCTGATGAGGTTTATTCTCATGAAAAAGATCATAGTTTAGGTTCTGGTAGTCGATGCAACTGAGACATCACTAATACAAATGAGAGATGAGGGCCTTTTATCACAATGCTTTTAATCTCTCTTCACTGTGAGATGAGCACGAGAATTATCTTTAATTGAGACTGAGTAGAAAAGGGCATCATGAGGATACCACTTACTCTCAATACCTCATGAAGTTGCTTCATTTTAAGTCAATTGCATTCATGAGTGTGATTTAATTATTTTTGCATTAAGTGGTCGTGTTCGCGCAACCAGGAAATCAATCTGATTCTTTTTAAGTGGAAGATTGCGTTGAGCGTGGGGCGAGTGTTTGTCATCAGTGTTCTCGAGCTGCCGGGAAGAAAAAAAAATCAGACAACAGGAAGCTGGCTGAACCTGGCTCTATGGACACACAAGATGTGTTTGTTGACACACCGAGAGGAGGTGGAGGGTGAGCATCTCTCTAAATAAACTGCATGTCAGTCTCTGTAGTGACCACGAAGAAAGGAATCCAAGCATCCATGGCCGTGGCGGTGAAAGAGATGTTGCGAGTCACTGACATCTGAAAGGCAGGAAGTGAACTGTTAAAAGTTTTAGTTCCACATTCAAAAGAGTATGCAGTCCGTATGTGAGGCAAGGATAAAACAAACTATTACTTCTTGTAAATCCTTCAAACAAAAATTAGCTCATATACATCAGGGGGGGCACATTATTTTCATTAAACACTGACAATTGTTTAGTAAAACATTGCTTATGTTTGTGATCAATACTTTAGACAGTTTTCTTCCCTCAGGTGACATTCGCCGCTCCTTCTCACACAACCTGACATTCAGAAAAACATTTATAATTAGTACACAAAAGCTGAGGCGAGGCTAATTACTGCGGGGGCACATGGCTGCCAGTCCTTCTAGGAATCTATTATTCATCAACAGAAAATAATGCCTTTCTTTCCAACCTTTATAACATCTTTACAATAGTAAACATTAATAATTGAATTGGTCTTTGCTGTTGAAACTTCATTTTTGATCCTCAGCCATCCATTAAAAGTACCTACAGGCATCAGGGAAGGTGTGCTTCATTAAAAGCAAGCCTATCAACAACACCCTTTCTATTGTTTGAATGAGTTTGACCGAGATGTCGCTGACGTGAAAATGGATATTGCACACTGAATAGAGTACGGGGAACCTGGAGAAGTAGTTTGATAAATCACAGCAGTGCTCCTTACACCTTACGACGCAAACAAGTTCTCTCTTTTAAATCTGTGTTGCATTGCAGCAATACAAAATGCCAGTCACGGCCCAACCCGAAGCTGAAACGGTGTATAGTTTTCAAGTTCAGATAAAAGCCACAAACGCTTTCTCTTGTGCGTTTCAGCTGCAAATGTCCATGCGTGAAGAGCGAGGAGCACTGATGGGACCAGAGGGAAGAGACGGAGGAGCGAGCTGCCCTGTGTGGCTAATTAAAGCTGAGAGCTGTGCCCTTCTCCACCCCACAGTGTCTTCTCCTCCCTCTGCCTCTGTCTATTTCAATAATGTATACAAGATAGTGGCTCCACAACACTAAACCCAAGACATAATATGCAGGCAGCCACTCAGTTAGTCAGAACACTCTGAAAAACAAGATGTCCGTGCCTACTTTGTCATTCAACATCACCTGAACACTCTCTACTTCCATTTCTCCTTTTGAAAGAAGGGTCATTTTTAAGCAACATTGTGTAAGGAAATTGCCAGCTGCTCTACAAGTCTGGTATGAAGCAGAAATATAGTAGATTTTGGACCGCTAGAGTTTTCCAGTTATGATGATTTTTGCTCTCATTTTCTCCATTTGCATCAGTCTATATCATAGCGTGTGGTTCAAGGAGACAAAGTGGCCTTTTCCTCACACAGGTTTCTTTTTTCAGCTAGGCCGATTTGATATTTTGGCAACTCTGTAAAACTGAATACACCACAGTGGGAGGAGAAGCGCAGCAGGGAGGGCATCGGTGTGTCAGTAGCAATTAAACCTGGTGAAGAGCATTTGGCAAAGAGTGTGTGAGCGGCACGTATGAAAGAGTCCAAAAGCTTAGAAAACCATTGTTGTGGACGATGCATTGGATAGTTTGACGCATTAACTAAGTGATGAGGTGATTAAACCTGGAGCTTATACATAATATAGTCTCTGGATGCTGTGTGTGTCCTGTGTGTTTGTTGACTCATGCAGACATTTAGGTGAAGCTGTGATGGAGACTAAACTTGGACTTTCCCCTGGGGACGCTCCCCTGATGGCAGCCACTGTCTTCTTCGATATAAACACAGGGCCGCTGAGCCAAATACCAGCCAGCGCTGTTAAACAAGCATTACTATATGTGTGTGTGTGGGAGTAAGATTCTGACAGATGACTGACAAATCCATCCATTACCTCCAGGAAGAAAAGGTCACAGCATCACCACAGCCTCCCATCTGTTTCTCTTTACATTGGCAGGCATTCACTTCACGAAACTCCCCTCTCGCATCCAGGAGCTGTCAATCAATGAAGCTCAGCTTCCCCCCCGACAACTGGGAGATGTGAAGGGGTGAGTTTTATGTGCGTAACACATAGAAAGAGTGCAGAGAATAAAAACCCCATCTATCTCAGTGTGTCTCCCTGCATCTTGCTCTGAACCTCACAGAGTTTCCCAGTACAACTTTGAGATTCAGTGTCTGAGGTTCTGAGTCCACTGTGTACTGGACTGCAGCTATCCACTGCACCCCCATGCAAATTTAATGTAATGTGCGCCCTCTGGTTGGGGCTGAAACTACCAGCTTGAATGAATTAAGCTGACAAACCTTTCACAAACAATTCATCAGTCTATGAAATGCCATAAAATGTCTGTAGTCGGTTTCCCAGATCCAGAGTGACATAATTGCAAGTCTTCCCCTTTGTCCGACCAAAAGTCCAAACGTCAAAAATCAGCCCAGTCGCTGGAATAAAATGAGGATAAAAAAATCTGAATAAAAATCCTGCAAACCAAAGATATATGTATTTATAGATCATTTATCTTATCTCACTGTTAAACAATGAAATGCTTTATATTATATTTATTAAGCAGTTGTAAAGGCTAATAAACATCAGTAGCAACTTTACAGTGAAGCCTAATACCATTTATTGATGATGGCTATAATAAAATGCTACCGACTAATCTTTGCAGCTCCACTGCTGCTTATTCCTCCTGAGACAAAACATGGTCAACTGGGTTTGTCATATTTTCAGCAACAGAGGTCAAGAAAAAGCTATTGTTCTTCAGGACATGCTCACCTCACACCAAGCTGGAAATAGAACAAACAGCCAGCAGGAACCACAACAACATAAAACGCTGTTGTCTCTGCTCAAATCGAATTCACTGAAGTTCCCACATGAGAAGGATGAGCCTTCCCGGCCTGACTGACTGGAAACTGATCCATTAATTGAAACAGTCATCAAGATTAGACCGTCTACCAGCAGGTGGGCGTACGAGGGGAAAAAATAGCGAGCGTGATGGTACTCCAGAGAAGACAAACACTGATTGGCTTGCGTGTGTTTCCCCGGAGGAGCTGGTGGAGGAAATGATGCTCTGAGCTGATGGAGTCATCGCTGTGGACAGGAAGATCTGTGGGATAGCAGAGCGGTAATAAACTGAGATTAGCTGTTTGTGTTTCATTGCAGTAAAGCTGTGAGCTCTGACTGGATCTGACATGTATAGCCCATCAAGGATGAATGAAGGGAAGAGCGAGCTTTACATTTTGCAAATCGTCCTCCTCAACCTATGATGCTCAACAACAAACTGGATATAGTAGTTAGTGTCATGACCCTTTGCCTATTAAAAAGTCCCCACGGTTGCAGATCGACAAGCGCTTTATCTGTGATCGGTCATTCGCTAATCAGCCTCTTCTCAGTCTGCAACACCTTTGTCAAGTCTGATTGTATGACCTCCGCCTCCCTGACAGTGACACCACTCCCCCAATTGGCGAAACATTTACAAAACAAAACGAGAGTATGAACAGAAATGGCTCACACAGTCAGTATTTAAAAAATGTGGCTGGAATCAATCTGTTAACAATGAGTTGTTTTACCTTTATGCTCCAGAAACCAGGCTTACCTGTTCCTGAGCTGGTTATCTGAGCATCAAGGTAGAAATGATAGCAAACAAAGAGCTCATGTGAATGCTTTCAAAATAAATACAATAAGTAAACAGAAGCCATCACAAAATTACTAATACCATTATTATTACTAATATTATTTCATTACTATTATTATTGTTATCATTATTATTATTATTACTATCATTATTATCATTACTGGTACTATTATTAGTACCAGTTGACGGCACTGTATTTATTAAGGTAGGCTATTTGCAAACATGCTGATACTGATGTCAGTTAGTTACATCTGCACTGATTAAATACAGTTTTTTAGCACACAATGTCGTGAATTCCGAGTAAAAATACTGCCATTGTGAACAGTTTTGTCCACGCTCATTTATCAAATTACCAAGTGTTAGAATTAAATTATACGTTATTATATTTTTATTATATTGAATAACTTTTAATTAAATACACTTAAGTCAGCTATCAAGGCGCTATCATCTTTAATAATTATTTATATAATAAATCCGGTCAAACCTTTCAGAATAAGAGTAATATACGAGTGCGAAATGTATATATTTTCAAAATAAAAGTGCCTCGATAGTTAACCTAAGTGTATATAGACTCACAGGTGGTCACTGCCCTCCAGTGGTCACAGTGGTGAACAGCAACGCTGCCTGAAATCAAAGAATGATCAATGATCAATTAAAGGTTGTTATGACCCGTTACGAATGAACATCACCGGTTAATGGTGAGTAGTGCATCTAACATAATAAGCACTTGTCTCCGGACCAGGAGTTACTAACCCTAATTAAGGATTTAATTAGTGTCAATTAATTTTGATTTGGTCAAATCCTCCATCCTGTCTGCAGATCAACAAACAGTCATCTCAGGGTCTAAAGGTTCAGAAAGGTTTAAATTAATGTCACTATTGAATCAATAGGATTTAAGCCTTAATCAAGGATTTATAATGATAAAGGACCACAGGCACTAGGCTATATATGACAGTATATGTGGTGCGTATTTGCTTTGGTGTCGTCTTCTTTAGTTTTTAGGACATTTTTTTACCCTTTCCTCCCACCCAGGGGCAGTGTTGAACCGCTTTGGATCCTCTGTCTGTGCCCTGAATATTTCAGTTTGCTCACAGAAACAAACAGGTATCCTGACCGGAGGGAGGTGGTGCTATTGCGCACAACGCGCTAACCCTGCACAAACTACAGTATAACTGCATGCATATTCACCGCACAGTTGTTGTGGATTAAGGTCCGATGAGAGGTGAGCTCTGTGGATCATTCGGACATCAACACGCCTGCGGTAACTGCGATGATGCGCTGTTAAAGTCTGTGCGCGCTGCCAGGGATCAGTTTTGGAGTCGCCAGCAGTGCGCGACACAAGACACACGATCTGGAGGACTGGTCGCATCATCGTTTTCTCAAACTTTTACTTTGCTGCCCTCCGTTGCATGTGTTTTCTACAGTGGGATATCTTTTCCTAAAGTGCATTTGGAGCTGTTTACATCGTGTTCTGTGTGTTTCTCTAATATGGGGGAAAGCGTGCTCATCGGGCAGATATGTTTTCGCTCTGTGGAAGTTTAGCCCTGCGCCCGCTCTCCTAAACTCTCATCTTTGCATTCTAATCATCACACTTGGACCGAACACTGCAAAGAGGTTTTTTTTAAAAAAAAAAATAAAAAAACGACGGTGGGAAATGACCAGCGAGCTGAAACCACGGCTTTGTCTCATGCTAAAAGGGGAGACCGGGTATGGATTTCACTTGCATGGAGAGAAAGGGAAGAGCGGACAGTTCATCCGCAAAGTGGAGCCCGGCTCCCCTGCAGAAGCGTCGGGGCTGCGCGCTGGGGACCGTGTGGTGGCAGTGAACGGCGCTAACGTGGAGAAGGAGACACACCACCAGGCAAGTAGATGTGCATTCATATATGTGCTTGTACCTTGCAGGATGAGCGTATATCAACAGGTCGCACCGTCTGGTGCGTCCTGACACAGTGTGGCCACCTTCCTCCTGGCGTGATGCCTTGGAAACTTTGCCCTGACAGTTTGCCCACATGAATCCATTTTTATTAATAACCCTCTTTTGCTACAGCTGATGTCACATGAGTAATTTCATGAGACAAACCTACAGAGCCTCCTCTTGCACTGATAAAGGACTTCAGGTAGGCTGAGAAGACTGTTCCAGAAATCCACTCCTCTCCTTGTGACAATCAGAGACTCCCTGCTGAATGTTTACACGTTCTGTCCTGTAAATGCCAAGAGCTCTCTAAATACAAATCAGCCTGTGTAAAATACAACACTGACAAACTGTCTCTACCTCTGTTTGCATGAGGTTTTGTGTCACTCTGACACAGCAGGCTCAGATAATCAGGTTCCCAAGCTCGCAGACACAGAGGAGCATCAGCACAGACGACCTTTGTGTACATCAGGTTTCTGCTCAGAGAGAGAAAAAAAAAAAAAGCAAACCTGTTGATTATTGAGTTTCTTCTGCCATGGTGTCTTTGATCCTGGTTAACTCAAAGGGCAGAGGGCATCACATCCCTGCTTCGTGCCTTGTGTTGTCAGATAATGATGTATACCAGCATCTGAACTGAGAGGCCCCATCTGATAAAACCTCTACTCTGCCTATCATGAGAGAGAGAGAGCTGTGTTTCTACTCTTACTCACCTCAATCTAACGATCATTTTATAAGGTGTGATTATATTCTTGATTATGTGCATTTAAAAGAAAACGGTGACAAGTACCATCACAGTTTACTATCACCTATCATTTCATCGAATGTCTGTTTCGTCTGACAGCCGAACCAAAGGTGTCTAGTTTTCTGTCAGTTCAGGAGATGTTAAGAGAAGCAACGGACGTCCACAGTTCAAATCTTTCACATTATATCATGTAACATCGACATCGATCAGTGTTTGACACTGCACATCCATCACATGTCTAAGAAAACCATCAATGTGTTAAAAATGCTCAAGCACAGACTCTAATTCGCTTAACATTCTCTCTGGTGCATCTGGACTAGTCTTTCTTGCTCATTGACACGTATGTAATCAAACAGACCATTAAATCACAACCAAGTGTCATGCCATCCTATCCCGTCCTTCAGGTGGTACAGCGGATCAAAGCCTTGGACAATGAGACCAGGTTGCTGGTGGTGGACCAAGAGACGCACGAAAGTCTGCGCAGCCTGCGCCTTACAGCCACAGAGGAGATGGCCGTCATCGGGGCCGGGCCTCCTTCCTCCTCCTCTCCACCGGCCTCCCCCTCCCCTCCTCCGTCCTCAGTCCCATCCTCCCCTTGCAAGAAACGGGAGAATGGCTCGGTGTCCAAGCAGCCGGTCACACTGAGCGGCCAGGTGCAGAAGCCCACCAGGAGGTCACCTTCTAAGGCTGCGAAGAAGGTAAGCTGGCCCCTGATCCCAGACAGGACATGTGTGATCAAGAGTAATAACGACAGCTGTGCTACCATCATGACCTTTTATCATTTTCTTCTTACTGTGAGGACTGTGCACTCTGGTATATTCTTACAACACCTAGATTGAACAGTGTGGGCTAACATCTAATTTGGCTTTCTGTAATGCTTTTTGTAAGGAGTATTGAACTATTATGTTCAATTTTAAATGTTATCTTTTGACAACATTGTGTTCGCTGTCTGGCCAGGTTTAAGCACAAAAACCACTTGGTTAGAGTCAGGTGAAGATCATGGTTTGTCTTAACTGCTTTTGTCGCCACAAAAACTGCCGAGAAATGTCCCAATGTCCTGTTACAATATTCACTAATTTGAATATTACAAATGGTGAAACGCCATCTCGAACAGTGGTCTCTGGCTGTTCAGCTGTCACGCCGCGACCATCCCCTCCACCTCCCAACATAAAAGTCCCCTCATGCACAAGTGAGGAAAAGGTGATTCGAAATGTATCGTAGAAATGTCAATGTGCTCCATGTGGCATTTTATCATAGCGACTTGGCTACCCCGCCTCAAACAACTAATATCTGTTATAAATATGTGTTATATAGATTCCCTCTCGTCTGCACAGTAAATATGAAGCAGCAGCAGCCAGTAAACTTAGCATAGCATAAAGACTGGAAACAGCTAGCCTGGTTCTGCCAATCATTTTACGTGCACCTCTAAAGATAATTAAAACATCTTCTTTTTTTAAACATTACAAAAATCTAGCTTTAAAAATCCCTGCTGGAAAAAAAAGCATAGACCAACACCAAAACCAGCACCAAAACACAACATGCTGGTCTTGGTGGTGACCAGTCACTAGCAAGACCAGCATATGTTGTGTTTTGGTGCTGGTCTATGCTGTTTTTTCCAGCAGGAATGACAAGTTGTGGTTTTGTAGTGGCTTATGTGGGAATATTTCTTGGCTTGGCGTTTGCAGTCACCCCCTGGAATCCTGTCCAGGTGCTAGTAGGTGGATTTTTTCAAACTTTAGAACACAGCCGATGTCGCTGTTCCCCTGCTTGTAGTTGTTATGCTAAGCTAAGCTAACTAGCAGCTGGCTGTAGCTACATATTTAGCATAAAAGTGGCATCAATCGTCGCACTTTTTTTTTTTAAATGTCTAACCATCCTTTTAAGACATGAGGTTTCATCTTGTTGCAACTGAACTGAACTGTTGGTAATATGAAGTTCGCTCGGTGTGAACGAGATGACAAGGCCTCACCAACGCGCCTCCTCCTTAGTAGGCCAACAAGTAGCCAGCTTTAGCCTAACAACACAAGCTGTCTCAGACACTTGCAGTAAACAAAGCATTCTTAGAGACCTGTCAAGTCCCAAACACAAGAGTTAAAAATACTCAACGTATTAGCCAACAGATTGCGGTGAGTCAACCCTTTGAACAGACTCCTCTCAGCTCAGAGTCATGCTTTCACCCCGGACTTGTTTTCTTGCTGCTTTACCAGTTTTAGATTAGATTAGTAGATGTCATGCAAGTTTCCATCCTGCTCTGCAGCCTTTCATGCATGTGTGTCCGTCTCTAAATGTGTGCGGTTGTGTCTGTGTCCCGAGGGAAGAACATGGCTAGCTGAAAGCATTCCAGATGTTGATTTAGGGGTCAAAGAGGGCCAGAGAGGTCAGAGGGACTGAGCCGTCAGATGTTAGGAATCTGGCGCTGGACAACGCAGTGACTCTGCAGAACAGGAAGTCTGCAGAAATCGTCAAAACTAGATGAATAAATGCTTTTCTATTACAGATGTTGCACTTATTGTGAAATGATATTCCAGAGGGTTGTTTTTTTTCTTCAGGTCATTCACATCTCGTCTTCCTGTGTTTATTTACACACGCTCTTTGTCACAGTTGGTTGCCCAGAGCTCAGTGGTCACTTGATACATTTTTTGTTTTTTTTGTTTTTTTTTATTCACTGTTTGATTATTCCATGTCGACATTGGAAAACAGGATGTGTTTCCTCCCTGCTCTGTCTCTCCTGGAACGCAGCGATCTGATCAGCTTTGGTTTCACATGGTCCCTCACAGCGAGACGAGGCCGCTCCACTTCTGCTTTCTGCATTTACACAACATGTGTTTTCACTTAGCTTTGTCCTGCCAATATGCGAGCGGCACTTAGGCACTGCTCCTAAAGGGCAGTGACAGGGCCAATCAGTTAAAATCCTAATGTGTGTGTGTCTTTGTTTCGGCTCTCGCTTTTGTGACCTGTGGAGAGTAATCCCAGGGCTTGGAGGGGTCAGATTGGCCCCGCTGCGGCTCAGGAAATGCTTAGAGGTCTCTCGTTTCTCTCTGACTTTAATGACTCTAATGAAAGAATGGAAAGAAGGTTTAGCAAGATGAGCCAAAAGGCATTAGCAGTGCAAAAGCAGGAAAATTGGAGGACAATGTATGAGCTGCTGTAGGAACATTGATTTGACCATAAATTGCCTCCTGTTCGAACTAGGACATTGCAACCTTCCTTTAACACCGGACTGGGACTTTGATCATCTGCAAAGAGTTGGATGTCTCTGTCTTTCTGTTAGATCTCAAAGGAAGCATTAACATGCAGACTCAGTTTTGACACTGCACACTGATACAGCATTATGTCTGGTGTGTAGTAGCCATTCGTCCATGTTGCTCCAAGGAGCTTTGGCAATCAATACAGTGTAATCAGGACAAAAAGCAGAGGGGGAAACAGACTGACCCATGCTGATACCATCAATCAACAAGTGACCAATTGTTGCGCCAGGACGAAAAATTCATCCAAGTTCCTTGTCCTGGTGTCCGTCTGTTTTTCACAGCTGGAAAAGTCGACACAGTTTGCTGTGAGATGTTTCGTTTCGCTCATTCTGATCAGTTGGAGAGCGAGACTGCTGAGCGCAGCACATTACTTCTCACATTTTTGTTCTCTAGAAAAAGCAGGAGAAAAAGAATGGGGGAGAGACAGAGAGCAGACAGCATTTGGACTGAAGGAAACCCAGGAATGAGAACAGCCAATAACAACCTTGAAGATTTGTTGGAAGGAGTTTCAGGAAGTGGGCCCCCCTCAGTGGGGAGTGTGGAGTCACACAGTGAGGCGGGGGGGCTGTTGAAGAGATCTCATAGGACTTGGCAATGCCTTTGCATATGCCATGTCTCTGTGAGCTATATGTTTCCAATAGTTTGCCCTCTGCTGAGGATAGTAAGAAAGAAAACTATAAACATCCGACCACCAGGCTGATGAGCAATAGGATTAACTGGGAAGCACATCACGGGTCATACTGTTTCATTCTGCAGTGCTTCCATGACATTTCACTTTGAGCAGATTGGATTTGAAAATTGAATTTGACTACAGAGCAAAGGGTTTCCAACTGTGAGACATGCCTCTTCAGGGGAACATTCTGAAGCAAATATGCTGCCTTAAGTGAAAGGGACAGTTATTTAGTTGTAGTTTGGTCCGCTTGTCAACATTTTCAAGAGTTGGAGCAACAGCAGCAGTTGAGACATATGGTCATGGAGCTCATGGAGGCATGTGGTTACTGCAGTTTGCATCACAATGCAGACTATGCTTTTGAGTTGTAACTCAAATCTGGACACACAGACATGGTACAAAAATGTTTTGATTAAAGGTGACATGCACTTCCTCAAAAATATCATTATCACTGATGATGACCATTTAAAAAGTCCATAAATCCAGGTCGAAATAATAGAAAAGATGTTTCTTATAACTCCCGAACTTGCCTTAGAATTGCCACATTTTAAAGTTTTCTTCTAAAGTATTATAGTGATAGCTGTTCTGTATATCCATGTGTACATTTCAAACAGGTGCTGCTAATAGCTAATTCAGCATACTTTAAATGGGCCCAATTTGCTGTAATTCAGTTGTCAGTTGTCTCAGTTTAAGGGCCCACAGTGTCAAAACGCTGCTAGACGGGGAATATGAAGATGTTGGAAATACTGTGGTGGAATCGAATGCCAAATAGTGTCAGCAAAACTTGAGGAAGTTTTACAGTTTGTTTTCTTTCCCCTCTCCTCGCTGTCAAAGCAGCAGGAATCTCTGCAGCTACAGATTGCAGTGTAAGGCCCTGAAGGATTCACAGCAGAGACGCTCCACACACACAATCATGAGCATGCACGGGGTCACAGTTAGAGACACGTAGACATTAACCTTTTCTGAAACTATAATCACTTGCACATTTGTGCAGTAAATAGCTCCATTCAGGGTCTTGTGTGTTTGTGTGTGAGTTCCCCAGGTTACATGACACTGCCTGTATTTTCGCTTAGTTTTATGACCACTCATCCCCCAGATTTCTTTTTTGTTTGCCTCTGTGTGTGTGTGCGTGTGTGTGTGTGTGTGTGTGTGTGTGTGTGTGTGTGTGTGTGTGTGTGTGTGTGTGTCTGTGTACCCTCTTGGGTCTACTTGCAATATGCAGTTCGTATAGAAACATTGTGCCCTCATGCTCTCCATTGTCAACAATGGAGAGCATGAGGGCACGTCAACATCGTCAACAAAAGCCATTTCCTTTTAATTTGCTCATTTATTCACCAAGGTCTCCGGCAAAACACTGGATTACAGTTGAGTCATCTTAGGCTGTTAGAAACTCAATTTTCAGGCACTAATAGGACGTTAATGTTGACCGTGACCGACAGTAAATTACACAGCCTTAATTAAGCCTGGCAAGGGAAGGGGGCTTGTGTGTAGCTAAAAGCTGTTTTGTTGTTGCAGTTGGGTCTGAAGGCTCAGGGGTCAACCCTGTAGCTTATTTTGACCATTGCTCCAAAAAATTAAGTCAGCCTATTGTATTCTTAAATGCACAGTATGTCATTCCAGCCGCCCAGGGGCCTTCAAATCAAAACAAAACCAAAAGACGTATTTCGATGTTGTGAAGCAGCGGGATCATGGGAGTTGTCATCTGCATCTTTATTGCCGCAGTCATTGTCGATGAAAATCTTAAGTGACTCAAAAATGTTCACGGAGGAGGTAATGCTTTAAACTTTTATGCCTGTTATGTTGAGTCTCGTCCACCAACTTCCCTCCTCCGTCTCTGATGTTTTATCTAAGAGAGGGGACAAAGGGGATATATACTAGTGACAGGCAACCAAATAGAATGCACTCGCCCTGAATAAAATTACAGACCTCTCAGCAACTCACATTTTGACATGTGAGTTGCTGGTGGAAAAAACAAAAAACAAGATAGCATGTAGATCAGTGCATTTTCTCCTTGAAAACAACTGAAGAACCGAAGAGGCCTCTTGGATGAAAGATGAAGCGTCTTCAAGAAACTGAAACAAGTCCAGTTGCCTTCGATACATCACCTAGATCATTTGAAGACATTTCATCCTGCTTTCAGTCCAGCTTTCTCTGACAAGAAAGTAGTAATTGTGTCAAATTGAGACATGAGCTCAGCAGCAGTCTCTCTCTTAACTATCATCTCTCAAACAATTTTCTCGCTCAGTCATTTCCGTGGAGGCACATTGGTAGCCAGCAGACAGCATCAAACACATTAAACAGAAAAAAAAAATGAGTGATAGCTCGGGTCTGTCTGTGCCTGCTCCCCTGGGAGAAAGGCAGAGACATTTCAAGGACAAGAACATTATGATGCCGGGTTGATATATATCTCTTACCTCAACACACACCTGAGGTGTCAGGGCTCTGTCGCCCTGCCTGTTTTCTCCCCTTAGCACACACACATGCACTGAAGTGGTTCATGTGGGTGTGTCATTACAAGGGAAGCTCAAGATAAAGTGTCAGGTGTCACTTTCCCACCAGAGGCTTTTTTTAACTCGATGACAGACAAGCACAAAAAATGTACCTGCAAAAAAAAAAAAATGGTCTTTCCGTTTTGTTTTTAGTAGTGAAAACTGTTTTTCTCCATCTTGCAGTTTAATGAATTGAACATCTTTGGATTTTGGACCAATGCTGGGAGAAACAATGGTGACATCATTTGATTACATCACAGTTGATTCTAAAATATTGTGACAGGCACTTTTCAACATTTTCTGATGTCTCACAGACGAATGATTGTGAAACTAATCAGCAGATTGATCATGAGTGGAAATATTGGTCACATACAAAATTACACATTAAATTGATCTGCTACAGAATGGCTATATATTTCAGCCAAACTAACAATTTTCCCTTCATTGTGAGCAGAATTTGCATCCCTGCGTCTTTTTTGTGTGTGTGCTTGTTGCTGACATCGCACGCAACGCACGGGCTGGCTGCCCATTTAATGCATGTTAACTGAATATCTTGTCAACACATGAGGAGGAAAACAGGCTATGTGTCAACACGTAACAGATATTATGCCTTGCAGACGGACTGAAAGACATGGCAGCATAGAGACAGACATGCTCCTGGCTTGTTTTATGGAAGTGGTCACATTTTGAGAGAGATATTGTCTCTGGTTTTCTCCTCTCCAGCCTCCCCCTGGCCTGAATTTTCCCTCTCGGTTGGTGGTGAGACCTCCACCGTACGTACACACACACACATTGTGGTCTTTTGTTGTTGTTCTTTCCAGTCCCGCCGCACTCCTGCTTGGTGTAACACCGGACTTGTTAGGAAGTACACGGAAAGTTGTTGCTATGGTAACAGCCAGCATCAGGATCAGTGCGCTGGAAAGACACACGTGGAAAATTCTGGCAAGGTGAAACATTTATGTGAAGTGTGAGAGAAAGGTGAATACAGACAAAGAGGAAAGGGCACAGGACACCATGTCCATTATGAGTTTGACCTTTATTGAAAGTTTCCTTCGGAGCTCATGATAAGGTTCAAGTCAGGGCGGCTATGGCTCAGGGGTAGAGCCAGCGTCTTATTAGTGGAAGGTCACTGGTTTGAGTCCCCTGGTCCGCACAGTGTCCTTGGTCAAGATAATGACTATCGATAACTATAGATAATAACTGCTGATGTGCTGGTCAGCACCTTGCACAGCATACACCATCAGTGTATGAATGTATGAGTTGCAGTTGTCGCTTTGGACAAAAGCATCCGCTAAATGCCCTGAAATGTAAATGCAAGTCAGTCAGATAGAGAACAGCATGAGTCAGTCGCAGTAGCCCAGATGATCCCAGCTGTGAACAGAACTTTGTGTTCTAATAAACTTCACTGCATCGTGTGTAGGATGTGCAGGGTCCTGTTATCATCTGTTCCCTATAGAGAACACACACACACACATCTGTTAAACCAGTTACAGAGAGGGGAGGGGTGTGTGTTTGTGGAGGTGGTCTATGTGTGTCGTTGCACAGTCAAGAATGTAATACAGCTGTGTGTGATGTATAAAGATTCATGATATATTGCGTTATGCACTCACACCACCGGTACAAGTTTATGTGCACATTTGCGCTCGGCTATGGGAGGACACACGTGTCACAGGCGGTGAAACCTCAACAAACAGATTTCCAGCTAAACACCCGCTGAGATTAAACAAGTCAAACATGGAGATGAAGTGCGCAAGAGAGAACGGTTTTCACTAAATTCTCCCCCCAGAGAACTACAGAATACTCACGCATGTGCATCTTTGCAGTATTTGAGAGGAAGAGATCTGCGTGAGAACAACATGGACTGAGAGCCCAGTTGTACAGGGTCGGGGCAGGAGGTCTGGGGGGGTCAGGCTTAAATAAACACAAATAGTAGCATTCGTGACCTGTGAGAGAGAGCAACAGAAGAGATGTCTTTGCTGACAGTAAACAGGAGAAAAATGAGACGTTCTGTAGCAGTCATGAACGCTGTGAACGTGCCGCATCGGACATGTGTTGGAGACACAGCTCTTTACGCTGACTTACAGCTCTAAATAGACCCACAACAGCAGCAGACATCATTTCTCATCTCTGTCTCAGTTTGTCCTCCGTCTCTTGCAGATGTCGTGAAGATGTTGACTGTCATGGCGATGCAAACCACAGTAATTTCTTCATTGGAACATTATCTATTCAATGTCTCTCTGGTTTGCGGATCTTGGGCTGCCGTTAGCACAACAATCATCTCTGGCCATTAATTTCTAATGGCACGAAACGAGATGATGGCTCAGGCCAGGCTCCCTGACATCTCCTCCTTGTCCTGTTCCCAACTCAGTTTCTCGTTTTGCCCTGGATAATAGGAAAAAGATGTCCCCTGTCAGCTCTAATGTAACAGCACACAGCACAGGAGTCGTCTGGAGGTAGTCAGCATTTCAGCCTGTGTGATCATCTGCGCTCCATTTCTGCCTGCCTCCCAGACGTGCTGGAGGGGGGTTGCGCATATCTGAGCTTGTTCCTTGTTGCTTTGTAAAAACTAGACGTTTGAGGTTGTGCGTGCAGAACAGTAGCTGTACAGTCGAGGATGATGTGGGAGCATGGAAACAATGTCAAGTGTTTCCTTTTGGCAGACAGAAGGCATTTCATTTGGTTAACATTTATTTAACCTGTCATCAACGGACAAAAGTTTCCCATTTTACACAAAGAGAATATTTAGGCCTTTTCTCGGAATATCAGACGAAATACGAGTGTTTGCATAGATTTGTTTTTAAAGTGACTGAACCTTGGTGAGAGTGAGTCAGTAATCCTCTACCAACATCTGGAGCCAGTGTTCAAGAGAAAACCCCCACCCCCCCTTTTAAATACCAACTGCGTTACATCAAGACGCAGGGGTTTGGATTCTGTGCGTGTGTCTGTGTGTGTGTTGGAGCGAGAGTAAACCAAATTCCTGGAGTAAAAGCACGGCCTGCAGGACGTGGAAGGGTCACAACTAGGGACGGAGGGTGTGTGTGTGCGTCTGGGGGATTAAGGAACAGAAAGGCTTGAATTAGTAAGTTAATGTAGGAGGGACATGAACAATCGAGTGTATTGTATTTAATGTGTGTGTGAGAGAGTGTGTGTGTGAGTGTGAGCACAGCTGTGTGTCTCCATGTATTATCTCTGCATGCAGAGCTGATAATATATTCAAACGCTGCCCTTGTTAAACCAGAAGATGTTGACCTGACTGTCTCTCTGTGGATGTAGTTGGACTTGGACAACAAATATGATTCTTTTACATGGACAGCAAATCAAGTCTATGGCCCAATCCCAGTACAGCCCTCGCGCCTACCACTTAGCCCTACCCCTTTCTCTTTTGCACGTTCTTGTCTAGAGGCAGGTTGTCCAGATTATTGTTGAGATAGAGAGGTAGAGTGAGCATGGCCCTCCAAACTGACGGTTTTCATATTGAAAAAACACGTCAAATCGAGGGTTATGGGAACTCTCTGCTATTAGCTGTCAGTTATACCACTCCACTTGTATCAGTGCAGACTGGCAGGTTAGAGGTACAGGTTGCTAATGTTAGTCCCATAAAGCAATGCTTACGTTAGCAGTTGGTAACTGCAGGGTTTGCAGGGTGCCTGTGCTTTCCTATCTCCATCATATAAACTGTAAATGACCTTGTAATCATACCAGGATGGCCACAGTGAAAGATGCTATATTGGAAATGTCCAGTCATACCGTAAACCCCATCAACATCAACGGATGACATATGAGCGGTGTCCCATTTCATATGGGGAGATTGCATTACCCTTTCTAACTCTGTTGTGAAGAGCAAGGGGTTTACTCAAGAACGACTAGTAGGGGTTAAACCTTGAAGTGGGATCAGGGTTTACATTCAATATAGTAGATCATAGTATCTTGATTTGTCATCTAAGAGACAAGCTATGAGCTGTCAACAGTGCTGCTGGTTTATCTCCTACCTTTCGCAGTATAGCGCTTCTTAACTGTGGAGTTCCTCAAGGCTCCATTCTAGGTCCCCCTTTCTTGTATATAAGCTTGCACTTGGCAAAATGTTACAGACTCTTGACATTTCTTTTCATTTTTATGCCAATGACACACCACTTAATGTATCCGTCAAGTCAGGAACAACCTTAATTAGGTGTGTAATAGCTTCCGCCAATACATTTGGAGGAAGCTATTTACTTATTACTCTTGAAGCAGTGCGTGGTCTGGCTCCATCATACACCTGTGAGCTTTTGTGTAGACATGTACCTGCACTCAAATGATACAGAGTGATCTTGTTACCTCGTTGACTCAAAACAAATGTATACAACGTTACATTCCTAAATTTCTTGGACTTTCTGTGTCATGGAAAAGTCCTCCTCAAATGAAGTTCATTATTATCCCCCAAACCATAATTATACATATTGTGAAGTTGTAACATTTCTTTACTGAACGCCTCCCGTCCACAAATTGTAAATCTTGTAACCGAGAAGCTTGACCCAAATCTTCAGCATTATTTATAGATTGCACTACTTTTGTATAGCCCTTACTGGGTCAGAATATAGGAAAACAGGCCTGCCAACTTTCAATCATCTGGGACTGATATTTAAAATCCTTTTTCAAGATCATTAACACTCGTATTTGGTCAGTTTGGTCTGGAGCTTTTGGATTTTGGGGCCTTTCCCAAAAAAATAGCGTCAGTGAACATTACACTACCTCTGCTTCTTTATTGGTGTTTTTTTTCAATCGCATCTTTTAAGTATCAGTTGTTGGATGTGGGAATATCAGTGGAGCGTAGGTCGGCTGTAGCCAGGCCGAGGATCGATCTATGCGCTGCCCACTCAGCGTCATCGCCAACAAATACGAAAGAGACAGATAGAGAAAAGAAGAGAAACAAAAACAGAGAGAAATTCATCATTGCTAGACCTCTTTATTCTTTGACAGAGAAGTCCTTCAAAGCAGTGAAGAGAGCCTTGCAAAAGGTGTGTAGTTTCTGTATTTGTGACCAGCGAGCTCACAGTTGTAACAACTGAGCTGTTTCACAGGTCTATCCATGTGTTGTTATTCTCTCTCCTGCCCATTTCTCCCACTGTCAGCCCCTTCACATGTTCAGTTTGAGTGTCTCACATCTGTGAGTGCAGCAGTACATTCCCACACATCGATCCACGCAGTGTTCAGACACACTTTGAGTAACACACTCAGGCATTCGTTCCTAGGGGCCCTCTGGCCTTGCTGTGCTCCGCTCAGTTCGCACTTGGATCAGTTTAATTGCAGCCATCAGAGTAGATGTGATAGCAATTCTGTAGATGCTTGAGTAACTTGACTCAACTGGAAGGGGAGGCTAAGTTTGTATGGGTGTGAGGTGAGGTTGGTGTGCATTAAAGTATGAGAGAGGATGCGTCTCAGGAGACAGGAATCCTCGCTAATTCATTCATAATGCCTTGGAAAGTGGAGAGAAGAATTTATATCCATCTGCTGCACACACAAACACACACACACAGATACATAAATCTATTGGCCTGGTGACATCTGTGAGGCCTCTGGTACAGTGCATGTGTGTGTCTCGATGATGTCACAAGTCTTAACCACTCTGGGGCCCAGAGGTTTTAAATCAGGGGTGGGGAACCTCCGGCCCCCGGGCCATATACGGCCCGCGAGACAGTTTGGTCCGGCCCGCGAGGCAATCCGTAAATACGTTCACAAAAAATTAATTCAGGAAAAATTATTTCAAATGTGCAATTAAATGCCCCCGGGGCGGGTGTCCATCTTTCCGGGCCATGACCAAGGTCATTGAACACAACATCAGCGTAACTGTCATCGCGTGTGATCTCATCGCGTCGTGTCCTCAGTGATTGACAGGTGACAACAACAAGAGGAGACTCGCGTTGGCTAAAACGGGAGATGGCGAGTAAGAAAAGAAAAGTTGGTGCAGAGTGTCGCTCTTTCAAAGATAAATAGACGAATGAATTCTTCTTTGGTTTGTGGGGACACTCCGGCAGTAATGAAAACTCAAACTTTGAGCGTCATTATATCGCAAAACATGCAAAACTGGATGCGTTAAAAGGACAAGTGCGCGTGGATAAAGTTGCCACTCTCCGAGTTTGATTGGCCAGCAAGCAGTTTTATCCAAACCGCGAGCAGACCAGGACAACGTGACTCAGGCTTGCTTCGTCGTAGTGAGTGAGCTAAAAGAAGCTGAAACTTCATGCCGAAGGTGAATTTGTGCCTCGTTGCCGCTGTGGAGCTGCGCACGCCAGAAAAAAATCAAGCTGTTCCAAAGTGTCAGTTTGTCTCGGAGAACCGTCTCAGATCGGATTACTGGCATGGCACAAGACACTGAGAAATCATTTAAGGATTCTGCAAGAGATTTCCAGTTTTTCTTTTCAAAACTGACTCTTGCAAAGACTCGGCTCCGCTCAAGACCGACTGATCCAAACCTGGACAACCAGCTGAGAGCAGCATCGTCATCACTGCCACCTGACATCAGACATCTCACCGAGGAGAAGCACTTCCGGCCATCGCATTATATTAGGTCACACTGATATGATAATGATACTGATAAGTAAGTTTTCCACCTCAGATTGGCAGCAGACAACCTCATAATGTACCTCTAATCATTTCAGAACATTCTGATGTGAAAATAAACAAATACGTCCCTCTCAAATCACTTGAAAAATGACATTGGAGCTATATTCAGTCTGCCTTAAAAAAAAAAAAAAACTCCCTGTATCCACTCAACAATTTCTCCTCAGATTGACAGTAGACAACCTTATATAAGACAGCTCAGATCTGTCATTTTCGAGTAATTTAAAGCTGATATATGAGATTTGAGAGCGCTGATTTTTTTTAATTTTTATTTCACATCAGAATGCTCTGAAATGATTTTAGGTACATTATAGGTTATCTACAGCTTAAACTGCTAAACATCAGTGAATATAAAAACCAACAGGAATAGACAATTAATTGTATTAAAACACTAAGATACAGTGTATCATAGTGTTTTAATCCAATTAATTGAAATTAAAAATCCTAGAGGAAACTGACACTGAGATGGATGAAATTAAAATTGGCTAAAACATTAATTAATAGTCATGATATTTATGTTATTGCAATGAAGTTTAAAACAGCCATAAAATTATGTTGTGAGCTGCTTACCTTTAAAAAAAAAAAAAAAAAAGTCATGGCCCCTGAGAGACGGTATGAAAATTGAAATGGTCCTCGATAGGAAAAAGGTTCCCCACCCCTGTTTTAAATACAGGCTCATAAAGAGCCGGAAATGCTGATTATTTTATTTATTAATGAAATGTCACAGTGTCAAAGAGTCCAAGGTGACGTCTTTAAATGAGTCTTACTGATATTGGATGAAAGAAGCAGATATAGATTTCTGATAATGTTGTTACATAATAAAAGAACAATCAACCACAACACAGATCCTTTATTTTGGGGTGTTTTTTTATGACAAAGTATATTGAGTAGGACATTTAACAGTGTAAAAATGAACTTGTCAGTGTTGTGTAATAAAGATACTGTTTCTAAATGCCCTTAAAGCTAGCTCTCTGTGCTGAAATCACTTACTAATCAGCCATGAAGTTGTCCCACAGGAGAAGCTGTTGAATACTCGATATTGTGAAAAACATTGCACATGATGACAGATATCGCGATTATGTCTCATTTCGGCCCACGTCCAGCCAATGTACAGTAGTATTGATATATCTGCAATATGATGATATTGTCGAATTTTACAGGCCAAATCCAAAAATATATTCTATTTAACATCACAGAAGACAAGAAAATCTGTAAATACTTCCATTTGAGATGATGGACTCAGCCTACAAAAAGTCACTTTTTGATTGACTGAACACCTATTTTATATACACATATTTGATACTAATCCAAAAACCTCACCACCACCTCATTCTACTCTTCGCATTCTCCGTCACACTCTTCTCTCGCTCTCTCTTACTCTTAATTCCTAACCGAGGGACGAGGGATATCTGGCACAGACTGATAACAGGGGTGTGGACACGCACACACACACACACACACGCCTGCAAAAACATGACATCACCAACAACATCAACTGCTTTTTCGATCACACACAGATACAGATAGAGGGAAAAACTGACAAGAACTCATATGGAAGTGAAAACATCTAATGATCGGTTAGAGGAGAAGTGGAGGAGAAAATAGCTGCATTCACCTTCCAAAGCTCACACCTCTACTCTGTGACACACACACACATATCTGCTGAGTGTGTCAGCGTCGCCAGCAGCCCACACAATTTAAATTGACATTTAAATGCAAATAGGCAGAAATGTTGTATTCTGCAGCCAGTGTGTTGTAACATGAGGCAAGATAAGAGATGAGATAGGGGGGGGCGGCAGAAAGTCAAAATGAGTTCAAGAATTTGGGCAGAAAAGACGACATGAAATACCATGACATGGACGATGAGAGCATGCTACGCAACATAAACAGGAGATTAAGGAAGAATGGAGTGAAAAAAGATAGTGAGCGACAGATGGAGAAAGTGTATGCGAGGGGTTTAAACCACCTGTTGGTTTGCCTCTCTGTCTGTCTTTGCATAGTTCTGTGACCTCCTCCTGATATGCTCTGACCGTGAGAATGAAACACACAGAGGCATGTGTGGAAATACTGTTATTGTGCAGGCTGAGACAGCTGACCAAAACCGTCCTGATGGATTGATATAGGGAAGAACCCGTTGATGGGATCTGGACCCCGGCATCGGATATTACTTCTGACTGTTTGTTTGTCTACATCACTGCTTTTGATCCTGCAGTGTCCACCAGCATGAAACAGGTCCAGGAAAATTCAATTAACATCATACAGCAGGTTCTCATGGAAACTAAACCTGAGCTGTCCTGTACATAATGTGTTGCCAAAGCACTCATGGCATCAAGAGTCCCAAAAATGAAAAACTGACTTAGTTATGGTCCTGTGCGGTCTTAAATATGGTTGTTAGCTCACACAGCCGTCTGAAGCTATTGATAGGAAAATACAGCAAGGGACAAAAACAAGATTTGGCCTTAAACATGTGATTCATACTGAAACTTTGATGCAGCATGTTGTGTGGATCCTTAGTAACACTATCTCGCTAGTTCCACGCACAGCCTGTTAAAAGCCACAGCTGACCTGAGAACAGACAGAGCCAAGACATGCCAGCAACAACAAGGCATATTTGATTGGATTTGAGGCAGTTAACAGCACAATCGTAGTCGTAGTCGTAGTCGTAGTCGTAATTTTTACATTTATTCTTCTGCATGTGGGCTAGAAGAGCAACCTCTGTGCAAATTGCATAGCACATTTTTACACATTTCATTGCTGACACAGTGTATTTTATCTACAGGGTTCTTCAGTTTTACTCCCTATTTCATTGCTTTACTGTAAGATCTATGTCTTGATCTACTTCTCAAGTGTGTTGTTTGGGTCATGGAGACAAAATGTCTGATGTTTTTGATTGTGTACTTTGTCCTCCTGTAATGATTTTACACTCAGTAAGGGAGTTCAACCTCAAAACACTCAAGGGACAGAGACATGTTCATGTGCAGAGTGGTGCAATGTCCAGTGTGACATTTCTCTCAAAGGACAAAAATGTGTTTAATGTCATGTCTTTAAAATCTTTAAAATATAGACTTCTTTATAGCATGAACTGACTCTTCGGAGGGTTGTGGGGCGGCAGAGTGTGATCATGTCTGCATCAAAGATATTGCTTTCTGTCGATATTTGTATATTAAGTCAAGCTTCACATCCATCATGATCCAAGCCTGCGCTCAGCGATAGTTCGGCCTCCGGTAACGACACCCTTCACAATATGTTTACGCTCAAGCGTTTTGCAGCGGATTGCAGCTTCAGCCCCGCAGCTCTTCAGTCAGTCTGACAGTCGAGCTCCAGGCACCTTGAACAGCTGGTATATGACAACACGCGTCAACATCCATGCCTGCGTCATCAGCTATTTGGGTCAGTGCTGCAAAAGTACAAAGAATTTTACAAGCAGCTCATTATTACATTTTCCCTCAGCATAACGATGCAACTGCTGGCTAATTAATTGCATTTTGCTCTCTCTTCAGCGGCATTCATGGTGAATGCAGGAGAGTGAATACAATCTTCCTCTCCACACAGTCCAGCAGCCTCATTTGTTGTATCCCTATCATTGATTTTTCACTCTTTGATCTTTGTAGAATAGAAATGTTGCCTCTGCCCATTTGAAGTCAGCTCACATCTATAAACAGAAATTGTTATGTTCTTCAGCTCTTCTTGAATAAAATACCCCTCCAGCACATAGCTGCATGGAGACTGGCAGTAAAATAAAGGCATGACGTTGGCCTTTACATCATGAAGAAGTTTGTCAACGCCGCACAGACACATTAGTGCTGATGACTGAGTGCTGCATGAAAATCTGACTCTGGGGCATTGTGACGGCACAGCACGTTGAGTCATTATAAACTGTGACTCGTGACAAGTTCAGCTCCTGACTTTTACAGAATGTCACCCTGTTTACTCTCCTACTGGCCTTCTCTCTTTTAATTGTTTGTTTATTCTTGCTGTTTGGGAAATTTCCCTTGTCACTTTCCAGCATCAAGTTACACGAGAAGATTGATGACATTCACATATTTGTGCTCAAAGGAAGCAAAATTGGCCCTCTAGTCCTTTTATTGCTCAGTTATTTGCACATTATGTCTCGTTTGTTTAACAAAGACAAAAACAGAAGTGGAAAAATGACTGCATTCTATAGAGTGGACTATATTTTTGCCAGGCAAATGGCAGAGATAAGATAGTAAATAATTTGGAAGGCGGTGATGATGGATGAATAGGTTATACACGGAACTTTCTGAAGCCAGGGTTTGTGTCCCGCGTGAAACCAAAAATCTACGTTGAAATATTATTTTAGACTTGTTTACTTGTTACTGTCACCTGTTTTTGTTATTGTCACTTCATAGTTGAAGTTAGCTGGTTAGGTTTAGGCAACAAATCTACTTGTTAAGTTTTGAAAAAGGTCATCGTTTGGGTTAAAACAGACCTTCTCACACCTTAATCACATTCTTTCTGGCAATCTCAAGGACACCTTGCGGCAACGAGAACTAGCCCATTACAGCACCATATGGGGGGATAAGGCAGAAGACTCTTTGTAACAAAATAACACTTTCCAGCAAAGAAATAGTCGACCACATGACCCTTGGTAAAACAGCTCATCATTACTTAATCATTATGCTAAGCTAAGCTAACCAGCTGCAAACTATTCCTTTAATCCACTGAATGTGTGTATAATAGCAGGGGCTCGACTTTGCATCTTGAACCTGTGGTGTTCTGGCGAGTACAGTACAGTATGACAGTATGTTCATGCCTAACACAGTGTATCAGTTTTCCAATCTGATCATGTTTCTCCTTGGCTCTTGCTCCTTACTTGACCCATCCTTTTTTTTCCCAGAGGCCCATTCACTGCTGTTTCTTTACTCCTCCGTCTCCTTCACTCACTCCTGAGTTATGATCTCAGGAAACACTTAAACAGCAAGTAACACACACACACACACGCATACAGACACACACAGTGCAGCAATGCAGGGGACATTGTAAACAGATCTCAGCAGGTCTTGTCCTGATAGAGCAGTGCTAGACACACAAACACACACACAGCTAACCTTCGTATCACGGCGCTGTTACGCAACACACCACAGCAACAGTGGGGAAAAAAACTGTTGGTTATCGAGATCTCGTGTTCTCATGTTCCCTCTGCTCTCTCTGGTGCTGCTCTTCTTCCTGTCCTCCACATGCTTATCCTCTCCTCCTCAGTTGGCCCTTATTCTCTCTCTGTTGATGAGTCCAAATCTCTTCCGTTGCTGACTCCTGTCACTTTTTTTTTCCAATTCTCTGTCCTTCATTTTCATTTTTACAAGCTCCAAATCCCTCTCTTCCTCTCCCCAGCTGCCTGTCATTTCCCGTCCCACTCATTTTCTTCACCGCTTGAGCAACACTCTTAAAGCAGCTGCATGTGGGGCAGCAGACCCAAACACATATAGGAACACGCTAGCAGTTTGAGGGTAGAGCTGCATGGTCAGAGTGTCTGACACAAAGCAATTTTCTTAATTTGGAAAAGGCCTTTTAAATGATCCTCATGTGGCCTTTGCTAACGCTTGAAAAGCAATGACGCCTGTGCACCACGCTGTCACGCGAACACAGAGCAGTGTCAGCACAAATAAAGCTGAAACCATGAATCTGAGAAAAGATATGCTTGTAGGCCATGTCTTTCTCTCAGCTAATGTTAAAAACTCAAAGAAAACCCCACCTCTCCTCTGTAACAGATGGAACTGGCTTTACTCGTTCCACTGCTGTCCTCACGGCAACCGGTTGCCAACCATGACATCAGCAAAAGACTGACATGCTACTGTTGTTTGTACTCCACCAGCGTCATGCAACATCAGCGATGTTTCCATTCAGTGCACCGTGTTTAATGAGATTTTATCGGTGTCATAGATGAACTCTGGCTTCAGGCCAAGAGGACGTAGGCTTTTCTGCTGCCCCCAGTAAACATCCCTTTGTGGACATTTTAACCATCTTGTCAATCTGGATGCAGCAATGTGATCTACAGGGTGTAAATCAAGATTGCTCAGTGTTCAGATTACATATATACCAGCAAGCATGTGACAGGATTTTTTTTTTTTTTTAAGCGTGTTTTAAAGCATCAGACACTGCAGTCAAGTGTACCATCACTTAGTTCAGCACATTGACTGTCAATTAACCCATCAAACGATCTATCTGTCCTTCTTCTTGGTAAGTGTTGATACTGCTGTCAACAGTAAGCAGAGCAGGGATTAGCAAAATTCTTGTAATTTTTTTCAACAATGGGTCAGAAAACGACAGCAGGCCATCACTAACTGTTCATCTGTAGCTGGCTGGCATAAGCTAATGCTAACACTGCCTGCCGTTGACTTTTAGCTGATTTGTTTCTACCAGTGCCATGGTTATAAGTCCAGATCATCTCTCAATTATTTCTTATAAAGACAGCGAGTAATGAAGATCCCTGAAGACAACTGTCAAATTCAGCAACACTGAGCGCAAGAAAAATATCCCTAAACACACAATAAAGTATATCATATCGTGACATTCCCAGATCAGTCTCACTGAAGCTTCAAACCCTCAGAACAGTGATTAATGACCTATTGATTTGAGTCATGTGCTAAAAAGTGAGACAGCTGTCAGTGTTCCGGGTTTATAGGGATACATTTGAATGTGTCCTCCTACCTGATCAGTTCTTTACTGCAGCAGAAGTCTGTTTTCAACACTGTAGGCTTATGGTAATTTCTGCATAACAAGCCCAGCTGGAAAACAGACTGTTGATTCCAGTGGAACGTTTCCAAGCTGGGAAAAAAAAAAAAACATTAACAAACTGGGATGAAATTTTTAGCTCATGAAAGAACTCTGGTCGAGTGATGGAAAGTCATATAAAAAAATTCATCAGGGCCATGGAACAGAAACCAGTGAATGTGCTTTGAGTTTAACTATAGACTGGATTTCCCCTCAAAAGTGGTTTGACACAATGCTTTCTTGTTTGTTTATCCTGCCGTCCATTCACTGTCAGATTTCTCATTTATTCTATATATGCTTGTTTTAAGGTCTTCCTTTACTTTACTTGAAGTCAGTACAGTAGATGCACATACAGTAATTGTAGTAAGGTACTGTATGCTGACATGCTTCAGACCTTCAGACCTTCAGGCCACATCTGCATTCAGCAAACCAGACTCAGCAGGAAAATGCATACTTTCGAATCGGGGTTGAAAGGAAACTTGACCTCCTGATCTAAGAATGGGGATATTAGGTTAACGATAATCCCCTATGGGAAGCGTGCAAGTGAAAGCGATGTTGAAATATGCCTTACACGCACGCACACACAGGATTTGAAGATTCTTTGTAACAACTCAGTACACACAAACACACACACATGCATGCATGCTCAGCCACATTTGAGCCAGCAGTGAGCCAGTGATCCTTGGCTGTGAAAGGGTTAACAGCGGTCACGATCCATCCATCACAGTAGGCCACCGCTCAATTATTCAGCAAGCTGCGATCCAGTTTCATCATCTGCCATCGTCACTGCCAGCGGTCGCATAGAGAGGGAAATATACACATGTGCACAGATAGACACGCAAATTAAACATGTAAATTGGTCTCACACATGCAGTCAAGGACACATGGAGACACGCCAACACTGCTGACTTAAGTCAAACTTAGTTATCTTCTGAATAGTTGTCTAATCAGAAAAATCCCACACAAAAAAACACTAAACTTGGTCAAATATCAGATGTCAGAATCACATATCACAATATGTCTGATCAAAGATTCAATATTGATACTGCATCAATATTGGAGGGATGGTACTTTCACAAACACTAACCCAGTGATATAATAAAGAATCATCAGTCATGTGTGATGTAATTATCAGGTGGGTAAAGGCAAATGTTACAACAAGTAGAACAGTCTGGTAAGTTCAGAAAGCAGGAAAAGACAACACTGATCGTCATCGTGATATAATGATATCCAAAATCTCAGACCATATGTAGTCTCACATCACAGTAACTATATATATATATATATATATATATATATATATATATATATATATATATATATATATATGTATAGTATAAGTATTGACCAGCCCTTATTTCCAGGTCAAATGATTCTCAATGGTCACAGGTATTTATCGGCTTCAGTTCCAATTAGCAGCAATGGAAACAAACACAATCATCTACATACAAATGTCGCCCCCTCCCACTTTTTCCAGTACGATGCTGTTAAGCATGTTGACACTAAATAGTGTCCCATCCTTCGATGTCAAGCAGCGCACAAACATCGTTCAGTCTGCGTTAAGTTTGAAAGAGAGGCAGAAGCAAAAGATTTAATAAAGTGACCACCGTAACATCGTTAGTGGTCTCCATGTTGCCTTCTACTGCTCACACAAACGCAGCTAATGGCAGCGGCAAACAAGTCAGTCACCTACTTTCAGCGGCTTACCAACGTTGAACTCTTCATTGTAGTCTAGTGTTCCTCCCTGTGTTTAAACCTGATGCCATTTTGCACCAAAATGACGGTTTATGTGCAATTTTTTTTTAAACAGTATTGAAGAGTCATTTGACCTGGGAATGAATGCAGGTTGTACCTTTTTCCCACTGAAGACAAAAGTTGGATGTTAAATGCCAAGAGATGATATTATGATACACATTGGCACAAAGGGGCCGGAGATTAGTGAAAGATGATTCCATGTGAATTTTTATACATTTCACGTCGGAATAGGAAAGGCAACATAATCACAATCAAATCTAATGTAATCTGAGTTGCGTAACCCAACCGCAGAGTCGAACATCGTACAGCGCTGTCTCCCCCACACGTAGTCCGGCAGAAACAAAGGCCGATTGTGACGGGAAACTGAAGGAATTCATCGGATGGCACTCGTCCCTCTGACAGCACATCCTCTCAGTGCGCTGCAGTCGGACGCTGAGGTCAGGACATGTGTGAGTGTTGTGCTGGGGCATCAAGCTCTGTAATGTTCTGCCGTGGGCGTGAAATATTCTATAGTGTTGTCCTTATAGAAATGTGCCCTGTTTTATTGCAGAATTTTCCGCATGAACTAGCCGTATGGGGAAAAACACGCTAATTGCGTGTTTTTCCCAGCAGTTCCCGCTGCGTCTCCTCCCATTGGAACCTTTGGAGAAAATGTCCGATGCTGATAACTGACTGCTTTCCTGCTTACGAACTAGATTGCTGACATCAGGGGAAAATCTACATCTCATTTCTGTCTCTCTCTCTCTCTCTCACTCTCTCTCTGTCTCATCAAAATATTTTTCACAAAAACCATGAAGTTCTCAACACCCACAATTCAAACAAACACGGTGACCGCATTCCATTTGATGGCCTCTCGGTTTGGAGAAGTTGTGTGGCAACTCAAACCCTCTCTGGCTCACAACTTTGGAACCAGGAGTCTCGGTCCTTATATACTTTCCCACACAAGTTAGACATCTGCATCCACCCACCACCAGTAATCAGAAAAAACGACGCACGCAGGGTCACGTTGTCACCCTCGGTCTCTGACACTTGTGCACAATTAAGCCTGTACAATTCAAACCCGCGGCACTAAATGACGAAATCAATGCGCACTAACGTCAAAGACTCCAGCTTTAAGAGATGGCACGGGCCCCAGGGGGTGATTAGCGGGGTGCGGACATGCATTGAAAGGCAGTCAGAGGTTAGATTGGCAGACACTTGCGTCTCCCCCACATAATGACTCCCAGCTGTGCTACTCTCTCTGTTTATGTTAGAGGAGTTCCACTGCGAACTCTTTTCCTCCCCGTCGTCGTCTAACTGGAAACGTCTGTCATCTCGATTTTTTTTTCTTTTTTTTTTTTCTACACGGCTCTGCCTCTCTGTTTATCTGTTTATCAAGTCTGCTGCGTTTCTCCGCATACTCTCAACATGACTGTTTCTTTTCGTGAACTCTCTTTCTCAGTCTCTCTCGCTGCATCTCATTTTCTGTCCCTCCCACGCACAATCTCCCTCCTTGCTTGTTCCCTCTCTCCTCGCTCTCTGTCTGCCATTTTTCTCCTTTCGCCCAGATCCCAGGATGCTAATACATTCGATTGTAGGTGTATTTTTCTCTCTCCCTAGCACTTCCTCTCCAGCCAGGAAAAGGAGGATCTGCAGGGACTCATGAGAGTTGTTGTTACTCTTCCTCTGTCCCTCTCCTTCCTCCTCAGGGCGAGCTGCCCAGATCACAGCTACCCTAAAGAATTCAGAGTTATTTTTTTACAGTTGAGTGGCAGAAAGCAGAGGTGCTGTTGTAAAGACGTAGTTCTTAAGCTGCTTCTGCAATAATACGTTATAGACAGTTTTTAAAAAGCTGGCATCCTCCTTTTCTGTCAGAATAAATCAGAAACCATCTTCTTCTCTCTGTGCACTGTAGTACCTTTGTCTCTCTCTCTCTCTCTCTCTCTCTCTCTCTCTCTCTCTCTCTCTCTCTCTCTCTCTCTCACCCTGCCCACATACTCCATATGTATTTTTAGCAGGCACAGGCTGGACTATGATGGAAGATTCACATATGCAGCGGAAACTTCTCATGTTGCGTAACGTGATTGCAGATCTGTCGCTTGCACGTCAGCATGTAGACTCCTATCTGGTCGGCCGACACCTCATCTACCTGTGCGTTACCTCTGCAGGTAACATCCGAGGTTACAGAGTTTGCAGCCAATGCTATCATCCCTCTCACTGCATGTGTAGGTGGTAAATCAGTGTGATCACGCTGTAGAGCTCGAGGCCCAATTATACAGGTTTCTATAAATGTCTCAGTCCAGGCTGTTAGACGTGTCAGTGATGTGCTGCAAATGGACCGCTCCGGTATAATAAAATGTGGCATCTATTTTGCGCCTGAATGGCAGCGCAGAATGAAAACATTAAAAGGAGATCCCGCATCACATTCACTAAATAACGCATTATATAGTACATTGAATATGATTTGCCATAACTGCATTCCCTCACAATACAATACAGGCTTGAAAGGTGTTTTTCTAACCACCTGCTTTGTTCACGTGCTCCGCAGACAGCAGAATACCTCTCGGCCCATCTCTCTACAAATGATGCCACGTTTAAGCCTCTTTTATAAGCCTGCAAGCAATATGAATACCAGTTAAGGCGTATTTTTTAGAGACCTCCTAATTGAGAGTGATCTCTCATCGAGCTCTTCACCACGAACCAATGGATGAACCTTTGCATTTTTATCTAATACTAAAATCCCTATTGTATTGAGCCATAGTTGTGTAACTTTAGTGAGTCACACTATACATGAAAGTTGTCATCACTTTGATGAATGGTGAACTGTGCTGTTGTTATGTGAGCATGCTGCTTCATCTGAGCCATGCTGGTGAAATTTGTATCGCTCCAAACGCAGCCCTAAAATTGTACTCTATATAAAAAGATTATATAAATATATATATATATATATATATATAGATTATATATATATATATATATATATATATATATATATATATATATATATATATATATATATATATATATATAACAATACTGTATGTTAAGCAGTTTGTTCTTAAATATTCTCCAAACAAATTCATCCCCAGACTGATCATTTACAATTCAACTCAGTGGTGAATGGTGAAGGTGGTTATAGTGAAGAGAGTGCACTTTAGCATGCTTTTTCCTCAACCTAGGGGCAACCTGGAGGGTACTTTATCATGTTTTATCTACCAAGGGGTCATCCTGGAAGACACTTTGCACTGCATTTTTTTCTAATCAACGTGTGCTTTAGACTCTAATGCACAACTTAAATCAGTTAGTTGTCATCATCAACATAATTTCGAGGGAAACAGCAAAAGGATTAGTGTTTCCACATTGCAAAGTCATACACTTTTTTCATCTCTTCCAGGAGGCTCTTGTCCAGGCTGAAGCCCACACCCAGCCCCAGTCCCAATCACAGCCCCAAGTCGACCCGTCCGAGCTCGTTCCACGTTTGTGCCACCTGGTGCGATCTGAGACGGGCTACGGCTTCAACCTTCACAGTGATCGATCCAGGCCCGGACAGTACATCCGCTCGCTAGACCCAGGATCAGCTGCAGACCATGCCGGGCTCCGGCCTCAAGACAGGCTGGTTGAGGTAGGACGGAGGAGCCGTAAGAACAGTACCACCCGGCAGTAATGTATTCCAATACAGAAGTACTGCAGTGAATAGCTCTTGTGTTGGACTGCATTATATTGTCATTGTTCCTGTTATTTTTTCCACCATATGTATGAGTGTGGGATGTAAACAAACACAATTACAATATTCAGATATGGTTCTCGACCGGAAAAAGGTGGCTTGCTCCCTCCAGGTGGGAGGAGAGTTCCTGCCTCAAGTGGAGGAGTTTAAGTATCTTGGGGTCTTATTCACGAGTGAGGGAAGGATGGAGCGTGAGATTGAAAGGCGGATCGGTGCAGCGGCCGCAGTAATGCGGTCGTTGTATCGGTCTGTCGTGGTGAAGAGAGAGCTGAGCCGAAATCTATGGCCATCTACGTTCCGACCCTCACCTATGGCCATGAACTTTGGGTCATGACCGAAAGAATGAGATCCCGGATACAGGCGGCCGAAATGAGTTTCCTCCGCAGGGTGGCAGGGCGCTCCCTTAGAGATAGGGTGAAGAGCTCTGTCACCCGGGAGGAGCTCAGAGTAGAGCCGCTGCTCCTCCACATCGAGAGGAGCCAGCTGAGGTGGCTCGGGCATCTGTTTCGGATGCCCCCGGGACGCCTCCCTCGGGAGGTGTTCCTGGCATGTCCCGCCGGGAGGAGACCCCGAGGAAGACCCAGGACACGCTGGCGTGACTATGTCGCCCAGCTGGCCTGGGAACGCCTTGGGATCCTCCCGGAAGAGCTGGAGGCAGTGTCCGGGGAGAGGGAACTCTGGGTGTCCCTGCTCAGGCAGCTACCCCCGCGACCCGGCCCCAGATAAGCGGACGAAAATGGATGGATGGATGGAGATATGTACAGATCTGAACAGGCATCTACATTTTTGCAGTAATGTTTGTCTGTTAATCTAGGAACCGTCTCAAAAGTGCATGCTAAATTGCCAAGGCGGCTTTTCAGATTTTGTCAAAAGCTGTCTCATTTTTTTATTAAAGACAATTCAGGCCACATTAAAATTAATCTGGACTCTCCCCCATTTTTACACAACCTTCATTTTACAACCTTTTTGTTCTTTTCCTGTTTGGTTTTTAACATGGGATTCAAGTACAAGTTGCGGTTTTGGTCATTTCAAAATTATTATTTCTCTCGTTGGCAGCTAAACATACATAGGTACACGTGAGAGTATTATGAGCAACAGAAAACAGTTTCACACGTAAAATGAATCAATCTCAACGATCTCTAATAACTGAACGTTCAGTGGGTTGAAACAGCAGAGCTGAGCAGGGGAATGAGGAGACGTGTACGCATGCTAATGAGGTGATACTGATGAATGATCCTGGGTTTGTCTGCTACATGTCAGAGAAAAGTATGATGTACTGCGTGTGAGAAAACTTTGGAGAGGCGTGCTTTTGTCTTTGTAGGTGTGTTTGTGCAGTTTGTGTGTGTGTGTGTGTGTGTGTGTGTGTGCGTGCATGTGTGTGTGTGTTGCTGCCCACACTCTCTGATTTTGCACATGTGCCCACATTTCCACACAACCATTCAATCCATTGCCTCCATATAAATCTTTGTGCGCTTAGATCTCCTTCTCTTGACCCTTGATTCTATGACACAGCAACACACAGTACTGCCTACCATTTTACAGGGAAAGTAGCTATTGGAGCTACGGTAATTTACTTATGTTTTCAAACCACAAAACAAATATGTAAGGGAATTATCATGTGTTTTACAGTGGTTCAAATAAATTTCTATATCATTACTGTACGTTTGTTTCAATTTTAGAACAAAGCTGTTAGGATAGTCTTAAAAAAAACTGTAGTCTAAAGCTCTGTGTCATGCATTCTTCCACATTTGATCAAATACAGATGTGACCCCCATCTATAGACACTGTCACAGCTGTAACTAAAATGGCAGCAGTCACACTTGTGTCTACTGTCAGGCCCCTGTCTTAACAATAACAGGACCGAAGCCTGGACTCAATCTTCACCCTGTGTGTCAGACTGGAGAGGCCGGTCATAGGGGAGAGGAGAAGTTATAAATCAGTCTGATGGCAGGAGCTGACACGGGGGAGATGTGGGGGAGGATGAGTGTGTTCATGTATGTCTCTTCTTTTAAAGATTAAGAGATATAAAGACAGATAGTGTGTTGGGGTAGAGAAAAGAAAATAAGGGGCAGCGAGCGAAGATGGAAGGACAGAAAGGAGGGGCATGTCAGATACTGTAAAGGTTAAAGGTCATTTGTTCTAAAGTCTGAAAGGGGTGAAGAGATGGGTGGCAAAGAGCATGGGTGCTCTGTCAACTTTCCCTTTGTTAAAGTAAATACCATATGATGGCAGTGATATCATCATTTTCATTATAAAGTAGTTTTTTCATCTGAGCGTAAACACACAACTTTCACCCTTCATTCCCATGACCTTTGCCCTCACTGGCTGTACATCAGGGTCCAGGCCAGGCAGCAGAGCAGGCCAAACAGGATCCCAACAGGGTCTGATCATAAGGTTAAACAGAGTTCATTAAAGAGCTCCTAGAATGTAGAGGAACATACTTGTCCTGTGTTTGTATGTCTTAGACGAATTTCCTGACAAGTTAATGATTATTCGCTTACCTTCCAGGCAGCTGTTGGTTCCATCAACAAAATATTCCCTCATATAGTGTTTTGCTAAAGGTGAATTTAGTGTTTCATGGTAATCCAGATGAAGGAGGAACTCTTTTAACAATGCTCTCAATGTCTCTCCAATGACCAGCTGACCATTAAAATATGGTATACTCTAAAGAAATTTTAGAAAAATATCCAATGCCAGAAGAAATTAACACAATAGTGTAACATAACATTTTTGAATCTCAACAAAAATTAAACAACAATTGGCTTTTTTTCACAGAGGGTTATGTGCCAAGGGATTAAAGGCTAGAAGTGTCCCTTGAGTCCAGTCTCTTCCAGCTAAGCTAAGCTTATTGGCTGCTGCATATTTACCAAACACCAATGACAGTAGCATCAATCTTTTCTTCTAACTCTCCGCCAGAAAGCGAATAAGAATATTTTCCAAATTACCAAACTATTTCTTTAAAGATTTGCATGTTGACAAATGGATGATGGTTCTATAACTGTAACTGTGATAAGGAGAATCGAGCAGATGTTCGTTGATTGGTGCAGTTGTTGATCACACTTCAGCAGCAGTCTTGGCCTTAGAACGGGCTGATGTTCTGATGCTCCTCTGGAGCGTTAAGATGGCTGTGGAGAGTGTGTGGGAACATCCTGTAACAGGTCACCACATCTCTCCACAGAGAGATAAATTGAAGATCACAATTACAGGCTCACACATAAATTAACTGAAAGTTACTGAAGACAGTACTGTGCCAAAGCCAGTACACAGAGGAGTTGTATTTGCGTGGTGTGCATGTGCAAAGACCTGGATAGAAATTACACAGAAATAATGTGTCTCATAATATCTGCTCAGTTTAGTGCTGAAACTTAACAGATAATTAATTATTAATGACTATGTTTATGTTAGTTGTAGCACAAGTTTAGTGGTTCCTAACAAACAAAATATTCAAATTGCGAGCATCGAATTGAAATATTTATGAATCAGTTCACTGTAACTATTCATGTATTTTGTTTATTCATGTATGGGGAAAAAAAGGTACTGCAAGTTTCCTGTTTGTGTAAAGCTTTGCACTGTTTTTTATTGACCTTATCATTCATGTCCTGTGGGATTCTCTAAAGTAAACACTTTAAGTGTTCTGGCAAATATTGTTTCACAACACGATATGAGACTACTTTATCTCGTGTTTTAGTTTTCTTTGGACCAGAAAATTCTGTATTAAGGTAGTTGCGCGTGTGTGCGTGTGTGCGTGCGTGCGTGCGTGCGTGCGTGTGTGTACGTGCTGATAATTGCAACCGTCTCCGACCATGCGTCAAGACCGCGCTTGTGTTATCTGTCAGCAGCTTGTTAGAGAGGTGAACAACCATGACAGATCTCTCTCTCCCTCTCATGTCTCTCGCTGTCTTTTTCTCTCACCACGCCCCATTACACTGGAGGTGTATCAGCAGCGAGCGCTGTAAAGAGCACGGTGAGAGCTCGGCTTGTTGCCGATGTTTTGGCAGACACCAGTGAACGCCTCATCAGTCTCTATGCACTGCCTGCACTCAACAGTGGACCTCTTACAAACTTGTGGGTGACAATAAAGAGTACACAAAAGGCCACCACACACACTTTTACAAAAGTTTGGTCCAGGCTGAAACATCTCAACGACTATTACATGGACTGTCATGAAGTTTTGTATAAACATTCATGATTCTAAGAGGATGAATCAGAATTACTTTACTGATCAACATCACATTTCTTCAATTATCCAGTTTAATATCTCAGTATCTACATGATGGATAGGCACAAAATCCTAATTAGCCTGTTTGTTGACCTAATTGTCATAATACGTCATTCACACATTCATGTCACCTGTATAATAAACTGGTTTGTCCTGTGCCATTATCAGGTTACAAGTTCACTTTGTCTGAAATTCTGATTGATGACCAAATACTGCGAAACTAATGGCATTCCCATCAGCCAAAGTTGTACTTTGTGTGTGGTGCTAATTAACAAATGTTAGCATGCTAGCATGCTAAACTAAGATGGGGACGATGGTAACATTTTGCCTGCTTAGCATCAGCAGGTTACTGCTGTCACCGTGAGCATGTTAGCATTATGAGGTTAGCTGTTAGCTCAAAGCTAGGCTGTGCCTGAGAACAGCCTCACAGAGCAACTAACTTGGGTGTATAGTCTTAACTGTCGACTTTCCAAATGTTATTGGACTGAATCCATTAAGTTCTGATGCTGCAATGAGCGATTTTGCAGTGTGGGTGGTGACGGAAAAATGTATCCACCATTTTACAGCCGCTCAAGTGTGAAACATGATGTTGTAATTAAGTAAATTGGCCTCTATGCCAAATTGGCTTTCATGACTGGTGCACTTCATGGGGAACAACAGGCATTTAATTTAGGGACGCTGGCAATTAACAAAATTATTTTCTAAAAGCCCATATCCATCATTTCAATAAAGAAACAGCGACCCTACTGAGACTCACTCTTTCCACTGACGAACATGACAGCTGTCCTGGGAACAATACATTTCTACTAAATTTCACCAAAATAAGTAGAACAAATATGAGTGGGGAAAAAAAGCTGTTCAGTCACTGAATCATAGATTATCTATAACAGCTTGTTTTACAATATCCTGGAGTTTCAACTGGCTTCAGTTCGTGTAACATCTACGTGGAGGCTGAAGAGTCAAAAGTCACGTGTGACATATTCACTGATGTGCAGATGCATTTGAAATTGTTGTCGTTGTTTTGATTAATCCAGGTTTATCTGTAGCTGCTCTTAGACACACACACACCACTTCAAAAATGTGCCAGCCGGCTTCAGGTGGCTGGACCCCCCCTTGAGTTTGATGAGACACACACTTAAACACAAACTTAACACAGATACATACACACACACACACACACACACACACACACACACACTTGTTCCCTGAGAAACATTCCCATGAGAAATAAGCTCCTGCACTGTTCCTGCAGCATGTATTAATTAGCCCAGTGGGCAGAGAGGAGAGTGTATTGTCTTGTGTGGGATGGACTGTTAATGAGGGGCTGTGAAACATGACACAACACCTGTTGTTTGGCTGAACACAAAGATGCTTGTTCTCTCTCGATCTGTCTGTCTGTGTCTCTGCTTGACTGATGTCTGTTTTTCATGTCTGCCTGCCTGTCTGACTGTCTTATCTGTCTCTCATGGGAAGAAAGGATAGATGAGAGATTTTTTACATGAAAGAGAAGAGATGTTTTCCATCTGTTGATTCCACTTCTTCCACCTTACTTCTAGTGCTGTTTCCCTTCCACTGTCTCTCTGTTTATCTTGTTTCTCTCTCCTTTCTTCTGTGATCAACCTATAAAAATCTCTCTCATTGCGCCTATTTTCCACATTTATTTTCCTCGTCCACAAATACAAGCAAAAGCTCATTTCTGCACGTCCCATCTTGTCATAAGCAGTGAATTTTAAACAAATTCCCCCTCAGGACTCTGACACCTGAGACCAACACAATAGCCGGATCCTAGGAGAGCGATCAATAATTGATTGTGTACCAACACTAACTTGGCGCGGTGCACCTCTACCTGCCTCAGAGAGGCCGAGGTCTAGACAAAGCTGTTGAAGCGCAGGCCTCCAAACGCACGCGGCATCTAGATAAGAGCAATAACAGGCTATTGTGTTTTGCAAGCTAGGTGTAGAGACAAGGACAATGTTGTCACACAGATGGTCGGTCACGTGCACACATATTCATTGTGTCCCTCTGTGCAGCTGTTTTTTGATTGTTGGAGCTGTCTTTCAGGAAGTCTTCTTTTAATGTGTCGCATCAAAACCTCCCACAGCTGCGTGCACATCTGTGAAGAATAAAGAATTCATGATTGATGTCAATAGTTTGACTGCCACTGAGTAGAGTGGTCCAGGTGCTCTGAGAGTCCTGCTGAACAGTGGGTTATCAGCATGTTGTTGTATGGCTCCACCTGCTGGGTTAAAGAGGTAACACAGGCTCTCAGCAGTGATGTGAAGTAGGTTAATTTAGGTGATTCTTTCAAAATAAAAATTCAAAAATAAATGAATAAATTCAAGTCAAGCTTTTCAGTCAGTCGCTGTGTTTACCAAAATATGTGCTGTGTTTAACTACCATGGCTGCCTGAGGGTTTAAAACATCATCAGTCAAAGTTATCACAGTTTGAATTGTGATTAAAAAAAAAAAGATATATAAAAAAAAAATTTAAAAAACCTGTGTCTTTTCTCTGTGTTCTCCAGGTAAATGGCGTGAACATCGAGGGCATGCGGCATGCAGAGGTGGTGGCCTTCATAAAGAAAGGTGGAGATGAAACATGGCTGTTGGTGGTAGATCCGGACACGGATGAGCACTTCAAGAGGAGGGGGGTTGTCCCCACAGTCAACCATGTCAGAGGTAAGACTGTACTAACAGAAGGCGATGTATCACGTAGAAAGTTGAACTCTGAAGAAGGTTGAGGTCACGTCATATCACAAAGAGATGGCAGGTGTTTTGCAGCAGAGTGAGGCTGTTACCACATTTGGTTAGCATTGTTTTTATTTAAATATTTATATATTGGCACTAATTATTGGAAAACTAGACAGACAGTATTTACGTTTTCTGCTACTTTCTACTTCTAGAAATATTGTTCTTTTCAGACCACTAAAACTAACTTTAGTTACTTTGCTGATTTAAATTAACAAAAAACAAAAAAAAAATCACGATGTATTACTGTATTATTCATTAGAATATGAACAATGTACAGAGATCATGAAGATGTTCTATATTAGATTGTAAAACAGCAGTCTGTGGGCTTCTGTGTGCAGACTACGATGGTCCATCCATATCCAACGGCTCGGCCAACCCTCAGATCAACGGCAGCTCCACCACACAGTCCATCAGATCCACACGCTCCAACCTCAGCAGCCAGGGCAACAGCACACAGGTGGGTGTGCGTGTTCTGTGTGTGACAGTGTGTTTGGTCTTTGGTCGCTAACATGAAAATCAGAACCCTCAACCCTCTTTCCATCTTCAATAATATGTCCCATATCTAGCTGATGGACGATGAGGGCCGACTGCTGGACCCGTTTGCTGAGATGGGCCTGAGCGCCACGGCGGCAGAAGAAAAGATGAAGGTCCATGCCAAAGAAAAGAAGAAAGCGCCGCAGATGGACTGGATGAAGAAATACGAGCTGTTCAGCAACTTCTGAGACGTTCCCCTCCGAGGACAATTCAAACACCAAAGGACAGAGATATGACCTCTTTGGACCCCTCCATGTGGACGAGATTGCATTATGGGACAATGTTACTACACAGATGACGTTTCTGCTCAGAGAAAGGACCACGATCCCCCGTAGAACAGAAGATTTTCTTTTTTTTCCTGGAATCAAATGTGAGAAAAGGAAACTTGTACAATGGATTTGAGTTTTTAAGCCACTTAAGAGACTCTTTACCGGCTTGCTTCAAAGTGCTTAATGACTGCAAAAACTGTGCATGTCGAAACACTTCCCATACACGTGCTTCTATCGGATGGGAGTATTGCAAACAGATCTTCACAAATTTGCCTAAATCCTCACCGCTCTTTGTCTTTAATCATCCCATTCTCCCCAATCCGACAGACTTGTTTCAAACAAATGTGGGAGGCAGTTATTTTTTATATTTAAAAAGTTTATACAAGCAAACAGTATCCCATCATTATGGACTGCATTTAACAAGAAGTTTTACGGACACTGTGACATTAATGATTGTGGACATTGTGGGAGTTTCGGCCCATCAGTCAGAGGAAGCCCAAAGTTGGCAGAAGATCACTGTGAAAGAGTTGAGACCCTCAAGCTCCAGCCCACGCAGATACTCGATAATAATAACCACAGGCCGAGACAAGGAGCGCTGTGTGTGCTGGTTGTGTGTAATGTAACCTACACGTATTCGTACTGGTCGTCAGATCGGCCGTGCTTTACTTTCCGTTACTTGTGAATTAGCGCCACCACTAACCTCTCTTCCCAAAGTGCTACGGTGTACATGAGTATAACAAAGGGAAGCACCACTAAAATGACATGTATTGACACAGTAAATAATGGAAACTGGAATGTAGAAGACAGGAAGAATTCTCAGGGCACAAAGCACGATGAAGGAGTTTATCATTGGCTCGGTGTGTACAGCAGAGGGCAAACTTACACCACAAATAGAGGCTACTTCTGGCACTTAACTGAGACGATGTTTATCCAAGAAGATATATGGGGGTTGTGTTGGGCTATTTCCTGGTTAAACATAACATTTTTGTACGGATTAAACCAACAAGATAAACAGTTATACTTTTTTGAGCTTTAGAGATACCGGAAGGTCGATTTTGTCACCTTTTGGGCTAGGCTCAGCTAACTGGCTGCTCACAGTATCTTCAGACTTGAGAGGGTGGTACAGTGCTTTTTCCACTAGAGAGCGAGTAAGAGTATTTCCCAAAATGACATATCATCCCTTTAATTACACGAGGACCGGGGCCAAGAATGAAGGGGAGATTAAGGCTCAAAAGTGCAGTTAGCATACTTGAGGCTAACATTGGGAGTGGGGAGAGTCGATCGGCCACGACTCGAGCAGTGTTAACAGGTTTGTCCTGACGGAGGGAGGCGCAGGAGGAGCACACAGTGAGGTCAGAGATGCTTTGGAGGGAGATCTAGTGAAAGAGACTGTGGGAGCCATGGAGCTTACTGAGGATTACTCCGCATACAGGGACAGCTGTCATACACATGCTCAGCACAGTGTGTGTGTGAGGAAGAGGTATAGGCTAAAATGCCACAATCTAAGCAATCTCGATGTGATGCATTACAACAAGTGGGACTGCAAAGTTGGAGAAATGTCGGTCACGTATGCGGACATGTTGTCTTTTTTCTTGTACCCGTTCACATCCTAACCCTGTACTCCACACCAGCAGTGTGTGTCTTGATTCATCTGTGAGCATCAGTCTGTGTGTGCGGCAAAACCTCTCTATGTTACCATGGCTGATGTACATACAGTAAAAGCATACAGTATACATGGCTGGTTGCATTTTTTTCAATAAAGTGTGACAATGGCATTTTTTTGAATATATTAAATTGTTGTCATTGTCTTTCATGCTCTCTCTCTTCTGTCCTTTCTTGACGTTTGTTTTTTTTCGTCACCCTCATTTGCTCCGTAACAACTTTGTCACTTTGTCCCTCTCTGTTAAAACAGTGTCCCTCAGTCGCTCCTCTTGCTCCCTCACTTTTTCCTTGTCAACGCCTGCTCTCTTTCTCTCTCTTTGTCTGTCTTCCTGAGGATTATGTCGGCGTACAGTTTCATTTTCTACCCGTTCTCCACCAGCCAGCTGCTGCTGTGAGCCACGCAAAAGTCAAACAGAGGTCAAAAGTGTGTTTTTGTGTGCGTGTGCACAACGGAGACGGAGAAGTGTGTGTCTGCACGTTTTATGTTTGTCTTCATTGTCTGTGTTGAGGTGTACAGCATGTGTTTGTATGGTATTTTTTTCTGCTTCCTCCTAAGATTCTAAGCTAGACACTAGTCTAGTCTAGTCTAGAGCAACTAAGACACTGTTGTTAAGCGTAGTACTGAAACAATAGTGTAAAAATGCTGTTACAAGTAAAAGTACATTCAAAAACCCACTAGAGTAAAAGTTTCGTAGTTTATCAGTAAGATGTTCTTCAAGTTTCCAAAGTTGCAATTATTTACAAACAAGTATTTTTTATGCAGAATTATATTTTAGAATAATGTATGCCAATTATGATATAATTAGAATTTAAGAATTTGTAAATTTCATCAAGGGACCAATTGGGTCTTACTTTTAATACGCCAACATGCATTCATTGATTATATTTTGTATCATTTTGTAACTTGAGCCCAACTACATATATCAGTCGGCTGACATTTGCCTGTCACATATATATCATGTCGTCATATGCGTTGCCTGATAAGTAAACTGAAAACTTTTGCATTACAGAATATGATGCAGTAAAAGGTGCTTGGGTTGATTTATAACTATTCAATTCCCAGTGAACTGTTTGAGTGTGCTAATGTCAATTTTGGATGATAAAGTGTTTTGCTTACTTGTAAAATATCCTGCCTCCGTCACATACATGTCCTTGTCAAGAGTGATGAGTGCGAACCACATTTGAAGGATGATTGCAAAACGTGTGTTATGTTTACTTTCTGTGCATACGAGCATAGCCGATGTATCGATATCAGAATTTTCTATCGACATCGGCCACAGAAATTCAGTATCAGTCGGGCTCTACTAGTAGCTAAAGTTGTAAATGTAGTGGAGTAAAAAATATAATATTTCTCTCTGAATTGTAGTACAGTACAAAGTAGCATACAAGGGAACTACTCATGTACACACAGGGCCTACCTCAAAATGTTATTAAGCATACTACTTGAGAAAACATAGTTAGTTGCTTTCCAACCTTTGGGTAGGACCCCATCAAAGCATGGCTCGATAGATCTGACGGGCCCTAAAAAGATGGCTGGGGTAGAAAACAAGAAGAACAAAGTTTCTGCTGAACAATAATGTATTTGTGTTTTGTCCTTTGTAAATTATACGTTGATTTCTCCTCTTTGGGCATCACTTATTTAGGTGAAACCGACCTGGAAATGTCCCTTTGCCGATAACAGCGGAGACATCTGAAATGTGTCTATGATCAGTGGGTCAGAGTCATCATATACAGCAGTTCACATGTGGCCCAAATGCAGTTCTGAAACAAAACTCAATTGCAAAAATAAAAAACAACACTGTATGTCCACTAGGAGGTGCAACACCAACATTTAGAATCCAGGAAGTAAGCCAAACCTCAGTAGCGTGTGAGGCTGTTTGTACATCCAGTGCCTACCTGATCTTTGTTGAAAATGTAATGCCACACGTGTGCACATTATCAGGCTCCCTGGAGGTTATGGCAAGGCCGAGCAGTGACGGCAGCACATCAAAGGACGGGCCCAGTTCAAAGCAGTCTGCAATTTCAGAGCAGTAAAAGCAGGAGGACAGAAGCAGAGAATAGAGCCACAGGTGGGCACTTTCTGTTTCGCCTGTCATAACCAATGCAGGCTTTTCTACTTACTATTGATGATAGATGATTGCCTGTCTCGCACCCTAGGTTTCTGTTCTCCCACAGACTGCTGGAGTTTCATTTAAGTTTTTCCATACAAACATTTTTTTTTTTTTTTGTCATCTGTGCTTTTTCACTTTGATTCTGTTTGTGTGTCTCTTCTGAATCTTTTCCCCCTTTTTGCTCCAATCCCACCACCGCCATCCCACCCAAGTCAGAGTGCCACCCATGTAACAGTGCCAGGGCTGCCTGGGATGCAGCGGTGCCCGCAAAGAGAGAGAAACCAGAGACTGACAGGGAGGGAGAAGGGGGGGGGGGTTGGGGTGAGCACGTCGCCATGGCTACCGTGTGTTTTTGTTAGCGCTCGTGAGTCAGACAAGCAGTGACTCACAGTCAGGAGGAAACACACACACAGTCACATTCATACTCACACTCCCACTCACTCGAAGGGAAGCCAAATAAGGACAGCTACACCAACACGCACAGAGAGGGAGAGCGAGAGGGCAGGAAAAAGCAAAGAGAGAGAGGGGAGTGAGTTGGATAATTTTGTGCTAACACAAAAAAAATCAAGCAAGAAACAAAGAAAAAAGAAAGAGCTGTACGGGAGAATAGATGAAAGACAGATAAAGACAGAGAGCTGGGAGAGGAGGGGCCATGTGCCAAAATGGAGGGAAGCCGATGGAGCTGGAAGGCACGAGTGTGGGCGCATACCCTCTCCCACGAGCACCCTTCACATTGGTGGGGGTAGCGGAAACACACTCGCAGACACACCCAGCTTGTGCACACCTTGGCTTAACTTGCTAAACCACCCATTTATTGTCTGACGCCTACACGTTTAGGAAGGCCACCTGGTTTTGCACAGCAAACTTCTCTTGTTTTGGATTTTGCAAGTCTAACAAAGCTGAGCTGAGATGTGGGGTTGCAGATCTGGTCGTGTAATGTTTTTGCATTGTGAAAATGAGTAGTTTGAATATTCTTGTGTTGGTCATCTCTTTTCGTTGTTTTCCCACGACCTGCGTGTTCAGTGCAGGAGACCTTTAGGTGGTGGAGATGACTAACCGTGTTTTCACGGAGGAGTGATTTACATACAGTTACGGACCATTGCTCATCGCACGCTTAATGTGTGCTTTGGCTACCGTTGACCCTGACATAGTGGCTCTTTGTATGAGCGAGAGTTCCCCACACATCGGCAGCAGAAGGTGGACCACGGCGCAGCCCCCTCATCCTGCAAAGATGGATCTGTGTGTTTTTACAGTATCATAAAAAGTGATATACTGCAAGTTGTCGCTGCTCCACTTAAAGCTGACAGCCAACTTCCACTCAGTGGCTTTATGACTCTGTCTGTCTCCCATCGTTTCCATCATTTAGTTGGATAAATCAAGAAGGAATAAATGCCTCAACAAATCAATTAAACATGTTGTTCTGTCCGCTCTCACTTTTCTTCGAGTGCAACTTTCCCCTACTTTCTGTCTCTCTCCGTGACTCTCCAGTGGCTGAAGGAGAGTCACAGCAGCCAATCAGAGCCCGTCAGTTTTATCTCTGCAGAGATAACACACTAGAAATATCACCTGTCCTATAATGGATGTGACTTGTGTCTTTCTTTTTGGGGGGGGGGATTTCACAACACAGGTGCAGGATAGCCACAGCACACAGTTTGACTTTCAAAGAGGCTTCAATTAAAAGATGCCTGTCAAGATAAAAATCACAGTTTGTTTGTTTTGTTTTTTTTTATCGGCATTGCTCAAGACAAATCCCCACCTCCCACACAGCAGGTGAGCAGCAGGTGGAGAAAGCATGGCACGGGGGTTTTATGGGGGAGAAAGAGGAGGGTCAAAGGTCACTGTTAAGTGGGCCGGCCAGCTGGGAAAAAGAGCATTAGAGGCCGGGAGGCCAACGAAGGAGGGCAGAATGCGGTGCGGAGCTGTAAAGGGTACAGGAATTGGGGAGAGTGTGTGCGCCTGTTAACACGCAAGTGATTAATGAGACGGAGGAAGTCACCCGGCTGTGTGTCACTCCAGATGATGTCAGCGGTTGAGCGGAGGAACAGAAACAGCATATGGCCACAGATAGGCTTCCTCTCTCGCCTACCACCACAAACAAACAGAAAACTACAGTCTTAAACGTACAGTACGCCACATTTTCATCAGTTCCTCAAGTTGAAAAAGACAAATATATAAACAGGCCAGTTGCGCAACTATTTGTCATTCTTCCTGATGGCTCATTGGTTCCTTCTTCCTCTTTTTTTTAGCCACAGCGCCATTGAGACTTCACTCCCACCAGTTGATTCATAATAAACTATTTCTGCAATTGCTGTTGTTGTTTAAGACACGTTTAATCTTCATCCTCCAACTTAGAGAGGAGAAAGAAATAAGACACTGTGATCTTGGTCCTTGATTTGTTCTCTCACTCCCTCCCGTGCTATGAGCTCACCTCAGGAAAATTCACCTTCTGTGTTTGTGTGTCCCGAGAACTCATCTGTTCACCGGGTTTCACCACCAGCCAGACCCCGATAGCTGGACCACTCTTCATCTGGCCGGCTGGGTGGTCAGCAGACCGATTGGCGGGATGTCTGATTGGCTGTTCCGTTAGATGGAGGGATGGCAGTCTATGTCAGCATAAATTCCAAGCGGCCGTGAGGGGTTTGGAAGGAGGCTATCAGATGGGAGAGCGACGGAGGGAGACGGTGGGAGCAGAAAAAGGGAGTGTGGAAACAAAAGCGAGGAGTCACATCACATAAAAGGATTCGTTCTTGTGTGGGATAATGAACCAGGACGTAAACAAGTGAGAGGGCCAGACGTCAAGCAGACCGAAAGAAAGGAGAGCAAGAAGGGGGGGTTGTAAAGGTGGTCTTGGCTGGATATTTTTAGCATGTGGAGTGGGAGAGGGCGGTATCTTCTCAAGGGGTTTTTCCAGAGGAGTATATTTAGAGCCGGGGTGTGTAGAAAAGACAGAGGGAGAACAGGAGGGATGTGCACTGTACACTAATGCCAGTCTGATGTAAGAGTCTGCAATAGGACCACACAGATTCCTTCTGTTCTCTCTGTGGCGCTGCCTCTGCTATATCTGACTCTCACACACTCACTCCACCGTGCGCAGAGTACAGAATGCATGTAATCAGACACCCTTGATCATATATATTGTTCTTGTACAAGTCCAACACTCTCACATTCACGGGCCTCTCACAAACTCCAAAATCAGACAGTGCACACACGCATTCTTGACCCAGTTATGAAACGGGGGAGTAGCCTCTCAACAGTGAACGCCCTGTGGACAGGTCGCCCGTTCAAAGACGCTCAATGCCCGACAGCTTTTCAGCACATCGACTCGCACAAGGCATTCCAGACACCGCAAATCAGACAGAGATTTTCCAAATACTATAGCAGCTAATGTGGTCTAAAGGTTGAGGAGAAAAGAGAGGGACACAGCTGAAAAAGCAATGCTAATAATAATGAGAGAAATGAGAGAACGGAGTGAAAGGCAGAGAGCGGTGTGGTCTCCGTACAGCTTGCTAAGGATAATAGCATGCGTGCTGGCTGAGGCAGACAGAGAGCGAGAGCAGAGGAGAGAGAGCGCAGAGCCGCAGTGACGCCATTGTGGTTCCGCAGCACTTCCTGTCTACCGCCACAGTGTTTGTGTGTCTTGTCTCCACGGCAACTGCCAACACATAAATACCAGAGAGGTAGTAGAGAGAGAGAGAGAGAGAGCGTAGGAAAGAGAAAATAAGGACAGGCAAGTCAAAGTCAAGTGGATCCATTCGGAGCCTCTTCGCTGGCTGTTTCGAGCTCAGTTTAGACGGTGCTGGTCTCTGGGTGGACTCTATGACCGTTGTTCTGGACTGGTTTCCAGTGAAATGGTCCAGCATGGATGAGGTGGTGTAGAAATGTTATGACCTCAAATGTCCCAGGACTGGGTCAAGGGATGGAGAGGGAAAAGTGCCCCGAGCCTGCTAATTCAGGGTGGAGCCGCGGAGGAGGAGAGGGACGACGGATTGACAGGTTAATTCGGGGGGCCACCTACTAGCTGACAGGTTGCTGGTTCAGTCCACTCGAGATAGCTGCAAGCACCGAATTATATACAGCACAGCACATTATAGAGAGAAACTAAACCCGAGAGAGACCAAACCCTGAAATGAAGTGCATCGAAGGAAGAAAAGCTGTTTTACAGTAGAGTCAAACTTTAATGTTCCCCCGAGGAGCAACTTGCTTTACAGACTAAAGTCCAGCACATATGTATCCTACAATGTCACCATGATTCATGGAGGGGGAAAAAAAGGCGTCATGACATTATAGTTACAGTTTGTTTAAAAAAAAACAAACACAGATGGTAGGAAGCACATTCGGGAAACTAAACCTCCGCCCTGGATCTTAACATGTAAAGGATGTTCAGGCTCCGAAAAAATTGTCTGTGCCTTTGAGATGAACCTCACCTCATACAGGTGCTGAAAGGGTAGCGCCAGAAATTTTACAGCACAGCTTGACAAAACTCACTGTGTTCCTAAACCAGCAAATCATAGCAAAAATGAGGAAAGACTCAATAAAAGGAGAATAAAACGTATCCATCAGTGTTGTGTGTTTAAACTTGTTTTGCCCTTTTCTACTTCAAGCCTTAAAGTTAAGCTTCTCTACTAGGACTGTGCCCAAAAACTCACAGTTTATTGCTCTGATGCTGCCAGGGGCTTACCCTCGATCACAGCCGGAGCGGGCGCAGGGGGAAGGGACCAATTTCTTTCTTTGGTCCTCGCTACATTTATTTAGGATGAATGGTCACGCCAATGCACACATTCGCCAAGGTCTGGGCCCGTGCTCCACACCCTGCAGACGATTCACGATAACGGAGTCATCGGCATACTTAAGGACGGATCTTGATGCACGCCTGCTCTGGCGCCCTTGTGTAAATAGAAAGAGTAAGGTGTACAGCTTTAAACTTAATCTACTGTCTACCTTTGGAAACCCGGTTATTGAGCACTTCAACAATGAGTTAAAGAGAAACGAGAACTTCCATTTTTCCTGATCCAGAATTATCATTGTTTACTCAATATTCCATGCCAGTATGCTCAATATAATACCAGTAAGAACTTTTTGTGTCCTTGGGCAAGGCATTGGCAGTCTCAGTCACCAGAAGCAGGAGAACACCGTCAAACTTTTTACATGTGAATGTGTTTGTGTAGAGAAACTGTTCCGTTAACAAGCACGTGTTCTTAGGCAACGTGTCGGGTTGAATAAGTGCAACACTGATACCTCGCTGATCAGCTGGCACAGATAGCAGCTCTTTCTCTTGTTTCTCCCGCATTTCGCTGTTTCTCCAAAACCATTTTCCATTGCTTGTTGCATAATTGGTTCTGACTCACCATGACAACTAAATGGAAGTTGATTCTTTTCTTTTTTTTTTTCATTCTCAGACCCTGTGGCCCCGATTAGAGCTGCTACTGTCGTCTGACTCACTGTCTAAAATGGTCACTCAGCCGAGCATCCCGTGTGACCAGTTGACGCACACAAATCTACACACACACACACATGCACATGCACATGTACAATGCAGCACACACAAGTTAGATGAAGACAAGGGTTTATAGACGGTTGCGTCTAGCATTGTTTTATTGACGCTGTGTTGCACGCATCCAATTCATAATAAGTGCTTTTTTTATCAAGAAGTTGTTCATTAAATGTATTTTTCTTTGTACGTTATTCAATTGATCGTGAGTTAGGCAATTTTTTGGAATACGTGTTGTACATGCAAAGATAATCATGGACGTAAGATGAAAAACAGTGAAACGTATTGCGAAATACGTACGCATATGTAAGACACACACATTAACACATCCAGTATATATAGCTCTGTACTCTGACCTCTTAAGTGATAGCAGAACACAGTGTGGAGCATATTTCTTTATGAACTGTTAACTTAAGGTGACACATTGCTCCACAAATTCACCCACTGCAGCTCACGATCTGAGGTCTTTCCCTCCACATGATGCATATTAAAATACACACACTGCTACTTTCACGCCTGTCAGGGTAATCTATGAATATGGGCTCATCAGCTAAAACACACACACACACTGAGGGAACATTTACAAACCATACCTTACATATCTTTACAGCCGATAATGTTTTACAGAACCATAAATAACAGAGTATGACCTCAGGGTAAAGAAGTGCTGAACTCTCTTCAGCACCGTTTTCCGAATACGCTGGCTGCCAGCACGAATGATTGCAGACCACTGCACATCAGAGTCGCTCTCCGTGAACTGGCACCGGTGAAAAAAGTTGCACCTCCTTTTTCTCAGTTTCATACCCAGTTTATTTGGCTTATCATTCATCAGTGTGGCCGATAGAGCTGGTATTGGTCTGGACTGAGGGTTGTCTTGAGTCGTGGCTGTCTCATGATGAGTCGCTTCTGAGAGCATCTCTGTATCATCTGTCATTACAGTACTGGTGTCGCATGTGGTTTGGCTAATTGTAATCTCTGTGGGGAGTGTACACGGCACGCAATGAGGTTTCGACTACAGAACAGAGATGATTTTTTTTTCTTCTTCTTTTTGGGACGAGTTAATCACTCAGACAACCCAGTTTACTGTGTCTTAAGACAGCTCATCGATCATTGATACAGATACAGATAAACACACACGAAACATATTTTAAAAAAGGGAAGCAAGACACGGAGACAGTGGCACTACAATTCTGACATACTTGAGTATTTCCATTTTCTACTTAATCCTTTTACTCTTGTCATACTGACTGCATAATGTAACAGATATGTTGATATCAATACAGACAGCTCTAAGTATACCTATGTTATCATATGATACGCTGATGGTACCATATTACTCTCGAGGCCACTGGGGCTCAGGAGGTAGAATGGGTCGGCAAACTAATCTGATCTTCCAGCTGCAGGTCAGATGGGCTGACACTCCAAAGCGTGTGATCAAAGAGCAGAGAACTGTCGTGGGATAGATAGGTCACTTTAGATAGGCAGCGCCACCTCTGCCATCAGTGTTAATGTGTGTGTGAAGGGATGAACGTGACAAGTGTTATAAAGCAGTTTGAATGGTCTTTATCTGTGTCACTATTGCCTCAATTTAAAGTTGAATCGCGATTGAAACGTTTCTATTTAATCCATTATTTTTTTAAGCTATATACTTGTAATATATGATATTCCTTACGTTTCTTTATCTAATTATAATCCAATCAGGGTTAGGAGGGTTATTTTAAATGTATTCCGATAAAGTTACTAATTGCCTGTTAAAAAGTGTAGTCAGTAACATAATCACAAGTATCACAATATTGAAGAAATGTTTTTTAAATTCTAATCCTGTTGGTAATCCCCTTTTGATTGAATGTATCGGTAATGTAATTATATATATTTTTTTCTGTTACTTTAGCAGAATACAGTTACCTTTTTTTGTATCCTAATTACGTAATCCCATTACAGGTCTTCCATAACTCCCCATCCCTGAATCCAATACATTGTTCTGAAATGAACCACTCTACATAATGGTACTTTATCATGATGCTAGTACCTCCTCAGCTACTTTTACAAAAGTCAAACTCAAAAGGAAGAAGTTCTATGTGTAAAATCCACTTGTAAAACTTTTACAAAAGTATCTGAGCACTTCTTTGAAGACAGACTGGCTTCACACATACCACAGGTATTCTTTGCTAACTAACAATCAAAAAGTGAAGGTATTCATTAAACTTGATTCAACTCTGGCTGTTATGCAAAGTTGTAAATCCCCTTTGAAGACAACATAGAAACTGAGGTCCGCAAACAAAACATTATCCCATCTGAAGATAAACACTGTGTCGCGGTCATGCTTACTGGCATAGTCATTTCACTAAGCTTGGAGTGTATGTGTTGCTAAGAGACGCGCAAATGTGTATGTGTGTGTGTGGAATGTGTGACGTCCGCTCTCTCAAAGGGGCGAGGCTGTCTGTGCGGGACTTTGCCGCTAACACACACACCCAGAGACTTCAGGGGAAGAAGGGGAAGTCATAAAGCCTCTAATAGCCCGTTTCTGAAGCTCGCGTTACTGTGTGTGTGTGTGTGTGTGTGTGTGTGTGTGTGTGTGTGTGTGTGTGTGTGTGTGTGTGTGTGTGTGTGTGTGTGTGTGTGCGTGCGTGTTAGGGGGGGTTCCTATATGTTTGACAGGTGCAGATCAAACCAAGCTTGGACACAAGCAAATCACACTCACACACAAAGACCCATATGTACATACGTTGCTGCTGTTTTCTCCTTATGAGGAGTCGTGAAACCGCCATTACCACTGGCCGGTTTGAATCATTATGGACGCGTTACTGATGATTTATAATCTTCTTAAGTAAAACACAGGGAGGAAGATTTCCTCTTGCTCTGACAGGGACATAAAAATCACCACAATAAGAGTCACACGAACTGTAACTCAGATTTACACTTGGGTTGACTCATACCCGCAGATCTTGCTCGCTCAATAAATAATTTCCACGTTGAAACCTTGCTTAAGCGATCTGGAAATATCAGTCGTGCTTTGTCTCTTTTTTGCTTAGATTACTGTAACCCTGCACTCCTGCCCCAGTTAAAGTCCCTCTCTCAGCATAAAAAAGCAGTTTGAGGTTTCACCAAAACAAGAGACCAAACCACTTTACATCAACATATTATCACACTGACATTAATACTCTAGAATTGATAAGGTTGCGACTTCACGAACAAACACCACTTTGGCCTGGGTGCACTTATATGTAGTGTCCGATAATCAGCTTCCAACTGCACACAATTAGTCTCAAAGCAAGATCCACAGCTTTTCTTTGACTCTACACCCCTTGATCACCTCCTAATACTGTATTTAGATATTTACTTTAATGTAACAGCCTTTCATAATTTTTTTTCTAGTCTTCTTATTATGAGTTTAACATTGGTTCTGTGTTCTCTCAACACCTCCGGTAATGATTTTCTCCATGAAATGAAAAATGCTTAACAATTGAAAATCGCTATTTTATTAACACTCTCACATGTGCACATACGTATATGCATTCTTGGATGAATGCTAAATAACGAATATCTCAGAACAAGTTTGGAAAACGGTACTGAAAGTATGTTCTGACATCCAAACAACTGCTATTAGCAGGGTTTAAGTTAACAGTATCTTTCAAGATGTTAAAACAAAAAACCTCTTTCTGGAGCATGATGATAGAAAATTGTGTTGGGTTAGGGGCTCACAAAAAACATAAAAACACACACCATGAAAACATAAACAGTTCCATAGATGAATAAGAGCAGAAGAGCAAAGCTGCATTGAAAAGAGGTGTCAATTGGGCCTGTTGTATATATATTGTACGTTCTCTGGTCATCACTATCTGTTCGGAGGGATGCTTAAAAACATGCAACTTTCTGCAACTCTCCATACAACATCCTCAACATTTAGAACAGTTTGTCCACCATAACACTGCACATTCAGCTCGCTCTTCTTCCTGCCTGCTATTGACTCAAACGGCCTCTGCTCATTTATTAGCAGCTGTGCAGCCAATTATCTCCCTGCCCCCTTTCCTGTGTTCTAGCAGCAGCCTTGGCCGTGCACAGGGGAGGAGAGGGAAGGGAAGGGAAGGGAAGGGAGGGGAAGGAGGGAGGGAAAGAGGCAAAAAAAGAGACGAGGAAGGGGAGGGCCTCCTCTCCTCTGACATCGTCATAAAGGAATCCCCTGCACTGGGTTGGTCCCGCCCACTCTCTTACTCTCACCCTGTCTGGCTCCCAGACTCACTCTGGTCCACACACACTGCTGTCTGCACGGTCGAAGGAGAAACAGACCCACGAGAGGGACGGAGAGTGGGAGACTCAGAGATGGAGAGTTGGGAGGACGACAACTGTGAAGTTCAACTTTCTAGTGTGGCGCTGGAGAGCGCGGGGGACAGGGAAATTGAGACAGATGAAAGGAGTTAAAACTGTTGTCTCAGGTAGGTGCAGCATCGCGTCTGCCTCTTCTCAGAAGTTGACTGTTGACTTTTTACTGTTTTATGACTTTACGACCCGGAAAATTTGCTCTTTTCTCTTACCTTTTTTTTTTTTTTTTCTTGAACCACTGGTCTCCCACAGAGAGGCACTTCACACTCTGGCTCCTGCAACCTGTTGATCAGGACAAACATTCACACGGAGCAACAGTAATGTTTGCCTGCTGTTAAAATGTACTGTAATGTTGGCACTGGAATATTGTGTTGATCAGAGTCTGCCACTGTGGACCAGCTCCATTACAAAGGTCAGACGTAAATAGTTCCTTTGAATGGGATGGCTTAATTTCTGTCTGTCTTTCTGGCTGCTTGTCTGCCTGTCCGTCTGTACAGAATGCCTGTCATTTTGAGGATTATATCTCCACCCGTCTGTATGTTTCTTTGCGTAATTGCTTTGCCTCTACCTGTTTGTCTGCTTTCCTCTCCAACTATCTGGTCACAGTATGTATGTCATCCAACTACCCATGTGTGCAATCTATTTATCTCCATGTGCATCAATCTGTGTACCTCTCCGGCGGGTGAGAACAGACTGAGAACAGAGGTCATAAAAAGTTTTAGAAAAGCAGTCGAGGGGCAAAATGGTAGTGGCGAAGCGAGGCCCAGAGCCGCTCAAACATTCCTCTCATTGTTCAGAGTCCCTGTAAGTCTGCGAGCTCCCAAACCTCCATGAAAGGAAGGGAATCCAGCAGCTACTGTAGCTAACCCAGTTTCAGCCACAGTTCAGGGCCGGCTGTCTCCGTCTTCCTGTCCGCCTCTGGGAGTGTTGGTTAAGACCAAATCGGGCAGTAGAAGGCGAAAATGGAGCTTGAGGACATTAACGTGACACTGGCGCACGGAGGAAAGACAAGATAAGACTGAGTTGATTTCACTTTGCTCTGTGTGTGGCTGACTTCAGATAACCTCTATGCTAAAAGAGAGCAGAGAGAGGTGGGAGGTGTCATTATTCTGCCTTTTACAGCGAGGAATCGTTAGATTGGAAAACTGACCGGGGAAGGCCAGATTCATGAATGGATGGAGGAAAGAGGGAATAGAAGGAGGCGAGAAGGTGGGGATCCAGGACTGAAGCCTTGGCTTTGGTGGGGTGGGTGTGCCCGGCAGCAATCTGTAGGAATGGGCCCAGGCTCAGGAAACCGTGGCGTAGTGGAATAAAAGTGTGTGTGTGAGTTGAGTTTCTGCATCCATTTGTGCATGTGTGGTTCAGTGGCAGCAGGGCGGCTGTACACTAAGTACAGGGCTGGTGGTGGTGAGGGTGTTTGGCAAAGAATCAGGCTGAGGATAGGGTTACACACATTGGGCTACAGGGAGTGGACCCGGGGCTTGGGCTGGGCTCTTCACTGCTGAGGCTAGCTTTACAGCCCAAAGAGACTTTGAGCTTTTCTCTTTTTTTTCTAAATCTGGAGCTGGAAATACTTTTTTTTTATGTTCAGACTAATGTCCCACATGTGGTGGTGCGTTCCATTGATTCCAGGCCAGCCAGTGAACTCTCGCCTTTGATTCAGGAAAACGGCAACAGAGAAGGTCTATAGTGGAGCGCAAGTCCTTGTTTGAATGTCACTGAATGTCACGGGCTCTGCAATAATTACGCCCTCACACGAAACATGAAACAAACACAACCTCACATGCACACACATACCCCCAGACACACTCTCTGTCTGGTCGAAAGAGAGCCAGGGTGTGGTACGACATAAGGTGTGTGGGTACAAAGTGTTTTCTGCATTTTCACTACAGTTTTTAGTCAGATTTTAAAGTTGGGGTTAAGAAATCGACAGCTCTAAATTAGAATCCATCCAACAGATGAAAGAGGGCAAGTCCTATGAAAGTTAGTTTGCACTGCTGTGACTGCTCAGATGAAAGACTGAAAAGTTAGTTCTAGAGGAAGCGCTGCCACAGTTTCTGCTTCGTCAGGCATCTTTCCTCATCTTTTCACCTTCTTGGACTCTACTTAATACGGACACTTTCCCATGTCTTCCTCCTCTGCGGGCCAGCTTTTGCATCAGTGCATGGTGTAATGGATACCATGGCATTTATGAAAAGCAAATGTGACATATTTACATTCTGAGAAAGGAATTTAGATGTTATTGTTGCCCTTGTGTGCTCCAGTGTTGACATAATGTCTTGAGCCATTAAACTTAGAAGTATCGATTTCACATGAAGTTGCGGTTGGAAACAGATTGCCTTCTGTAAATTTCTCTGATGCAATGGAAAGATACAAAAATGGCTTCAGTTTGATAATTATTGAATGAAGTGCACAATACAAGAGCACAGCCAGCCCGTGGGTCACACCGCTTACTGTTTGCTCTGTGTAGCAGTTCACAGCCCAGAGGTGTGAATGATGTCAGATTGCGATGTATTTGTACTATTCCTGGTTTATGAGACAGGGTGAGAACCAAGCTAATGCACATGCCATGTTTCCCCGGCAGCCCCCTGACATAACTCTGTTTGTTTATTGATAGCAGGTATATTATGTGTGGAGGGCTGACTGTGTCTGGCCTATGGGCATTTGTGTGCATTTCTTAGTGCATCTGTGTGTGTGTGTGTGTGTGTGTGTGTGTGTGTGTGTGTGTGTGTGTGTGTGTGTGTGTGTGTGTGTGTGCGCGCGCACACACACAAGGGCATAGGGAGAGAGAAGATATGTGTTGAAACAACAAGGGGTTGAGATCCAGCTGTCTCAACAGAGGCTTTTCCACTTAACTGTGTGCCCTTGTGTAAACGGCAAAGTCAATTCTGAACTCTGGCTGAAAAGGAGAGACGGTCTGAGAAAACAGCCAGTGGCCACGTCTACACTTGGACCTCCATACGTCGTGTGCGTGAACATAAACTGGGTAGAACACACACATAGCCTTAAGCATGCAGCCTTAAACCATCAAAGCACACGCATACAAGGCCATAAGCCATGAAGACACTCTTTACAAACAAAGGTTTTAACTTTACCAGGGTACATCTGCTGGCGACTGTCACCCAGTGAATTTTTCCTATTCGGCGCCTCCGTCAGGATACAACACGTTGGCACAATTAAGAGCTGCCAATAAGTGGCAGCCCACATGGCAGAACCTTATGATTATTCTTAACCATAATAAACATCCAATTTGAGAAGAGTGTAACAACAGTATCGCCTGGCTCCGCCAGGGGACTTAGAAAAACACAAGACGGGCCAAATGCAAAAGTGAGACATGTTAAGATCCTTGCAGCGAGTGTTTGAGGTGAGGTGTTGGACAACGTGCGTCAACCAGAATGCCGTCATTACAGGGGAAGGGAAGGAATGAGCTCATAGACATTAACGGCTGCGGGTTCGACGGGGGGAACGCAAAAGGGGAGAGAGAGAGAGAAACCGATGGAAAAGATGAAAAGGCAGAGAAAATAACACACGAGATGAACCGCTGCCAGATGAAAGGATGGTGGGATAGAGGGTTTTAGGTTGATGGAGGAGAGGAGTTAAAGGGAGTTAGCACGCTGTCTTTGATGGGTGCTGGGACCTTAAACGACCTTCTGTGTTGAGACGGCCTTATTGTGACCATGTGGAGACAGAACAACAAAGGGCTACAATGCACGTCTGATAAAACTTAACTGAACTTAAGGAGCAGCTCACAAGTATAATCCAACAGGAAATGTGTAAAGATTCACTTTTATGTAAATATTGTATTTTATGAAAATAACAGCTCTTATAGCCTGGTCTTAAAATTATGCTAAACTATCAGGAGACTGAAAAATGCTTCTTATAATGTAATCTGTGTGAAAAGCGAGAGCAGACAGTAAGTGAATCCATGGTTTTCAGCTTTCCCAGTAGCACCAAACTCACAGTGTGTCCTGAACGGTTATAATCTGGTGTTATTGGTTGATTGAACCGCGGACTGAGAGAAAGAACATTGGTCTGAAGGAAACTGGACAGTGTCTGCACATGAAACACAGTTTATATCCCGTGTGAGGATGCTTGCTGCTTAAAGACCAAAGACACTCAGATCTGGCTGAATTTGTAACAATGATACAGCGTTGGTTGAGTGCACTGTGTCCCTGGCACAGCTCTCTGGTCAGGCCCAGAATGACAACAGACAGCCAGCTAGAACTTATTTAGAGTCCGGAGTTCCCCGAAGGTGTCCCACTGACTCATACCTTGTGCATGGTGGAATATTCATGCTGCGAAAATGAAGAGACTTGACGGCAAAATAGCTTTCAGTGTGGATCTGAGGCTAGGAAATGACATTCAGTTATTTAAATATGTCCTGTCCAGACAAGTATAATTCAACAAAAAGGAATTCAGAGTAAGAGGCTCTGCTCGGGGGACTGATGAGTGTGTGTGTTTGTCCTTCTTAGCTCCTGTAGTATATTGGATATCACTTGACAGACAGTAATATGTAGAAAAATCCTATAAATACAGTATCACTTTCCGTACGCAACATCAAAGGATTCCTGATAATTTCTGATGAGATGTAGTAGCTTTGCGGCAGAGGAAACACAGTCCTGTGCTTTTCTTTTCCACACAAGGGGCACAGATAAAGGGGCATAAGCAGAGCAGAGCGTGGGCAAACGTCTTTAAAGGGAGTGCCACTTGACTGGCCACTTCCTTCTAACCTAATTCTCCATTCTGTCATTGAAAAGCTATTTTTATAAGAGGCCACGGGAAGTCTGGGAGTCGACGAGAACCATGCACACGCACAGGGGCTGAGAAAGCGCAATGATTATGACCTACGAATGACGAAGATGTAGCACAGCCGAGGGTGATAAGACGGAGATGTGGGCAAAAGGTAGAAAGGTATTAGAGGGTAGGATGTTGGAGCAGGTCTGTTAGGGTATTTATTATTTGTGTTTTGCGTGCTTTGACGTCTTCTTTCTCACCACAAATCTGTCTAGTTGTCTCTGTTGGCCAGGGGAATTCCTGGCAGAGTGATTTTTGAGACTACAGGACTGAATCACATTGCCAGGGATTTCCAATGGCTGACATGAAGAAAGCAAGCTCTATCTCTCAAACACAGATGTACACTAATCTGCCAGCTCACAACACAAGTCACACACCCATGTTTCTCATTTGCATAATCGCACACAAACACACCCATCAGTGTCAGGAACAGACGCCCATGCAACCTGGCTGTGCGGCAGCAGGACTTAACCCACATGTGAACAGTGAGTGTGTGCCGTGTTCACAGTGGTTAAGTTCTGCCGCCACAGGGCTGCAGCCGGCAGGGGGAGGGCAGAAAGGTTAGGGAGGGGCCGCACTGCATCATACCGCTGCTCCTCACATCAACACCAGACTTCAGATGTGCAAGATGGCCTCTAACGCAAAAAACGCTGCTCGCTGCAGTTGACCTAGAGCCATTTTATATCCTCCAAAGACCCAAAAATATGAAAATCCTGAGATTCTAACTGTTTTCCATTCCACCTATTTTTATGAGCACATGAAACAAACATAAATGCTTTATTGCCATCATGTTTTTGACAGCTTTTTTAATTATGTTGCACCTGACCGGAGAATAAGCACCATCCGCTGTTTATCTCAATCAGAAATGTGTTTTTTTTCCAGACGACTTTCTGGAAACGCCACATTTTAATGGCGGCAGTCCGTCAAAGGTCAACAGCATGCTGCTTCTCATTCTATTGACTAATGTTCCTCCACCAAACTTAAGAATCACACTTAATCACTTCTACTGTGAAATGTGTGGATGACTCACTTGTGTGTTGTAAGCGTCAGGGTGGTGCACTGTGGCCGAGGGCAGGTATAAGCGTCTATAAGCTTCTGGCAATAACTTGTGATCTGTTGAATTAGCTGAAATACTGCGGCTTCAGTATGTCCGTGTCTGCTAAATGTCAGCTGTCTCATTAGTGCTGAGGACTGCTCCTGTTCCTGTCGGGCGAGCAGCAATATGTCATCGTATGTTGTCATTTGTATCGCCTGCTGCCAGGGTCTCTCAGGGGCATCGTATGTGTAGCTCTCTGTTTGCGTTCATATGTTTGCCTTCATATGTTTTTAATGCCTCCACTTGTTGATTTTCTGCATGAGCATCAGTGTCTGTTTGACTCGTGCGTGCGGTGTTCTGACTTTTCTATGTGTGTGTGTGTGTGTGTGTGTGCGCGTCTGTCTGTCTGCCCCCACCCCTCACCCCCTGCTGGGTCGGTCTCCTGTGCCTGCTGTGCTGATAATCAGTGTGTGACGTCGGCTGGCTCAGTTCAGCAGGAACAGGGGACTGGTCTCATTTCCACACACACGCACACACACACACACACACACACACGTATAAGCGCGCGCGCACACACACACACACATACACAGCTGACTTTAATAATGACCGTAGCCTGTTAATTGTCCTTAAGTCTGAATGTGTGTTTATGTATATTTTTAAATGCATTTATTTTGAAATGACTGACAATATTATTTTAGTCGATGTTTGTGGTAAACTGTGATTTATCTCTTTATTCTTAGTGGCTACATTTTTCAATACATTCTATAATGAAACACTTCACTTGGATTTATTCCTGCTCTCTTATTGCATTTATTGACCGTTAAACCTTACAATTTTGATGAAACAAGACAAGCTATTTTAATCAAAAAAACATCATTTTGGACTGCACGCCTTGCTTGTAATATTAAGTATGTTGTAATATTTTCCTTAAGTATTTTGTATGTGTTGCTGATATTATTTCATAATTACTTGTCAGTTCTGTTCATTGTCTGTTTTTGCTGTCTTGTTTGTAAAAAAAACAACAACAAATGTCTGCTTGATGACTGTTGTTTCACCTATATAAAGTATTAAAACTACATTTCTTTGAAAAAGCAGTGTATGTGTCTGGTGTTTTTTTTTAACCATGTCTTCAGTTATAGGATAAATTGTACATCACAAACACAATTTTGAAAAAATATTATATATATATTCCTTTTCACTCTTTACCTTTCTCAGTCTTCTTCCTCTTTTCATTCAGTTTATGGACAGCAAATTAAACACACTCTCAATACACAGACTCCTGACTTTGAAAATCTGTATAAAGTCTGTATAACCTCACGGCACCAGGTTGCCAATTGGTAAAAAAAAAATAAAAAAAAAATTATCACAATATGTTGCTTCTTGGTAAAATTATGCGTTTGTATAACACGTTTGTATAACTGAAAGTTTTTCTGAGATGTTGGTGATAAGAATTAAGAAAACAGAGAGACAATCATCACGTTTCATAGTATCATCATTAATAAAAAATGAGAACATGTGCATTACTAAGTACAAATCTATATTAAATTCAATAATAACCTTCAAAGACAGAATGACAAAATAGCTTCAAAGTCATACGTGCTTTTCCATTTTTTCACTTATTTTTCATAGTTACTTGAAATTGAAATAAATACAGCTGAGCTATGAGAATGTTGTGATCCTGTTATCAATCCCTTAAAATCTGCATCTCCTAATGTCAGTAAACATTCATATAATAACACGTACTTGAAGAGCTAACACAGCACTGACCAATCATTTCATTTAAAGAAAGCCTATAAGAGATTTATTACCTCCTCTTGCATTTACTTCACCTTCTATTTGAACAAAAACATGATGCAAATGTTGTACACTTTGCGTATATTGGAGTGAATTAACCATCTGGAGTGAAGGTTTTATTTTGCTTCATTTTTGTCTTTGTTTAGCACCTCTAAAACCTTCTTTAAACCAGCTGTGTGCTATATATAAACTAAGCTATGAGTCTGACTTCTAATTTTGTCCATTTTATCAAAGTGGTCAAAAATAAATCTGCCTGCAACATGCAGCGCATAGAAAATAGTACAAAACTTGAGTCATAATCAATCAAAATATTATTATAAAACGGTTCTAGTTTGTAAAACATATTCTTTTCACTGTGTACAGCAGGAAAAATACAGTATATTTACTTGTAGCTGATTTTATCCCAAACTGTTGTGCCCTTTTCATTGAAAGTCTACAGATGCATGTAAATCACAGGAAATATTAATAATTTACAGGTAACATTTCACTCACTAAAGGTTTCTGGGTTGAGGCCTACAGAGAGACACGCTGAGAAGAGGTAAAGGGGAAACCTGTCACCGCACATCCTCTTTATTTCTCTGTCACTGTGGAAACCAGTAATAACGCTTGGTGGTTATAAAAAATGAAGACAGATCTTAAAAGATGGTGACATGCAGTAAGCATTAGCCTAATCTGGATGTTTGTCCTAGCCGGGCGGTTACTATAGCAACAGTGACACATGGCCGTCATCAGCCTCAGCCTGCTGCGTCAGAGGAGGAGACGGCGGTTCAACTGTCGACTTCCTCTTCCTGTCCTGAGAACGCAGCGTGAGATAAAGGCAGCCTACCTTTAGGTAACCTTCTCCTACTTCTCTCTTTCACTCAGCAACGTCTTTACGCGCCTTCCATGCATTTATTGCCCCTTTGTTTTCCGTCTGTAGTTGTAGAAGTTACCTTTCTGTGTCAGCCCCTCCTGCAAGTCCTCGTTCCACCCACGCACATGCACTCCCTCACCTGCCGCTACCTCTTCGGGTCGGCCAATAGGCTTCCGAGGTGGGTGTTCCCGTAGCAACATAACAGGTAAACAGAAGTGGAGATAAGGAGCCAGGTCGATGCAAAAGAAGGGTGTAGGTTTGGTTTCAGAGTGGTGGGGGTAACTTAATGTGCGTTCCTTTTTATGCCCCATAGTCTAAAATTGATAAGATTGTTTTAACTACAAAAAGCACCACAGTGTACTAACCATTGTTGAATCTGAGTGTCATTACAACAAATGTTGCATTCCCTTTTACAGCCCTCTCATGATGCACACAGGACCAACAAGCTCTGCCATGTCTGACCACACCCATTGTTCACCCATTCAGTGCTCCTTATACTATGAACACTTAAAGTACCCCACCAGCCAAAAATGTGTTGTTTTTTTTGTTCCTACAGTTGAAAGTTTTAGTTTCGCTCTGTAGAGCAATCCTGGCCCAGTATTTAGCTACACATGTGTGACGTGGAAACTTGAAGCCTCCGCTGCACATACACTGAGAATGGACGTGACAGTTTAACTTGTGAAATGAAGAATATTTGCATTTTCTTGTATTCTAATTAGGAGATTTTTTTTTTGCACTTGTGGAAGGTATCTGTAATAGTTTCCGCTAACTGATCATGATCTCTTTGCGTCACCACTGCCAGCTGTGGAAAGCACACAATGCTTATTTTTGCATCTGTACGCTCTGTATTTGGAGCATTGCATTGTGGGACTGTTAACAGATATACTTTTTTAATTCCTTTGTGGACATTTGAGGGCTATACAATGGATACTTTTACACACTCAGAAATTGGCCACTTAAATGAAATGGCAGTCAGTTAATGAAGAGCATTATATAGGGATTTATTTTGGACACAGCCTGATAGTAGAAACCCAGGGCTGCTCATTAAGCCCAAAGCTGTAAGCAATAAAACAATACAGGAGTTCTTATCAGCCCTGATCTTTTTATAATCTGAAATAAGTTGCATGACATTATGAGGACACAGTTTATGGAGGCTTGAGGGGAAAAAAATATCTTGAACAATTAAAGTGAGTGGGGAAAATATGCAAATGTACACACATCAATCCACCATGTATGAAAGAAAGGATTCTTTTCCCTCCAATCCACACAGATCCACCCCACCCTGCAGCTGTACAGCAGGTCAGCTCCCCCTCTGTCTTTTCCTTCTTCTCTCTCCCTCCCTGTCTGACTGTCTTATGGTTCTCACCATAAAAAATAAAAAAGCCGCCAATCTGTCCGGGAGAAGACATAATTGCCATTATGACTGCTGCGGCCCTGGACATCACACACAATGTACTGATTGTTCCACAGAGGAGGACGGGGCAAACACTGTCTGCTCAGTGTGCAGACGCCACACAATATTATTATAGCGTGACTACAGCTCATCACACACACAGCCACTATCTTAGTCCTTTCAGCCCCCTCACTATCCCTGTAATCTTTCCATTAAGAACAGAGCAAACATAAGATTCTATAGGGCTGAGAATCCATACACCACAGCCTTTAAAAAAAAAAAAAATCTGTTAACTGTCAAGCCCTGGGTAAACACACAGTCATATAGTGCCGCAGCCAATAGGAAATGATAGAAGTACTGAATGGAAAAGCCGTTTGTACATACAGAAACACCCAATATGTGTGTGTGTGTGTGTGTGTGTGAGAGAGAGAGAGCAAGAGAGAGAGAGACATATGGTGCTGAGGTTTTGGGAAAGTTGACCTTATCCCAGTTCCAACTCTACTTCTCCATCTCTGCTTCCAAAAAAGAAAAGGTCACCGTTCCCATTAAAAAAAAGACAATCTGACACTTTAGACAACTATAGGGGGAAAAAAATCAGGCTTCGATGAATATACCATATACACATATGATACAAACATTACACACATTTCCACTGCTAAGTCTGCAAATACTAAGGGTAACTGTGACCGTGTGTCAAGGATTAGCCAGAGGAAATAACCATCCCCCCAATATCATACTGATGTATTGTAATGGGAAATGTCTTTATCCTTGTTACTGGATTCTGCTGACAGCAGAAAGGGAAGGACATGAGTCCCACCTACTGACACTCGCTGCCACTCGCACATATGCATAAGATTGCTTACAACCTTTTTTCTTCTCTGCTGTTTTTCATTTTTTATTAACAACAGGAATAAATACAACCATGCTAACATGAGATTTATAAGGAATCAAACCCATTCCAGATGCATCTGCTGTACATGCATTCTGTATTACAACTTGGTCCCGTACAAATAGTGTATTATTACATCCACGTAATATTGTCCGTATAAGGCAAGCAGTAAAAATCATTATCACCATGGATACAAACCAAATTCTCATCAAAGTATAATCTTTTCTCTTCATGGCCAGTATTGGTTTATTATATAAGATTATTCACAATTCAGTAGCACAACCTTTAAAACATTTGGGACAACATTGTAGAGCTGGCTCAAGGGCAATGAGCTTCTACTAGAAGGGACTTTTACATTAGATCTGCAACATTTGGGCAAAACTGCTCAGTTAAGGCAGCCAGGAAGTAGATATCTTCACCACTGAGTAACAGAGAGTGTAGCATTTCTAACTACATTAAAGTTAGTTTGGTAGTATGGTTATAGGACGATCAGGTCTGCAGTAATGAAGCTAAACAACAGTGTTTGGTTTGGTGCTTGTACTGATGAACTGTACATAGTATTGTCTTGTGGTTGTGTCAGGGTGGTTTTTCTATTTCCTGGTAATTCATATGACCTTTATTTACAAAGTGTAAAGTTTTAATTTACTACAACCTGCATAACCCATGCATCAGGGGTGACCTCCACCGAGGGGCTTTTAAGTTGAAAATTAGCATCTAACTGCATCTGGTACAATGGATGTATTTTGCATTGTCCCAACTAAATGAACAGTTAAGGGTGGAAGCAAAATCAGAGAAGAAGTTTGAGTCTCTCAAGTACATAAAAAAACAGGTTGTAAAATCGAAGGCATATAAAGTAGATACACTCAGTGTCTGCTTTATTAGATAACTGTACATTCTGATTCAGGGCTGGCCAAAATGTGGCCTGCAGGGCACCAGATGTTACTAGCCTTTGGCCACTGGCCCACCATCAAGTTTCATTTTTGCCCTCCAAGCTTTTGCACCCTTGCTCAATTTCAATCCAGCTCAACTGTTCTGCCATAAAGTTTGCTTTTATGATGCCTGTAATGTTCAGAGTTTGTTGACACGGTCAAATCATAACTATAACCTCGATGATAGGCATGTAGTTCAATTTAAACATTTCCTTGAATGTCACCAAAAACTGATTATAAGCTTCATTAAGTTAGAATTGTATTGACAGTAGATTGTACATGTTCCGAATGAAGCAGAGACTAAGAGCTACACTTTTTTGCAGCTACTACTGTTTTTTTTTTATATAGATTTTTAGACGCGGTTCAGATGCAATTGAAGAGATTCAAACTTTAATAATCGGTCATCAGTAATGCCTTGTCTGTCCTGCAAGGCAAAAAAAAAAAATCCTTTTATACAACAACGATCACACACGTGTGTCACAAAGTGGACCCCTTGTGGCCTTCTCACAGACCTACTGCACTATTTCTAATAGTCTACTAAAACCCTGTTTAAAAGCAGAAAGAAATGATTTATTTATGGTTTATTAAGACATACAGGCACATGTTCATCCTGTAACAGTGGCAGTAAGGTACAGGCTCGGAACATATCAAAACTGACAAGCAAGAAGGGAATATTCCAAGTGATGTGACTGTATGTCGTACCACAAATAAACTGTAATAAATCAAAATGCTCAGTTGAATAACAAGCCTCATGTTGTGTATATCTGTTCTCTCTCACCCACACAAACACACTCACACACGGATATAAAACTAGAATATTTATACACATACACCTAAAACCTGATGCATTTTAGACAGTCTCTTTGGTACATGCAATAGCATGCTACCCATGCTATTTCTGCTATATGGAGATACAGGAAAAAAAAAACTGTACTTGTTTTAACAAATAAATATTGTTATGGGGAACATTAAGACAGAAGACTTTCACCACACACTCCCATGAAATAACATTTTCACTGCAGCATTGTATTAAATGCTGCTTCTTTCGCACCATTCCAAAAATGTATTTTCAACAGCCCAGAGGATCAAACTCATGTATGCAGTGAGTTGCTTTTCTAATACACGTTTAAGGGGGCAATTATTTAGTCGGTTTTCTTTACGGCAGTCAGCTTGTCAGCGTGGAGAGCGAAGGTCTCGGCCACTATCAGAGGGAAGACTAGAGAAGCATCTGCATATACCTGGGAACAGAGAGCACAGCAGTGCATCACTTTCATGTTATGTTTATTATACACCACTCTGTACACTTGGATTTAACACTGTGATGACACTGCCACCTTGCGGCCAAAACGGAGACAGCAGCGGCTCGTACACAGATTTTTTTTTTGCCCAACCACTAAAACATACGACACATGACACATATTCCCTTTTTCTTGATGAGATAAGATATGTGTTTTTACCTAAAGCATTTACAGTTTTAGTAGAAATTGGCATTTTGTGCACTTTGGCACTGCCACAGTTGAATCTGAATGCAACGACACTGTCATTAATACAAATGCCAGGTTTCTATAACAATATTATCAGATGTAATTTCAGATGAGCTGAGCAGCTAACGTCAGCTATAGTTAGCAACAGTTAGCAGTTACTTCTGCAACAAGAAAAGGTATCTGTCCTTTAGTAAACGTAGTTACACACAAGTCAGTGTACATCAGAAATAATTTATTTCTAAATTACTAAATGAAACAGAGAAAGAGAAGACATCTCAAAATAACTTCTAATAAAAGGGTACCTGAGGACATAACTGTATTAAGTGGAGCATAGTACTGACATGGCTAACACTGCTGGGATAAATATTGATACCTTAACAGGTTTGGCGTCTGTTCTGATCTTGCCCCAGGATACAGCTTCATCAGGTCTGGCCCCAGAATCAGAGCCATCGAACTCCTGGCCCGTGTTCACAAACACCGCATAGTCAGCTCCATTCCTCTGGAGGGAGACAGGGGCAAGTGCATGTTGTTGCAGTATAAGGTTTTGACTAGGTTTGCTTTGCTGACATTGGCTGTCCTGTATAACAGCCAACTAGGAAATGTCCATCTATTATTAAACATTATCATCCATATCAAATATAGACATGTGTAAATCTAGCATGGAACAACATGTTTTTTATTAACCTTGTCATAGTTTTGCACAGTTTCATACTGATCTTCATGGCTGACAGTAGTGTTGAAAACTATTCAGATAACACAAGTCAAAGTCTGCACTGAAAATGTACATAAGTGCACTTAAAAGTAGTCATAACACCGGAAAACGCCTCAGGTGAATGTTAAAATATTATATGTATTAATTATTTTAATAATACATTAATGTATAGGTAACATTTTACTGTTACAGTTGAAAAGGGACTCATTTTACTATTATAGATGACTTTTGCTTGGTAGTTTAATCTATAAACTTACTTGATAAACTCATCATATTATTTGCAAGTCAATCATAATCTGTAAAGCTACTTGTATTTTAAGATGTCCAATAAATATAGTGAAGTAAAATTACAATATTTCCCTCTTACTGCAGTGGAAAAGATGTGTGAAGTAGCATAACATGGAATTAACTACCAAGTTTCACAGTGTGCACTGTTTCTTTCTACCACTAATGGCCAACGAAATCTTTAAAACTTCACAGAATTTTATACAAAACCTAATAGAAAGTAAGACAGTAAGAAATAAGATCATCAGAGGTTTGTTACCATAAGATTAGCATTGGCTATGTGGTGTTTGACCAGCCCTCCTCCCAGGATGATCATTCCCGTCCTTTTTGCAAACACCGCCTGGCTGTTAATCTTGCGGATATCTGAAATAAAGCCCACAGTCATTATCACAACAAGAGATAAAGCTGAGACAGCTGTGGTGATCCTGTTTTATGACAGTAATGTTGCTTTTACCTTCCACTATGTCCAAAACTAAGCCAGGGTTCCTGAAGGAGTGGAAGTAGATCATGTCGCCCAGAGAGCCGTCTGTCAGGGCAGGACTGAACACTGGAATGTTATTCTGACACAAAATATAAACGTCACATTTACGCACTAATGCGTGGGCATTAATAGACTGTACTAACTGTACAAAGTTAACTGAGACAGAAATGACAAATTGTACCGTGGTTGTCAATATACCAACTTTGGACTTGAATTCCAATTTATCTTAATTGACATCAGACTTGATACAAACACACTGAGTAAGACAAATCCTCATCAGTATTGTCTTTTAAGCAATTTGATTTTGTCTCTAAGTGGTAACATTAATCCAATGTTCTTAGTCTGATATAATACATAACCAGTATAAACCAGGATTTACCTTGTATGCCCAATAATAGACGGAGTCAGTGTTATTGATCTCCTTGCCAAGTCGATGTATCATTTTGGAGGGGGTCCAACGGGTGCCCTAAAATAAAAAAAAATTACAAAAAATAGACAAATGAATTAATGAAAATAAAAATTAAATAAATCACATGATGGAGACCATGCTATATTATTAGTGTTCATCTGGCATTTTAAGAGTTTAATACAAGCACTTTTCAAGGCATTTAAACCCAAAATGTCCAGACTCTCAAGGCCTTTATCATCACATTTTTACCATAAATTCAATCAGGAAAAAAAGAAAGTTTACAGAATTACTTTTATCCATGTATATCGTCACTTTATTTTAACTTTAACTTTCTCCGTTTTAAATCTTCCTAATTTCAACGACGTTGAGTTTGTTTCATTTCAAATATTAAAACACTTTTGGTTTAAATTGTTAATTGTGTGGATGAAACACCAGACTATATTGACATACAAACACTCTTCATGGAGTATTTTAAATTCAAGGTTATTCCTCATTTAAAACAATGGTTAAAATTAAGCATTGTCCAAACTTACAAAACTTTGTACCAACCATGTATTATTATAATTAGATAATGTAGTGGTTTTTATGTGAGGACATCAGAATGACAACTGAAGCTCTTTCATACTATAGATTTCATCTGCACTGGGTGCAAAAGCCAAAAAAATATCTACATCACTAAGCAAAACAAACCTCTGTGTTCTGCTCCAACAGCATCTGGTCCAGGATGGGCATCAGCCAGTCTTCAAACTTACAGTAGTTGTCATTGGGCACCAACAGATTCCCTATCCTACATTAGAAAAAGAACAGAGAAGAAGGAGGCAGGGATGATGGGAATGTACAAGACCAGATGTATATAAATATTTTGGGGAATGTGATACATAAGTTATGAGTACCTGCAAGCCAAACCCCTCTGTTACATGTTTTGAATTTTTGAATACATATCCCGTCGACTATTTTTGTTATGGTAAAATACAGCAGAAAAAAGAGGGCTGGAGTAAGCAAACACTATTTTATATTGTGGTCTGACCCAAGACTGATCACTGTTAATGTTATTGTTACTGAAATTGTCATGTTTAAATTAATTGTTACACATTTTCAGAAGTATGTTCATAGGCTTTCTTACCATGAGTAAGGTAGGTAAATTGAAACAACTCCTGTCTGGTCACTTTTCTCACTTTAGATGTATATAGAAATAACATGTGACATTGAAAAATGTTAATTAGCTAGATTTAAAGGTGCTTGTAGGAGGAAAGAACGTACATGAAATAAACTGCATATATCCCAAAAAACTATTTCTTTAGGACTCAGTGTAAAATGCTGCCTTTATGGCCGGCTACCTGACCTGCATCATTCTAATGAAGTGAATAAGAGGTGTGTTGTTGCCAACCTGTTGATACCCCTCTGGCGAAGATCCTTGCCCGGCAGGCTGAAGTCTCCCAAGTATGTGTGAGCCAGACACTTGATGAAATCCTCCTCTATGCCTCCAGCTGTGGTCACAATCACATCCACCTAACATGGTGTAAAAATACTGATTCTCATAAACGTGTCCCCTGTTACTGGTTAATTGTTCTGGATGTTAAGCGTATAAATGTGTGTACCATTTTGTGCTCTGCCAGGTAGCGGATGCTCTCTCGGACACCGGAGCTGATGAGATTGGAGGTGTAACCCAGGAAGATGGTGCAGCCGGACTTGCTGGATGTGTCACCAGACTCTTTATTTTCATTTCCTTCGTCTGCCTCCACCGGCTCAAGACGCTTCTCTATCTGTAGGTGTGGAGTTATTAGACAACAATGGTCACTGGTGCTGTGAGTCCCACCAATAAAATCCCACTCACCTACATTGCACTTAGGCAGAGAAGACATCTCCAAGACAAAAGCCTCAATAATATCTAATAACCCTTCCTACACAGCCATTCCTCTTACCATTTGGTTGATCTCCTGGATGGCCAAACCCAACCTGCTGGCCTGGAACCCCGTGGTGAGGTAAGATTTCAACACTGCCTGGAGATCGACCCCTTGGTTGAAGTCGTAGCCTCTGATCTTTGGCATATCCTCCGGGAGATCGCAGCTAGGCTTGAGGACAGCCTCCATGGCAACAGAAGGGGCCTGGTCTGCCATCTTTTCTGCAAAAACAAAAATAACACGTTAGTGGAGCCCTGAGGTAGCAGGTAGCAGCTCTGCTTTCTTGTATTTACAGGAAAACCATGACTGAACTCCTGCAGGTGGTGAGCTACATGTGTCGCATGTGTGAACAGCTGAAAGAAAGGATGTCTGATCTGACAATAACTACCTAACTTTAAAGCTCAGCATCCCTAAGTTTTCACAAATAAATATCCTAAAGGATTCTGGGAGATGAACCTTGGGAAATGGCACTGATCAATAGAAAGGGTTCAGATGAGGCAGTGTTAGTAGCCCCATTCACACTGGCGTTTGGATGTGGCTTTAGTACGCCAATTCCCCATCTTCGTCTCAGTAGCCCCTTTTAGATAGAAAAGGGGGCACATTTGCAGCAAGGTAAAGGCTGCAATGTGCCACATTGTCTTTCTAAAAGGGGGGTATAATATTCCTTCTTTTCCAAAAAGCCGCCACTGGGCCACCACTGAGGTAGGCGTAAACATGTGACGTGACGTGAAGCACGAAGTTTGGCATGATGAGAAGCAGGTCGAATTTGTCTTCAAAATTAGAGCTTTACATTGCACCCCATTGGAGTTTAAAACTGGGTTCTTAGCGGGGGGCTTTTAATTTGAAAGTAGCGACCGTTAGTAGCTTGCTGCTACAACAACAAGCGGACAACACAGACAGCAACAGAGACCGAGGAGACGCTAGCATCTCTTGGCGGCAATGTGCCGACTTGTCTTTCTAAAAGGGAGGTGTAATACTCCTCCTTTTCCAAAAGCCGCCACTTGGCCGCCACTGGGGTGGCATAAACATGTAACGTGACCTGAAGCACGAAGTTGGGCAGTGAACAGTGACAACGAATTTGTCTTCGAAATGAAAGCTTTACATTGCACCCCATTGGAGTTTAGAACTGGGTTCTTAGCAGGGGGCTTTTAATTTGAAAGTAGCTTGCTGCTACAACAACAAGCATACACAACCAAACAACTACAGAGACCGAGGAGACGCTAGCATCTCCTGGATCTCAGCGGCTTTCCAGTTGCTCATCTTGACGTCCGTGGATGAAGTGATGAACTGACTGCTGTAATCACCAGGCAAATACCTTGAAAACACACCTACGTCAGCATTTAGGAGCCGCAGCGCCGGTTTTCTGTGTGGACGGCGGTTCGTCTTTAAGGCGGCGCTGCTTCGCTCTGTCATTCACCATCAGCGGAGAATTGGCGAACCGCCGCTGCGGCGTTTATGCTGGCTTCTACTGTGTGAATGAGGGTAGTGTAACTGGTTTCCCATTAGGGATAATTCGAGTTATTTAATGGAACAATATCCAGTCTAACCAGCTTGAGGCTTGGCATTCATGTAGGTGCAACCACATACACATCATCCCCACCAAGTACAGCCTGTCATCAGAACATGCACTGAGATAACAGGTGGGTACAAATTGATGATATAAACCTTTTATCAAGCTCTTCGTGTCTTTGTGGTGTGGCAGGGCACATTGTCTTGCTGGGTGCGCAACTGTCATAAGGGTGTGTACTTGTGCACCTACAACGGTGTTTGGATGTCATCCACATAACTGCAAGAACCAGCAGATCATTTGTCTGTAACGATTTGATCACTTTTATTCACCCATCAGGAGATTTAATGTTCTGGCTGATCGGTGTATATAAAAACTGCATGGCTAGCTTGCACGGCTACTACGGTTACAAGCTAACGACAACAACACAATTCAGCTGAACGTAGAAAAATGAACCAAAAACAAAGGTTTAAGTTACACCGTGTCTAGGTGTCGTCCATTGGGCAGGAAAATAACTTAAATAGAGCACATATGTGAAAGGTGGAGGATAACATCACCTACGTGCTGTAAGTGTTGTTATCCTCCACTGCAGAATCGATGTGGTTCGAAGTTAGCTCGAGACAAGCTAACTGAGTTGTTTTTATCCTATCCTATCGTATTGTTCAGTTTGAAAAGTGAGGACGGTCGTTAAAACGTACCTAGTCTTGGATAGACGTTAGTCGATGAAGGTGGTTAAGTTTTAATCAGCTGTCACCAAAGACAACGAGAACAGTCTTCATTAGCATGCCTGTTAACAACGCATGGGTTGCCTGCGGCAAGCAAGTTCCTACTACGGAAGGTGCAAAGGGACAATGTACTTCCACGCGAATACCGTACGAGGGGACAAAATGACTTAGACTTACAGTAAACACTTAGTTTGCCTGCATCAATACAATCGACTGCTAAATACAAGTATGTATGTAGCGCATATTGTTCAGTGTTTGTTAAAGACTGTATCAGACAGGCTCGGACACAAGTGGTGATTGAAATGTTTGGTCCTGTCTCTTTTTAAATACATGAGGGGGACAAAATATTGAAATATAATATTCACATTAATAAATATTTTCTTTTAATAATGAAACATTCATAAGTGTGTTAAACGACTGGAAAAATAGTTGCATTACTGCTTTTAAAAACATATTACTTAGTATTAATATAGCATTTGTACTTACCATATTTATCTAATATAAAATTACTCTGAGAATGGCTGGATGGTATGGAAGAATGGTTTGGGATAAAGGGTGGTTTAAAATGTTTCACAAACGGCTGGCTATTTAAACTTTTTAAAGCGAATGCCATTTTACAGGCACATTATAGGTTTGGTAAGTCATTGCAGGTTACAGCTTCGTGTGGGATAAACTTAAGATACAGTATTCCCCACCAAAATGTTATGTATAACTTCCAAAATAATGAATGTACTCAAGCCCCAGTTCTTAAAAACTGCACCCACTGTTCAGTCTTCGAGAAGATATTCCTACTGCTGTTGCCTGCAGCTGTAATTAACACATTTTTGTTACATGGCCAGTGTCACACCCTATTTTGCAGTCACTTGTCTGCACCACTTGTATGCCTACTTAATCTTTGCTATGTATTAGTGCCATCCATGATACATTTAACCAAATGACTGAAGATTTCAAATGCCCTGCTTTTTTATTTCTGCAAAAACAGATTTGTTTAGTCCAAGCCCGCTGTACAATTTGTAAAAAGTAAACGCACCCATTGTGGGTTCAACTCAAAAAGCACACATGAAGGACAGCATAATGCCTTAGCCAATGATCTTTTCATCGGTTGTGTCTGTGAGGTGATGTGTGATGTTTGTGACATTTCCAGCACTATGACCTTTTATATCACAGAGCCTTTGAACTGGCTCCAACAGTGAATAAAAAGGGGGTTCAGGTGAGAAAGGAAAGCTTCTCTGACCAGACTCTACTTCACAACCTGAGCTGACTCTCTGGATCAGGTGAAACACATCATTTTCCTACTGCTCCTGTTGGTGAGGAAGAGGGATACTAAGTAAGCATTGTAGGACTTTTTTTGCTGAGCTTTTACACTGAAGGAAATGTCAGGAAAGATGTGCAGCAGCAGCAACAGCGTTGTTCAGGCACAAAAACTGGTGGATCAACTTCGTGTAGAGGCAGGCATGGAGAGAATCAAGGTATGGTGGAGTCTGAATAATCTGGTAAATACATGCATGCTAGCTTCACATCGTAATACATCAATGACTGCACCACTTAAGATCAGTTGTTTGAAGATTTCCATTGTTCAGATTTATAGATAGTACTGTACTACAATGTCTATAATCCTGTGAAATTCCCTCCTTTCCACATTCTTCCCAGCAGATCTCCCTGACAGCATCAGACTTGGTTCGGTACTGCCAGGACCACAGGCGCAGTGACCCCCTACTCACCGGCATTGCTGCCTCATCCAATCCTTTCAAAGATAAGAAGACCTGTGTGCTGCTTTGACATTCCTCAGCACAAACGAAACCAACACATAGCAGACTGCCATATTGTGCTACCACAGATTTTCTACTTTGAAATGTGGACAAAAAATCCCTTTAGTATGGCAATCTGTTTCTTTTTATTTTTTTTACTTAAAGGCTTTGATTAAAATAGCTCCTTCAGATGAAAGTATAATCAATATATGTTTACCTTTGAGCAACATCTTGTAACTTTTTTTTAACCTTAAAATAAAAGCTTCTAAATCATTTTGATGGTACAGTTTCTTGAAACTGAACGGTCACTGTCACAGTCACTGTCACGGTCGCTTACAACAGTTGTGTTACAACTGACCTCAACCTTGCAATAGAAAATAATGAAATGGGTTACTTGAGTCAGGTCACTTTTTAAGAGTTGCTCAGATCAACAAAACAATTCCTGCGACCGAAGATAGCTGCTTTATCCAACCCGGACGTTCAGCACAAAGCTGTTTCATCATGACTCCCCACAGGGCCGTGAACAAATCCAGCTGATACATCACACACTACATTTTCAGGCCATTTAATAGTCTTTCAATGTGTTGAAACAGATAGTCACTTCAAGTATTGTGCAATTGGGATTTGTAGTTAGCTTTACACAAACATGTAAATTGTTATACATTTTCAAAACTAACACACAAACAAAGCATGTGCAGACACACCTACAATAATAATCATATTGATTAGCACTGCTAAGTGTGATCAAATAAATAGGTTTACAAATACAATCAGTATGTCATAGAGGACTCGGATAATTCAGTCATTTCACGGTACATAACAAGTAACTAATGTTTTTGGTACAATGTCAGTCACTGTAATAAATTCAGTGAGCATATAAATATAAGCTTGTTTGCACACTGTTTGAACGTACAACAATTAAAAGAGAAGAAACAAACTTCTCCTAAGATAGGGTCTTTTAAACATAGAGTATTGGCACAAAACTGGCAATTATGTGAATGCAACAAAGAGTAGCAATAAACATAACTCTAACTCTAACTGTTGTCTGTAGAAAAATCTCTCAACAGGATCAAACGAGGAATCAAACGTTTTATAAAGGGCTTTTGGCTGAACCAACACAAGTGACATTTTTATTTTATTTTTTGTACGTCATGTTAGTCACTCTGCGTATGCTGAATGACCAGTATGGTGTAGGACGCCTTCAGGTCTTGTCCTAGTCTGCATTCAAGTCTTGCAACAAATTTAGAAGTCCTGCCCTGTCATTTTCTGGGCCTCCAGATTTCCACACGCACATCCCCTGAGGCAACAGCAAGGATCCCAGCATCCACACTCAGCTGATAGTTAGACAGCGAGACAGGTGAAGCGTTATGAGTGAGAGAGTGAAGACACAGAGAGAAGAAACAAGTATCTTTAAAAACATTGGAGAAAAAAAAAACAATGCTAAAGTACAATCCTATTTGTTGGTAAAATGATTGTTCACCTCTGGAAATTGATCAAATAGTTAATATGCTCTTAACTTACATGTCTCATTAAATTAAAATGGATCTTTACATAACTAAAGTTATGACATCATCACGGTAAACAACTTATCATTTCAATCATCTTTAAGATGTGTTACAAAGCACTAACCCCATTGACTGCAGCTTGGTGATGCAACGTGCATAATGTCCTTGGAGGCGCACAAGGTATATGTACCTGTAATTAAGACAAGAAATTACACCTTAAGACTGTTCATAGCCGAGTTAACTAAATAGGCAACTTAAAAAAGAAATTTGCCCCATCCGACCTTGACAGTACGATCAGATGAACAGGTGTAGAGGCTTCCAGGGGACCTATGGATGCCAGTGACCAGAGCTGTGTGCCCCACATCAAACTGAGACGGGGTTTTTAAGGTCCCAGCTTGCATGGAAAATGAGTGGAGCATGCCACTGTTGTCTCCTGCCCATACTTCACTGCCACTGTAGCTCATGGACAGCAGGTACGAGCTCAGCTAGAAGTGGAGGGGGTGACTGGAGTTAGTCTTGATAGACGGGTGCATCTTAACATATATGCACACAAACACAAACTTAGGAAACTAGGTGTGTCTGTGTGTTTGCATCTACCCGGAGCTTCTTCAAGCCTTTGCCTGCCCTGCGGTCGTAGACAGCCACAGTGCAATCTTTACTCCCAGAGATGATGTACTTGTCATCTGCAGCCAGGCACATAACAGCGTTACCATGGAGACGGAGGCTTTTCACTAGGGGTTCAGCAGCTGTGGACAAAAACAAAATCATGTTCAGAAATTAAGTGAGTGACAATTATGTCATGTGACACTGCACCGCCATCATATTTATATAATTGCTGACATCTATGTGCACTTAATGCACACTACACTGAAATACAAGTTATATGCAAGTGCCCTCACCTCTGGTGTCATACATGTTGATCCTCTTGTCAAATGTACCAGACAGCAATACATCCGTCTGACAGCACAGGCAGAGGACGGCAGCCCCGGCCCTGATCAGGCCCCGCTCTGCACCACCTGCCTGTAGGTCCCATAGCCTCACTGTGCTGTCGAAGCCGCCTGAGGCCAGTAGGGATCCCTGAGATGCCAGGCACCAGACCCAGCCCCGATGGGTGCTGAAGTCACCCTGCCCTCCCAATGTGTGCAGCAGTGTGCCGCTAGAGCCGGCCTGTAGATCCCACAGTTTAACATTCCAGTCTCTGGAACCTGTGGCACAAACTCTCCCCTCTCCCCCGATGAGGAGCACTGAGTTGACCTGGGCAATGTGGCCTGACGGTAGAGTCATGCACTCGAGCGCTGGGGGTGGACTAGGACTTCTGGGGGGTTGACGTTGCTCCATTGCTGCCTGTCCCCCATTACCCAGATTCCTTGGGTCTGCCACTTGCTCCTGTAAATTAGGAGCACCATCTTGCCCCTCATCAGCATCATGCACCATCCTGTGGTCCCTTTCATCTTCCATTAGTGCTGGAGCGTCATCCTCCAGTCTCTCTTCCAGGGCCTCTCTCAATCCTGCCAGTTGGTCCACACCTACAATTGGCTGTATTTCACCATCCTCACCCTCCATTGCCACCTCCATCCCTTCATCAGCATCATATTCAACCTCCTGCGCAACCACTCCCACCCCTTCTACCTCATCCTCTCTACCATCTTCCTGCCCCTCTGCACCTGGTTCCCCATCCTGCCCTGCCCTTTGCTGCTGCCCCACTTGTCCCCTTTCCTCATCTTCCCCTTGGGTCTGTCTGGCCACAAGGTGCCCCTGGCCTGTCCAGCAGGTTATCAGCTGCTCCATCTCCAGGCAAGCAGAAGGCCAGTCAAAGTCCTCCCTTGGGCCCACTGGAAAGCCAGCTCGGGACCCTATCAGTCTGCGTGCCCGGAGCTGCCAAGCGGTGCTGTCCTTACCCACATTGCCCAATGCATGGCAGACCTAAAGAAGACAAGGAAGACAGATTCAAGAAAAATTTCAAATTTCTGCGAGACTAGACTCTAGGTTTAATGTGGGTTTTTTTTAAGTCCCTTTTGCTTGCCTGGTGACATGGGCAATATGTTTCAAATTCCTGCAAATGGTTTCACACGATTCCAATTATCTACAGGTGGCTGTAATGCACCAGGGTGGGCAGGGTATAAGAAGATTGTTCGCTCGTTAACATGAATTCTTGGTGCTTTGAATGCTTTGAAAAATTGTTCACCGATGCAGAAATGCATTTGACATGTTTGTTATACCTCAAAGATACGCACAATGCTTTTTATCAAGGAATGACGGAAATCTAGCTTTTTTTGCATTTTAATTTTCAAGAACACATAATAAACGCCTTAATGACACACTTAATTAATGATCAATAACACTTTTCTTTTCTTCAGTCAATTTTGGGAGATATATCACATAGTGATTTAGTAATCTAGTGTTTGGGGGCAAACAAATAAATCAAGACAATTAAACAATACATCTTTGGAAGGAATTTATTGTGCATAGGATCTTTAAAAAACTAACCTTTGGCAGCACAGTGATAACACACTGCGCAGGAAGGTGCGAGGCAATGTGGGTTACCATCTCCCATGGTAATGACAACAAGCCACTCGCCTCAGGAGAGGGTGAGGAGCAAACATCAGCTGAAGTTGGGTGACCAGCACGCAAAAGACTGGAAGGAATACGAAGAACAATGTGACTTGCTTGTTAATCTCATACCCTTGTGCAACATGAAAGGCCAGAGACAGTCTTACCCCTGCGGGTCAGAGCTGGAAGCTCCACTTCTGGGAGACTGCACAGGGTCAGAAGATGGTCCATCCTGGTCATCGTGTGTCCCTGCCCCCAGGTTAACTCTGCCCTCAGACATCACCTATTCACCTCTCTGCACAAGACCACTAAAACTCAGTTACTGTGAGACAACATTACGTTAAACTAACGCAACCTCTTTTTTGATTGTGTTGGCTGTCTATGTTTCAACACACTGAACTTAAAATATATTTTGACATTTAAACTTCGACAAAGCGTTAGCTTTTTAGGGCTTAGGTTAGCGTTAGCTACATTGGTAATGTACAATTCAGATACAATGCTAAAAGAAAGCTTCAGCTGCCCATGACTACAACGCTTATCTTTTCGGTTTCACTGCTTTACGTTAGCTGCTCTTGTGACAGATGCAAACTACAGATATCAGACAGGAGGCTAACGTTAGCTTCAAGTATTGCTAACTAACTGCTATCGTAAACAAGCCCAGCCTGACAATGCAAGCCGCTCTACATAAGTCGTCGCCCGACTCAGTTACCTAAATGGTGACCAGTATCGCTAGAGCAGACAAATGAAGACTGTAATCCCAGACAGTGCTATGATACATATATCAAATGTCATTTCTCAACTTTTATCAAGGCGACGTCCTGGGCGAACTACAAACACCACTTCCGGTATAGAAAGATGTCGTCATCAAACTGCGTGTTAAAGTGACATTTGTGTCATCTTTTGGTCAGAATTAAGTTGTTTATATATATATATATATATATATATATATATATATATATATATATATATATAGACATTTATTTGTCTAAAATAATTCCCATAACCCATCACAATTCCTAAAAGCCCAAGGTAAGCAAAAACTTTAAGATATTCAGTTCATTATCACAGAAGACAGTAACGGCACATCCTTGCAAGTAAGAAACTATTAATAACTATATAAGAAACAATTAATCAATTATCAAAAAATATATGTGTTAGCTTCTGTAGTTAACTTATTTTACAAGGTGTCATATTTTGCTATTTGACATGCTCTCTGACCTGTTTAGGCCTTTTTTGTAAAGTTTCTTGCCAGGAAGATTAAAGTCTCCCACGTAAACCGGGCCCAAACACTTGATCAGATCCTCCTCTATCCCTCCAGCTGTTGTCACAAAGGCATCCACCTTCACAGAGAAAGAAAGACATTGTATCACAGAACAAATGTAATGTGTTCATTTGTAGAACAAGATTACATTCCTCAAATTCAAATTTTTCCTGTTAAATTGTGTCAATAATTTCTCATGAATAGTACAGGAACTTATTTTGAAGGGCATGTGAGGAGGGATGTACCATCTTGTGCTCTGCAAGGTAGCAGATCGTCTCCCTGATTCCACTGCTGATGAGGTTTGAAGTGTAACTGAGGAAGATGGTGCAGCTCCTCAGGCAGGGGCAGGTTGATGGATCCTCCTTAACTGTTCCATTCAACGTCTCCACAGGTTGCTGACGCCTCTCAATCTGTGGACATGCAGTGGAACAGGAAGACTGATAAAAAAAACAATGGAAACTGTAGTGTGAGTCTGGTTTTCTAGATATAACAGACCAAAGAACGACTAAAGACACTCCAGGTCTCAAGCAAGAAAATGCAGCGCATAAAGTATAATTATTGAAACAATTATTAATCCTGCTGTTATACACTACTGTCAGTAAATAAACCTGCAGTGTCTTTAAATACTATGCTACTCACAGCATCAAAGCCTCAAAATAAAAACATTTGACTGAAGATAACACGAGCATGGGCATTCACTCTAGTTCTCCCTGTGCACTGCCCGTCTCACCATTTTGTTGATCTGCTGGATAGCCTTGCCAACATTAGTTGCCTGCAAGCCGGTGTTGAGGTAGGACTGCAGCATGGCTCGGTGATCCACTCCCTGGTTGAAGTAGTAGCCCTGCACCTTTGGCATATCCTCTTGTACGGGGGCAGTCTTCCTATAGAGGACCCCAGGTATTGGGTGGATATGGTGTGCCATACTGTCTCAAAGAAATCATCAAATTATTAGAGTTAACACAATATTGCTCATAATATGTTGGCACTTTAACTTACTGGCCAACTGTATATCGAAGAGTGTCAGACAAGATTGTGATTTTTCTGTTTAAAGTCTGACTGCTTATTTTACTCACGAGATGTCTTGTATAAACAAATACATCTGGATAGGTTAACAAGGTTAAAAACTAGATTTTCATTGGATGGGTCTTTAGAATCAACTTCCTGCCGTTAATTAAACCCCTGAAAACTCATCTCTGTTTCGTACAATTACATATTTTGAGTTTTTTTGTCCGTGAAAGAAATCTCTACGTCACTGAAATTCTACAACTTTGCCAAAGCATGCAAGCTTCAATTGATATGCAAATTAATGTATATGTCTTGTATATTTTTTATTCATATTTTTGTACACTTGGCACTGGCTGGTGTTTCTTTCAAGCAGTGCAAGCTGTCTAGATTGTAACCTTACCTGTCTTGGTTGTTGACAGATGTTGGTCCGTCCTTTAGATATTACTCAGTCCTGTGGACCTGCTGTTCAAAACCTTCACTCTTTTAAGAAACAGGAGCAGGGAGGCGCTCCGAAGGGAAGGTACAGACAGAAGTGACAAAGCCTGTTCAGCTTGAACACTTTATCTGTGGGCAGCACAAGATCAAATTGTATGAATTGTACGTATGAAACATGCAGTATCAAGAAGACGACAGCCTTTTTAGCAACATTTGAGCTCCAGTATTTCAACACTTTATTGACACAATCCAAACAATATGCACATTTTTGTGTATGTGTAAGAATTTTAGATTGGGTGTGATCAGATCTCTTTCATTCTCTGCAGTCTTTCAAATGTTTCCCACTTAAATACAACAGAACAGTGGTTACATACTTTATGACAATTGTTAATCACTCCTTCCCCAAACAGTGACCCCCAGATGTTTTATTGGATGTAAACTTCATCTTATGTACCATCCTGTTAACACCACAGGCAGAGAATAGCCCCTCATCCTGTGTCCCTCCTGTGTGGTTCCCTGCGTGTTTCACCTGAGCCTGTTCACTCCAGTGCCTTCCAGCATCTCCCTGTTTAACCCCATGTTTTTTGTCATTCCTCTTGTTGTTACTTAGAAGTACTTTGTTCTTCTTAGTTGGTACTTTGTCTTAGCTTTTGTTTGCTACTTTTTTTTTGTATTACATGGGTTTTGGATTTTGGGCTTTTCATTGAAAGCTTATTTTCAGTTCCTTATCCTGCCTGCCTCCCGTGTGTTTCATTGTCTGAATCCTCACCCTTCTCAAAGTGTAACATGCACTGCATAGTCCAGGTAATGCTCCAACAGCTCTAAAGTAGCCTGTCCTCAAAAATGTGTACAGGTATAAACCACAATATACCCAAGGACAATCTGAGAGGAACAGAAACACTTTTGAACTCTGTACCAGTGTGGCTGGTAAAGGCAAATTAAATCCTTATGACAGCAAATGCATGTCTAAAAGTCTGAACAGATTAATGTGAATAATATGTGAATATTTCAAACATAATATGTAAAATGCATATTTAGCCGTTGGTATCTATTTATCAAAATGACTTTCACACGGTGTACCACACGGATCAGTTCTTAGACCATTTTTATTATCATTGTACAGGTTACCACAGAGACATCCATCTGCATGACATTTATCTCCACTGTTATATAGACTTTTCTCAGAGCAGACAATTTGACCTGTCAAAATGTAATAACTATAATGATTGCTCCATTAAATTTTAGGGTGACTGTCCTAGGACCTTGGAAGACCTTTTACTGGAATGAAAAGTCAAATAGTCCATCATGACAAAGGTCTATCAAACATCCCTATAAACCTAAAATAATGATTAAATACAACAAAGAGACAAGTCAAATAGGGTTTGCTACTACTAATGTTAACTTGAGGAGCTCTCAATTCATTCTTTTGTCTCGTTGGTGGTCTTCTTATCAGCATGAACAGCAAAGGTTTCTGCCACTAATAAGGGGAAGACTAAGGTAGCCTCTGCAAACACCTGGAGAGACAGAACAACAGGCTGTGTATCAAATCAGGGAGCATGACGCCAAAGACAATCAATTCCTTTCTTTGTATGTCTGTTTTTTTTCTATGGCTTGAGATAAGACTACACAGTGAATTACTAAGATTTGGCACAAATTCTCTGTTTTCCCATACACCGTACTTGTGATAGAAATAGAAAAGATCAACTATTGCATGCAATTGATCAAGAAACAGACTTTGTGCAACTTTTTAACACTAGTTAATACATAAACATAACATGCATACTAATATATAAAATCCAGAATTAGTATGAAGGATACCTTCACGGGTTTAGCATCTAATTTAATCTTGCCCCAGGTCACGGCCTCATCGGGTCTGGCCCCTGAGTCAGAACCATCAGCCTCGTAAGCTGTATTCACGTACACCGCAAAGTCAGCTCCCAACCTCTGGAAGGGACAAATCAGTTCATCAAAACAGCAAACTGAGCAAGGAAGACATCTTTACTGGTTAAATTATTAACTGATAAAATTGCCCTATTCTTTTTGAAAGACCAACAACAAATGGTGGAACTCCAACACTGAACCAACCAATGCTTGATCACTTTGTAACACTCAGTCAGGGAAACACTTGCATGTTTATCAGACTTTGCATAACATTAAAGTACTCATCTGGAGGACTTCTTTAATCAAACTTGGCTATATTACCTCACGCTCCTCTGAAAGAAAACAAAAATCCACAGATACAAAAACTTGTTTTGTATGGGGACATCATCAAATTCCAAAATGCTAAATACTTACCATTGCATTGGCGTTGCATATGTGGTGTTTGGCCACACCTCCTCCCAGGATGATCATCCCTGTGCTGTTGGCAGCCACTGCCTGGCTGTTCATCCTTGTTATGTCTGGAATTAAATGTATTGGGTTAGACAAACTGGAAATCACAAAGACAAATTAGGTAAGCACCAACGCTGTCTTACCTTCAGTTATGTCGACAATCAGGCCAGGGTTGTCAGCTGAGAAGAAGTACAGCACGTCTCCTAAAGCGCCATCTGTCAGGGCGGGGCTGAACACCGGGATGTTATTCTGAAACACCAGATCCTTACTCAGTAGCAAGACAGTCACACAAAATATAAACACACTGCTTCATCCTTCCATGGGTTATCATACTACCAGTATAAGTAAAAATGTTAATTAATTTATCCCACATATACAGATCTCAGATCACCACCTGGGGTATACCAGGACTCACCTTGTAGGCCCAGTAGCAAACAGACTCAGGGTTGTTGATCTCCTTCCCCAGTCGATGGATCATCTTTGAAGGAGTCCAGTGAGCGCCCTGAGGGAAGATTTGTCACAGAAAGATAGAACTTGACGTGTGAGATGGCAGAAATACAACTATCAGGATATCTAAACTACCACACTGAATGGAACAGCATGGGAAATTCCACCCTCATAATGGTTTTTAATTTGTGTAATTCATAGCTCTTCAGTGTGCTCTAAACTAGTTAATGCAAGAGCAATTTGACTGCCTTTCACTACTTCAGTAAAAACATTTATTATTCAGAATAAATTCTACTTGAGTACAATAGCAAATATTACTGGGGCCACAACAGATGAACATAAAATATCCTGGATGTAACATTACAGACACTACCAGTGAGTATTTATGTAACACTTCTGCAGCAGTATTTACATATACTATTCACCGTCTAACCATGTACTAGGTGTTGACCTATGCTTGTGTTTAATTTGTATTACCAATCCCTACAGTGTAGAACATTTTAAGAAGACAGGCAGACAAGTGTTCAAAATAGAGTCCACACACCTGAGTGTTCTGCTCCAGCAGCATCTGCTCCAAGATTGGCTTGATCCAATTGTAAAATGTGACATAGTTTTCATCAGGCATCAGAAGATTCCCAATCCTGCAGTGTGCAAGTGACACACAGAGAATTTAACGTGTCAGTGAAAGCCAACTTGTGTATTTTCTGCATATTGTGATTGAAATGCACAATTAATGAATCACAGTAAAATTATGTATCACTGTAATCTATGAATTTCACATCTTTTATAAATTAATGTGATGTATCCAGTTCTGAGGCTAATAAGATTTTCCATAAAATCCAATTATTGGATTATTATATGATATGATTATGATAAATATTGGGAAACTGCATTCTATTATTACCTCCAAATGCCCGTAACCAACTTCATTGTGCTGTAATAAAAACTAATTGCTCCATGCACAGCATGAAATTGGATCATAGTTCAAATAAATGTATAGCTTGTAAAGTATTCAATGCAAGTAGCTGCTCTATTCATTTTTGTTTTATAAGTCTAGCCACACCATGGTTAAAAATAGTGATATCTTTTAATTCCTATGGAATTGTCACAATCACACATCTGCCCATGGAAGTCAAATCAATTTGTGCAAATGTTCTGCGTAAAGTTAAATTGTGTGTTGATCTGACAGCCAAAATGCAGGAAGCTGTCATAGCTTTTCAGCTATGTTGCACCATTCACTTTTACTCAACTTCCTGTCTAGCAGTGGTAGACAGCTATAAATGAATGAGTTTCCTGTGTACCGCAACAGTCTGAAATGTTCTCTGACCTGTCAATGCCTTTTTCAAACAGATCTTTGCCAGGAAGACTAAAGTCTCCCACGTAAACCGGGCCCAAACACTTGATCAGATCCTCCTCTATACCTCCAGCAGTCGTCACCAAGACATCCACCTTCACAGAGAAAGAAATATATTTGGTTAGGGAACAAATGTAATGTGCTAATCTGTCCTATCTTGTTGTTTCAGTAATTGTAGACCTCAGACAAGATAGCATATGTCAATAGTGCAGTTTCCAGTGAGTTTGAGGAGGGCCGTACCATTTTGTGTTCTGCAAGGTAGCGGATAGTCTCTCTGATTCCACTGCTGATGAGGTTTGAGGTGTAACCAAGGAAGATGGTGCAGTTCCTCAGGCAGGGGCAGTTGGATGGATCCTCCTCAACACTTCCATTCTCCGCTGTTAGCGCTTGCTGACGCCTCTCAATCTGTGGATGTGTGGAGTGGATCATAAAGTCAGAAAGTAAAAACTAACATAGCCAAAGTCAGGGTTGCACTTGGACCCTATGTTACATTTTGCATCAAAGATTAAGAAATCTTTTAAAAATAAAAATAATTTCAAATGCTTGCTGGTGCTGAACAACAAATGTCACCATGCTGTTGATCTGCTGGACAGCTAGGCCAAAGTTGGTAGCCTGGAAGCCTGTTTTGAGGTAGGACTGCAGCAGGGCTTTGTGGTCCACTCCCTGGTTGAAGTCATAGCCCTGGACCCTTTGTGCATCCTCTGGGAAAGAGACACTCTCCCTGTAGATCTCAGTGTATCTGTGGATATGGTCTGCCATATTGCCTGAAAAACCAAGGAATGATATCAGAGTTAGCATAATATGTTCCATAACACATTGGTCAGAGATCAAAATCCAGATGTGTGCAACAGTCCATCATGGACACAGAGCTGTCCAAACTGGTTGTAAAGTCTGGCTGGCAGCAAATTACCTGCCTCAGGTGGAGAGCCTCAAGCTGCTTCCTTTGTTCACGGGCTCTTTTTGTGATCCTTAAATGCCTTAGTCAGGTTTTTATATCACCTATCTCTGTTGGTCAATTTGATGTTCCAAATATCCACTAACTTATTTTCTGTTGGTCCTGCAACGCCTCTCCATTTTTTTCATGGCTCACTATATGAAGATCTTTCACTCCCAGTACTGCAATACGAGCCCTGCTGGTATCCTGCTTGCAGGGCCTCATGACCAATAGTTTGCTTTGAACGATAAGCCTATTATTAGGTTTACCTGCCCAATTCAGTATGAATACAGTACCTTGTTGTTCCTCTATACCAGTTCAGTTAGTGTCTGCCTGACCAAACTGGCTACAGAATCTCTTACGAGTACAACTTCCAGATCCCATTACAATTAGTAAATCACAAGTCGGTAGATAAAGTAGTTGCACAATGTACATTGGGAGATCAGTCCCCCAACTGATTAATCCAGCCGTACAGTGTTATTGCAGAACAAGCTCTATACGTTTCAGTTTGAGCCAGTAGATGCAAATCTAAAATCATCCTAGTGATTAACCTGCACCTTGTGCATAGTGAATTAGAAGACTGTATATTGAGTGCAGTAAATGAGCAAGTACATTTTACTCCAGCTACTACAGTGACCATTACTTATCTTAACAATGAGTCCATCCATGAAAAAAAATTCTTTCAAGCAGGGCCAGTAGATTTCAACATTACCTGTCCTGGCAGGAACACCTTCCTTGACTGTCTTGTTAGATGGCCCCATCAGGATGTTGGTCCGTCCTTTAGATGTTTCCAGCCAAAAAAACGTATGCAGAATTTATACCTTATAGGAGGGCGGGTACTGTGAGCAGGAGGAGAGTGCATAGCTCCTATTGGCTACAGATTTTGAGCTGAGAACCTGTCCCAGCCTCAGCTTTGTGCTGTTTTATACATGTCACGTAGCTGCAGGCAAATGCGTGTTAACACCTGAGAGCAGGACTTGGCTTGTCTGACTTGTGTATTTTCATACACATCCATATGCATATGTATTATCAGTATACAGCAAGGGGTCCAGATGGCATAAGCTGCACAAATGGCACCTTATGTTTTAGATAAAAGTAGCTATATCACAAAATATGCTGTAGTTCTTTGAAGTGACATTTGGGATCCAGTATTTCATTTCATTTACATCTCAACCCAAACAATATGCATGTTTTTGCAGTGCAAGTGTATTAAAACCTCAACGAACAGGGGCAATCGATCCTTCTTAGTCAACTTCATTTGATCGACTGAGAAGATACATGAAGAATAAACAAGGTTAAACAATACAATTTATGTATAAAAGTAAGCAACAAAGGGCCTAAAATTAAACATTCGACACTAGTCTATTAGAGAGGTGGTTCTGAAAGTCCATTGCAGAACCAATTATTTTAAAAAAGACACGCACGCACGCACGCACGCACGCACGCACGCACGCACGCACGCACGCACGCACGCACGCACGCACGCACGCACGCACACACACACACACACACACACTCTCGGGTGATCATACAAAATTCAACTGACACAAAGTTTAATAGAAAAAAAATTTATTTTCCCCTATTCACAAAAATTAAATAAAAAGGGATACATCTGATAACATCCCACCTGCACCACAGTTGAGCAAAAAAAAAAGGTACTACATCAAATTCAATTACCAGCCTTGATATCAGATTGAAACAAAGTTATGAATTAGTTTTCCACATTCTTCCCAAAAGGTATGCACCAAGCACCGACTCTCCTTCAGTCCAACCACAATATCAAATTTGACATAATCAAATGGTCCGCTATAAAACAACGAAAACAAATCATTCTTTAAATAAAAAGAATAAAAAGGAAAACAAAAAAATAACTTTTAAAGTCCAAAACAATTTGTGCACTGACGCACAAAAAATAAAAAAAATAAAACAAAATAAAATAAAAAAATAAATAAACCAAAACTTTCACATGAGCATAAAATAAAATTAAAAAAATACCTGTGACAACCTGCATTTAAATTTACTTCTGTATATAGCTCAGTGAATCACAACATAGCGAGACGTGGTGAAACTTTAACAATTCTTTGTGGTTCAGGGGCTGCATTCTTCTGAATGTTGTAATGCAGGCTGAACTAGTCAAGCCTGCAATCAATGAGTGGCCACTTCATATCTAAATGCTTGCACACATCAGTAAAACTTGTGCTACAAAAAAAAGAAACTCCATGTGACACTGGTTGAGGGAAAAACCACACATCAAATCTTACTCTATAAAATACATAATCTATTGATGTGAGCTGATATTCAGGAAAACGTTATCAGGAAGGAATCCGTTTTTGTTCTTTCCCCATTTGTCGCAGTCTTTATTTCAGGAGATTTCTCAGGCAAATGTTGATACTTTCAGTGGCCACATCAACTCAGGCACGACTCAAGCAATGGCCTGGACATTACTTTATCGAAGGGCTGGTGCAAAGGTACATCTAAGCAGTACTCACGTACACACCTTAATAGTAAAACACCAACAGGCAAACAGCCGTACACACTTCAATTACAACCGTCCACTATGGACAATGACTAACAGATAAAGCTGGATAAAGACCACCACTCTCTCACATAAGCTAACCAGTGTCAAGGGAGAACTATTAGGACTCGGAGTCAGTGTATTCCCAGGCATATCCTACACAGTATCAACGGGTGAATATATGGCAACAGCAATCACTAGTTCGATCATAAGCTGGAGAAGTACCTTATTAGTCCAGCAGTGAATTGCATTGCCTTTGACAAAGCTCTTAAGGTAGATCCCTCCAAACGGACCCAATATAAAACAACTATAAAAGAAAGGAGCAAGACTTATTGAAAAGCATGCAATGTTTATGACAAGGAGAAGCCTTGATGGCTCAAGCAGCCATCATTTAACAAAAAAAGTATTGATGAAAAAGATAACAGATACGGATTGACAGGTGCACTGGGACATGGATCCAAAATACTGTAATTCAGATGTCTCCCTCCTCTTAAATCCTATTCAATCCATTTTAGGAGCTACATTATAAAACTATGTTAAGAGGCCTCAAGTCTTACCCTAGTCATTTTACCATTGCTTAACATTATCATCAATATGCTTACTTTAGCAAGCCATTAACAGTCCTAAAACCACTTATCAAAAAAACTATATCTCAAGATCAGTATATTATTACTGTGTCTTACATTTGAAATTCTAAATTTCTTACAAAAGAAAAAAGTGCATTTATATCAGTAAGAACCAATTCATTCTTGTTGATGTCTTATCGCTCTCATTAAGTCCGTTTTGCACATACTCTCAAACGAAGCAGCAGCAGCAAAGAGGATTCTCAACTTGCCTACAGTATTTGAACGCTTGTTGCAGTGAGTGATTCTCCAATCTGACATGAGTCGATTCCTGTATTAATCTACCTAAAGTTGGTCTTCACACACACAGCCTCTATTAAACTATAGGGACATTGATTACACAATATGTATGAATGGGAGGACAAAAGAACCAAGCACCGACTGCTTCAAACTATGGCAGCCTCCCTATGCTGACAATTCGCGTAATAAATCAAGTGAGCAACACTACAGACATTCACTCAAACATGCGTCACTTAAGAGGTGATCATATGCCATGCAATAACTTGGTACTGCGGTGGTAAAACCTTAGAGGACAGACCGACTGCATCTTTTTTTGGCCTCCAGTGAGGGGAGAAAAAAGAAATCTAGGAATCGAGACGACTTCAGCAACCACGGGAAGAGGAAGGAAATTAAATTCAGCTAAGTGTACATGTGAAAAGAGAATAAGACCCATGTATATGCACACAAAATGGTTTTTGCAATTTCGCCGTAAAAGGTGCAAAAAACTTGTGCACATTTCCTGCAGTTACATAGTAAAAGCGTCTCTTTTTTGTTTAGCCTCTGGCACGAGCCTGTTTAAACACATCATGTGCAAGTCATTCTACGGACTACGTGCAATGTGGTATTTGGGACTGTGGCATCCTATGCTGGTTCAGATAATTCCTTTATATGTACCTATCTGACACCCCGCTCCCCCGCCCAGCTGTCTCCTATCTTAACAGAATAATTAAATCAATGCAGGGAGGTCAAAGCCAGCCCCTAATTTCGTCCTCGCCTACCTAGGGTTCCCTGCGGTGCTGTTGGCGAAAGACACTATTGAGTGTGTTGGATTTAGTGAGGCGTTTAATCCGAGAGGTATATGTATATCCCCAGTTTACCCTCCCACACCCACCACCCTCCTCCCACCCTCCCTCACAGAGACACACAGGGCGCGGGGGGAAAGGGGCCATCCGCTGAGTGGAGGATCAAGGCCAGTCTCATCCCTCCAGCGCTCGTTTCTTCCCACAATCTGGGCAGTGCAATGAGTTCCCCAGTAACCCTCCCCTACATTAACCTGCAGACAAGAAAAAGAGGAACAGAGAAAAGGGATTTAAAAAAAAAACATATGAACACTTAGTGGAAAACTCAAGTGGAAGTATTGTTAGTGAAAAGTCTCATTCTGGATCAGAAATGAATTTGGGAACAAAATGTATCATTGTGTATCAATGAGCTGGGTGTTTCATCATTTCCAGAAGGGGGGTCTGGGGGCGTAGGTTGTTGAGAGGTTTGCTGGACATACCTAACAGGTTGGTGTCCTGTGTGGACCAGGGGATGATAGGGTTAGACGCCATAGCAGGCTGACAGGCGCTCCTTCAACAGAGGAGGAAATTGCTCCGAGAACTGCTGCCAGTTCTCTTCCCCAACCTGGTCCTTGAAGCCATGCAAGATCTTGGAAGGAATAACAGAAACCATCATGAAGGCAGAATAACCACATACACCATATAATCATATAAGTATCTAATGAACTATGATATACTATACAAAACCATTGATGGTTGGCAATTTACAACACTAGGTAATACAATGTTTTATTTCCCAACTTGCTTTTAGGCACACCTGCGGTCGCCCCTGAGACAAAATGCTCTATCCACACTTCTCAGACTCAAAAATCATCCACACCATGAAATCGGATTTCGAATGTCTGATTAGTGATCATCACAGAACGTGGTGAGCCAGAACTAAACTAGCAATCTAAAATAACCACAGGGCCATCCATCAATGTGTTTGACAAGATCCAATCAGTGATGTGGAAATACCTCAGATGAGGCACTCACCTTATAAAACATGTCCCTCAGGTCATCCTTGGGGTTGACCCAGGAGGCCACAGCATCACAGAAGAAAATGAAGTCCTGGACAGATTAAGAGAGGACTTGTTACTTCACTACACTGTGAGGTAGAGCTCCCTCTCTAAACCCCTGTATCCTCAGACAGCTTTAAAGCATATAACCTCACCTGAACCACTCCTGCAGGGTTGACGCCAATCATCACACAGATTCCCCGGAAGGCAGAGTCCTTCTCCTCATTATCTCGGATGTTCCTCAGCGATGTGCACCTGAGAAAAAGAGAGACAAAAGTGGAAAAGTATTCATTCATCTATTCAGTTGCTTGGGGTCTTGTCTAGATATTCAGACGGTAAGGTTCATAACATGACTCACCATGGTCTAATGAATTGCTGCAGCTGTGGTGCCACTTCCTGGGGACAGACGTAACCTAGTCTGCCAATCGTAATGGCTGCAGAGGGAGATAAATCATAATTTACCATAACCCTCCCAACATGACCAACAAATGCGCACAATGTTTTAAACACAATTCCAATTTATTCTGTGCATGTGTGACCGTGTGTACCTGTGTTTTCCAGCAGTGTCTTGGGTGTGTTTGGTCTATTGATGATCTCAACCAGGTGTGGCAGAACCATGCCTACATACGGCTGCATCTCTGCACCTGTAGACGTACAACACAGAGCGGGTGCCAAATCAAATATCTGAGGAAAATGGGTCACTTGCAGTGTGGATGATTCATGGTAATGACTGTCAAAATGTCAGAATTTGATGCCAATCAGGCATCAGACTCAGCCTGCCGCCCACTTTCAACCAGTAAGAGGAGTACAGAGAAATGATACAGATAAAAAAATGAGCAAAAACCAATTTTCTAAAAGTTTTTTTCTTGCCATTTAATTTTGCCTTTATTGGACAGAGGGGGGTGAAGGAGGAGGATTATTTTAAATTTGAAAGAAACTAGTGTTTGAAGAATGTGGAACATCTTGAGGCTTAAATGGGCAACTGAATGTATGGGTGAGCATGACAAGTGTAAAGAGGATAAGCTACAAACCTTGGTTAACCTTGTATGAAGAAAGAGCTGAGGGAGTATGAATGATGGCTGGAAGCTAAACTGCATAGTTGGCTTTACTATGTGAAGCAGTAGCCAAAGGGAGTCAGGAGTTGTAAAAGTGAGAAAAGGGATGAAGGATGCAAAATCAATGTGAGCTTGGAGCTAAACTGCATTCCATGACTAATGACTGCACAGTTGGCTTAATTTTGTATGAAGAAGTAGCTAAAGGAGTATTAAAAGTCACAAAAAGTGGGAAAAGGGTTGAAAGAAGCTAAATATAGTGTGAGCTGGGAGCCAAATTGCATCGCTGGCTATAAATTGAAGTATGAATAATCAGAAATTGTGAAAGAGTCAAATTACTATAAATAGGACTGTGTGTGTACGCCTCAAAATGCAACAAGTGTTGAAGCTATATCAGTTTTCTCGAGCTGTGATCAAAGGTTGCCATCGTGATGCCTGGATGGTATCTGCTGTTTGACCCCTGGCTCAGATGGTTCATTTCACGGGTGCACCTGTTACACTCCTACTGCTGCTGCAGAGCTCAATACTGAATTTGAACGATGCTTCTACATTGATGTGGAACAAGCTGAGTGCCACAAATGCTGTGGAATAATTATGTGCATAGAACATGAATTGTGAATGCTTTTAGCGTTCACACCAAATCTCAGTAACATCACTAAATCCTTTCGCAACCAGAAACGGTTGAAATGAACAGCTTTTCAAAAATCCTTCACATAACTGTCAGTTGGCAGCTTGGAGGGGAGGGGGTCTGGGCAAAAGGGAGGCATGTCTCAACATCTCGAAATGAATTCTTTTTTCATATTGCAGTCTTTGGTCTAAGAGATACGCTCACCAGGACAATTCCTTGTTTGCTCCTTGACACTTGTGCCTGTAAGGAGATCACACAGAGTGTCACTAGGCTGACTGGATCATGGACAATGGCTTGCCAGGCGTGCATGCATGCATGCACACACATTCACACTATGTGCAAGTATAGTGGCTTCTGTTGTTACGTCCAATGGCACAAGGATTACAACAGAATATGGGGGAACAGCACACTGTAAGCCACACTTTCACGATCAGGTGAAGTCCAAACTCCTGAATGTATAATGGTCTCAAGAATGTGTACAAGTCTACAGCTAGAGACAGCCATTACAGCAGGAGAGAACTGGAACAACGCCCTACCTAGGGCCAAGAATCCCAATTAACGTCAAGGGGAAAGACAAATGCAGTGCGTTTTACACCAACTTGCAGATCAGTTTGCATTTATTACTTAATCACACATGAGCATCCACCATATTAAACCTGCATGCAAGCAACTGTGCCCCCTACAGCATAACGAGGTGTACAACATCTGGATCAGAAATTATTAGGAACAAAATGTATCATTCTTTGTCAATGAGCTGGGTGTTTTCATCATATCCAGATACAGGGCACTTGTTTTCAGTGGGTGCAACAATTTAAAAAAAATAAATTTAAAAACACTTACCCATTTGCATGGAGATCTCGCCAATGGCCCAGGTAGCATTGTTACACACGGAGATAAACTCTGGGTTCAGGTTGAGCCCCAGGATTGGCATAAACTCAGCTGGGGGAAGGACATGGACATGCCATCAAATCACTTGCACACACACAGGCTCTGTAATCCCTAATATCAAAAACTTTGAACCATCTATGGCTACAATAGGTATTAGTGCTGACTGCTCCCTGGTAGTCGTGGACAGGTGATGTAATTCAATGTCTCTGTGGCAGAGTTACTCAGGGCCCTGATAACGCACACACTCACCAATGCAGGGTTTAACATGGAGGAAGCATGCCTTGGTTAGATCGCCCAGCAGAGCAAAGGAGCTTTGTCTCACCTCAGGCATCGTATCCTGCAACACAAATCACAACCCTTAGTGTTATACTTGCACGGTAAATACGTAAATACGTAACATCCAAATATGGAAAATATGGAAAGAAACTGCAAAACCCATTCCCTTTATACCTGCATGCACTGGAAAAGCAGTGTCATGATGTTAGAGCGGGCCACTAGCTGTTCCACATGACCTCCCAAACCCTCAGCCAAGCCGCTCAGCAGGTCCAAGGCCACAATCATAAAATCCTTGTCAGGAGCCTCATACTGGTCTGGATGCTGGTTATACATCTATACAAACATGACAGACACATGTCACCTCTTTACCTCTGAAGAAGGATTGCTAAATAAACAACGTATTGTGCGTGTTTGTTTGCTTCCTCACCATAGCTTGAGCTAGTGTCTTCTGTACTAGTGTGACACAGCGCTGATAGACGGGCTCACAGTAAGGCAGGAACCCGCTCTGCAAGGCGGTAGCTACTGACGACAGACACTAGAGGAAACAAACATGACTATTAGGAATTGTTTTCTGGGATTGTCTGTGAATAAGTGCCCGAAAAGCAGTCAGCAACCATATGTGGATTGTTTTTTGATGGGAGAGAATCCTTAAAAAAGCAACCATAATTCTTTCCTCTTTTGTTTCGGTGCGAAAAAATGCACATCAACCTGCATTTAAACACTAAACATCCGAAGTAGCATGAGGCATGTGATATCTGGATCAGAAAATATTAGGAACAAAATGTATCATTTTGTGTCAATGAGCTGGGTGTTTCATCATATCCAGACACTGGTTAAATATTTTTAGTAAACACAGAGCAATTATATATATAAAAATAAAGAAAAAAGAAAAACACCTCACACACACAATTTTGGTCACTGTGCTAGGAAAATGTACCTCCTGTGAGGCAAGTATTGCTTCAAAAATGAACTGCTCACCTCTAAAAGTGGAAACAGGTCTTTGTCTTCGTCCTTTAGCTCATTCCACTTGGCAATAAGGGGGGGCATCAACTTCTGAATGTACTCCTGAGTAAAAGAAAATTGTAAATCCATTGCCATGGAAATATCAATGACATGCATCACGATGCGAACGTGGAAGATTCTGCATCAATGCAGAGACTGAGCATAATCCAGAGTCTGCAGCTTATGTTTGTTGATTGTCCGGCCTCAGCTGCACAATAAGGTTATGTTGCAACATTGCTCCTATGCACATAATTGTGGCCTGCATTAGGCCAATGCTACTTTTGTAGGAGCTATGATGGATAGAGGCATCATAATCATAAGGTATCATCAACATCCGTAACCAGACGTCATCCACAGAGACGTTCAATCAAGTTCCAAAAATCACAACAGATCTGCAGACCACTCTCTGTAAAGGTACGCATTTAAACCTGCATTAACGCGCTTAAATATCCAAGTAGCATGAGGCATGTGATATCTGGATCAGAAAATATTAGGAACAAAATGTATCATTTTGTGTCAATGAGCTGGGTGTTTCATCATATCCAGATACTGCTTAAATATTGTTAGTAAAATAATAAAACCAAATAAAAAGTATTTGTAGACTCCTGTGGTCTGATTATAGTAAAGAATATATCTGTACATTTTTGAATGATAAAAAAAAATTAGCCATGTGCATCATTGACAGCTGAATCATAATAGAATTGTGAGATTTGCAACTCTAGTAAAGCGAGTTAGATAAGATCATTCATTGGACAAATAAGAAAGAGCATCATCCTATCATACACTCTTGGCAAAGTAAATTCCAAAAAACAATTGTATTAGTGAAAGCAAGTTGGTGTACAGGGTACAGTTTAAAATTAAACAGGTGCTTACAGGCTGATTGAGGTGGTGACCCACTGAGTCTGCCAGAGTTCCTATAGCATCATAGAGAATCAGGAGATTCTTATGCTGGTACTTCCCGAAGGCAAACACCAGTGTGTCCAGGATAAAGCTCAGGTAGGGGACGAGCTCTGTGCACGCCTCCTCCTCCAAAGTGGCAAATGCACTAAGAAAAAAAAAAAGATGAGGCACATGAAGACACATCAGTGTTTCACATCAATATGGTTGTGACATTGCAGCACTGACACATGCTGGATGGATTTGGATCAGAAAAAAAATATGGGAACAAAGTGTATCATTGTTTATCAATGAGCTGGGGTTTTCATCATATCCATATGAAAGGTAAAGGAGTAATGTGAAGCTGCTCACCTGCAGGCAGCCTCCTGCACTCTCTTATTGCCATCCAGGATGCGCTTCAGAAGCTCTGTCATAAGGGGTTTGAGGTAGGAGTCGGGAGGCTGGGAGACCACCCAATGTGCATAGCGACTCAGGGTCCAGCAGGCAATGGAGCGCACCAGGGCCTTTTTGTCACATAGACACTGGATGAGGTGGGGGATCAGCTCTGGAAGGTAGGGAACCATGCCCTGCATGCACCCTGAGGCATGGAAAGAGAAGGGGAAGGAAAGTTACAAAGAGCATGTAAAAAATAAAAAAATAAAATAAAACAGAATCAGTTGGCATAGAAATATATCACCGTTTGTACAACAGCATCGTAACATAGCCGCAGCACATCTGGATCAGAATATAGGAACTATAGGTATCATTGTAAATCAATGAGCTGGGTTTTTCATCATTTCCAGATGTGAGATGGGCTTAAAAGTCCACCTAATTCTGAGTGGAGTGAAATTAAATATGAACATAGTTAAATTTTCTGCCACATCTAATAGCATGGTTGTACAGGAGGGCCACAGCTGATTGGTGATGCAGCCAACATGTGCTATGCATGCAATGAGGGACTAAAAACCACAAAGAGTGCCAGTATACTTAAACAGAATCGTCGTCAGATGACTGAACGAAAATGTGTAGACGGGCTTTAGAAAGAGCAACATTTACTAAATTTAGCCCTATTAAGCAACATCCGCCTAAATTCTAAGTGGGTCAGTGGAATACAAAGTGCTCACTCCAGATGGCTCATTACAGCCTCTTTGCACTGTCCAACAACAACATCTGTACCAAATGTCTGGCTTCACCCTAGACTATATTTACTCCTAAAGTGGAAACCTTTGCTCAGGTGCAGAACTGCAGAAATGATACTCAGATTTCAGTTCATCTATTCGGCTTTTGTGACCCTGTAGTGCAATATTTTTGAGGTGGTCTGTGCCAGTGAACAGACAATTCAGTCATAACAAGGATTGGATAAAGCCACATTTTGACATCTCTGACAGAACCAGAGCTGTCAAAGACACCACAGACTTAAGAGTCTTACCCTCAGCTATTGCTCCCAGGACGAGAATGCCAGACTCCTTTATTACCCAGTCAGGGTGGAAGAGCAGGCCTTTCAGGAGCGGCAGGAGGTGGGGAAGCAGATCATCGCGGAACACATTGGCCAGCACGTCCAGTGCTGCAGCTGAACACTTTCCTGCATCAACAAAAGAAAAGCCCTATCACAATCTTCATGCGCAACCCACAGAGGAGCACTAGGTGGATTCAGACATAAATAATCGATAAAAACAGTCTACAAAAGTCACCAGAATGCCCTTTTACAGATTTTGGAAAGTCTCTAACTGCACTTCTCCATCACTTACGCAGGTTCCAGTCAGATAGTGTGTCGTCATCATCGTCATCGTCATCCTCAATGTCCTCACCCTCCTCACCCTCCCCGCCTTCGTGCTGCAAGGTGACAGTTCGCGACTTGTGGAAACGAGGCTTGATGTCCTGATCACTATCTGGAACAGCCTCATCCTCCTCAACATCACCCTGAAGACACACACACTTGACTTCAGCTATTTCATCATATATACTTTTTGACATAAAAGAGTTTTTCTAAATGAGTAGGAAGTGTTAAGACCAAAATGAGAGCTCACCTTTAATAGTATGATGTCTATCTCTGAATACTTCATCCCGTTTACCAAGATCGGCGTCAGTCTATTTTAAAAAGGGAGAGAAGATTTCCATGTATGAGCCAATATGAAGGGATTGATTATGTATTTAATTATCAAACTGTTGGGTTTAGAGAGAATGTATAACAAAAGTAAACGTTTAAATCTTCCACCATATTTTAAAAGTAATTAACATAGTACTCACTGCACCAGGTGTCCAGACAGCATCTCCTTACAAATGGGTTGCTCTGCTAAAGTCAGCCAAAACTCGCAAGCCTCCAGAGCCACATTCTCATCAGGGTCCTGGGTTCTCTGCAGCATGTACTGCAGGAGAAGAGGAAAAAATATGATTAAGACACAATATCAAAGAATTAGTTGGGTGAAAATCCGTAAGCCAGGAGTGCAGCATAGTTTCATATCTGGATCAGAATATAGGAACTAAAAGGTATCATTGTAAATCAATGAGCTGGGTGTTTCATCATTTCCAGATGCATTGGGTAGAATGTGGTATAAATATTCTCCCACATTTAAACATGAACATACAAGAGGTCTACAGCTGATTGGGGGGTTGTCCAACACTTACTTGGATGATACTGTGCATGTGGGGGATGAGGCGGTCAATGCGGACCTCCAGTAACATAACCAGGGCTCGACACACATTCTTTCGAACCTCTGAGTCCTCATCTGCTGCCAGCGCAAACAGGCTCTAGTATGGGAGAAAGAAATAGTATGAAAATTATTCATAATGGGGAGGAAAGAAAAGCAGGAATGGAATGAAGAAGAAAATGGATTGACAAAAACAACTTTCATCCATCTGCTATTGCAAAAACACATAGCCCACCTCTATAAAGGTGTCAATGTTGTCCATCAGAGCCTGGGCTCTGCCAATGATGAACTGGTTCACACAGGCTATGGCATGGGACCTGTGAGGACGACAGGAACACTCAAGTCAACCATGTAAAACGGAAAAATGTGCAAAAAAACTTTAAAAATGTCAAATTATTTTAACCAAATCCTGTCATTAGCATTATTGTAACTATGCAAATATCTGGATCAGACAGTATGAATACAAACACCTTCACAGTCAGTCAGATGTTACTATGCATCACATCCAGATGGTAACACAAAAACAAGCAAAAATGAGTCGGTTTCTCTCTGGTACCTAATCTTGGGACTGCAGTGCTTGAAGAACTGGAGGAATTTAGGGATCATAATGTTGAGGGGTCTGTTCAGAGCGTCGCTGTCCAGCAGCTCCGACGAGTCCTCGCAGATCTTTTGCAGTGCTCCAAACGAGCCCTGAGACACGGACATACACAGAGAGGCTGTCAAATCAAAACGCAAAACGTACAGGGACACAGAGGAGAGAATGAAACTGCATCAGAAAATACACCCAAGCAAAAAGTACTGACGGCTCTGTGCGGATTTCGCTTTTCAGCTCAGTGTGTAAAGAAATTATTTTAGTCCCAAATGCAGTCAATCTTTCCCATTATGGAAATTTTTACATCTACTACAAATGCAACTAATAAAACTGAAATGTTGTAATGTAAATATATAATCATGAGGCTTTCAATATAAACAACGGTACATTTTAAAAGTAATAAATCATTGAATGTTTGCCAGTCTTTACAAGGTTCTGCTGAGTTGTTAACCAGAGTCTCTGCGATTTGGACTTAAGTCACTATTTTGTTTGTTGGCAACTTAACAGAAAATCACGAGAGACTCGACTTGGAAGTTAATAACTCGTGACTTGATGACTCGAATGACTTGACATTTTAACTTTTCAAATGATTTTTTTTAGTCTGGCTGTCAGAATATTGCTGTTCAAAAGTGATGGGGAGGGGATTTTTTTTATTGAAAAGAAATGAACAAAATAAAGCTTTAGTAAAGCTATTAGGGGTTAGGGTTAGGAGCATCAATAATTATAACAAAATTAAGTTCATTATTCCATTTTTTAGAATGGGTAGCACAAATTAAATTAATAAGGACCTCGCAGGTGTTGTAGTCCTCCGAGTTGAGCAAGTTGCAGAGCTGGGGCAGCAGTTCCGGCCATGTTTGCAGCTCTCCCTTTGAGGCGATTGTAGTGATCAGGATGCCTAGAGGACCAAGAGAGAGGACAGACTTCAGACTGATTTATTATTAACAGGACCACGAGCAGCTGCCTTTGCAGGAGCTCTGGATCAGACAGTATGAATACAAATACCTTCACTGGCACTCAGGTCATTTTATGCATCATCTTCAGAGGATAACACAAGGAAAGCAGGGGAGGAGTGGGTGTATCGGCTATCTGGATGAAAGCTAGCCCACAAAAATAATTTGCGATGGAAAACAGCTTTCACACCAAACTCCCACACATTAACTACAAAACACACCAACTCACCGATGGTGGCACGTATGAGCGGCGAGGGGTCGCCGATGTTGTTGAGACATTCCTGCTTGATAAAGTCAGCAACAGTTGGGGGAAAGTTCTGGTAATGGGCCTTAACATTGTTCTTCAGTATCAGACCGCTGAGGGAGCGAGTCGGCTCGTCTGAGGAGCAGACAACGAAAAAAGAAAAAAGGAACAGAAGGTTATTTTAAATAAGAGTTTTACATGTTTTAAGAGTGTTGGTGACTGATCAACTGTATCGCACTAGCCAATATAGGTGTGTGGGGCCACATTAACTCTAGACACAAGTACTATCAGCCTAACTATATATCAATTCCGAACTGTAAACAAATACCTTTAACATATTATATTGATCTAGATGGATTCTAAAGTTGCTGCCAGACGATGAGCTAATCAACCGCACACATGTTGAGCTCACCATACACAATGTTATCTCCCTGTGTGACATACAGTACGCTAAGCTTTTAAGTGTATGGTAGTATAGCAGCACCTTCAATTATAAATGATCTTGGTGTGTTATATATGGCTAAGAGGAAAACTTGGCTACTCACCTTCAGTTTTGAGTCGCGTAAGGACAAAGATGAGATAGTTGTTGAAGTCAGGGAACTGGTTGAGTTGTTCAAGTTTCTAGCAGGGCAGTTAAGAACCATATCACTTGGAGCTTCCAAATTAAGCAATCCTCCATTTTGGGCAACAAGAGAACAGTCCTCAACTTTGAAACTTGAGAACATTAAACAATGAAGAAAACATGGTGCATGTACAACTATCAGAACAATACATGTGTTTGGTACTGGCAAAAACAATGCATGTCATTCAGAGGCACAGTTTAATAAAGTATGATTCAACAGCTATACTATTCGCACCCTCCGAAAACACTGCAGTAGGATACTTGTTGAACAGCTCGCTGTGTGACTGTGTTGGGAGACTGTGAGTCTTTGAGCAGTTGGAGGACCTGCTGAAGTCCCTGCTCATCTGGCTGCCACTCCATCCTGAAAAACACACGATAATAAATCCATGTATTAATTCTGTTCTATATGCGTTTTCCAGTGTACCCTACCGCAATTTTTATAGATTACCAAAATTAAGGTCAAATAGGTAAGCAAGTGGCTCTGGATCAGACAGTATGAATACAAACACCATCACTGAAAGTCAGATGTTTATGATGCATCATCTCCAAAGTCCACATGCATATATATGGTCAGGAAAGGACACAGTTCATGAACGGAAGCTTCTACACTTAGCTCAACTGGATGAAGTAAAATCTTGCATCTTCGATTCCCAACACTTTATACAGAAGTAGAGCATCTTGATTAATTTGTATGATAGGATTTATCTTAAGTTTACGATACCTTTGGTAAACATTAAGGTTTGGTAGGACATCAGTGACACTGCCTTTTTTTTTTTAAACAGTCACTGCATTACACTACTTTAAAAATTAAATGTTATATAAAGCCACTGCAGACACCACCTACCTACTGTTTTTTTTTTGTTTGTTTTAATCGAATTACCCCATGTACAAAATAGTTAGGACTGCATGCAGGAAGTAGAAGGTGCACATGGTGTAAGTCCAAGGTGGACGGGGGGCCACTAGAGTTTGGTAGAGGTAATTTGAGAGGGGGGGTGGGGAATAACTCGCAGCAGCGTTTGGCCTTTGAATCCCAGAATACAAACACCTAAAATTGTAAATGGAAATCGGCTTGCGGCACAAAAACGAGGACATTAGACAACACGACAGCTAAAATCTCTGTGACCCAGCTTAACCGCTCCAAGTTAATCCTACCCCCCACGCCACCCAGTCTGTAGGTCTAAGTTTCAGAAATGCTGTGTCTCAAAACTGCTCGTTTATATTTCAAAACTGTGCTGTTCAGCACGTGGACCCGATGCTCGCGATTAAACCGAGGGTCGCGTTCAGCTGCTTTCGGTCAGAGTGCGAGAAAAGTTGTCAGGGAACAAGTTAGCATAGCCATGTAGCAGGGCCGCCTTCCCGGTTCTACGCTAGCAGTCCGTGTGATTTACATTTACTATTAACATGTGACTGCATTAATAGTTTTTCTGCTATAATAAGCCGAATAATCGATTATAAATTATTGGTTGGTTACGCACTTTCCGAAATGTCAATTTGCAGTTGACCCGATGCTACCAAAAGTTGCCTTTCTTGCTCAGGCCTGGTCGACGGGGAAGGTCCATGCAGGGTGGTCACAATGTGCCCGTCCGGCAAAGAAATAGTCAAATACCGCCATCTGCTAGCCAAATGAATCCATGTACAAACTCATCCCTTTAGAAAAAGATACGACCTGAATGGACATGTAAACGTGCCGCCGTTAACATAACGCTGGCAGGCAACATTAGGCTCAAACTTGGTGAACACGTTTTGCAAGCTGGCGTTAGCCGCTAAGCCCCCTCAGCATACTCCTCGACTAACTACGCTAATGCTACTAGCCATGCTAATGCTATATAACGGATACTTGTTTTGATATTCGCTTTATCAGAACACCTTACCCGATGAGGCGGTCTGATCGATGTAATATGTCTGAAATAGTTTGTCAAAGCACAAGCGTACCAATGCTATACGTACAATATTGACTTGAAAGTTGAATTATCAGTACTAGGCCGCTCTTCTCCCGTGCGTCGTAGCGGTTCTTCTTGTTCAAATGAGCACGCCGACTGAAATTGACCTATGGCGGCTTCCGTTCAGTACACATTTCGCCAACTACGCGAGATTACAGGAACCTCGTTTCTTTTTCTCGTCACCTACCGTCATTTACGTATACAAATATCTAAATTAATAAGAACGATGAATTAAATACAGTTATAAATGACAGAAATGTCTACAGTATGTCGTTTGCGTATCGATCATACTATTCTGATCATTTGTAACGTTGCAAAATAAATGGATCTAAGTGTCGTTAATGTATTATTTTTTATTTTAATCAAGGTTAACGTTTAACATGTATCATAAAAATTCACATCACCTAAAAACCATATTTAATCTATATAATTTTTATGCGTTTGTTTTTGTTGATGAAGTTATTATCTTAGAAAGTGTTCAAATTATCATGTTATTTTTATAATTGGTAGGATGTACAGCAGATATTTTGTAAATGTTTATCTACTTAAGTGTTTCTAATAAGGACTCGAATATGCACATTCACTGTATGGCACTGTTGTTTTTCTGTATATGTGGCATGTCACTGGAAACTGTTTTTGAATTTGTTTATGTAATATTATGGCTGTGTTGTGTTTGCATGCACATACAATACATTATTCCATCAGCATGGCTGTGTTGTTAATTAAGTTATCTGAATTTAATACATTCAAAATTCTTTCAAACCCTTACTGAGATTGTTTATTCAAACATGTACAACAGTTGAACATATGTCAAATGAACATTTTTCTGATAAAAACTTTCAGGTGCAAAATTTTTAAATGTGGACAACTTGGTGAAATGGGTGTTACATTAACATTTACTTTCACTGGGCAATAGTTCATGCCCTGTATCACCATAAGTTAAAAATAACTACTAACTCTGCATACTTTGATAATGGGGCTCTGGTTTAGATCATTGTGTGAGTCATAAAGAAATTGCAATGCACTGCACACCCACTAAACTGTCAGTTATTCTGTGCATTTGTGTTATCTGAGAACATGAGACAAAAATAAGGGGCTACACCTAACTTGTCATTGAAACAGGAAAAGTGAGCACCTTGTCGTAAAGCCAGCAACAATTTAAAATAATAAAAAACAAATGCCACAATAAACAAATGCTAGGTGGAAGGTGGGAGCCAGTGTTGAGAGGGGTACTGGCTGATTGTAGAAGGACAAATCTCTCCAATGACCTGAGTCCAGGTTCATCTGAATATTTTCTTCACATTAAAAAAATTACAACACACTTGAGAATGTCCATGAGTCAACATGGAAACATTATAAAACTGCCAGTATTTCCGAAACAGTGGGCATGAAGTGCTTTTCATAACCTGATGTGCCCTGTTCTTCGTCTGACGAGTCCAAACAATCCTCCTTGTCCCTCTCCTCATCTGAGTCAACCATTTTACTGTACGCCTCTCTTCCATATTTGTGGTTTGTCCTTGGACACTCCTTTGTGATGCCATCCTTCATCTGATCGTCTTGGCAGTCCATCTGGGAGCTCCCCTCTCCGACCACTGGCCTAATTAATCCCTCAGTGTCTGAAGTTTCCTCCAGGGAGGACTTGGAAGCCCCCGGCTGGATTTCAACAACCTCCAACAGAGAAATCTTTGGATGTGGCTCATGGACAGGAATGCAGATCCAAGTCCAGGGGTCATTAATCTATAAGAAGACCACACACAGGTTTTGTTTGTTTGTTGTTGGGTTTTTTTTTGCATTTTGGTAATACACAGAAACAAACCAGGACATGCCTACATTCATGAGCATGGAGTTGTAAATGGGTTTAGCAATTGGTAGTGAATTTTAAAACTAATGGCACTACTCAGGATCAAAAATCAGTGTAAACCTCCCCTACCAAAATGAATCCCTCACCTGTTGCTTCATCTCTCTGAAAATATGGCTATTGCGAGGATCTGGCACTTTGTCACAGTAAAACAGAGGCACCGTTGAACACACTTTGTTTCCTCGACAAGCACTAGCAGACATAAGAGAAACAAAAACATTAGACAACCATCACAATCATGAAGATCAATATAAAAAATGTTGATTAATTTATTCTTAGCTTCAATGTTAACATCAACATTATATGAAACTTACAGGAAATTTTAATTCAGCCCAACAATTTAGTTTTGCACCCTAGTTCCAAATAATAATTTAATAACACCTGAAATACTTAGTTAGGAATTGATAACACCACATTCTTGTCTGATAGTCAAAGTATTAACCAACACAAAACAAAAAAATTGTGACTTTCCAATCATAAAGATCAGACACGGACAGGAGAGCAGATGTTCTGACATACAACAAAAGTAAAAAAAAAAGTTGTTAAATATAATTATCTCACCTGACTACAACAATTAGAAAGCATATACCAAACGGACACAGTATTACCCACAGGACTGGGTAGTTTGCTGAAAGAGAGAGAGGGAGAAGTGGGATGAGAGAGATAAACTATTTAAACAATTATTATTACGTGGTGGTATCACGATAACCTATTATGTTGCAAGAAATATCAAATGACACTTCTTAAAAACTCGTTATCATACAGTTCATCTTAAGCTCATCACATTAAACAAGAAAAGAGGTAAGATGTGACGCAATACCAAATTCTTCGAGGTGCTTTGTTTCGAATGTCAGGGTGACATTTTTTCCAGTCCCAGCAGCAGACACAGCTCTTATCCACACCCCATACTTCTGTCCTGGACTGAGATGCTGCAATGTAATATTCCTCTGGGGTTCACTCACATTGTACACTAAGAGAGACAAATTGCATGGGGTGAGGTTAAGAAATCAGAGATTAGCCAACAGAGTTGCACCAAACTAACTGTAGTATTGTTTTTCTTTTATTAATACTTGGTTTCGTTCTTTACTACTTTCATTATTTCACATATTCTTTATAATTTTACATATCCATAGATTTTGTAAGAAAATATAATCTTAAATGTAATTTAAGCAAACTAAGAGTTTAATGTCATGCTAGCTGCTCAGTGAAGTTGTATTGTAGTGTCTAATTATAACATAATGACAATGCTGACAAATTACAGTTGAGGCTAATGGCATTAGGTTTTCAGGTATTTGACCATAAACAGAAAATATGAACAATTTTCTTGCCTTTACGGATGTTACTGAACTCATCCTGAGGTGGACATGAATATAACTAACTTCCTTGGCAGTCCATCCAATAGTTGTTGATACAATGCAGTCAAAGCCACAAATGTGAACCTAATGGTAGATCACCAAAGTCACCAGACATCATCTGGACCATGAATGCCTGTGCCACATTTAGTGCCCAATTTATGTTGAGATATTTCAAAGGATAGATTAAAAAAAAATGTAACCAGCTGGTGGCGCTCTAAGGAAAAGGTCAGAGGATCACCAAAGTCAGCTGGATTTATCTTCTGGGAATTATACATTTTCCAACATTTCATGGCAATTCACCTGATAGTTGTTGAGCTATGCCAGTTTGGACTGTAGTGTGGCGGACCAATCATACAGACATGTCACCAGTCTTAACTAAAATGCCAATGTGATCTGATCTATTGTTGTGAACAATCTTTGCAAAAATCATTTGAGTTTCCTTTGTATTCTTTACTCATTACTAAAGCTATATTAAATAGGGTTGATATACCATTTTGTCCATCAAGTCCTATTTGGTAGTAGAGGATCAGCCCAACCTGCTTGGAGAGGGGACCAGGATCCCAACTCAGGTTCACGTGAGTGGCAGCAATGAAAGGCACCTCAAATGATGGCAGTTCAGAGGGGCCTGAAAAGTAATTGTGACGGAAGCAGGAGGATTACAAGTTTAACTTCCATTTAAAATGAAGAGAGATGAGAAAAAATAATTGAATGGAAGATCCAAGAACAATGCAAAAATACTTACTTTTTTCACGAGAAAATCCAATAGCTGATAAAAGGTGATGGACTTTCCCGTTGTGCAACACTTCGAACAATGACACTTGGTAAGGTTTGTAATGTTCAAATTGACCTGTAGGTGGAGACACACAACAGAGTAAATTAGCCATTTTGAAAACAGCCAGAAACCACCAAAATTCAGTGTTCAGGTTATCTGATCACTGATCTAGATGTTTGAAACACTTAGGCAGTCTTGTTTTACATGTTATCTTCTTATTATCTACGGCATTTTTATCAAAGTAATCAAATCAAACAGACCTTTAAAAAAAGCTGTTGTCCGGCTTTTGTTCACTTTTACCCAATCAAATGCTTGGCCAACAGGACGTCCTGCCTGTTTGTATTGCAACACATATTCCCTCAGGGTGTCAGAGAGCTGAGAGGGGAGATTCCAGGACACTGTGAGGTTCTCTTCATTCATCTTGAGGTGCAAAGCTTGCTCATTTTTCTCTTTACCTTAGTAGAAGAAGGTTATTTGTTACTTCTGCTGATATTATACGAATACTAATGAAGGAATTTAGATAATTAGATAATACAAATATATAATTATTTTAGCGACATTTTCCAGCAATCATACGCTTAACTATAACTTTCAACTTATAGCTCTCCATTCTTTTATGAAAGTCGGGAAAATTGATACCTGGTACTGGCAGGGTGAGGTTAGAGGGCACTGTGGCACCATAAGCATTGTAGGCTGACACGCTGATTGATGATGCATCTTTTAGAGAGGAATTGAAGTGGCATTGCACCTCATCACACAACATGGCATATCGTTCAGCTATGGACTCATTCACCTCCGCCGACGTGCCGTTTTTGTAAGACAGTCTGACTTCATATCCTAGAATGAGACCGCAAGCCTGAGAAACAGGAAGCTTCTGCATAGGATGAAGACGAGAGGATAGCAGTGAGGTTAGTTTGAAAACATAATGACTCTTGCTCTTGATTTCAACCAGAGGACAGTGATTGGAGGTAAATTGTTTGACGTACCTTCCAGGTCAGAAAACAGTCAATGATTGAAGGGTATATCCCACAGTCCATCCATACATCTAGCTTCCCAACAGGGGCTGAACAGAGAAGGCAGGGAGCAATTAGAATGAGTAAATAGGATCAGGCTGTCTTTTGTTTCATCTTTGCAGAGTTACCGTCACCATACTGTACGTTTTGAATCAGGATTATAATGTCAAGAATGTAATTGCATTTGTGTCAACTTGAAGTAACTGCTTCCTTGCAGAGATACTGCTGTCACGTCTGCGCAAGCTAAGCCAGTTAGCTAAGACACAAAGATGTTTTAACAAGGGGAAACAGCTGTGGCTCTGTCCGAATGTAACAATATCTGCCCATCACTACATCGAAAACTCACTTCTTATCTGAACCGCAGCAAAAGAGTGAATAAGCACGTTGTCCAAAATGTCAAACTATTCCTTTGATACTTTTTAAGGCAACAGTTCACAACAGAAAACAGACAAAAGAAACTACAACCATTTATGAAACATTTCCAAGTTCTTTGTAATGATAAACTTACAGACCACATCATAAGCGAGGACTCACTTGTCTCTATGGCTGGTATTTTCTCAATATCACTCCAGTCACTCATCAAGCCTGTGCAGGCACAACGAACTTGAAGTTCGTACGGCGTGCAGGGCCTGAGATTTTCAAATGCATAAGTGCCATAAATTCCCTCTTCTTCCTGTTTGGAGAGGAAAAAACAAATATCTTGAGCATGCATTCAGTGGATAAAGCTTTATTCAATTTGTAATGTCTACTTTTTCTTTAAGGATTATCTTTAAGTTTTTTTCAGGACATTCATTCATTCATTTATTTCTTCATCAGCACTGTCAACTTACTCCATTACACAGTGTGGACTATGCTGAGAGGAACAAAAGGAAAATAGTGGAAGTCAAAACCAAAGACACCTGAACCCAGACTTGGTCTGCCTCAGTCCGATGTCGGACATCACAGCTTCCCAAATTGAACCCCAGCTGATCACAGTAGGTATGCAAGTGAATTTCGAATGGTTCCTGATGGCTGGATGAGACTTTAGGAGGAGGTGGCTTGACTAGATACAGAGACAGAAACCAACAATTCAAAGATGAATTACAAATCAGTACCAGACTTTTCTATTGAAACAGGCATTATTTTTAATTCTAGTTGTCCGAAGGGCATCAAGTGCCACTATTATTATCATCATTATTATCATTGCTATTTTTGTTGTTGTTGCCGTTATTGATGGTGGTGATGTCTGACTCACAGATTTTCGATGTATCTAACTCAACCTCTTCAGATTTGGCTGAACCATGCCGATTCATCGCCTGGACCCAAACGCGAATTCCACCATTGTGGTTAAAGCGTTCACGATCGATAAGCCCAGTCAAACGGGTCCAACTGGTCACATGCAATTCCCTGGTAGACAAGACAACACTAGACAAGACAAGGCAAGATGAGTAAAACAAATTGAGAGGCATCTCTCAAAGTTAGTAGAATATTGTTATTATCAAGTTGACAATGAAGTTTTTGGTTGTGTTTACCTGTTATTTCCTGGCGCCCAGTGCAGGCTGTAGTCAGTGGGGATCTGAGGTTCCTGCCTTTGATCCAACGTACAATGGATATATACAAAGCACTTTTTCTCATCACATGGGATATAGCACTCAGGGGGAGGGGGAGTAGCAGGAAGACCTGGAGAAACTATGACCAGTGGGACACAAAGAAGGTGTGTTAGGGAATATAACAAACACTGTACAAAAATGTCTAATCCAAAACGTCCCCACCATGAGTCACAACAAGGAAAGGTACTGACCCACTGCATCAGTATTCCAGGAAATTATGACTCACAAAATGAATAACCACAGACATAAACAACTGAAATAAAAGCAGTTGCTTGGAGAAATTAGAAAGTTAAAAAAAAAAAAAACATCATTACTTTAGTGTGAGCTTACAAGGCCTCATACTGATGTCAAATATGGAACTAAAAAAAACATCCAGTATTGATTTTCTGTCACTTCTGCATATTAAATGTACATTCTTATTACTATTCATTTGTGTTTCTGTCTGTTAGATTTGACTGCTGTGATAGCAAAGACACAAATAGAAAGAGAGAGCTTTAAAAGATAACCAGAGCCAGAAAATAATAGACAGAAGACTGAGCTTAACCAAAAAAAAAATAAAAAAAGAGTCCTCACACGTGCATCCGCCCATCCCCACAAACACTCACACCACTCACACTCACTCGCTCACTCACACACATACAAACGCAGAGCTTTTTTTCTATTCATCACAAGACTGTCACCTTTACCCACTTCTCGTAAGCCTGTGCGCTTTCAGCAGTGATCAATTTGGTGCCTGTACACAGCACGTTGCAGAGGCATGATGACAGTAACGTTAACAGGAAATGAGCCCTTTGTAAGTCTGAGTCCACATAATGGCACCTCTCCTCCTCCCTTGTCACTACTTCCCTCCTTGTGCATACACTACTGAATCACATAGGATCAGTAATGAATAAGGGAACTTATGGGCACGTGACCATTACATTTTAGCACAAAGAGGCTCTTTATCAAAACATGTTAAGCTTGATGCCTTCGGTGTGTAAAGTGAACATGTGCTGCACAAAAAAAAAAAAAAAAACACTCCGCTCATTCTCTATTATGGTTTAGTATGTAGTTTTAAAGTTATAGTTTGTTAGTATCAGCATTGAAGTGCATGAAGTCTATGTGTACTTTGCTGGAGAGCAGACTTAGTGGTAAACAAAGTATTTAAATCCTTTATTTAAAGATCTAGTATATTCCCAGAGATACAAATAGTGGTAAAGCATAGGCAAACACCTTTATAGTGCATTAGCTTGAAATGTAGCTAATCTGACATACTTTTTCTACCCTTGGGCAGTTTAATCTTTAACATTATATCATTTCTGACAAGCTGATCATATTTTTTGGATGCAAAATCTACTTCAGCAAAGTAACAGCTACTATAGGTGTTACATAAATCTAGCGGAGTAAAACAGCAAAATCTCCCCCCAGAATGTAAAACTATGAATGCACCCAGTTAATTCTAAAAGGCCTGAGCGCAAACAGGAAGAACTTAACTCTATACAGTGTGAGAGAAAAGTGTTCGAGCCGTGAATAAGCCTACCTTCTAGAGCAATACAATTTGGCAGGTTGACCAGCAAGATGGACAGAAGCCACCCTGTCTTAAGTGTGGCCATTACATCTGGACCCAGGCTTCTAATGCCTGCAGGAAACACACATAAACACAGTCATACGCATTGGAAATGTATCAATTACGGACGCTAAAGTCTGAAACCGCCACATTGTCACATCACAGCACTTTGTTGGTATTTTTTCACCAATTAAATAACTTTAGTCAGCTAGAAGAATCACCGACATGTGGAGCCATTGCATAGATACATATGCTATATGCTAGTCTACTGTAACTGCCCTAAGCAGAGGACATGCCAACAGTCTGTATGTCAGACACACATCCTGTCAGATGTACTCAAATGTAACTCAGCTAATAACGAAGTAACGAATAGCTGACTACCCTTAAAACACTGAGATAGCAGTCAAAATACTCCCTATCAGGGAGAGTAATCAAAATAGTTGGCTGTCTAAATTTAATATTCTATGTTCGTATAGTAAGCTGTTTCGTTCATAAACATTAGATACCTATCAATAGCTCTTAACTATGAATTCTTTACCTCATTGTGACACACGCTCCGACCCCTGTCGTGCATCCTGAAGCGTTTCAAAATACGCTTGAGAAATGGAAGTTTTTTGTTGTGAAGTTAAAACTGTGACGATCTGACCCCGCCCAAATTCGGAACTACCGATGACGTGAGCACACACGCGCGCGCGAACGCAAGCCCTTCTGCTGTAGAATTTTACGCTACACAACCCTCTCACTTCCTGCACGTTTACTGCTGCAGGTCCAAAACGTGTTTGTCATATTTAGAAGGCTTTTTTCCACACCGAGACGACACATTTGGCTTCTTACCATAACCAAAGTTTTGGAGATAGAAGATCACCCACGGTATAGAACAGCTACTGATAAGACAGGCAGTGATTGTAAACTATGCTGTGGGTTCCTGAAACGTTTTACTCTGATCGAAACTTCTAAAGTTTTTTTTCACTTGCATATTTCCTTCTCCTGCTATGCCTGCTTCTTCTCCACGACAAAGCAGACAGATACAATGTAGTTTCTATTGCAATGCAATTGTTTGTCATCAGTAGTTTTTTTTTTTCTCGAGATTAGGATTGTACATTTATACATAGATTTACGAAATAAAAGGCTTTGTAAAAGATTAAAAGTGGTTTCTGACCTTTTTTGCTTGTAACTGATTGTATCTAGTCGGGGTCACTTGTCATATTTTGGATGTTTTCGGAAGTTACATGCTGTAAGTTACTTAATACATTTATTCAATTTCTGTAAATTAGGTACAACAGGTACAATTTTCAAGGTACTTTTTTTGATTTGAAGTATTGCTGCTACTTTTTGGACGCAAAATTGTGCTTTTTTTGTTTCTACATTTATTTGCTAACTTTATTTACCCAAAGTACCTTTGGGTACTTTTCACAACACAGGTTAGCATTTGAAATAATATTTGCATTATAATAATATGTCTACAATGATTTTTCATTAGGCTATTTTTGGTGCCCCCTCAGCACTTGGTGCCCTATGCACAGTGCTTGATGGGCGTGGTGGGAGCTGCGGTGCTGCTAAAATGTCACATGTCACAGTGGTGTATGATTTTAGGGAAGTGTGGATAAAATACAAAATGTGAAACGCTAGTGTGTGTTGTACTTTTGGCGAAGTGATAGTATTTTTTAGCCTCTGTATTTGAGGAAAGACAACATGTCAACATGTACTCGTGTAAAAAAAAAAAACAATTCAGTGATTCTTTAACACAATTTTTTATTATGAGTCTGAATATTTAACCAATCTAGCACTTCATGTGCTATGAAACAAATGCAAAATCCCTAATCTACTCATGATTAACAAACAGGATTATTCATTCTGATTTATTTTGCTGTCATTGCAATTCATCTTAAAGCAGAAATATATATAGAAATTACAGCGTGTATGATAGTGGTTGGGAAGGACAAAACAGCTTAGCTCAAGATTGAAAGCTGTTCATTACAAAGTCAAGAATGCATTTTTCAAGAGAAAAATATATGTAAACATTTTTGAACACATGGAAGCCCTTTCCCTACACTTCATAGATACTGGGGAAAAAAAACAAAAAAACAATTCAAACAATTAATATCATGGGTTAACAGAATGACACAGGACATAAAATGACCTAAGATCCATGAGAAGGAGAAAAAATAGGATGAGTTTGTGTGTATATTTGTGTGTCTGTTTGTGTAATTATGTGTACAATATATGTCTGCCGGTGTTATCACTGTGATTGCTAAAGGCTGACTCTCAGCAAAGAGAGCTGATCTCACTCTTGCTGCATCCCCATTTGCAGCAGGCATTGGACAGGCCCACCACCACGTCCCGGCCTTTGCGGTCAGCCTTGCGAAGGGCTTCCAGGATCTCCTCAGTGATGAAAGAACGGGCTGGCCTGCTGAACACTCCCTCCTGGTTGTCTGTAGGTGTGAAGCTTAAATCTCTGTTCCTTTGGAGGAGAGTCTCCACCATAGAGTTGTGATTCAAGCCCTCTGAAGAATCTTCCTGACGGGAGCTGAATGGGTCCTCTAAAACATCTAATGCAGTAGAATGGGCAAATAAAACATAAGAGAATGTTTTTTAGTCAAGCACAGATATTCATAAGTTATTTAATGGCAGTTTTTATAAGCAAGCAGGTCAGCATAATCTATCCATGATGACATCGTAAATGAGAATTATAGCTTCTTGATTCCAGCTAAGATTGTCCATACGCTAAACACTGACCAAGCCATATGCCAAACAGCAGCATCTAATAAAAAAAAAAACTAGTATCATCTGTCAATCTACTCTTCAAATTAGCGATCTACTTGTCCCCCCACTGAACATATCATTGGCACAAGCTTTTCAGTACAACTGCACAGTCACAATAGAGTAGAAGACGTATAAAGACATAAACTTCATCTAGGACCCTCAATTCATTTACATTGATCCAGAGAAGTAAATACTTATCATAACATCAGAAATTGAGGTTAGAAAGTTGATTCCATACAATAAATAGAAAATAGAATATGACACAGTAATAGTGACAATGTAGCGCCCTCAGCCTCTCACCTGCACTGATTGACCGTCTCCATCGTGATCCCCCGCAAGTGAAGATGACTGCCCGGATGAACTCACGACCACATAGCTTCACCCCATATGTTGGGTCATCCATGGGCTGAACCCCGGCCACCAGCAGGCACATAACCAGCATCACAGCTTTCCACATAGTGCCCAGAGAAAATAAAGCTTAATTGAAATGGTTGAAATGATAGGCGATTCTTTGCTTTGAGCAGTTCCGAGCGTTCTGTCACCCTGTTTGCAATGGCTATGACTTTCTGGTTGACCCAGGCGTGGTTTATAAAGGGGATTCGAGCTCTGCAAGTAGACGTGCAAACTGCGTATGCAGGCCTTTTCTGGAAGAGGAAAAGATTCAATGGAGAGATACAGCCAGAGACCTTTATGGAGACAAAAAGCGGACCAAAGGTGGCATAATTACCAAATATGTCAGAGGCCTCAATGATATAATTGTGGTTCAACATGAGAAGCAATTTTGTTACCTTCAGTGTCCCCAATTATGTGACTTCATCAGATCCAACTCACATTTAACAAGTAAAAAATCCATGATCTTGGGTCATGTGGGGATTGTGTATATGAGGAGCTTACTGACTTTAATAATTTCAACAAAAAGCAAAAGCTATGAGACTATGTGGCATCATAAAGTTTTAGCATACTGGTCAGTTACAACTTTATTTCCATTTATGTGTCTTCCATAGGGCTCAGAAAGTTCCTTTGCTATATTGCGGCATATCATTGTCTTTTGTGCCCTACTAGTACCAGATTGTTGTGTATAATACACGGATATTCTAAAGATCAATAGTCAAATAAATCAAACCAAAAAAACACATTCAGAAAATAATTATAACTGAGAGGAAGCTTCGGGTTGGTGGGTGATGTCAACAAATAAGACAGGGTTACTTAACACATAGAGCAACATCTTAGGTCTGAAAAGAGAAAGGTGAATTTAATGAATGATTGTTCTTTAAGGAAAAGAAGGGGGATAAAATACAGTTAACTGACATTGCCTGAACACATGAAATTAACCTTTCCGGCCTCAATACGTATGTTGCCATGAATTCCTCTGATAAGATTTTAGACCTGCTGGCCCCGCTACAGGGATAAATTTGGGTCATTGTGGCTGATATCATAATTATTTACATCGGTTTTGCCATTTTTAATCCACACAAGACCCTCTATTACATCCATATGTATAATTTTCCCATTCTCTTGAGAGCCACATATATTTTCATCTCTTTGCCAAAAGGTGAACTGGGGGAACTGAGACAAAACCAGTGACATTTTCCAAGTCAGATAACAGAGAAGACTTATTATGAGCCAGGCAAAAATAAAACACATTTTTATCTGTGTTTAGTCAAAGGTCACTCATTTATGGATTTACAATGGCAATGGTGAATTTGTAATTAACGTGGCGATAAAAAAGCAAACAAAATGACATTTTAGGAGGGTGTCCACCCTGACATTTAGTAACACAGTATCACAACAGTGACCTGTGGAGGTCACAGGAGCCATATGAAAATCCAACAGCCTACCTGTAAGGAATATGTGGTATAATGAAAATTCCACACTGTAGATAAGTTTAAATAATTTATTTGTTTATATAATTCATTCTGTAACAGCGTGTTGTCATTTATATGTTCTGTTGTATGACAACCAGATATGTCTGACTATGTAACTGATAAATATGGACAGAGGGAAAGAAAATTGTGAACTGTCTATCCAGGGCTAGCAGGAGCTGGTAACTGTGCTGTTCACACTCTTTATAACATGTAATAAGATTTATTTAAAATATGCGTTGCGTACAAAGATTTAGTTGAACACAAGCTGTCACTACAATCAAGTCACTGTTCATTATTTGCCGGACAAGTCAAACTGCTAGACCTCAAGGCCATTCACTGAAAGAGCTTGGTGTCAAAATATCCAGATAAACCTGACAGGTGAACCATCCATCACCAAAGACAAATGTTTTTTTGTTTTTTCAAATTGCCTATGTCACACAATGCACAATTAACAAATTTAATCAAGCAACGGGGGCAACCGCAGAAGGTGAGAAGAATAGACACAAAAAAACATAAATACAAATAAATAAATATATAAAGGGGGAAAAGGATAACATTTGCGGCATTATTTGAAATTAGTCAATTTATGAGTCAACAGTCAGCACACAGCTCATAAGTGAATCAAGTGTCTCTTGTTTTATCCAGTTAATCACAACCAAAAGAGATCAACACATAGATATGACACATCTTTATTCAGATATAAAATTTGCTCAGAACAGCTTAACATTTTATATGGGCCCACCTACATACTTGATGGTCTTAGCATGCCCTTACAGTCTTTATGGCCTTTATATTGGTATACTAGCATATACTAGTTTTTACTATTTGTGACTCAATAAGCAAACTTTTATCTAAGCAATATTCTTGGAAATAATGTTCTAATATATAATGTGAAGGGGCTTGTCACAACCTCATTCTGGAACAGAGTGAAAAGCTCTGTTATTAGGATGGTGAGAAACAACAAATCCACAAGGAGCACAAATGGGTAGTAGAGAGAGCTGCTATGACACTTTTGATAAGCACTAAGATTAACCTATGACTTTCATTGGCATAGCATCCGCCTGGTAGTAAAAAGTTGATGTCAGTGATAGACAGGGATGTTCCACAAATGGGCGTGGGGGGCTTTGTAGTGAACGTTTTCTATGCCTGTGCCTTTAAGATAATTTGGCAGAACTCAGCCAATCAGAGCAAGGAAGGGGGAGGGAAGGGAGCTGGTGGGTAGCAACAGTTGCCCTGGTGAGGACGAAGCGCCATAGCCGCGGTAGCCCTGGCGACAAGAGCCCAGCAACAAGAATCAACAACAACAACAACTGAATCCGCCATAAAATTAAAAGAAGATATTTTACCAGTGGGAAATACACACGTGGAACCGGAGGTGAACCTCTTTACATATAGGAAATATTTTGTGTCCAATTATGCTGAATTGTGCTGTTGCTCTTTTCCCTTGTTGTTTCAGTAGCCATAACAGGCAACTGCCTTCCAGTGTTAGCTGAGATTAGCCTGCAAGCTAGCCGTCGTACTGATAATCAGTCGGGTCCGTTTCTTGAACGGGGTACTTTGTGACCGCTGCTCATCCCTGTTTCAGTGAATTGTGCCTGCCGTGACGACGCAGCCACAGGCGCATACTCAAGCAGGCCGTTGTTATGGCGATGTCAAATGCAAAAAGGTACAAAATGGCGGTTGTTGTAGAGACCAGTTAGCTTGCTGCCCGTGTTACTCTGCTAGACAGCTAGCATTGGTGCTGTCACGACAGGCGCGTGCTTGTTACCACTTACAGCTAACGGAACCAGCAACGGTCACTCGTGTGTTCTTAACGTTATTTTGGTGCATTTTGTGGCAGTTGAGCACATTATGTTTTTATGTAGGAGCCGGCTCAACGGAAAACCAACTCCCTGAGTACATTACGTGATCCTTCCAAAAGGGAGACCAAATAAAGGTAGTCAAATTAAAAGTGTAAATCTATAGACAGGATTTGGGAAGGTGTTGAGGCAGGGGTGGTGTTGAAATTGTCCCCACGATAACGGAAAGTTGAAGAAGCTGGGGCAGGTGGCGGACATTTAACATCTAATGGGCGTGGCGAAGGAGGGCGTTTTGCAGGTGCTTGGCAAGTCCAGAGTTCACTGTAACGTGTGTTTGTTAACTGATTTGCTATTCAGCGAGGCTATAGATATGTTGTACGGTTAGTTTTTGCCAGTTGACTTAATTTTTTGACTCATGTACGCAAGGATTACAGTTTAATCCTCACGTTTGATTGAAATCACAGATGTGAGGCTAGATCAAAAACCCTTCATCTGCCCTATCATTTCCAGTCAGTTTAACAAAATGATGAACGAAGATACAAAGTTCATAAGCTAAGATATAGGATTTTAACTATATAAATGTTTCAAATGGCAAAAAAGATAAGGAGCACATTTAATCTCCTGATAATTGTGTGTGTGACATAAAGTACAACAACAGCCTACATTGCAATGTTAACGCAGTGTGATAAGGGATTCTCCCTACTTGTGCAGCAAGCATAACTGTAAATGTGAGTAGCAGTAGGCTGTATGATCACATTACAGGTAATGAGAAACCGAAAGGCTTGTTCCCGTCAGTGCTCCTCCCCCACATCTCCACATTAGCTGCACCACCAACAGGTCAGCCACAGTACTTTCAGAAAAAGGCCTCTTACTTAAATATTTGCATTATAGTTATATAATTATATATATTTTTATTTATATTTTGCTCTTAATAGATGTTGCTTGTATAATATATGTTGTTTGTACATCTGGAGCTTGTAACAAAAATAATAATTTCCCCCTGGGATTATTAAAGTATTTCTGATTCTGATTAAGGAAATAAATGAGAATGTCGATAAATTCACAGTGTCTGCAGGTTGGGAATCTGAGATAGATTTTATAATAATCAAGCCAGTATCTGGTAGTGAACTTTCTATTCAGCATTTTATTTTTCAACACTTTGAAGAGATCATGAAAGAAACATAATTTGCCTCATGTCCAAGTGTTGCTGATGTCATTGTGGTTGGATCTTCTGCTTCAAAATTTTAATGAATTACCTCTAATAATAGTTACTTATTGTAAAAGTAATAATTGACTAGAATCTATGATTCATCACGTTTCGATCTGCTACATACTACAAAATGGGGATTGTATCACTCTTACCTTCAAAACTCTGACTAAAACTCACACCCCTGCCCTGTTTCTACATGGATGATTATACAGTGGTTTCAAAGAACAGTTGATATTAGGCTATTCTAACCAAATGGAACATGGAAACAAATAGCTCTAGGCTTTATCCCTGGTTGACCAATAGAGAGCATCCCTAATATTTATTAGTAATGCGTAACCAGTTACTTTTTTCTTTTTCCCAGGGTGATTCCCAGCTCTTGTAATGGCCACCTCAGGCTATGTAGGTGAGATCCAGCCAGCAGCCCAACCCCAGGGGGCTGGTGTTACTGTCACACAGGGGCAACCTGATGCCAGCTCCACACCTCCAGCTGCCCCTCAGTTCCTGGCTGAGATCCAGACTACGGTGGTCACTCCCACTGTTGTCACACCCACAGGCCAAACTACTCCCACCGATCAAGCCACCTCCATCACAGTGCAGAAGCCCGTAGCTGGTAATCAGACTCAGTCTGCAGCACAGGCCCAGCCAGCCCAGACACAGTATGTGACTGCAGAGATCCAGGGCTCTCCCTCGCAGTCTGGAAATGCTCAAAGCACTCCTCAGTATATTGTTGTCACAGTCACAGGTAAGGACTGAACATAGCATTACATGATATGCCATTGTAACAAATGTATATCAGGCCAGTTTAAGGCTCTGCACTTATACATGCACAGAAGCAGCGCTTTACCTAATCAATACATATTTCAGTGGTTCTCCTCGTGAAATTGTAGTCGCTCAAATAAAATATAATTGTAAAGCATAATGGATTGTTATATTGTAGTATTGAGATATACCTTCCCTTTTTGCACGAAAAATAGTTGCTCAAAGACAGAGTGAACCTTAAAACTATTTCAATTTTAAAAAATAGTTTATATACAAACCTATTTATTTTAAAAATACAGGTCCTTCTCTATCGGATTTAATAATACTGTATATAGGGGCAATCTGCTGGGATACTTTCAAGTTTCATGGATCATTATTGTGTAGAACAAAGTAACTTAAGTTGCCTTTTATTTATGTTCAGTAACTGTAACTTTAATGAACTAATGTGATATTTGGCCTGAATGGTGGAATGGACTAGTGGCACTCTTAAAAAATATTCATTAAAGTAAAATTAATGATTGTATTTGAATTCTCTCTTTGTTCTTCAGAGGGCTCCCTTCACTCAAGTGACAGTGTGTCGGACTCCAGCCCCCCTCCAGCTGTGGTGCAGACAGGAGTTCCCACACAGGTTGTTCAGCAGGTACAGACGGCTCAACAGGTAAAATGTGCCAACACACATACACAAAATGAAATTAATGTGTCATTGACCCTTTAAACAAGAAGCGTCTTTATCTCAGCAGAGGTCAGTTGTGCAGGCCACCTCTCAGATAGCTAAGACTGAGCCCGGCACCCAGCTCAGTGTCACCAGTCTACAGCCTGTTCATATCAGCCCGGAGGTAAGTCAGACCACCCCACCATATCATTGGTGGTCAAATATGATATCTGACAATTCACTTGCAGCATCACTGACCAACAAACATTTTTACAATACAAACTCATCATATCTTCCATTATAAAAGGATCACATGTGACATCCACAACTTTATAACTTCCTCACACTTTGACATAGTTTTAGTCAACTAATCACATCTTTGGTTGAACCTTCCTCTGCTGGCTTCCAGTTCCGTCCTGACACTGAGGTGACAGCGTTAGTCAGAGATAACAGTCTAGAAGAATGCCAGCTACTTCATGAGATAGGACAGTCAGAGTGCCCGGTATCAGGAGACAACATACAAGAATGGTACGATATTCCCCTCTTCCTCCCCTTGGACCTCCTTCAGTATTACCAATCACTGAACTTGCTCTCTGTGCATGTGGAGAAAGAGATACAAGTTCACCCTCCAGTAACAAGCTCAATACCAGATCAGCCACCCCTGCAGGCTACAACTGCCACTTTCCAAGTAGGTCAGGGACACAAGGGAGACTATTGCTGTAGAGTTAAGGGAATCTATAATCTGTCTGTGGCTAAGAAATATATATATGTCATAATTGCACAAAAAAAAAAAACAAAGTTACATGAAAGTTGCTCAAAGATGATAGGTCTTATCAGGTGAGCAAGGATTGATTGATTTTTTTTGTGAAGTGAATGTAGGTATGTGTGTGTGTGTGCCCACTCCTTAGGTCCAACAGCAGCTCACCCCAGTGCCAGTGCAACATGTGTACACCAATCAAGTGCAGTATGTGGAAGGAACAGACACCAACTACACCACCAGTACCATGTGAGAATAAAGCTGTTTAATTACACATGTTCAGATAGAACTTTTCCCTTAAAGAGTTTATTTTGTTTTTAACACTTTTTTCATGTCTTTTATGCAGTCGTTCCAGCACCTTCCCTTACACTGATACACCTCTGTACACCCAGACCACAGCCACCCAGTACTATGAAGGTCAGCCAACCTCAGGCTCACAGGCCTCCACCCCTGGCACACCTCTAACCGTCTCAGTGACCGCTGGCACAGCTGGGTCTGTGTCCATGTTTGTGGCCCAGCCCACCAGTGCAGCAGGGGGAGGGGCCACGGTGGTGACCACAGGTGGCACCACCAATGGGGCAGGGGATGGGGCAGGCACCAACGGTGGCACAGCAAGCAGCTATGTGATCCAGGGGGGTTACATGCTGGGCAGCAGCAGCGGAGGGGCAGCTGGCAACAGTCAGAACTACTCTCACACTGCCCGCGCCTCTCCAGCCACTGTGAGTATTACAGAGGGCGAGGAGAGTAGCGTGCCGTCGGCAGACAAGAAGGTATGCAGAGGCGCCAAGCGCAATAATTTCTTCTCATTTTTTTTTCACCCACACAACCCTTTGGTGGCACACACCGATGATATCATAGTTTTGCCCAGTGGAAAGCACAATTAAAAATGTGGAGATTCATATTAGTACTATGAAATGTTAATATTTTGAGTATTTAACATAATAAAAGTACACCTACATTATTGAAGCATATAATGTTTTTAACTGTGATTTCCTCCTGAAAAAAATAAACAAAACCATGACCGCATCATTTTCATATCATTACAGTGCATGCGATGAGGGGCATTTTAAATTTCCCTGAAATGCCCCAACACTATATCATCCTAAATTCATCGTATTAAATCGTATATAATAGTGGTAAACAACCTAAGTTTGGCAAACATCCCATGTCCCAGGTCATTAATTCATTGCATACCAAAGTTGTATGCCACGGCACGCAAACAAACATATTTGTGTTTTCATACCCAAATGATCAACAAACTGTAAATGTGAATGGATTTTGTTTGTGTTTGTATAATATATGAATAAGAAAAATGTGTGTGCATGTACTGTATTGTGTAATGAGTTGCAAATAAGCAAGCATATGTTTGTGTGCACATATTTTGAGGTGTGTTATCCTGTTTGTATCTACTGGCTTTGCTAACTGCTCCAGCTATTTTCTTTTTATTATTGCCTGCGTGTCAGGTACAGTGGTTGCTGGACAACTATGAGACAGCTGAAGGAGTGAGTCTGCCACGTTCGACCCTCTACTGCCACTATCTGTTGCACTGCCAGGAGCAGAAACTAGAGCCTGTTAATGCTGCCTCTTTCGGGAAACTTATTCGATCTGTGTTCATGGGGCTACGCACACGACGCCTGGGCACACGGTAAGACGGGTCAATATGAAATGCCAAACACACAATAGCCATTTACAATCCCTTCATACACAGCTTGCCTATATGACACGACAGGCCTGTGTACATTGATACCCTACCTAATGTGCTTGTTCTTTAAATGCGTTTTTCTGTCGAAAGTGTCTCTGCTTACAGAAGCAAATTAGACAGAAAATGTTAGAAATCAATGTCAAAGTCACAGAGAAGGACTATACTACTATACTAGACTACTACATATACACTGTATGATCCACATGCATATAGATTTTAATTAGTGAACACCCATGCAAAGCGTTCTACAGGAAATCTATGATATGTAAAGCTCTTGAAAGCATTGCGAATTGTTCGCTAAGTGTAGGAAGACGTGTGGGCATAGATGAAGACAGACAGCATGTGTGTGGGTGAGTGAGTTTGACAAAGGAGGGGAGGGTGAGCAAATGAGATTGACTTGTAGAAATGTTTTCTAATATGGGTTTAGTTAAACAATACAGTATGTTTCATTATTGTATTTTATTAAATTAAAGAGGCACATTTTAAAATCAGCCTGTATGAGGACTATTGTATGTTTGTAGCCTTAGGAGAGTTATCATAGGTTTATATAGATAATGTAAACCCTCTCGTCTCACAACCTCTTCTTTTCTCCTTCCATAGATTTACTATAGGAGACACATTTGCCAACACAGGACCAATTTGATTTAAAAACATATTTTATCTGTCCCTTACAGAGGTAATTCTAAATACCACTATTACGGGCTGAGGATCAAAGCAGGCTCTTCTCTTCTCCGTCTGATGGAGGACCAGCAACATCTGGCCATGAGGCAGCAGCCCTTCTCACAGAAACAGAGGTAAACACATAGTTGTCCCTATACACACTCACACATTTATTGTCAGTCATTACACCACTCACTGACATTTTTCTTAAATATCTATTTTCAATATTCCTGTCTCTCACACTGTGTGTTTTATTTCAAATCATGGCATGGTTTCAGATTTCTCCAATATGATAAAATAGTGCTTCAATTTAATTTCACTTAATTATTCATCATCTTTGTGTAGCTCTGGAAGTTTAATCTACGTTGTCTTATGAACTTTACCCCTGTTCTTATCAGGTTGAAGCCAGTGCATAAAGTAGAAGGGATGACCAATGGTACAGCAGCCGGAGCAGGCCAGCAGCAGCAACAGCAGCAGGGTTCGGGGCAGGTGGACATCAGCACCCAGGTGCAGCAGTACCAGCAGTTCCTAGGTGAGTTCAATGGACAGTTATCAATTATCTACAGGTATAAGTTGAATAAGGATTTGTACAGCAAACGGTATGGTTTAACATATTATTGTGAAAAAACAGCATATATGCTAAAATATTATATTGAAGTGAATACAGTTTTTGCCCTCTGCATTTACTGTGATTTCTCCTTGAGTATCCACTGTACTTGTTCCCTGTGTTCCAGATGCATCCAGAGCTCTCCCAGAGTTCCCAGACATCGACCTCCAGGGAAAGTCTCTGCCAGAGGGCATTGAGCTGGAGCACATAAAGAGCTTTCAACTGCTGTACAGAGAACACTGTGAGGTAATTAGCCAAAGTTACCTTTTATGTCTATTTGTCATTGTCAGTGGAAAACTTCTTTGAATGAAAGTACCCGTTTTAAGTTTACTAGTTGAGGTAAATTCATGTTGTTCGACAACTGGGGGAGAAGATGGGTTTAAAAGTACTCTGTGAAGTGCACTTCTGACAAATGGTTAGGCTCAGTCATTTGTTATCAGGCCTTCATGTTTAACATGTTCTCTCTCTGTTTTGTCAGGCCATACTAGATGTGATGGTCAATCTGCAGTTTACCCTGGTGGAAACTCTGTGGAAGACCTTCTGGAGATTCAGCCAGAGTCAGGCTGGAGATGCCACGTTGGCTGTGTGAGTGCTGAAGACTTACATGCAAACAAGAAATGTCTCCTGTTGCAGCAGCAGTAACGTTCTATAAAAAAATTCTGGTAAATGAAACTGTTTGTGTGTTGGCAGTCACGACGAGTCAGAGAAGCGTCTCCCTAAGTGTTGTCTGGTGTTGCTGTGCAAGTATGACCCAGTGCTGCGCTGGAGCCGTGACTGTGACAACAGCTTGTACCAGGGCCTGGTGGAGATCCTCATCCCTGATGTCCTCAGGCCCATCCCCAGTAAGGCTCTCTTTAATCTCTGACATAGCGAGTATTTGTCCATACCTGCAGTAAATGCCTATAAACATATAGAGCTATTCTTTAACCTCAGTTTAGAGTCAACCTATGAGAGAACAAAGGTCATCCTGCCATCTCATTTGAAATAGAGACCGTGTTGTGATGGAATCACACAAGCAGAGATGTCTGTCAACACATTCTAACCTATGACTGCACGATAGTGATGACTACAATATTACATGAAACCTCGCCCACCTTTGAAATCAGCACTCATCTGATTTCAGTTGCACACCTGTAAAAGTTCCTGACTGCATCGTGGACAGTTGTGATTTTATCACAATCACAAAATTAGTCCACGGACAGACTTTCCTAGTTCATATCTCCCTAGCTGTCAACCTTGTCAACCAGAGGAGACCCATATTGAACTTGGCAGTGCACACCTGTACATTTTCAGGACTGCATCATGCATGGTTGTGACACTATTGTGCTTACAATAATCTATCTACAGGCAAAATTTTTAAAATTGCTTCTGTGTTAGTTACAGCCACAAAAGGTATCTACAAGACCACATTTTGCCACAATGACACACAGACTCAGGAAGTTAAAATATTACCAGTCGCAAGTCAGAGAGTCTACATTTGAGTTTTCTCTCTTTGGTTGAAACATTTGGACTGATGGACTGCTCTGTTGTAGTAGAGCACACAGTTTTTCCTTATGTTGTGCCAACTACACTGCTGTGGAAACTTGGTGGACTTATTTCTTTCAGTTTCAATTTTAGTCAGATGTTGAATTTCCTGCTGCATGTTGCCACATAAAATGTTTCCCCATCCCAGGTCATTGTCTTCCAAGTAAATTTCAACCACACTGGGAATTTGGTTAGGAATGTACATGGCCAGAGGATCTATTTCTCCAGAAGAAACTTAGCTGTATTCCCCAGGTGTTTCATAATCTTTCATCCGGACACATCCTCAGCAGATAGAAAATGACAGCTTGCTCTGAAGCACAGGCATTAAAGTCTCTTAACCCTTTTTCTTGCTGTCCCCAGGTGCCTTAACTCAAGCCATCCGTAACTTTGCCAAGAGCCTGGAGAGCTGGCTGACCAATGCCATGATGAACATCCCTGAGGAAATGGTCCGCATCAAGGTACACTCCCCTTGTGCTGGCTTGCATTTGATGGAAAGATGTTTTCTCCAAACCATGAAACAAGCTGTCTTAGGCCTGCAGAATCAGCCAGTGCAAAACCATATTTTGACTGGTTGCAAGTGTAGCTATAATATATTGAAATCGGTGCAAATCCATTTTCTGTGTGGGAGTTTTCCTTGTTGTGGTTGTGTGAACATGAGCAAGAGCTGATTTAAAATAAAATGCTGTCCTATTATTCGCCAGCTTTTGTGAAAATAAATGCAACAACGCTTTTAGGTCAGTCATGCAAATCATTAGAAGTAGTAAATGGCCTTTTCTAAACCTTTTTTGCTTATGGAAACAGTCCTGTTTTTAAGTTGTTGTTTTTTATCAGTGTACATGGACCACTTCACCAGGATTATTTATATTGACAATATTAGGTTCTTTAGTTAAGAGGTCATGGTGATAAATATAGACGATATATATGAGCATGTATTACTCACCCTAAGACACTGTAGAATAAGATTTGTATGTATGTATGCCTTAATGTAACATTTTTTAATGTCCTTCATTCTTTGTCTCAGGTAACGTCAGCCAATGCCTTTGCCCAGACACTGCGTCGCTACACCAGTCTGAACCACCTGGCCCAGGCAGCCCGCGCTGTCCTCCAGAACACAGCGCAGATCAACCAGATGCTGTCCGACCTCAACCGTGTTGACTTTGCTAACGTACAGGTTGGTTTGGTCTCTTAACATTGTGGCTGGCAACATTTGTGTCCCCTGACATGATTATACATCATCTCTGCTCTTGCTGGTGATTTTTTTTTTATAGTTTATTTTTTTTTCTTTTTCATAACACAAACAGGAGGTCATATACATACATTCATTCACATTGAGAGATGCACTTAAGTGCTTGCCACAGAATGGTACACTTTCGTTCCAGCTGTGTTTACAACCATTTCATCCGTCACACTCTGCATGGGCTAATATGTAACCCATTTAGCCCAGTATTCTCTCCCCTTTTCTTTCTGTACTCTCAAAATGAAAGTTATACGTTCCATGCTGTATATGTCATTTATTATATTTTTCCACTGGTTCAGGGTGGGAGGTTCTCTAAGAAACCAACGTCTGGTTATTGCTTTTTTACTTGCAGCCATAAGGATCTTTAATAAATATCTGTCCCTGTTATGTAGATCCTTCGGTATTTTCCCCAAATAAAGTGAAAGGCAAGTAAAGTCAATGTCAAAACCCAAAATCCTCTTTGTTGTAGCGTGTACTTGTGTCCAGAAAGGTTGTAAGGCAGGGCAGGACCAGAAAATGTGGGTGTGGTCCGCCATTAATTGTCCGCATTGTCTCCAACATTGGGTCTGATGGCCAGTTTGTTTTGATTTTATTTTTGGGGTTATAAAAAAACCTCACCAAATTCTTCCAACAAAAGTTTCTCCAACTCTGTGAATTTGTGGTCGACGTTTGGGTGTGTATTATGGCAGACCACTCCTCTGGGGAGATTATAATACCCAACTCTCTTTCCCATTTTTGTTTTATGTAATCTGTTGAATAATTCTTCATCACTGTAATACTTGAATACAGATTCCCAATAATACGTCGGGTGGGTTCTGAGTTGTATGCTCTCATGAACATTTTTGTAATCCCAGATTGATCTTCCGTGCTCTGTCTCTTCACCTCATTTTGATAATAGTGTTGGATTTGCATGTGTCTATACAAATCTTGTCTTCCTAAACCATACTTTTCAGACATAGTCTGGAAGTCCATTAGTTTCCCATCCTTTACTAATGAAGAGTATGATGTAATTCCATACCTTATCCACTGTTTATATTTTAAATCCAGGGACGCTGGGTTAAAATCTGGATCGTACGCTGGCCACCTCAGTATTCTTATTTCTGTTTGGATCTGGGATTTCTTCACAAAGTGTAGCCATACATTCAATGAAAATCTTGCTGGTGATTTGATGTGTGATTTCTTCAGCTACTGCAATCATTCTGTCTTTCTACAACTTTCCTACCCAGGAAGTACAAACCAGTCCCTCTTGCTTTTTCTCAAAAACCCATTGTCTTTTCTCCTTCCTCCAGCAAGTGCAAAGTAGATGGTTTGACACAGAACCCTGAACCTGATAGTGATTTAGTGTCATGCATGAAAACAATCTGGCATAGAATATATTGCACAGTGACTTCAGTTCTGAAGCACAGTCTGTGTCAACATTAGGTTGCTCTGTTTCTCCCTACTGGTACAACTAATCCCTTGTACTGACACATTGCCCTCATTCTGTCCACCTTCTGCAGGAGCAGGCCTCATGGGTGTGCCGGTGTGAAGACCGTGTCGTCCAGCGGCTGGAGCAGGACTTCAAGCTGACCCTCCAGCAGCAGAACTCCCTGGAGCAGTGGGCTGCATGGCTGGATGGTGTCGTCTCCCAGGTCCTAAAGCCCTACCAGCACAGCCCTGCTTTCCCTAAGGCTGCCAAGCTCTTCCTGCTCAAGTGGTCCTTTTACAGGTGTGATGGAACCATTTGGAAATGTTCATCTCCTTTGTTCTCTTTGTTGATGCTATGAGATTGGGCTACACGCTTTTGTTACACAGTAAATGAGCACATCTATGGGCTCATGTTGACTGATAGTAAATCATAGTTGTCTATGATCTGATATAGTAGCGTACCATCATGGTGTTAGGCCCTGGTGTAAATATTTTTTTTGTGCCCCCCACCCCCGCCCTTAACACAAGCGCACGAATGTGCGCACTGTACGCACGCACGAACACACGCGCTTGGACACACGCGCAGCCCCCCGAGAGAACTGCTATTGCAGGGGTGGACTGGCCATTGGGAGTACCGGGATTTTTCCCGGTGGGCTGATCAATAATGGGCCGATGGACGGCCGTTTTTTATTTTATTTTAATTAATAATTAATTAGTTTATTTATTTTTTCATTTATTTTTCTGCTGCGCCTTGCCTTGATAACTGTGTTCAATTAAGTTTGATACACTCGTAAAAACTGAAAGAACACGTTAACTTGTTAATGATAACCCAGATCACTCTATAATAAGTTAGCAACCAAATTAGCTTTCCATTTAACAAAATAATGAAATCAATGTAAAAAACAAAAAGAAAAAAGATATTATTGATAGATATATTATATATACAGAAGTGAGGCCTCTCTCTCTTGCTCTCTCATTCTTGAGAAATCAACATCAAGTTGACTCATGCTTAAAAACTTTGTCTGAGAAATACTTCCTGTTTGTGGTTAGAGCCGATGTGAAGTAGTTATAGAATATATGTGTAGCTGTGGTTCAGTTCCCACCGCCTCTGCTTTCCAGTTCCATGGTGATCCGGGACCTGACCCTGAGGAGTGCAGCCAGTTTTGGTTCCTTTCACCTCATCCGCCTGCTGTACGATGAGTACATGTACTACCTGATAGAGCACAGAGTGGCCCAGGCTAAAGGAGAGACCCCAATTGCCGTCATGGGAGAGGTACCAACACACACACACACACACACACACACACACACACACACATAAATCAACAAAATAATGTATCAATACCTATAGGACTAACATATTCCCTCTTCTTGCCATTAGTTTGCCAGTCTAGGTCGGGGTCTAAGCCAGTTGGATCCTGACAAAGGTGATTAAAATGTGTTTCAAGTGTATCTCAGATGAATGCTTTTGAGACAAAAACTAAGTTTCAATCATTGTTTGTAACTAACTCATTTACCCTTTTCTATCCCAGAAGAGGAAGAGGAAGAAGAGGAGGAGAGCGATGATGAAGGACAGGAGCTGTCCCTTCCCTCGGACGGTCCTATGCTGGGAGAGGAGTCTCTGGAGCCACCTGCTAAGCTGGCCAGAACAGATCAGAGAGTCCTCTTCACCACCGGATCAGCTGAAAACTAGTCTCATAGTAACACTACTAGATGGAGTTGTTGATGTTGATACACACACACAAACACAGACAAAGATGTACAATTAATGCTAATTTATACACTCCACACATGTATATATTTCTTGTAAATGTGTGTGCACATCTCGCTGCATACTGTCCCAATTGTTTACGCACACACAATCAAAACACATGCTCGATCAGTACTGCTGCTGCCTGGATGGCACAACCACCTGTTGGCACCACTGATTACACTATCACTGGTATGCCACAGGATGTGGCTTCATGAAACCAGATCCTCTCAATGCAAAGACAACACAGAGCATTTTACCCCTCTGTTGTGTTGATCTGTAAAAACGAACTAAAGGCAGGCATGTTTTTTTTTTCTCTCTCATTGCATTGCAATGCTGTAGCCTCGCTGTCTCCTTGCTGAGAAACCTGTGCTCACCCTAGATCCTCCTAAATCTGTCACTGCCGTGTCAAAGTGGTCTTCAAAATACTGTGATGTGTGTGTGTAATGATATCTACGGGAGGAGGGTGCAAAGTGGACCTTCAACTGTAAACGGTTGCTGAATTTAGTTATCACTGATTCATTAAATGCTGTGGGGAAGCTGTGTTGTTCAAAAGGAAAGAGACACTTGTGAAAGACAGCAGGCGGTTAGGGTTTCTGGTTGAGTTTGTCTTGTTTTTGTGTGCGTATTTTCTGTATGAGCGCTGTGGTCACACCGCTCTGCTGTCACTTCTGGAGGCTGACTGCTTTTCCATGATGGTGTCTATACAGTATACGTGTGTTTCTGGTGGTGTGATTGTGAGTCACGCCAAGTGTGGACTGTTTCTTTTGTAGATATTTTAAGGCATTCAGGTTTTGATTTGGGAGTTGTGTGTCCCTGTTTGATTTTATCCGCCTGTAAAGAAAAAAACATTCTTGTGTTCTTGGAGTGCCTGTCGCAGCTGCTACACACACTTGTAAAGATAAAGCTACGGCCGTGGAATTGGGGCTCCCATTAGTTGCTGCAAAAAAATCCTCTCTCTTTTCTTGAACATCTGGTTCCATGAGAGAGGTGCTGTATCTGTGTCATAATTTTATGTTGAAAATGCTCCAGTCATATCCATCCAATACATTCCTCTGTGGCCTCACTTTCCTTTAACATATCATTTTCTTGCCTTATTTCAATATATTTTTCCATGTGTGTGCCAAACCTGTTTCCTTTTTTCCCAGATCCTGTTGTTTTTAAACTCTTTCCATGTTTTAAGGAGGACTGTGCCTGAGTAAGAACAGTGATATACTTATATTCTACTGTATATTTATCCACTATTTTGAATTTTGTTGTCACTAAGTGAACCTCTTGTGCAGTGTATGGTGCTGTGTTGTCACACATTGTAAGCAGCCTTTGTGTGCATTATTGATTTGTGATTGTTCGTTCAGTTATCAATCCTATATCATATCTTATGACTTTTCCACAAACAGGCTAAGGCCCTGCCTCTTTGCACATATTGACTGTTGTCGAGAAAACTCCGACAGAGTTATCTGAAATGTCTTTCATTTTCTTTGAAGTCTGAGGTGTGTTTTTGATGGTGGGGGTGCAGGTGTCAGATTTCTTGCAGTTGCTCATACCACTCGCCGCATTTGAGAGAATTTGGTGAGAGATCTGATAACTCTTCCTGCACAGTCCTCCACCGACACTCATCCCCCTCCACTGTGCTTTCATCTCACTGCATTTCCGCCCTCCTACCAATGGCTTTGTTTTGCTTCAAACATCCATATTCTTAAACACTGTTCATCACAATTGGTTGTTGTAAACATGTCATTTTTGAATTTTGAAATACAATGTCTTTAAATAGCTGCAATGCACGCATTTTAAACAGGCATTTGCAGCTTCAAACCAGCACATCATCCTTTATATGGAGTCTAACGCTACCACAGCTGAGTACATATCACTCCGGTCTTTTACTGATCTACAGCATATAGAATGGCCATTGTTTACCCAGTAAGAAAAAATGTTTAGTCATTTTTATAGTGCATTGTTTCTTATGTACAAAACAAGTTCAGAAAAAAAGATGTTCAGTGGCAGTGTTTTATGAATTTGGTCTGCTGTAAGTATGACTGTGCCTTTGGAGGTGGTAGAATGCAATTCAGATGTTTTTAATTTTAAAGATATAAATTAAAGAATTTTTAAAATTGCACCTGTGTTCCCTTCAAATACTTTCCTCAAAGTTTAGCAGAAGCGTCTGTTGTAAAGAGGAAGTACAGTCAGTCACCCATAAGTACAGCTGTATTTATAATAAGACAGAAAGGGCTTCTTGTTGTACCCACACACACTGTATTCACAGGCTTGTCAGTTACCACTTCTAGTGTGAAGCACTGTGTGACACTGGAACAGAAACCACAGGAACATTCTGTCTGTATGATGTGTTTGCGGTTTGGAATCACGTGATGAATCAACATACAGATGGCTGGCAAAACAATGTCAGTATAAGATGTTGGGCCACCATTAGCACCATCATCCTCTCAGATCTCTGATTTATCCTAGATAGCGGATATTTAGAGTTACAATGTTCAATTATCTTTCTTTAAAAATAATTTAATAATATCTGTGTTTTATATTTCTTTTATCATTTTAAGGTAGACTGGTAGTGACATCTAGTGGGGATATATCACAACTGTGCTTTTGTTCATGTAACTGACGAACAAAGGGGATACACAATATGGATTTTTTTTTTCAGCCGAAGTTCCTTACCTGGACTTTATGCGCACCTGAGGGTAAGAAAAGGTAAGTTATGATGGATGAGATAATATTCCACAACTGTAATAACATTTGTTGTGTGAAAGTTCTCTCGTCTTGGAAACATCTGGAACATGTATTGCAAAGTGTAGTCGGGTTTTCCTCCTCTAAAAAATTTGGAAAACATCCACACCTGCAACAAAATGGTTTGGTCTCTAGTCTACCCTGCAAGGCTTTACTCCAGTGTTGAAGTTTTACATTTTCACGCATCATTTATGGGCTCAATATACTGTATATTGTGAATCCCTAAAGGAGAAGACAACAAAATGTTCGACACGCATTTTAAAGTAATTGTGGTTTGCCCCTTTTTAATTCAGAGTAATGCTGCTGGTGGTCAATCTAACAATATCAACACTGCTGCCAAAGGCAGACTCACAGCTGCCATTCAGAATATAAGAATCATACCTGATACATTTCTGTAAGTCAAAACCAACAGCTTTATATTGCTGAATATATGTACATATATCTAAGAGTGGGACACATTGGAAGACTGAATTTAATTCTGTAACATAAAAAAAAATTGCTGTGGGAAGGCAAAAGATCAAGATGTTCTTGTTGGTATCCATAAAAACACAGGTATGTAAAGTAAAAAGCAAGCATGCAACCTTAGGATGAAACAAATCACAGCTTGGGTCAAATAGTTTGAATGTAGCCTTGCATGACATGTTCTGGTAGAAGAACCTGCAACTGTATAAACTACAGAGGGTTTCAGAACCTGCAAATGAGTGACAAAGACATAAAGTAAGCAGTTGCCTCAAGTTAAATGCCCACTAGCAGAATGTGTACTCAGTGTGATACAGTAGCAGTATCACATTTGTGTGTTCCAAGCAATCTGAGATAACTAGGATTGTCCACACCAAGCCAGTCACATCTTTAAAAACAGGCATCGTCTTATTTCGATTTTGGTCTTCAGTCCACAGTTAGCTGGCTTGTTTCTGGCCTGACAACAAACACTCTCAAGTGCAAAACTCCTGAATGGACATTTCAAGAGGCAAAAAAGGTGCTGTAACTGAAATAAAGTGAAATTAAGCAGAAAAGTAATAAATGATGGCATCATGAACCAAACACTGCTTCATGTAGTGACCCTCACACTGATGGGTATTTATTGCAGGGCCGTTTATTGGAAGCCATGTGTATTTAGGGCCAAAACAAAGATTCTTAACCTGCTGTAAGGTAGATCAATCCTGTAGCCTATGAGCCATTAAAAAAAACAAACAGCTGTCTCGATCCTCAAGGACACCTGTCCTGTCATAACCTCCCAATTTAAACAATTTTAATTTTAACCTTTGAACCTTTAAATGTAATAATCTAGGTGTGAAACCAGATGTCCACCTCCATCTTAAAAACAACTCATGGCTTTGCATCTTGAAAAACAATACTCAAGTGTTTTATCAGCTACCTGTAGCAGCTTTCAACAGTTCTTGGTCATCCCGCATGCATGAATCAACACTGTAGATCTAATTTAGTACAGTGGAAAACTGTCTCACTTGTACAAAACACTGTAAGTGAACACATTCATAAGAAGAAAAAAAACATCCCACTTAACATAAGTTGAAACACCATGCAAACCTCATCAGAGAAGAAATGTGACAATTTATTTAAAAAAGAAAAAAATCAAAAGAAAAATGATCTTAAAAGGGATAACTGATGTATGATCTGTACCAGACACGGGGTATGATTATAGTCCTATTAATTCTGTTCAGTTCCGTAAATATAACACAGGTGTATGATGCTAAGTGCTTTAAATGGGACTTCTAAGTCTTAAGACGTTAATAAATAGAACATGTAATAAAATGTATTGGCAACTCAACCTCTCTGCAATGAAGTAACCGCTTCAAGGCTTCCATGTTCATAACAGCATTTATAAATGTGTGTAGAGGCATTGAGAAGCTGTGTGTCTGTCATGAAGGGGTTATCAGTCTTCTCCCTCCCCTCAGCAGCTAGCACTAGAATGTTTGTTCAGGTCACAATTTTTTTTTAAGTATCCAGGGGGTGTTTGGTGGTGAGGGAGGGTTTTGTTTCCCCTCACACGCAAAAAAAATCTTAAAAGGCTAGATTCTGGCCTTAAGGTCAGGCTTGTCTTCATCCCTTCTTCCTGATTCTCTCTGGCATCCTTCTGCCATGAGTTCTCACTGCGTCTAGAATACAAACGATTGACAGAAAGCAAATCCACTGTGTGAAAACCACTTCTTACTATAAATCATGAAGTGCATTACTCTCTCTGTACCAACCTGTCCTGGCTGGGGAGTGGCTGACTGGCCAGGGGCCTGTCCTGTCTGTCCATAGTATGCAGCCTGTTGCCTGTAGTACTCCGCCCAGGCTGCGCTATAGTCCGGTTGGCCCCCTGTTGTGGATGCTGCTCCTCCTGCTGCTGTTCCTGGGGCTGCAGGTGCTGTCCCGGGGACGGAGCCACCCGTCTGGGCTGGAGGTGACAAATAAAAGAGTTATAACCTAGTTAACCACTACATTTAAATTAAGTGCAAGACAAATTAAGTCACTGAATGACAAGTAAGAAATTTGAAAGTTAACAGCAGGTCAAGTTACAGATGGTGTTCTTTGGAGGTCTCACCCATCTTCTTATAGTACTCCTCCCAGGCCTTGGTGTAGTCTGGCTGGCCCCCTGGCGTCTGTGCCGGTTGGGTCTGGTCCCCTGAAGTTTGGGCACCTCCATCTGGGTTAGCGGGGTACTGGGCTGGCACAGCCCCTGACGGCTGCTGGTAGTACTGAGCATAGTAGGCCGCCCAGGCTGCATTGGGGTCATTGGCTGCTGCCTTGCCTAGAAAAGATGCAGGGTGGAGGGGGTGAGGTCCTCATAGGGTGAGGGTGAGCCCCTGCTACTGGCCTGGAGACCGGGCTTGGAGACCAGGGGGGAAACAGAGACAGGGTTAGCCAGAGCTGCTTAAGGTAGAGACATGCATCTCATCACAACATTTCCATCAGACTCCTGCTGACCTTCACAGATTTAGAAAAAAATGCGTCATTACTCATCTGATATGACTGGGAGGGTATACAGTAAAACCTATAGTCTGGGATGAAAGTACTGTAGTAATGTGTTTAAAAAGAGACCCAACGTGCTAAAATGAGCACAAACAGAGTGATGAACAGTGATCACTAAAAACCAGGAGAGGCATAGAAATCAAAGGTGACTCACTGGGGTCATGGGCTGCCTGGGGCTGCCACTGCTGGTAGGTGTTGCTCCAGCCCTGAGGAGTGTACTGATGAGGACCTGGAGGACCACCACTGAGAAGGAAATAAATGGTTGCTTATCAAACGTCAATCGGGATCATCATCCTGACAAAATGAGAAAAACTATCCTTGTTGCAGCTACTCACTGTGGTGGTCCAGGTGCCCCCGGTGGTCCAGGGTTGTATGGGTTAGGGTTGTAGGGACCCATGGGACCAGCAGGACCTGGTCCACCTGGCCCCGGGCCTACAGGACACAGAGGACCCTGGAGAACACATGACATAATCATACATGTATAAAAATAGTATTAAAAAAGCTGCCAATACATTTTCTGTTGATCATCTAATTGACTGCTGCAGTTCTCAATTTAAACTGGTTATTTGGCTGTAGTACAGTCAATTAATATAGATGTCAATTAAGAAAATCAACTAGAGAATGTGATCTTTGTGTTATGGTGAGAGTTCCAACTTCTGTATTTAGTCTTCCAGCATGTAACTTAAAAACAAGAATGGTAACTACCTCAATTTTCTCTTCAATGAGCTGCTTAGCGTGATCGATCTGCTGCGGTGAGCCACGAATGATAAACAGCTTGAAGTTGGGGTCTCCGTTGGGGGGCGGCTGTCGAGAGATTTCCACAAAGGCCCCTGTCTGCTGGTTGATGGACTTGACATTCTCCCCTCCTCGACCAATAACAAGCCCACACTTGTGGGCAGGAATAGAGAAGGTCATTTCCCCTCCAGGGGGCCCCCACCCACCTTGTCCTCCACCTCTGCCTCTGTTGCCTGCGGGCATGCCCGGTGGGCCTGGGGGACCCTGTAGATGGAGGACAGAAAAAGCCTCAGTGCTACAGCATATTACTGTATATTTGTGTACATGTATTGAATGAAAAGCTGTCAGCGCTTGGGATTGAGGATATTTCTGTTTCACGAATTTAGATCTGCTGATGCAAACATTAAGAAGCTTCCATGCTAAAAAATCTGCCTTGAGCTTGCTGCCATATATTTCCTGTTATCCACAGTTGATGATCTTATACTGTGAGTTTACAAGTGAACAAAAGCATGTTTTAGACTAAGTGTGTGCGTGTGTGAGTAAGAGTGATCCATACCCCCTGTCCCTCCTCCCTGACCCTGATGCTCTGCAGCAGATCGTTAATGATCTGGGCTGCGTGCTCGCAGCGGTCAGGAGGACCACTGATGTGGGCAACCTTATCTGGACCAGTCCCATCATCTGTAAGAAAGATTTTAGTCGGCATTAAGTAATAATTTTTAACATTAACTTTTACTGTTGCTGAACCCATTTAGAATCAACATCCACCTATGTAACTCAAGGCCTTACAAAATGAGTGCTTCTAGTGGTAAAAATTTTTTTAGTTTATGCACTGATAAAATTGCTTGCTGTTCTCGCGCCACTGTTGTCCTATAAACACTAGATTTTTGCAGGTACACCTATATTGACACAGTCAATATAAAGTAGTTAAGTAAGATGATACCTACAAACTCATGTGAAAAGGAAATCACATACATTGCCAACTTGAACGTGTTAATAGAGACATCATCAAATGTGGAAAACATATAAACGCAACCAGTCATCACAGGGTCCTACCTTGTTTGAACTGTATCCTAACACCAGCATCATTCTGGATCTTCTTGATCATCTCTCCATTGCGCCCTATGACCACGCCGACTGAATGTCGAGGTACCGGGATCTGACAGAAAAACAGAAGTTTTTATGAACTTGGTTGTGCCCAAATACATTTGCTCATACTTCCAATCATGATGCCACACACAAACTCACATCCATGCCTCCTCCCATGCGGGAGCCAAAGTCAGTTCTTTCACTAAAGCCGCCATGGTCTCTCTCCCTCAGAATCTCCTGCACCATTTCCTGGGCTTGCTGAATAGAAAAAACATGGTGATTACGGTACATAGCAACTGAGCACCAGCCAGTGATCTTAATGAGATGATTTTATGCATGTACCTGCACTTTGTAGGGATCTCCAATAATTCGTAGGGGTTTGTCAACATTGGGTCCCTGAGAGGCATCCTGGATCAGGATCATCTTTACCCCTGCACGCTCCTGGAATGTCACACAATGAACATTATAGTTCTGTATGTTTTCATGGTTGGCACTACTGAAGTAAAAACAAATTAATTGGCTCTATTTTTGAAACGTTTTTGTATATTAAACAAATTATACTGCATCATAAAATTGCTGAAAACAGCACCCACCTATCTCTAAGTTCACACGAATCAAGAGTTTTTAAAAATGCAATAGCCATGCAATATACCTGTAGCTGTTTGATGGTCTCTCCTCCCTTGCCAATGACAAGGCCAGCCTTGCCAGCCGGGATCATCATCTCATGCACAGTGCCATTCTGCCCGTTGGTGGACTCATGATAAGAAGAAGGGGGTGTTCCCCTCCCTCGTGACACTATCTCGTCCAACAGCATCTTGGCTTTCCTGGCCGGGGAAGAGCTGACCAGTTAGTCCACATCATCATGCTGATATAATGGCAAGTTACACTGACCTTATATCATTTAGTATTTATGAGACAAAGGCATAGGTGAGAATATACAGAATTACCCAATTAAAGATGGCATAAAATAACAAGAGATTTCGAACAAAGTGAAAAAGTCATTTTAAAATGTTTAAAAATGATTATACACAGCAAACAATGTTTTGAAAAACTCTTGATGTAATTTTGCCCAGCCCTCATTTCTGACAGATTTCATGATTGGTGTTACGACCCTAGAGGTCATATGTTTCTATTTGTCTGTTTTTAATATCCCTCCTTTACCTGTGTGAGTATGTGTGTGTGTGAGATTGCTTGCAGGTGTGTTTGAATGGTTGCAGGTTGCCCCAGGGAGCTGATTGGCTGCTGCCTTGGAATCACAAGTTTAAAGGCCGGCTCCGCCCAGTTCCTGGGGGCTCTCCTCTGCTGTCCCAGACTGCCAGCAATGCATGATTGCGAAAGCTGTGTTTGTTTTGAATAAACTATGTTAAAAACGCTCGCTGCTGGTGGTGTTTGGGGATGGGAAGAGGGGAGTCTCATTTTCATGTTGCGCCAGGGTGTCCCCTAGACCCTGGTCGTAACAATTGGATACAAGTACACACAACAATCTGCTTCATCAGAAATGAATATTTCTGACACTTCCACATGAGACAACAATCAGCACATTTGCATGAGGTCTGAAACTTACTGTATGGAGTCATGGGAACCTGTGAGAGAGACGCTCCTCTCTGGAAGGCCTCCACTGTCTGCACACACACACACACACACACACACACAAACAGTTTACATAAGTAACCAAGGCCAACACCAAAAGCAAAATAAAATAAAAAATGGAAAGCTGCAGATCGTTGTTTAAGCTAACGCCACAGAAGTGGAGACAGTACCTGGAGCTATCTGAACCTTGCAACCTGACTCCTGTTGAATCTTATTGATCTGTTCACCTCCACGGCCAATAACTGGGGACAAAGAAATGGCAAACTGTGCGTTGTTGGTGGGTCATACTTGCAACAGTGGCATTCATTTGTGTCTTATACCATAGAAACAGAGGGACATTATCATGGGCCAAAACAGAGTAGGGCTTCACTCACTGAGTCCGACCATGCTGTCTGGTACGCTGTACTCCTCTGTGGTGGACGTGGGCCTGGCAACATCAGCAAGCGAGGATGACAAAGAGGCGACAAATCAGGCAATAGTAGACTTTCTGATGGCATTTTTGCTACACTACTATACATACACAAAAGGCACATAACTATACACTGTACACATTCAACTTAAAGCTATGAGATCTCACCTTTGTTGTGCAAGAGCAGCTAGCTGTGCACCAATAGCTGAGATGGTACATACACAGTAAGAAAGAGAGAGTGAGAAAACAGAGCAAGGGAGAGGTTTTGGATTACTGATGGACTGTGACACAGACAGAGGAGAGGGAGTGTGGACATACAAGGGTAAAGGGGCAAACTGCTGAAACATGAACACTGTACACCAAATTAAATACCGTCAACTGTGAGTTATAAGATCACAAAGTCAAAAGTAATCAAAACATAAAATAGAGTTATGGACTCACACAGTGCTTTGGCTGAATCCAGGTCACTCTGTGCAGCCAGCTTCTTGCTCTCCGGTTCATCTGTTATATGAGGAAATGACATATCTTCGGTGAGAGGTGTCAGTGAATTCCCTCTGCAGCAAAAGCATCATCAATTGTGCAAATCAGAAATGGCTATTATTTAAACGTATTCATTTTGGCAGACGCATCTGTCCAAAGTGTCGTACAAATGAGAAACAATCTGTGCCACAGTAAATCAGGGAGCCGCAGTCACCATTAGGGGTGGTGAAAAAAATCGATTATTGATTAATCGCGATTATAATATTGACGATTATGAGTCGATTATTAAATTTCCAAAAATTGATTTAAATTTTTTTTTTTTTTTTTTTTAAATTGTAATACAAATTGGAGTCCTCCTCTTACTGGCTTCCACTACATGGTCCACAGTCTGGAGCCAAGATATGTTATTCCATCCGAGATCTTTTTCACGCTTAAATTGATTCCAAATCTTTAGCTTTCCGTGCAAGAGTCCCTCAACTCTGCTCACAGGGTAGCAATAACCTGCGATGCCTGGACATCCACAGCTACAGTCTCATACATGACCGTTACAGCTCATTATGTCAGCAGTTAATGGAAGCTAATGTCCTACGTACTTCAGACGAATGCTATGGATGATAGCCACACAAGCGCAAATATGTGTGAGTTTCTTAAAGCAATGGCAGACGAGTGGGGAATAGAGAAACACGACCTGGTTCTCGTCACCAACAATGCTTGTAACATGAGTCTGGCTGCTGAGCTTGGCAACTTTCTTTTAACAGTGAAAGACTACATTTAAACAAAGTAAAAAATAATAATTTTGATATTACAGTTACACTATACAATATTGAAGGTGCAGTGAGGTGTTACTCAAAAGAGAAGTAAAATAATTCAGCAGCTGACTGATGAAAATCGAATCGATAATCGTTAATAATCGAAAATCTTCAATAATCGAGACTTCAATAATCGGAATCGAATCGAATCGGGAAATTGGGCTGATTAACCACCCCTAGTCACCATACCTGCGTCCTCCAGCTGTCGTTTCTGTGCAGTGAATGGAAAGCCTTCTGATGCAGTGTTGTTCAGAGGAGTTCCAGCATCGCCCCCGATCTTAGCTGCAATCTGAAACATAAGAGTAAAATACACCATGACAGCTGAGTTACAAAAATCTCAGCTGTACAAGTGTACCACCTGCCCCCAAATGTGCCCCAATAATAACTCATGTATAAAAACCACACTGAATGGAATATCTCAAAGCAAACTGTACAGTCTTTAGCAATATCTACTTGACAGTGTTTTTTTTTGTTTGGTTTTGTTTTTCTAACATTTAATTTAATCTATTTTATATTCTATTTAGTATACTTACAAGAGCTTTATTTTGCCTTTGCCAGGTGACGGATGTTACAATGCATTTTGCCTTCGGGATTAATAAAGTAATACATCTATCTGTATGGCCTGGAAGTTCCAGTATTAAATTGTGGAAATAGAAAAACTAAGTACGGCTGCTATTACAGAGGATTGTCACTATTATAATGCATTGATGCCTTATAACATCAAGCTTTTTGTGGGTCAATTTGATACCCTTAACAATTAAATTATTTCCACCATACCCGCATTATAACACCTTAACACCAACCACCTCCACAGTTAGTTTGAACATCTTCTGTCAGTTCTGCCCTGTCATAATGTCGTGTCAACAGTGATTTAGACTGAAACGTCTAAAATCTAGCAAAAGTCTATTTTCAGTTCACACTGTGGGTTTGTTGGCTACATGCCTGTGTAAGCTAACATTAGCTAATGTACAACCAGCAGTGACATTACGTAACAAGCGTAAATGTACTATTATGAACAACCGATATCTCGAAAATATATGTGAAGTCAAAATAAATGTCCCAGTGATATGTGTTAAGCAGTGTGAACAATATTATCCCTCAGGCTAACTTTTTAGCTAGCCCTCCCTCCAAACATGCTCCAGTATGTCACATCCCTCACCTGCCGGGCCCGCTGCACCGCGTCCGCAAACGCATCTTTTTTTATGCCTCCCGCTCCGTTCCCAAGAGCTGCCTGTCCACCGAGAGTAGCCCCAGGACCTGGTGGCGGCACTGCATTGTACTCCGACATGTTCACCGGAAGACTGACGAGAAAAAAGGAGCAGAAAACCTGGTCGGTGCTGCGCAGGAGTGGGAAGGAAAGTCAAGAAACTGACGGGGCAAGGAAAGCGCCGGAGACACTACGGCGGCCGGGACGGTTCGTTCGCGTTCTTAGTTCTTCATGTAAGCATATTGTGAATGAAAGGAATAATAGCTTAACGCCACTATGGATTTGATTACAGCGTTTAGTTATTTACAAAGTCCACTTTCAGACAGGAGGTATGTAGAGGCGCCAGACCAATTCAAAACTCTTTATTTAGAGGTAATAATGTATGAAAAGATATTTGGGGTAATTGATAATTATTGAATTCCCAGGGAGCTTACTGTTTCAGTGAGCTGATGTCACTTATAGACAAGCCATTGTTTGCTGTATTCTGCCTTTATTAAATATCTTCACAAATTATCAATAACCACATTTGAGGGATCATAACCACTATTCTTATACTACCAATTCCACATTTCACATTTTATTTCCCTATCTCGAAAAAAAAACACTGGCTTTTTGTGGTTTCATGAGGAGAATAAAGGTTTCACAAATCTGAAACTGTGTTTTAAGCACAGTTTCAGCATAGGCTGTTTAGCTTGTCTGTGTGAAGTGGTCAAGAATCAACACAACATTGCCACAACATTACTGGAGCCAATTGTATATAACACTGACATTTCCAGTCTTATTTTACACATCCTCCATTTAAGTCTACAGATATAAAATGGTAGGATTGTTAAGTTATCATAAATGCATGACTATGGATTTTAATTATGTGTTTGACTATTTTACAATATTTTCAGTATGCTTTTAAAGCCAGTAAAGTAGGGTATAAACCCAAACTTGTTTTCTGTGTCGATCTCAGTGCAAGCCAGTTTCTTTCTAAGTAATCCTTTCCACTCTACCTTTGTGACATGCACAAAACAGTATATATTCAAATTATTACATAACATCTGATGATTAACTGCTGAACTAGGTTTGAAACAGTTTATAATGTCACTCGAACATCACAAAAACAGTATTCATGCCTGATAAAAGGTCAATAAATTAGCTGTTCAGACATCAGAATATCATTTGAGATACGCCCATATTCTTTACAGTAACCAACAGTGTTTGGAAAACAGTGCTTTCCTGCTGTACATTTTGTCATTGCAGGTCGTTTCCTACCTGGTTTTGTGCTACATTTAATAAGGCACAGATTGATAGGCCTACAGTACAACAAATCACTGATTAACCAAACAGAATTGTTTTATTGCTTCAATTTGACACTTTTCTTGACAAATATTTCCCCTCTTCACTCTTTCACTTCAACCTATTTCACATTTTCACATGCATCTCAATGAGAATGTTTTGTTAAGTGCAGCCAGTAGAGGTAGCTGTCACTTTTCCCCCCTCCATTAAATGCCACACAACCCGCCATCTTTGTTATGGGCTAATGACGTCAGATGATGACGGGGGTATTTTCTTTCCCGTGATTGGTTGAACGCGGTCATGCCAAAGTTCGCGTGTATTTGGCGCTCTTCAATCTCGATCAGTCTGGCGCGTTTTTGAAAGCACCGCAAACGTCAAGAAACATGTATTTTGAATACAAACTCATAGGAATTTGGGAAGTAAGCGCTTAACGTTTTCCACTATCGTTCGCACCTCCGTGGCTGACATGTGGGACATGTTTGGACCACTTTTGGGACCTGTGAGGAGCGACGCTGCTTCGAGAGTAGCATCAAGCGAAGTCTGCTAGCTTGTTGTTTTACAGTTACATTTAGCTATATGTCTGTTGGCAACAAACAGCTGGCACCCTCATATAATGCACTTTTCCTCTGCTGCTGCTTGTTCACAAACACGGAGAAGTGATTAAGAAAAGGCAAGAAGACAGTCGCCGAAGTTTCAGCAAGTTACCGGCTCACCATTATCGGTACGTATAATGTATTTTCTTCGACCTTTGTTTCTCTGGTTGCCTGTCTGCCAAATTGCCCACAAACTGAGAGACTAACCTTACTTATTGGGCTCCATGTCAGGAATAATATTCACTTACATGTTGCTTACTGTCCCTGAACCCTGTTGGAAATTACGTAAACAGGTTATGTGAAAACACTGTACACTGACTTTACCTCAAAAACTCTATTAATTGCCTGCATACTATAGTACTAATGCTACCTGAGAGTACTGTGTGTACTAGTACAGAGCCGTTTTTTGTTTACAGTGTCAGCAGAGTCAGATACGTTGGCGGTTGAGTTTGAGAAAATATTGATAGGTTTTATATATTGCATTACATTTTGTTTGTGTATAACATTCAGTGTCTCCAACATTTAGTGTTGTGGTTTTAACCTAAGTGCTAACCTGTACCCTGTTAATCACTGTTAAAGCGACTGTTATAAGTTATCATGTCACCCTTGAAGATTATTGTTAATTAACTCTTTATTTGATAGTAAGTCAAAGAAGGACAATTAAGTGGATGTGTTGAAGCTTCCCAGATTGTGTCACATGGCTTGCGACCTACAAACAGTTCATACTTGAGTGATTACTTTTCAGACCATGTGCATGAAAATGTTTTCTTTTGCTTAAGGTCTCTTCATATGATGGCTGGAGTTGTGGCTATGGCATCTGTCATTGAAGACTTTGACACTCAGGTATTTCTTTGAAACTAATTTGTACTATTCATCACATGCTGTGAAGTGTTTTTCCTCAGTCCTATGTAGGGCTGCATGACATGGTAAAAACAAAAATCATATTGTGATTATTTTGACAGATATTATGATTGAAATAGTCCATTGTTAATGGGAGTGATCCTTTTTGCGTCACTGTTTTCATTTTCACTGATTAAACTTCCAATCAAACATGTTTGAAGGCTAGGACATCTCTGCCGCACGGTCCTTAATTATAATGTGACACTGTTTCCTGACACATTGTACCTTTTATCAAAAAATTGTAGCTTCTACATTTTGTAAATTGCACGTGGCTTTCTTGCAATTTTTGATTATTTTTTGGTTAAATGTGCATTCTCATATTTGATTAATGTTGTTCCTCTTTTCAAGCCTTGCAAGAAATCTCGCAAAGATGGTGGCAGTCCCATTGTCAAGACAATCACAAACTATTTCTCTCCTGTGCCCAAGCCTGCGGAGAAACCCTTTTCTCCTCCTCGCTCCAACAACATCATGAGCTACTTTAGCCGGAAGGCTCCGTCCTCTAAGGAAAAGACCAGCTCACCAGAACAGTCGAAAGAGAACTGTCAAAAGTCTGAGTTTGCAGAGAAATACACCAATCCAGAAGCAGCAGTGAAACAGCCACCTCAAAAACGGATTAGAAAGGCCAGCAAAGCTGCAAGGAAACTTGTGGAGGCTGAAACTTTGAGCACTACAGAGGATTTGAGCTGCCTGATTGTAGAAGAACCAGATGACAACAGAGACTCAGAAGCAGAAACAATCAGCAGCTGTGGTGTTCTTGGCAGTGATACAGCAGCCCTGCTGGCACAGCTCAGTACTGAGGCTTGTTTCACTGTGGAAAAATCAGAGATGAATGCTATTGAGACTGTCAGTGAAAAGGAAGACCATCATAAAGACGGTTCCAAGTGTGGGAGTAATGTCAAGCTTAAACCAGACCTGAAGAGTATTGAATTATCTCCAATTGTACCTCCAAAAGATAAAGCAAAAAAAGTCAAAACTGTTGCACGAAATTCGAGGAAGACACAACAACGAGAGGCAAAGCACTCAGAACCGGAGGAAACAGAAATGGAGAGCTCCTTGTGTGATGTTAGTATGGAGGTCAATGTGGATGAGGCCTCTCAGTTAAACGGCAGCACAGTCACAATCTCCTTTGAGGAATTTGTGCGGAGTCAGAGCCAGGATAGGGGTCAAGAGAACACGGACGATGAGCAGGGCGAAGAAGATGACAGTAAAATCACAACAGAGGCAGAAGAAATGGATACTGACCAGTTAAACATCCCTAACACTAAAGAAAGTGTAGGACCTGGGGAGCCAGCTTTCCGAGTCTCTCCTCGAGCCATCACCATCCAGGCTGAAGTGCATGCAGTCTCGCCCAAACAGGAAGCCAAGGCTGTTGGAAAAGTAGCTTCTATCTTTAACAAGAGAAAAGGGGCAGTGAGCCCTGCAGAAGTGGTATCATCTCCCCCCAAAGAGGCTGGACACCAACTTCCTTCAACTTCTGTGACTGTCAAGTGGAAATCCAATGTCGTTCTTGAAGAGGAAGATCTAGAGCTGGCTGTGCTTGAGAGCGAATCCACTCCCAAGTGCAGTGAGGCAGAGAGGAAGCAGTTCATGTCTGCCTTCAAAAGGCCCAGCCTTGATGGGTCCAAAACCAAACCTGGAAAGAGCCAGAGCAAACAGAAGCAACCTGGTGAGCTGGTTTTAAATGATGCTGACAAAGTTGCTGAAGAGGATGCTGGAATGCCAACCTCCACTGAGAAAGTCCCTGCTGCCTCTCAGGAAAACCAAGAAGTCAAAAAGAAACCAGCAAGAAAAGGCAGAAAGAAAGGTAAAGAAGAAAGTGAAGCAGTCACTGCCCCACCTACTGCTGCTCCTGTGGAAGAAACAGTGGCAGCGACTTTTGAGGTGGATGACAAGAAAGAGAAGCCTCCCGTCACATCAACTCCCACTATCCCAGCAGTGAGGAGGTCCAGAAGAGAGGCTGTTGTCAGGCAAGCACCTGAGGCCACCCCAGCATCTCCTGTCAGAAAAAACAGGAAACACAACAAGACAAAGGATGCTGATGCTGCTGCTTTACCTACTGACAGCCCTGTGAAGACGTCCCCCCTGAAGTTACGCAAATCCAAACATGGAGTCTTTGTAGCACAGATGGTGTGCCCTCCTGACACAAAACAAAGTCCAATCAGGTGACACATATATATAGTTATGATTTAATACTGTTATACATTCTAATGTAACAGTCCAACAATAAAACCGACCAGTTTTTGTTTAAACTTATTTAGAGAAATATTGATTAAACTTTTTTTGAGGATTGTTTTGTGGCACTTTTTAACTGTATTACATTATGCAGATAGGTGTTTGTTATTAACTTTTAAATGGTATTTCTACAGGACTGTTGTATTAGATGCCATTATATTAAGCGTTGTGTACTTGATACACTGCCGACTAAATGTATATGTTTGCTTGTGTTAATTTTCTTTTTAATTTGCTGTTTTGCTGCTGTTTCATGTTGAAATGTTTTTTTCTTCTTTTTCATAAGGATTAGATTGACTAGAGTCCATAAAAATATTCCCATGGCCAAGGGTGAAGGTGGAAGTGGCAAAAACACGTCTTTGGCTACTAAAGTGAGTATGATATTTTTCACAAATTGGACTAATTCTAAATTTAATGAATTATACAAGAACATTTAGAAACATGATCATGAATATGGACGGAAAATGCTAAAATTCTCTTCGACTTTTTCAGACATCAAATGAGTCCAAAAAAAGGAAGCAGGCAAAGAAGTTGGTGGAGAAAGCCAGAGTGATTCAGCAGAGTAAAAAAGCTGCTGTTGAGGAAAAAGGCACCGTGAGGCGCTCGTCACGAGGCGAGGCCTCCATCAAGAAGAGCTACTGTGAAGATGAGGTACAATCAAAGGCCCACAAAACAACATCGACTGCTACAGTTGGATTTTTTTCCTCACTATGTGGTTTGTTTTGTCAGGATTCTGTCATCTGCGTGGAGGAGGACCATGCTGCCGCTCCTCAGACAGCACTGGAAAAGAGTAAACCCCAAAAGTCTTTACGCAGTCTAAATGATGTTCTGGGTAAAGCCGCATCTGTTGGCAAAGAGACAAAGGCTGTCCCAGGTATTCTTCCTCACTTTAAATAGCTATTTACTCTTTCCAATTTTGTTGAAATCCCCTCTAATAGTGTTGTATTTTCTCTATCACAGGCTCCAAAGTGGCCTCACTGGGCCAAGAGAAAACTGCCCGGAAGGTACTGTCAGTGATTTCCATCTTTGATGAGAGCAGCTGTGATGGCTCTGAAAACTCCCAGGATGATGTGCAGTTCAGGGCACGCAGAGAGTTCTTGAAGAGTGGTCTGCCCGAGTCCTTTAAGAAACAGATAGCCAAGACGGCTGCTACCAAGGAGGCATACTCCCTTTCCTGTTCCTCCTTTCAACCAGTCATGCACACGAAGCAACCAACAATGGGTATGCTGATCCGTCGTTGAAATAAACGTCACATTTACTTATGAATGCTTCTTGGGTACAATTTTGATATGCCTGTTGAGTACTTTTTGTACTCTGTTAAACTTCAGAGGAAAAGATGTTTACTTTTTATCAGATTCCATTTGTTTGATATTAGTTACTTTTCAGATTCAGATGATTAATATTAAACATAAGCAGATACATTATTTTGAGATATTAAAGATTAAGATCAAATTTGAACTATACATTTGATAAGCATTGATGATTATACTTCAGTGATAGAATATGCATTACTCTGATAACGGCCATTTTTGCATGAATCATTTTACTTTTGGTACTTTTGAATTACTCTTATGTGAAGCAAAGTATAACTTAGTAGTATCACTATTTACATTTAAGTTAAGAATCTCAATACCTCAGTTACAACTATTATCTTATAAGGCTATTTGACTAATGACATTTTTAAAATTATATTATAAAGGAGTGGTGGGAACAGATAAATCAAGAGGAATGAGAGTCCAGTAAAACTTGTTTATGTTATGTTTTGCCAGATTGCCCCCTTTGGAGTCTACCATGGCCTGAGTCTTCATTACTGTCTCATCTGAAAGAGTGTTGGTGCCAATCATCCAGCTCTCTTCCATCTTTTATTGGCTCCCTGTGTGTGAGGACAGAACCAGCAAGTAGAGCCTTTTGTGAGCGGGTATGTTGAAGTAACTGTAATGATCTTATTCTCCTTTCCCTGAATGCTCAGCGAACTCCAGACCAGTGTAGATCAACTTGTCTGGGATTTAGTTGCATGTTTTGTAGGATACTATTCAGAAAACAATTGTGTAGTTTAAAGCTGCACACATGTCTGCCAGTACAGCTATGTTGAATTCAAAAAGGCTTGTAAAGAGCAGCTGGATTAAAAAAAGACACTCAAATGCTTGTATCGTTCCATTTTGGATTGTATGCTAGCATACAGTCCAGCTGTTTTGATTTTATGGGGGCATTTTCCTGAAGAACAACAGAGGGCTTAAACAGCTGACTTGATGTTTGATAATATTTCTTTTATTCTTTTTGAAGGGTTCTGGCTGGAGGCCTGAGATCTCTGAAAGTGATCTTCAGCATCTAACAGAGGATGTCAGCACTTCCAACCCTTCATTCCCTGTTCAGACATTCATCGCTCGCTTCCTGAAGAGACGAACTGATCACCAGCAGCAGTGCACAGCCTCAGGTCGGTCTGACTGCACTGAAACAAAAGTACATACAGAATGTTGTACTGCAAAGCATTGAGCTGCAGTAAATTTATTTTAGACATGATTTCCTTCATCATTTTGATTGTATTCAGTTACCATTACCAGCAAGAAATGGTGTACAAGTGCTCATTCATTTTTAAGTTATTTATTCTGCCCCACAAAGCCCAAATGTTGAGGCATTATTCAATTAAGTTAATGCAAACAAAAACAGCCAAACTACAGACTGAATTGCACTTTTAGAGAATAATTCTCAACATCTTTGCATGTTATTTACTAGAATCAGAGGCTATAACCAGAGTCACCACACTACCAGCTGAACCAGTAGGAGGAAAGAGGAAGAGGATGGATGATGAAGGTGAAATGACAGCAATGGGGGCTAAGAAGCAACGGGCCAACTCCTCAGAGGAGAAAATATCCACAGCTGAGCCTGAGCCAGCTAAAAGAGGAGGTCGTACGAGACGATCTCAGAGATCCAGGATAGAGGAGGAGGCGAACAAGAAAGCCAAGCCTTCGGTCAAAGCTGCTCCTATCCCATGTGAAGATGATGTGATTTTGGTAGAGGACACTAGGAAAAAAGGTAACACTCTCTTTGAATTTTTTGATCAATAAACAATACTTCATCCAATTAGGAAACAGGCATAAGATGAAATTAAATTATTTTTAAACATACCCTCCTGGATTTTGCTATTTCAAACATGTTGTTATCAATTCCACAGCTGATATTCTCTGATCATTAAGTGTGGACGAATGTTAAGGTTTAGTTGTGGGACTTAAGTGTTAAAAATAGAGCTACTGCCAGCTCCACCTCAACTACGTGTGAAGAAAACACACATACCAAACTGGCATGAGACTGACAAACATATCCTCAATGGTGCTAGTAATACATCATTTGTAACCTCATTGTTGACATATCTGTTAAAATTCAGCCAATGGTTTATGGAAATTTTGTTGGCTGTCTATTTTATTTGTTTATTATTTTTTCTATGTAACACATATTTAAGGCCTTGAACTCAGTCTATACTTTGTTCCACAGATGAAGTGAAGGAAGACGTGTTGTGGACAGACAAATATCAGCCTCAGCACTCCAGCGACATTATAGGCAACACTGCCTCAGTGAGGAGGCTGTACAGGTGAGGAACTTAAATTGCTTTATTGACACTGTATTTGCTTTATACTCTTTTGTTCATGTTTTATGTTTCTTTTTCTCTTTCTCTGTGGTAAACAGCTGGCTAAAAGAATGGAAACTCCGTGCAGACCGTGAAGAGAATAAAAAGCAGAAGGAGAAGAAACAGGAGGAAGGCGGCAATGGTGGGATATCTCTTTGGCTCTTTGTAACTACTTTTGTTGGCTTGATGTGTGTTTGTTTTGACTCCATGATGGCTCTTTTTGTCCAGACTCGGACTGGGACTGCAGAGAAGAGGACTCCCAGGATGGAGAGGACATGTTATGTAATACAATGCTCATCACAGGACCCACTGGAGTTGGAAAGACAGCTGCAGTCTATGCTTGTGCCCAGGAGCTGGGCTTCAAGGTATTAAAAGGTTCAGTGTACATAACTGTGACACTTGTATAGGATTCAGTGTCCTTATTTCATGACCTCTCTCTGGTGTTTCAAGGTGTTTGAGGTGAATGCTTCATCTCAGCGGAGTGGTCGTCTAATTCTGTCCCAGCTGAAGGAAGCAACCCAGTCACACCAGGTGGATAGTCAGGGGGTCAACGCCCACAAACCCACCTACTTCAACAGCTACGGCACAAGCAGCGGCGCTGGCACTCTCAGGCCTGGATCCTCTCCCAGTATGTACCTAGCTGAAATTGAGAGCACTGTTTCTATTGAGGTGCTGGTTTGTGAGAGGGTCTGTTTTGTATGCGACTGAATTTGCATGCCATATGAATATAACAAAATGTCCACAAACTTCATCTTCATTCATCTTCCAGGGAAGCTGAACTCTCCTCGCAAGGTGGTTTCCTCTCCCAGGAAACATCCCCAGTCCCCAAGAGGTGGTAAAAGAGGAGGCCTGGCTCCCACCTCTTTAACTAACTTCTTCAAAATGGGTCGTCCCGTCAGAGAGACGCCTAACACCAAAAAAAATGAAGAAATAGGTAAGTACACCATGAGTACCTATGTGATGATGTAACCTTCATGAAAAGTTTTTTTTATCAGGGCTTTAATAGCATGTGTTTTGTTTTCACTCTTCCTCATCTCTTTCTATAGCCGCTTCGAAGAGAGTCACCAAAACAAATGAGCGTGCCAGTAAGCAAAAAGACCCTGTAGTGAAATCATCAATAGCTGCCACCCCCAAAGAGAAAAACAACGAAGAGCAGAATAAGAAGACGGCTACCTCGCTTATATTGTTTGAAGAAGTGGATGTTATTTTTGATGATGACTCAGGGTTTCTAGCTGCCATCAAGACCTTTATGACCACTACCAAGAGGCCAGTCATCCTCACTACCAGTGGTGAGTAGGAGGAGGAAGGTCAAAGCCTGTGTCTTGCAGTCTGGCCAGTGTTGATTTTATTTATTTATAATCTCTCTGTTTTGAATTTTAATCAAATCTTGTATGTTTTGTAGATCCTACGTTCAGCACCCTGTTTGATGGCAACTTCGAAGAGATCCTTTTCAAAGCGCCCTCATTGGTGAGTGGATGATATACTGAACACAGTTGTTTCATTGTTGGAACTTATTGACTGAGTGAGTTGTGGCTTTATATTGTAATGCTTGTCAAATGGGAGAGATCAGGTGTGAAGGTTAAGTTTTTGTCCTTCTCTCCCTGCTACAGTTGGACGTGAGCAGCTTCCTCCAGGTCTTGTGTCTGGCAGAGGACATGAGGACAGACCCAAGGGACATCAGCTCTCTGCTCAGACTCAATGGCTGTGATATCAGGCAGAGTTTACTGCAGCTGCAGTTCTGGACTCGCAGCGGAGGTGGCCACTCTGCAACAAGGCCTTTGAAGCGCACTAGCAAAAATGGTAAGAAGATGAGAGAAGGATTTAGCTTTATTTCTTTTTTTCCTTTTCGGATGTTATGATAAATCAATTGTAGATTAACTCAATCTACCTTTTTTAGATGGTTGAGCAATTTCTGTCTGCTGTGGACCTTGGGAAAATTATCCATGCCTTTATTTCATTTCATATGGATTTCTGGAACTCTTTTTTTCTTAACACAATATAAGAAAAGCACTAAATCATCCACACTCAGTACAAAAAGCAGTTACTCAGCTTTTAACTGGACCCAAAAAAAGAACACATTGCCCCATTTTTGGCATCCCTTCACTGGCTGTGCGTTTAATCGGATTATATCTCTGAACTGTTAGGACCATATTTCCAAAGGACAAATAGCAGAAGAAGCTTTTCTAACACATTCCAAGTCTCTACTTGCAACCAAGAGTGTATTTTACTCTGTATTTACTGTCATGGTATTGGAACTGGAACAAATCGTCCATCACAATCCCCAGTTATGTTTCAACATCACCTAAAAATTTTTGTAATATGGCTTTTAACTGACTGGTGTGATTTTTCTATGCTTTAGAAAAGATATTATTAAATATTATTTTTCTAATTTTATGAAAGCTGGTTTTAGATTTTACTGTATTTTTTATTACTTTCTCATGTCTTATTTGTTAAACACTAGTAGAAATTATTAGAAAGGACCTTATAACCCAAAAGATATTTTTCTACTCATTCTTTAAACAGTTGAACTAAAGCAAGAAACTGATGAAGGGGCAGCCAGCATGTCTGAGTGTGCAGTGACTGTCTCATCCACACTCCCTCCCTGTGACAGCAGCTGCACTGAGTGCATGCTGGGCCTGCTGAATATTGAACCTAAGAGAGACATTTGGGAGCTGCTCAGGGTAATCCTTTCATTTAAAACATACGTTCACTGTTCATTATCTTTTTTTATTCAGATTGTATTTGAGTTAAGATACTGATCAGGTGTATGTTCTCAACAGGGTGGAAATGCAATAGAGGAGGCATTATGCTCAGAGTTGCTGACTAACAGCCAGCGTCTAGGAGTGGACCTGCTCTATTCCAACATGGAGAAACTCTTACCTCTACCAAGCACACAGTTGACTACCTCCACCTACAAGTTAGAGCTTTCTGTTTCTGTATCACAAGACCAGCCTTCTGTTAATCCAAAAGATGAACAATCAACCAGCCTGCATGGTGTACTGCCATCACATGCCAGGTTATTACACACAGTGGAGAAAGAGGATATCTCTGATGATGGCAGTCCAGTCAAAATGTCCAATAGAATGAGGAAGACCAAGAGGCGGCACCAACTACCAGACCGGGATGGTTTGCACTCTGACTCGGACTCAGAAGACAGTTTTCTATTTCTCTGCAAGCCACAGCGTGCCCCTCAGGTGAAGGATGAAGTCAAAGAGAGTTTAGATTCAAAGACAGTAAAGAGGAAACCACTGACTCCTGAGGAGCGGCAAAAAAGTCTCCCGGTCTCCCAGTGTCTAGAATCAATAGCTGACTTTTTAGACAACATGTCCTACATGGACTCCTCCCTGCTTGTTCATCCAGAAGCGGGTAACAATCGTAGAAGAAGGTCACCTGGTGTACTGGTGAAAGACGGGATGACAGATGAGTCGAGGGTTGAGATTGACAGAGGGTGTTTGGTGAGAGATGAGTCTGCCTTGGAGATCCCGGCTGCTGTGGAGGCTCTTAGCTTCCACAAGTGTCGACTTTCTGTTGTGACGGCCTGGGACAAAGCCCAACAACTAGAAGGACTTTTGAGACAGGAGGCTGCAGCAGAGCTCAGCCTCCCTGTGGCTGCTCATCGTGATGGTTACAGTTTCAGTCAGGACAGCCCCTGTCGACCACAGTGAGTCTTACCAGCCTATCTTTACGCAATCAGTTGGTCACTGTGAATTGGAACTTAACCAATTCAAGGAAATGTAATTGTGTCTTGATATGTTCCAGGCTGGTCCAGCGAAGAAGAGAAGTGATGGAGAATCTGATGTTGAAAGGAGTGTTTGGTAGTCTGGGCAACAGACCAGCAGCTTCTCTGGACTACTTACCAGCCCTCCGCACCATCTGCAGATCAGAGCAGCTTAAGGAGCAGGGCAAAGTTAAACGAAGGTAAGCATGCAGAAAACCGTAGCTGGCCAGCAGCATCAGGTTGTTGTGACACCAAGCTGATATGACCAACAGGCTACAAATAAATAGGTTTAAAGTTTCAGCTGAGTTGTCTTTGTGCGCCAGACACAGTGCATGTTTGCATGCACCCCAAGTCTGTTAAAATGTATCCACAGTAAACTGAGCTGTTTTTTTCCCCCACTCCAGGTTCCTGCACTACCTCGATGCAATCCACCTGGGTCTTGACAAAAGCACTCTACAGCACCTTGCTGAAGACTTCTTATAAACCACAGAGAAAACCAGACTTGTCCTCATGATCACATAAAGGTCTTGCCTGTAGAGTGATCACACTTTTAAGAGACATTTTTGAATTTAAATTGGAAGGAGGACATCTACATGTTGGCTTTCTTTCAGGACAACAGAAGTCAGTGTTGCCTCTTGTCTCTATGAACTCAGCTTCAGCTGACTTGACTAGTTTGTCAGAGGTGTGCACACAAAGGACTCTGACGTTTCAGCATATTTTAAGACGATGAATGACTGAATCACTGCATACAGAGAGCGTTCTCAGCTCAAGAGCGCAAAGCTACATGACCTCAAATGTGTTCTGATTCAGCGGATCTTTTGGTGCTTTAAGATAATGCACTAAAGATGACTACTTATTATTTTTGTAACATTGAGATCGACTGGAGGGTGTTTTTTGTACAATAGTGTTTTATACGTTGAAGCTACATTAATTAATCAATTAGCTTTACATTTGCTTTTTGAGGAGCAAGTATGTATCAGTAATGATTTGTAAGAGATTAACATGTAAAATAGAATTTGCTTCTGTATTTAAGGGCTGTGTGTAAATTGTCTCACCACAAAGTACTGTTGATGCACCTAGGATTTTATTTCTGTTCAGTTCATAGCAAAAGTTAACCGTCATTATCACATTTGTCACATTTTTCTTTCCTCTTTTGGTAATTTCTTTTGTTTTTCCAGCCTTAAATATGTTCACATTATCACAGTGGTTTTTCTTGTGACTAAATAAAGGTTTACCACAACCAAATTAATAAATTCTCATCATTTACTGTATGTGCTAATTTCCAGCAAATAGTGCCCCCAGTCTTGCCCTGAGTATGTAGAGCTGTAACAGTCAGTAAATAATAGATAATGTATTTTAGTCATTTTTCAAGTAAAAATGTCAAACATCTGCTGGTTCTGGCTTCTTGAATGTAGGGATTTACTGCGATCAGAGAGTTATATGAAAAGTAATTTAGTTTTCTACAATGAAGCAATCTGAAGCTGGGAGATCGTGTGATGCTGTGTTGAGAACATGATGAAGTTATGTTTGCTGTGAATGCATAACGCATGTAAATTGGTTGTAAATGCTTGTGTCATAGCACCAGTGGACAGACTGATTTCACCTGAGCGTGTCATCAAATGCATGACTGAATGTCGTATCAGCGTTTACATTTGTGCACAAAGGCAGGTTGTTGAAACAAACTCCCTGTTATAAAGGACGCGCTCATTGTTTCCTGCAATTCGGCCTGACGCGCTCCAGTGGAGGAAGTTCCCGTCTGCTCCGTGTTGTGACATCCAAAAGTAATCTGTCGCAAGTTCCAGTTTTCATCTTGACATTTTATCCGTCGCTTTCCGCCACGTGTGAAGCTATGTGACCACCATGTTTGGTTTCTACGGCGGGATTCATCATCGTGTGAGAGGAGACCCCGACTTTGTACCGAAATGGCAAACCATGAGCGAAACAAAAAGATCTTGCTGGAACTGGTGAAGCAGCCGCTCAACAATCGGTGCGCGGACTGTGGTGCCGCCGGTAAGAGACGTGTTTGTCACTCATTTGAATGTTATACTGCATTTACAGGAACTAATATACTCTTAGTTTATTTAGATTTGATTAGAACCTCATTGTTTTTTTTGTTGCTCTTTTGTAAGGATAAGAATTTAAGAGTTTGTTATTCTAAAAGCTGATCAGTCTCATATCATCTGCTTCAACACTGTCGTGTGTTTACTTTGACCCTGTTCAGACTGCAGTCAAAAGTGGCCCAAATTTGATTTTTTCTTTCTTTTTTGGGGGGGGGGGGCTGTCAAGTGACCAGGTCAAACTTATTTGCCTGTATTTGATAGGCTTTTGGAATGTGCACTCATTTAATGCATGATATCAATCTATATGAATAAAATCCCAAGAGAGTGTTTTGTTGCCTCAGAAGGTTTAAAAGAGGGTCCCTGTGTCAAAAAGTAGTTTGATACTGTAGCTAAATATAAATATTTATGAATTATTTTTGGTTATTTAAAGACACAATCTTTTTTTATAATGGGGTATTTGTTCTGAAAGTGATCTGTTATAGATTTCATTGAAATAATGATTAAGTAACAATGATTAAAAGGTCAACAGAATTGAAGCCATAATTCATTTGAGTAAAATTTTGGATAACAAATCTACTGGATCCGTTAGAAATAAACATAAAACTCAAATTGTCCAACTTTACTTAGCAGTTCTTTGTGTTGATGGGGCTACAGTCATTTTGAATGCTGTTTTATTTTGCGTTCAAACACTTGAATTTACTTTTCAATCAGATTTAAAGAGGACTAGTGGATAAAAAAAGCAGATACAAATGGTGAACATTTATGATTTAATACTCCTACTTCTTCTGCACACCTCAGATCCAGACTGGGCATCCTACAAGCTGGGTGTGTTTGTGTGTCTGACCTGCTCTGGCATCCATCGCAGCCTGTCCAGCCGGGTCAAATCCATCAAGCTGGACTACTGGGAGGATGAGCTGGTGGAGGTATGGACTGCTTTGTCATGTTACTATTGCTATGATGATTTTACTCGGTCAATTCATCCTTTCATTTGAAGGTGTCCATGTGTAATCTTAATGTGTCCTTTTTTGGGGTCCTATAAGTTCATGAAAGCCAATGGCAATGCCAGCGCCCAAGCTCTGTATGAGAAGGCTGTTCCACCGTACTACTATCAGCCACAGGAAAATGACTGTATGTGAGTATTTTTCCAGGATATTCATGTTCTTCTGACCTGGTGACTGGCTCATGTCTTCATAACGGAATATTTGTGTCCCACAATCACAGACTGCTGACTGGGCATTGCCACCATAATAGAGAGAAGTGCAACCAGTGGCTGTAGAAGTGAAATATTGATGGATTTCTGCTGCTAGATCTAAGCTTAATGAATCGCGCTCTTGTGGTTGGTAGTTTCTGTCGAACTGTATATGTTTTGCTCCTCATCTGCAGCGTCTTAAGAGAGCAGTGGATTCGGGCTAAATATGAAAGGATGGAATTCACGGGAGAAACCAAGTATCCACCACTTTCATACACAACAGGTTTGCCGACACATTTGTCTACTACAGAACATGCATCTGTTGCTGTAAAACTAATATGAACATGTAGTTCCTCATTCTCATGCAGAACTGTGTAAGAAAAAACAGTTCTTTGCACCAGGAAGTGAAAACTGACTGGATTGTCACCCTTTTAAAAATGCTTTGATACTAATACATGTTAATTTTGGGTTAAACCCGTGGGTGTTCAAGCACCTGTGACTCAGTGGATGTCTTGTATTGAATCCAGGTTTCTATGAAGGCATGCTGTGGAAGAAAGGGAAAGAGAACACACAGTTTCTGAAGAGGAAGTTTGTACTGTCAGAGAGAGAATTCACCCTGACTTACTATAACAAGGAAAATGTGAGTTCCCAGCAACTCTGTGACACATTTTAAACACACTGTGCGACATAGAAGAACAATTGCTTAAAAAAACAACAACAAAAAAAACAATTTAAACTGTACAAGATGTGGTGTTATAATAATATTTCTTATGTGGACATTGTGTGTATTCCTTGATTTGAACCAAACTGATCACTATGATTCGAACCATTTACTTACAGCAGTTTTAACTATGTTTTATTTTTTGGTTAAAGCTCTTTTTAATAATTTATGTCAATTTACATGTATTAATTGATTTTCATTAGCTATATGTGAGCGGATAGTAACATTATTTAAGAACGAGACCTTCCCTCTCTCTCTATTGCTTAAATAAGCCTGTGGACGATTTGTTTAAGTTGTTTAACACTGCTGGACTGTGGATTTCTCTGTGAAGGACTTGGGTCAGATTTTCCACGACAATTCAAAGGATGCAAGTTTATGCACATTTTCTAGTGTCTCTCTCTGTTCTACTAACAAAGAGGAACAGTGGTTAACATTAGTTAGAGCCAACAAACATAAATTAACGACCGACTTAGCCACCACCACCACAGCAGTGATGCTTCTATGCTAAATTTAGCAGGTGCAATGTTTTCTATGTTCCCCATCTTAGTTTAGCTTGTTAGTGTGCTAATACATGCCTTTGGAGAACTAAATACAAAGTAAAGTTGAGGTTGACGGAATGTGTGTAGTTTTGCAAGTCTTTGGTCAGAAACTGACCGATTGGACCATGAATGGTTTTCCACATTTCATGGCAATCCATAATAGCATGGCTAAAAATTAGTGTACAAGCATTAGAATGCTAAATAAATCCAGTTTCTGTATCCTTTGTACCAACTCTGAAGTGCATATCTATATACTGTATTTGTGATCTAGGAGTCCAAAGGCCCCAAAGCTGTAATCTCTATCAAGGACTTAAATGCCACCTTTCAACCAGAGAAGATTGGTCATCCACACGGGCTGCAGATCACCTACCAAGATGACAATCACACCAGGAACCTCTATGTTTATCACGAGAGTCCTGAGGTGCGACTGCGTGGTCATCCCAAGTGTGAATAACAGTGACCAGCAGGTGTTTTACTGATTGTTATACAGTAGTTTTAGGGCTGTGGAGAAGCTCAGGGTCTCTTCTTCTACTCTAGGAAATTGTCACATGGTACAACGCCATCCGTGCTGCTCGCTATGCATACCTGAAGACAGCATACCCGACTGGCAGTGATGAAGAAGTAGGCATCACACCTTCTTTAGCACCAAATAGACTGACAAAATGTTTGGTTATATTAACCTTTCAGTAACTCCAAGATGTGGATGCACTTCAATAAAGCACTCTGAATACCAGTTAATTCACAGCTGGTGCAGTGAGCTGTCATTTTCAACAGATTCAATAGCAATAAGAATAGAAACGTTTTTGTTTTTTTTTTCATTTTTATGTGTTAAAGCTTAACACATGTACCTTTGTTTCTTTGCCAGCTGATACCAAAGATAACAAGAAACTACCTCAAAGAGGGGTACATGGAAAAGACAGGGCCATTGGTAAGTGATTAAAGAACAAAACAGGAAACTTATAGTAGATGGATACATGTTCTTACATGAGATTTATTTGTATGTATGTATTTATTTTTGTCAGCACTCAACTACTTCTTCTGCTGTCTTCACCAGTGGAGATATAGTTGATGGTGACAAGAGAGTTTCTGTTCCCCTTGCATACACAAACACACATATTCAAATGCACTTGAGGACACTTCTGTAAAAAGAAAGAAAAAAGTTATCTGTGTGGTAGAAGGAGTTGTTGAATTGCTCAAAATATGCTGCACTTATGAATGTAAAGTGATTGAATTATTATTATTACATTTATTGAATCTGTTTTTAACAGCAAAAGGAGCCCTTCAAAAAGAGGTGGTTTATTTTGGATTCTCAAAATAGGAAGTTGTTCTACTTCAAAGGCCAGTTGGTGAGAACAAAACCTCTTCTCCTTCTTAACCCAATGATGTGCATTGCTGTAGTGATTATAAACACTCCACAACCTCTTTTATGTTTGATATTCATGAGTTTTCTTTATTGTATGTGTGAAGGACGCAGAGGAGTTGGGGGTAATTTTCATCGGCACAGAGAGCAAAGGCTACTCTGTTAAGGAGTATGTCCCAAAGCATGCTCGGGGAAACAAATGGAAGTGCGGCGTTATGGTGCAGACACCCGAGCGACAGTTTGTCTTCATGTGCGAGCAGGAGAGGGAACAGAGAGAGTGGCTGGACGCCCTCAAACAAGTCCTGTACAGGCCCATGGCACCGCAGGATTATACCGGTAAGCAAGGCCGGCAGTAATGAAAACATGTATATGTGCAGTGCAAATATGTATGTGCTTTCTAATATTCACGCGTGCACATGTAAGCTTCAGCTTGATAGATTTTTGGGTCTGTGGAGTGGAGTTTGTGAGGGTTTATTTGCCTTGGAAATTATCTCTAATTTTCTACATTATATCCCTTCGACAATATTAAACTGCCACCTCGAGGGACACAAATATTTTCCTGGACAGTAATCTATTATCTTTATATAATTGGTATGGAAGTAATTAGTTGGTCAAATCTTCATCAAGCACAAGCAGAGCTGTGTCATGCAAGTTACCCTCCATCTTTGTTTTCAGTTTATTAACCATCCAAATTCATGCCAATCAATCCAATAGTTTTTCAGGATCTCACTTAAAAAACAATAATGTTAACCCCATGGAGGAAATGCCAGTGTTACACAGAAATCCGTAGGATTCATCCTCTGAGGACCATGAATCTCTGTACAGAATATACGGTCATCCATCTAATAATTGTTTGCATCTGTATGACCCCACTGTGCTCTTGTTTCTCATTTTTAGTTGAAGCCAGTATGAAGTATAAAAGATAAACTACAGAGAGGTGTGTGAACAGGATGATGACTGCAGTGTTTGAAAACACAGCTGTTGGCGCTACTGCTGAATTGTTCACCGTGATGCTCCAAGTACTGACTCTCCTCATTGATCCACGATTCTGACTATGCTCTCTGCCACAGTGTGTATTAAAGACTATTCACTTCCATAAACTGATATTGGATCTGATGCTCGATATCAGACTACAGACTGTATGTGTCTTTATGTAAAATTCTCTTTTATGCCCAAACATTCACCTCTGGCACTAGATCCACACAAGACAGGTTTCAATCACTGCATATTATCATGCTATTTTTATGATGTTTCTAAGGTTTTAATATTTAAACATTTCTAATGAAGAAGCTTATGAATTTTCATTTAATAGTGAACGTGTTTCATGACACTATTGCCCCCCCCCCCCCCCCCACCCCCAAAAAGACAATAAATGATTTTTTAAAAATCAAGGTGTGGTTTATTTCATGGATTTCTTGTGAAGTTCACTTACATTTGTAGGGGACCGTAATTGAATCCCAACACCTATTACAGTTGTGACAACATGGGTTTCCATTTGCATTCAGACAGCATTTGTACATTTAATTTTAACATATTTAGACTTCGGCTACATTTCTGAAATTTAACCCAACTGAATACTGAACGTTGTTTTCTAATTTTGATCTAAAATTATATGTTCATAAGCTATTATAATCAGTTCCGTTCAGGGCATGCCGGCTCCCCGTCTTAATTTTGGTGCCTATCTTGCTTTTAGAGTGAAATATAAAATATATCCAAACAAAATTACATTACGTTCTGTCATAAATACACACACACTTGAATTCACAAAAAGAAGGCATAAAAACAGAATGTCAGATTCAACCCAATATGGCGACATACATGCAAAGACATTTAATATCAAATTAAATAATAAAAAAAAAACAACTATAAATATGTGACAAAAACAAACTGCATTTTGAAATTAAAGCCTGACAAAGAGGACACCAAAGTTAGTATCGCCATTATTCTATTATAAAGCCTTTGTGATAAAAAAAAACAAAGTTTAATGATAAGTTTTAACACTAAGAAGTTTGATCGTTTAAAAAAAGGTACAGCCATGAAAAAAATGCAGTTCCTCTCTTTGGAGCCAGAGAGCGGCATAACGCGTTTTTACATTTCATATGAAGTTTGTCCTGTGCGACTCCCTGTAGTTGCCGGGTACTGGAGGTCGGGCATGCCCATGAAACATCCAATGCGAAATGCTATGAAGGCGCCGAAAAGACTGTGATTAACCTGAAATTACAGAGAAATGTGCCACCAACTACTTTGTAAATTGCCTTCCTGCTGAGCTGATAAGTCGCAAGTTGAGAAGGAGCGCGTAGAAAACACGAAGGAGCACAGTAAACTGTCCGTCCGTTTTGCCCTACAAAGGCGCCGAGAGTTTGACAGCGGCAGGACTCCACTGCGCAGGCCTGACGTTAGGTAAACTGCTGGAGGGGACGGCATCCAAAGGACTACATGAAACATTAAAGACAGTCCTTTCTGAAGAGGGAAGCAAGCTAAAACATGAGGAAGGACGTGAGGATACTACTTGTAGGGGAACGTAAGTAGCTTCTTTAATCCCTAGGCGGCTGAATGCTTTATTAGCCAAAATGCTACTGAGTGAGCTAGATGCTACGGCTAGCAGCTGCATTCATTTAATCTAACAATACACCAAGCAGTGATTATATGAGCAGTAAGGGGCTGGTTGGTTTATTTCACAGCGTGTACAAATCTTACACAGTGGCTGTAAGTTACATTGTATGAGTACAATAAATATCTATGTCCTATGTGGTTTCTGTCAATTAGGTATCACATGGTGCATGATGGCTGTCTCACGAGTATTTCCATGTCCTGTCCTGTCCTGTCCTGTCTTGATACTCAACACTCTGCTTCTCATAACCAGACTAAATATGTACTTTTTATAATAAAGCATAATAATCCCCCTGGTGTAAATAGCTAAATGGTTAACTAAAAAGCTAAATATGACACGCACTATGAAGGTGGTATTCATTGCAGTCCTTTTGCATTGGACTTTTTTCATTCTTCATTTTTGTATGAGGTTGTACTGGAATACCAGATATAACTATAACTACTCAACAATAATCAACAGAAACAACAGATGAGTGAGAAAAGATAATAAAAGTATCAGTAAGTATCATTAGAAGGGGGCAGAAATAAATTGATTGATATCAATGAATCTCTTTGGGCTTAAAAACCATCAAGAGTCTGGAAGCATAAAATATTTGACATTTTTGATTGATAATGAACTTGTGATTATCTCATTATATCAAGATAGTTGCTTCTGAATGAACCATTGGTGACTAATGTTTCAGTCCTAATTGGCACACAGATGCACTGTTGGATATATTGAGCAGAATTATGGGTAAATAGTTTGTGATTACAACATGTTGACCTTTTCCATGATGCTGGTGTGAGGGTGGAATTAAGTCAAAAAGGCAACAGATCCCATCCTACCAGAACTGTTTCACCTGGTCTAGTGTATGTGTTCTCTCCGAAGCATGTGTGTTGTTAGTACTATTTATATTTCAGTTGTGGCTATGCAGGATGGCCTACATTTCCACAGTTGGCAAGGTGGTACTCAGTGCAGCCAAACTGCTACGTGCCAACTTCAGTGTTGTGAGGTTCAGTAGTTCAGTGGGGTTACGAAGATCGACTGTCAAGACAGGGAGTGGAAAGAGGCGACCACAAATAATCTGTTATACAAACCAAAAGCTCCCACAGACCAAGAAGATGTCTTCAAATTGCAGGTTCTATCTCACCAGCAGCCTGAGACCCAAAATATGTAATCATTTAAAAAGTCATACAAAACAGACAACAGCAGCAACTAACATTTTTATCAGGTGGATTGTCTGTTTATGATGCAGTTCTGTGTGACAAATGACTTAACTTATTGACTATCAAAACAATTACTCTTGAGCTGATAGATCAATTGAATGAGCTCATCGTCTCAACCTTACAGGAAACGATCCCTCAGTACAAAAGGCCTTGCAAGCTAAAACTGTTTTGTTAATAGATTTTGTTGTAGCAGTGGTGGATGGGTGACTGTTTTAGGTGCTCTTTTTGTCTCTAGCATTTGTTCTACTGTTGACAGAAGCTCCCTATTTCTAATTTGAGAGGGGATCAGGACAAATATTAATGTGTATTTACTTCAGAAATACTTATTTAGTTGTATATTTGTAACTGTTGGGTATCCACTCAAACAGAATGATATTAAGTTTGAGTTATGCATTTCCCAATGCAAGAAAGAAAACCCAGTAGTCAAACTGTGGGTATACCTGTTAAGTTATATTATATAAATCTATTTAACATAGGCATAATTTCAGAACAGTTTTCTCCACCGAGTCTTTCAGGTTTGCTCTGTGCTGGAATGTAGTGAGTGCTCCTGTGAGGTCTGTGGTGCTTGGCTGCGGTTCATAACCCTCTTCAGCTGCTGTTATCTGCGCCCTGCCACTTAATACATTTCCCAGACCCCTCAATATAAGATGGTAGAGCGGTTATGTGTTAATGACCCATTGTCAGTAAAGGAGGCGTGTAATGTCAGTTTATATATTAAAAAAACGTTTTGTCTTTTGCCCATACAGCCAAGGTGGGGAAGACATCACTGATAATGTCTCTGGTCAGTGAGGAGTTTCCTGATGAGGTATGTATTGGCAGCCAATCAGATGATGCATATGGTAGAAATCATACTGGAAGCTGTTTACAGTTGATCATATCTATTCAGGTTGAACTATTGTTTGGATATGTCTGAATCATCAGGTTTAAAGCTAAAATACAAGACAGATGTTATGTTTATTAAAGGCATCCTTGTTCCCAGACATTTGGATCAGTGTCCCCTGTCTTCCAGGTTCCTCTTCGAGCTGAAGAGATCACCATCCCAGCTGATGTCACCCCAGAGAGGGTACCCACACATATTGTGGACTACTCAGGTAATACTTCCTTCATGATAATAGAATTAGTTTGATTTGATAACAGCAAAGCTTGATGACATTTAAAACACTATATTGATGTGCCTTTTTGCCAAATTTAGAAGCTGAACAGTCCGATGAGCAGCTGTACCAAGAAATATCAAAGGTTGGCTTGATCTCTCTGTTCTTGTAATGTCTGCACCCTATAGATATCTTATGTGCATCACAATTAATTATTTGCTTATTTTCCCTGTTACAGGCAAATGTCATCTGCATAGTCTACTCTGTCAACAACAAGAAGTCCATTGAAAAGGTGAGTGTGATCTATATCTGTGCTTGGCTTAGTTAATTAAATCCACAGTGTCAGTATGTCAGGAATTTTGATATGCTTATCCTCGTAATCTGCAAATATTCATTTATGTTTGCAATGAAGGTTTGCCCTGATACAGTGTTTGATGTTGTGCTTTACTCCCCTAGGTGACAAGCCACTGGATCCCCCTCATAACTGACAGGACGGACAAGGACAGCAGGTGTGATCATGTCACTTTAATAGATTTGTGTTTGTGTATATGTGTCTTTCTTCCCTGTTGGGGCTAGTGCTGCATCTGAAAGTTAATTAAGCCCTTTCGGTTTATTGTGTAATTTGTTGCCACTTGTTCCTTGAGGCCTGTCCCACTAGCAAATTTTGCTTACTCAGCAGTAAGAATGCCTTTATAGCATATTAATGGGTATTGTATTTTTTTTTGTCTCATCACTTGTCCTTGTAGACATCATCAAATGTATTGTTTGTCCAACACTTTAAAACCCAAATATAGTCACACAATGATGTAAGAAAGGGAATTTCTTATTTTTCAAATTTCCTAACCCTCTTAATTAAAGGTTAATTCAGTAACTGTAAACCCACTAATTGATCAGTCACCCAGTTGTTGCAGCTTTATAGTATAGTAATAAAAGGGTTTATTTCAGGGTACCGTTGATCCTTGTGGGTAACAAGTCGGACCTAGTGGAACACAGCAGCATGGAGACCATCCTGCCAATCATGAATCAATACCAGGATATTGAGACTTGTGTAGAGGTAAGAGAACAATACGCTCTCTCACCCACAAACATATAAGACCTCTGGAGCCATTGTGGAAAATGTCGAAGTAAACATTGATGAAGCACTTGAGAGCGATGAACTGGCAAATAAAATATGAAATCCAATATTAGCAGGGACTTTATAGAGTGAGGACGGTTTTCTGCAGGACAGATTGGCCCCACCTGCTGTTTGGCTGCTGTCCAGCTGCAGACTCCACTTGCACTCTGACTGAGTCATTAATAGATTTAGATTACTGAATTGCACGCTCCAAAGCCAAGGCCTTCTGATGGACTGAGAGTGTGTTGATAGGTTTGTAGGAAGTTGGCCTCTGTCTGCATTAGTGTTGAATTCAAATTTCCCTCTGTCGCATATGACGGCTTAGTCATGGCCTCTTCAGGTGGATTAGTTACAAGGTTAAAATAGGGTGATGAGGAGGACGTGAGAGAAGTCACATACAGAGTGGATGCAGTTGGAGTGTGGTCACACAGCTGGTGGGAGTTGAACTCTGTGTGAAAGACATGTGAACCAATATTTTACTGCTGACTTAGACAAGGTGCAGGGTTGTTGTACGTCCTGCTGTACCAAAGTACATACATGTGTGGTTTATTGTGTTTGGTTCTGCTACTTTTCCTTAGAGAAACAATACTTATTTTACTACTGACAAAGACACAATTTAAAGATATTCCGTTAACTGTGAAAGTCCTGCTTTCAAGATCATACTTAATTGACTATGAACAAAGTAGCATAAATATGATATGTGAGTTAAGTATATGTGAGTTAAATAACTCGGTGTTATGCGAAAGTATTTGGCTTGAGAAAATGTACTTAGTTACTTTCTGCCAGTGTTCTTGCTTACTATTTTGATCATTGACCTTCTATGGACACTGTTAAATTGTCTATTCACATAACTTCATTAAGGTTTTTGGGAAAACGTTAAAGTAAAGGTAATGGAATACGCCCCAGGGTTGCTCTTGATCAGGGCATTCACACACACATGTTCCCCTTTTTCCTCAGTGTTCTGCCAAAAACCTGAAGAACATTTCTGAGCTCTTCTACTATGCCCAGAAGGCTGTTCTCCACCCGACAGGACCCTTGTACTGCCCAGAGGAGAAGGAGGTGAGTTCTTTACTATAGATGCAGATACGGCAGATGTGTAAATAATAACTTCAGTGAAGACTGCATTCCATTTTGGTGTGCAGTTGTCCGGGTCCTGGTATTGAGTATGCTCACTCATCTGCTTTGCTTACTGCAACACAGAGCAATCATTGTTAACAGTTACACTTCTTGTGTGAAAGTGTGAAATTGTCATACTTGGAAAGTTTGCACTGATTCTTCAGTTTCTTTGTCAACGTAATTAAAAAATGTAGAGTACCTGGTATCTGTTACATTCATTCTAACATGGCAAGACGCCAGTTAAGAATTTAGTGACAGTCTCATGAGAATGACACGGAATAAGTTCTTGAAATCACCCTCTAAACATGAAGTGGGTGCTTGTGTGTGAATGAAAATGCCAGTGACTAAAGGGGAGAAATCGTGGTTTGTTTGAGGTAGTGATTGTTTGAGGAAGTGTTCAGCTGGAGCGTATTCAGGAGAGAAAAAAAGTTGGATCCCTGAAGTTAGCTGCCACAATGATTACATTTTCTGAAATGTTTCTGTACACGTTCAAGTACATTTAACCGCCTAGTTATTACATTTCCTCTGTATTGCAGCTGAAGCCCTCCTGCATTAAGGCTCTAACTAGAATCTTTAAAGTGTCTGACCTGGACAACGACGGCATCCTTAATGACAATGAGCTCAACTTCTTCCAGGTAATGTTCTCCACATTAAAGTGTCACTGTCAGCGTAGTGTTCATGGCTATGCAAGAGTTCAAAATGTGGAAGTTTTCCTCTCTAGCACAAATTGGAGAAACTGATTAGTGTCAGGCTTCACTGAGCTGTGTAGTGTGATATAAGGTGAAAATTGCTAAACTGGTTTAGGGTGGCAGGTTTTAACATGAACCAAACTGCTTTCTTATTGTACACGTCACTGTATGTCATTTGTGTATGTCTACAGAGGACGTGTTTCAATACACCACTGGCACCTCAGGCCTTAGAGGATGTAAAGAATGTTGTCAGGAGGAACATGAATGATGGAGTCAAGGACAATGGACTCACACTCAAAGGTCAGACACTTACCTGTTTTCTTGTTTTCATATTCTTCCTCCTCCTCTTTCCTGCTTCCTCAAGTCTCTTCAACAATCCCATTCTTGTGCTTGTCTTTATCGTTACAGGCTTTCTGTTCTTGCACACCCTCTTCATACAACGAGGTCGACATGAGACCACCTGGACTGTGCTCCGGAGGTTTGGTTATGACGATGACCTGGAGCTCACACAGGAATACCTGTTTCCTTTGTAAGTGCAGAATTAAAGGTTATTTGTGGATTTATGTTTTCTTTGTATTGAAGTTGCAGTGGAGACGAGATGGACGAGGCTGTCTGAGGAGAACTTTTTGCTAAATCAGCAGGTTGTCCTGTTTGATGATAAAAGTGCTGACCAGTTGTCATGTGTTGTTGAAGCACTTGAAACTAAGACATTCAATTTCAGCTTTCTTTTAGTCATCATTGGGTATACACAAAACTGCTATAATGCAATGTTTTGTTCATGCTGAAGAAATGTTGAGGCCTTCTACTGATAACTATGTACTATCAAATAATTTGCAGTTTTCTTGACTAATGCCCTTCAGTTGACACTCCAGAGCTTTCTGTTAAATTATTGTTTCTCTCTGTCCGTGTATCGCAGGATAAAGATCCCCCCAGACTGCACCACAGAGCTTAACCACAATGCTTACCTCTTCCTTCAGAGTGTCTTTGACAAACACGACAAAGTGAGTGGTTAGAAATGTTGAAGATTTAAAAATGGCATTTAAAAAAAAAAAACATTATTATAATAACCTTAGATGTTTAAGGATGACCACTTTTGTGCTCATTTATTCAAACAATCTTGACCCAAATATCTGTGTCAATATGTATGCACTTGTCACATTCCAGGACAGAGATTGTGCGCTGTCGCCAGACGAGGTGAAGGACTTGTTCAAAGTCTTTCCCTACATGCCCTGGGGTCCAGATGTCAACAACACGGTTTGCACTAACGACCAGGGATGGATCACATACCAGGGATACCTCTCCCAGTGGACGTGAGTATGGAACTATCTATTAATATACTGGTACACACAGAGACACACTCACTGCTATTTTAGTTTTACATCGCCTGAATACGTGCACACTACTGTAGGACCTGATTCATTACTTAAAAAAACACAGATCATTTTACAAAATCATGCTTGTATAAATCTGGTATGCATCTGACTTTTGTGTTTTCTGCGGTAGGTTAACAACATATCTAGATGTGCAGCGTAGCTTGGAGTACTTAGGTTACCTAGGCTACTCTATCATCTATGAACAGGAGTCCCAAGCAGCTGCCATTACAGGTAAGAGAACATCATTTAAAATGAGTTAAAAATGAGTAATAAACACATTTATGTTCAGAATTTAAGCACTGTACTGATCAATACCTGCATTGTTTGCTTTTTGTTAAAGGTTTCATACAAATGAAATGCATGAATTTTGCAGCATCTTGCCATTTTTCATATATGTACAGTATGTATTTAAAATTATGCATTCCCTATTCTTTCAGTGACGCGTAACAAGCGCATTGATCTGCAGAAGAAACAGACCCAGCGCAGTGTCTTCCGCTGCAACGTCTTGGGGGCTCGGGGCAGTGGGAAGAGTGGCTTCCTCCAAGCTTTCCTGGGCAAGAATCTGCAGGTCAGTGTAGATGATGGCTGCAACCCCCATTAAACTTTACTTTACATTCATGAGGGCAATGTTTAACATTCATATCATATCTCAAGAGAACTTATAAATCAGTCTGACTATAGGACAACCAAGTCAGTTCATTATTAGCTGCTTTTGTTTGGAATGAGGAAATGATGCAACCAAATTATATCTTTGTAGCAAGCACCAAACTTGGTGAAAATGTGCAATGTCTCTTTCCAGAAATCATGACCCAGTTACTCAAGGTAATCAATAGACCTATTACGAGCAGTTTCATGACAAAACTCTTTTCTTCCTACAGAACTGCACTTGGCCACTATATCGATATATGCAGAAACATGCATCTACTCATGGATGAGAGGCTTGGTCTCACCACACGCATACTGTGTAGATTGATAATGATTTTCTTGGCTGAACACTAACATTAACTAGCCTCTTGTCCATGAGTTAGAAGTTCGCTTTCTTCACCTGATGCACCTTGTGTCACTTTATTATAAAAATTACGTTTTGCTCGTAAATGCACAGGCCGAGCTAAAATAAACAACATGCCCTAAATTACATGTGAGAGTCGACAAACTGTTAATATGAGATCTTTGTTAAACTGTTTGTGATTTAAACAGCTTCCAGAGTTGGATGAAAATTGAAACGAGCCAGTTTATAAACAGACCTTTTTTATTATCCACCACAGCAACAGAGGCGAATTAGAGAAGACCACAAGTCCTTGTATGCCATCAGCACGACCTATGTTTATGGTCAGGAGAAGTACCTGCTGGTAAGAACCCTTTACTCCTCATCTGCTTTTTGGATTACTGTTTCATAATCTGGGTGTATTACAATTTACTGTGTATCAGCATTAGTACTCTGCAAAATGTTAATCCTTCCATCTGCACACTCTGTCTCTCTCGCTTTCTGTTATGTCTGCTCACCACAAGCTCCATGAGGTGATGCCAGATTTTGACTTCCTCTCAGAGGCAGACCTAGCCTGTGATGTGGTTTGCCTGGTGTATGACATCAACAATCCTCGCACTTTTGAATACTGTGCCAAAGTGTACAAGGTATGTTTCAGAAGATGTGAAAAAAAAAATGCTCTTCAGGTGCACTGAGGCTTGTCAGACTGCTAACACTGATTGTTTCTTGTTTGGCAGCAATATTTCATAGACAGCAAGACACCATGCGTGGTGATTGCAGCCAAGTCGGACCTGCATGAAGTACGGCAGCATTACAGTCTATCACCGCAGGACTTCTGCCGTAAGCACAAGCTCCACCCACCCCAGCCCTTCACGTGCAACACGACCGACGCACTTAGCAAAGACATCTACACTAGACTCACCACCATGGCCATGTATCCGTGAGTATCAAGCCTCTTTGTGGTCTTATCTAGTTAACCCTTTACACCTCTGGGAGTCTTGCAAACATAGCTACCTTACCCACCTGTCACCCACCCCAACTTTTACCTCACCTGGATGTATGTATCAGACAGTGATATTTTGCAATTAGTATTCAAATGTAACAGCATGGTAAAATAATTTAAATCCACGATCTATATACTGTGTGACATGTGAACTTTGGACTCTTTCAGCCACTTTCTGATGCTTGTAAGTCAGCGGTATGTGAGCCTTTAGGTCAATCCTCTGACTTTATAGGGTGTCTTAACTTCTCAAAGCTCTCTGATCAGATTAGATTTCAGAGTAGATTAATTGGCACTCAATGTGACGCACCCTTAAATCTTATTTTAGCCGGCCAGAAATCCTATTTTCTAAATTCTGAAACCATTTGATCTGCCGCACTCTAGGCATAAGTTGTAAGGCATTGATTTATAGAAATGTGCTTACTGAGAGGCGAGCTGAGTCCATCGGCTGCCCAGATTTGAGGAGTTAATTAATCTATTGATTGAGGGTAAGTACTGGCTCAAACAGTGATGACTCAGAAACTAGATGATGATATCATTGCACATTTGAAGTATTCCGGGTTAAATGCATTTTATTAACAGTTTGAATATGTAAAACTATTCATAAAGGTGTCTTAAATCATCCTTTGTATGAATCTGTCCTATTATTGACCTTCTGAGGTTTGAATAATTTGCTAATCAAACTATAGAGTATGGCTGACCAAGCAACTACAAAACACCCTTCATCCCAGCTGAAAATATTTTCCATTTAGCTGGGAAAAAACATGTAAAATATGAAAATGTCCATTAACATAAAATGTGCAGTGCAGAGCTGAAATCTTCTGTCTCAGCCTCTGTCACTGCTCAACATATTGGCAACTCACAAATCTTTATTTTTTTTTTTTTAATTTTGTGCCACTGTACAGACGGTGTCACTGATTGTTACCATTGAAAAATGGTTCCAAGTCCTGAGTTAACCAGGGGGTACAGTGGCTCACCTTTTAAGGCTTTGGACAACTCAGCCTTAGATTAGATTAATTTATTTAAACCAGTCTTTGATCTTTTTTGATTTTACTGATGGTTTGATAATTTCTGTTATTTTGAGAGCTTTTGCATTTTGTTCTTGATTTGCTACCCTACAGATTTTTTGTTGTTGTTTGTGACTGTTCCCATCCTCTCTGTGTGGTTTCCTCTCCCATTTGTCTCCTTATAAATATTCTCCTTTTTTAGACTTGTTTCCTTGTCAATATGTTCAATACATTTGGTTTTGGGGAGGTAAAGGTAACTGGCAACTCAGAAAGGACTTAGGTCTTTTAAGATCTCTTAGTGTTTTAAGTGAAGTCGAAGTTTTAATCCTGGCTTTTTTGCCCTCCCCCTCTGTGTCTTGTTTGGTGCCCGTTGTCTTTGTATTGTGGTGCAAACACACATTTTTGTGTCTTTCCGCAGCCATGCCCGTCTCCGCTGTATGTGCACCTGCAACAGGTGCACCTATTGCCTGTGTCAGAACCTCCTCAAGTCGGAGCTGCTGCGCAATATTAAGGCCCAACTCCGCAGGGTCGTTTTCAACAGGTTCATACGTAGAATAAGATCTAGTGTTTTAACATAGACCCCTTCCTCCTGTCTGTTCCTCCCACCCTCGGGTTGGTCCTTCGGTATGGGCAACAGAGAGGCTCCTTTTTCTCCCAAGCTCTCTAACACTGGTGATGGTGATAGCTCCTTTGCTTTCCTTCAGTGCTCGCCAGTGGTCAGGTTTACTTCACATATCCACTGCAGGGAAAAGGGAATGTTGAAGTCATTTAAACGTGATATTAGTAATACCTTGCACTGCCCAAAATTGTTGTTTAAGTAAATCCTGTAGTCTCCTTTAGTAATGTTGGATTATGTAAAAATAATTAGACACTTGATTGCTCTTGGGGAAATCCTCCTTCTGTTTGCCACAATGGTTTTGATCTAATTGGTGACAGTATCTCTTTCAAGGAGATTATATTCAGAGGATATGGTTTTATTCACTCTATTTGTCACATGCCTAAAACCCATTGGTCATGTTCGGTGTCTTGGTCTCTGCTCCAACTCCAGCCAGCCTACCAGCTCTCTGTACAGTTTGACACAGCGAAGTGTGACCATGCTCAACCAGCTAACACACAGGCTGCTAGCCAGGCAGGTGACAGTGTGTCTGAAACCGTGTGAAACACGCATGATGTTATTTGCTTTTGCAGTGCAAACTTAACTCATAATACTGACTACTATACATAACACAAACATATTGTTAAATTAGAAACAGAAGTTGTGAATTGGAAACATTTTCATTTCATCCAGAGGCATGATGCAATTTTCTATTCTTAAAAATTCAGACTATATTAATATTTTTGTATATACAGTTTCAAACTACTATACACCAGATCTTTCTTTTCTTTAGAGGTTGTGTTTGCTCCTTCCTGTCCTGCAGTGGATATGCAAACTGTAAATCTTGACTAACAAGCATATCATTTGCACTGATAATGAGAGAAACACAACCACTCTCTTTGGCTTGTGCTTCAAACTGAAAACCTCGTTGAAGTCTGCATGTTTGCTATGTGATTTCTTTTAAATTACATAGAAGTATTACAATTCCCCATGTCTATTTATTTCTTGACAGCACCAACTTTCATCAGTTGTCAGAGTGCTTAAGTATCTATGATGTTTTCAGTCTCGCCTTGTCTTCATTTCCATGCTTAACTCCGAAGTCTAGACCAACAGGAGACTCTTCATTTTGAAAAGCACAGTTGTTGCTTTAATTATATGCTTACTGTGCATCTCCTAAAATAAAAGCTCCTGTGTTTAGACTTCATACATTTAACAGGCTGATGTTTGAAATCAAATTGTTCATCTTTGATGTTTAAATTGAGTGTATTGTACTGTACCAATCACCCTGTCATTTCACCCTGTTTTTTTCTATCTTGTATTTCCTGTCTTTGTGTTTTTCCTTCCACTCTATAGGTGTTCATACACAAGTTTTTGGCTGCCCCTCTCCCTCATTCTCTTGCATGTTTTCACCCTCAGCTAAGCAGCTTGCTGCTATGTTGCATGGCTTATCTGTTCTGTCTTGGTAACTAATGGCATGCCTTAGCAAAATATTGCCATCTACTGGCAGCTGGGAATATGTTTCTCATCTGTCCATCTGTACAGTAAAGAGAGCTTGGTGTTTTGAATAAGATGTGTGAGGTTTATTGCTCCATAGTGCAGGGTTTTAATGGCTGTTTATGGTGTTGGATTTTACATAAGTGTGTGATTTTTGGCAAATAAGTGATTATTATTTTTGATTGTTTATTTTTTTAGCCTAAAGTGGCATAAAATGCAGGGCTTCTGGTTTGGTGTTCATGGACCCTAGCAGAACTGCATATTGAAGTTCTGCATCGAGTACTAACCCTTTGCGTTGATGCCTGTTTAATCTCTGGGAGTTGTTGACATTATTAATAGCATGAGGCATAATAGACGGCCCTGGCAGTGCAAGGAGCAACACACCACATTGGATGCCCAACATGTTAAATGAAAAGTGGTGCTGGTTGATTGGGTTGAATTGTGTTGTTTGATTTTACATTAGATTACTTCTTCAACCACAAAAATTACACACAGTGTCAGGCCACTTAAAAAAAAATCGGAAACGTGAAGGTCAGTTCAGAGGAATTAAAAATGTAGTCTTATGATATTTACCTCCTAAAATGACTCAGCATCTCCAGTCTGGCTGCCATGTGGTGTGTACAGTATGTATATGTGATGTGTGTTTGAAGTGTGCGGTGACATTTGAGCAGGTATACAGTAATGGTTGAGCTTATGCTTTGGGTTTGGGCGGTGATTGAAGTTCCCTACTTTTCGGACTGGGTAGAGCTGGGTATTACGGATGAGATCAGACATCACAGTATTTTTGGTGTAATTATTGATACTTAAACAAAATATTTAATTTAAACTAATGAAATTTCACCTGCATAAGAATCATTAGTAATGTTTGCAAGAAAGATTTTAAAAAACATTTCATGAAAAGCTTTTTCATATATTTGTTTCACATATATATTAAACTTTAACTCGTTAGCATGTAGACAGACACAAAACATTTTTACATTTTATAGACCCGTGAAAAATTGATTAATCAGCCAGTGTATCAGTCGCTATTGCAGCTGTAGTCAGTATTATACTGAAATATTTCCCAGCTCTACCTACTGAATCGGAGTGTGTGTGTGTGTTTGGGCACACCACTGGTAACAGTGTGACTGGGTGCGTGTGTTATTCGTGTGGAAGCTGCTGGGCTGGGTGGAAGCTGTGGGGGGCTGCCTGCTGTAAGAGGAGGATTTCAGCCTGATGCAGCAGGTTTCAGGCATCTCCATCGTGGAGGGGTCCATCTTTATGGAGGCCTCTGCAGAGCAGCTAAATCTCCCAGAAAGGTAAAGACAGGAGCAAGATCCAGAGGGAGAAGGATGTTTTATTTTAATCATGTGGATGGATGGGGAAGTACGTGCTGGATAAGTTCATCTCACCACTATTCAACAACAGGTTGTCGGGTCATTATTTTAACAGATAATTCAATGTTTGTATTTATTTTCTGAAATGTTGTAGAGGGACTTATTGGAGTCTTTTACAGGAGGGGTTCCACGTCTTATCTGGTGAAGATCACTCTCGTTTCTGTGTGTTAAATTGATGCTACATCAGCACATGTGTTTCTTTAATTGTATCCCGTCTGTATGTTTACTCAAGTTGTATTTCTTTGAATTTTGAAGCAATTGTTTAGTACGGTATCAATCACCAATTTTCTGATGTGAAAATCATGTCATCTGTTCCTTTAAGATTAAAGGCCTCTAAACTTGTCTTTATGAATGGCCTATGAGGAAAAAGATGTTAAAGGACTCTCTCCTGATGCTACAAGAGTACCAGGATCCTAGTCTGTGTGTCTTGAAGATCTAGATCAGCTGCTGGATGGATTTAATTTAAAATTATTATATTTAATAAAATTATTGTGGCAGTTCTTTTCTTAGTTTTCTTGTTTTAAACACTTTTCTTGCATTTCCCCTTTTCATTGCTTGCTTTTATTTCTGTCTGCTTAGTTTCCCAGTATTTGACCAGTTGGATCTGTGTTTGGTAGGGCTGTTGTTAACCTAGTTTGAATGATCCATTAGTTTTATTTTTTTCTTGTTTTCTGCCGTAAAGCACCTCCTCCTCAAAGTTCAACACCTCTGCTTTTTTTATTTTCACCCATATGTTTTTATGATCTGGACCTGTTCCCTGAACCAAAACTAAACCAAATGTCAAGAGAAAGCATGTGTTCCTGTTTCAAGATGGCATCAGACGGCGCTGATATTCGTCATTTATGGTCCTAATTTTAGGGAGTTTCCAGGGAGCACATGACCTTTTCTTGTCAGTTGGCAACTCATCCCGCTCTGGTTTTTAACAAAGTTGAAAAGGAAATTGTACATCACTTATCGTATTAGATGCTGCCCCTGTTTTTCCATGCTACACCCCCTCCCTCACCTGCTCTTTGTTTCTTACTTCCTCTCGCAGGCACATGGCTCAGGCGGACCTGAAGAACTCCACCTTTTGGCTGAGAGCGAGCGTAGGTGCCACAGTGTGTGCCGTGCTGGGCTTCGCCATGTACAGAGCACTTCTCAAACAGCGGTGATGAGACAGCATGAAACTTCCTCCCCCCTGGTCCCAGTATTGACTCTGCCCCTTCCCTCCTACCTGAAAGACTCAAAAAGACTGGCTGAACAATGCCTCAGCATCCAACTCCACCTCATCCCCGTCTGACAACACGAGCGAGAAACAAATGAGCAGAACATAAGTACTTTTGTATGCATTTAAAAAAAAATGTAGACTGGTTTAGTTTTTTTTGGTTTGTGTTGTGGGGAAAAGGGCAGGTTATTTTTGAAACATCAGCTGCCCATCAGTCAATTTGTAAACGCTGACATTATGGGATCTGTTGGTCTAGTCTAGTCCAGGTCAGACACTACTAGTTGCTGGATGTCTCCAGCTGATCCAGTCCTCTGTTGTTTTTGTTGTCTCAGGTCAGTATTATTAGTTGGATGGAGACCAGAGAGGGGCAGCCATATACAGAACCAACACAAAGGGACTTGAATCTGTTTATAGTTGTGTATATGCAGTATATTATGTATGTATTCCTCAAGAATTTTAGGATTGAACCCCATAGACAGCATCACAAGCCGGAAGCAACACCTACATGAGGTGATAGTGCTACATCTAACACTAGAAAGGTCATGGATGTCATGCACTTGTTCATTTTGTGTGTTAATTTATTAACCTGTTTATTTGTTTTCTTGTCTGTTTTGAGTGCACTGCATGAAACAGATGGAGGGATTTACATTTTCCATGTATTTTTGTATTTAGTATTATCAAAGCTGTCTTCATGGTGTGTCATAACTTTCTGCTTGTTTTTAATTTTCTGGTTTTCAGATAGAGCTTTGTCCCTCATTATATTTTTATGAAGTTAGACGCACCGTAGAGCAAAAGATTCCGCTATTAACAGCAGCCATTCAGCGCACCTCTCCCACCTTAAAATTATGAAAGTGTTTCTTCTCATTCTTCAATTTTCCAGCATTTACAATAAAGTAAAGTAAAACTATCTGGCACAGCTGTTCATGCGTGTTATTGGGTGGAATGACAGCTAATTTAACATCAACCTGGAAAATAAAATGGTTTTAAATATCTGTAATAAATGAAATTTACACCCTCTGGTATCGCCGTGTTTGTGTCCTTGATAAATGCTGTAGTGGAATTGCGCATTTTAAAAAGTGGATGTGTGAAATGATGTAAGATAAACTACGATTAGCTGGGACCTTTTGTGAAGCCAGTTAATAGAGAAGTGAGTAAATGATGTGGCTGCGAACTATGCTTTCAGTCCGTGTGAGGAGGAAGTTGCACCGCATTCACAGGTAGGTAGACTAATAAACCTCTGGCTGCCACAGTGTGAAATAACCACAGAGGGCCAACATGTCTATAGATGGGACTAAGTTGTTTTTTGAGGGCTTCCTAGAGAAAAGAAGAGATACTTTGGTGAGTTACAAACCATCTCAGTGTTTAATGCGAATATATGTTTTTTAAAAAGTGACTAATATTTTGTTTCCTGCCGCTAGAAAATAAGTTGGGTGACGTATTGGTTCAGGCTTCAAAACACAACCTTGTTCTTCTATACAAAAAAGAATGGCAGCGCTGTAAGTAACATTTGCTGTGGTGTAAATATCTTGAAATCCACACTCAAATTTTCTCGCCAGTGGTCTGTTTAGTACCACTTATTCAACCCAAAGAGCTCAATGACTAAAGAGTTTTTGTGCTGACTTTACTCTCCACAGTCTCACTTGAAAGGCAATTACTACATTTACACGGTAAGTTCTCAACCATTTAGTCCATATATGAGTAATTGCTTTGCTGTTGTGGATAAAAGATCTTTTAATTAATTACCACCTGTATACTGTACTCCTATACTTCTATTTGGCTGCTTTAGATAGCTACCTTACAGTAATGGATTTGAAGAAGTACTCAGATCTTGTATGAAAGTAAAAGCAGCAGCACCACGGTGTAGAAATACTCTGTTACAAGTGAAATCATGCATTTAAAATTTTGCTTAAGTAAAAGGACAAAAGTAATAGCATCAAAATGCACTGAAGGAAAAAGTACTCATGTTGACGCCGGCAAATGTGGTTTGGCTACTTCAGGCTTTATCTGTTGGGTCACTTGTGAATCCTCTTGGGAATCAGTAGTTGTACTTTAAAGTTATCATCTTAATTTATTAATTGATTACTTAATGTAATTTATTCATTGTGTTTATTTTGCAATAAACCAAATATTAAAGTAACTGAAGTTGTCAAGTAACTGTAGTGGTGAAAAGTACAACATTTTCCTCTGAATTGTGGATATGGAATATCAGCCTATATAACGTTAAATTGAAATGGGCCATTCTGCATTATGGGTACTTAAAATATAGTTTGACGTTTATATTAACACACTTCGAGTACATGGCTTTCACTTTTAACATTGTACTTCTCACTGTGGTGTTGCTGTGTTTAAAGAGGTAAAGAACTTCCTCCTTCACGGTTGCTCTGTTTCTATTTAGGAAACAGATTGATTTACCTACATTTATGATCTCTGTGTCCACCTCTTGGGTCAGGTGCAGTCAGTTCGAGAAGTCCAGAGAGCAGACAGTAAGCGCTTTATGTTTGAGATCATCATGACCAACGGAAAGAGAAAACTGTTGGTGAGTCATATCTCTGGTTTGACTGCCGTGTTCTCTTTGAAGACTATCAATCTGCGGGCTGTGACTGTTTCAGCTCAGGTCACCTTTGCCTCTAAATGAGTGGTTGAAAACAGCTTATGCTACATGTACTGAGTACTATTTTGAGCTCCATCTACCTTAACTTGAGAGTTTAATACTTTCTACTTCTACTCTTCTACATTTCAGGTCGAAATATTGTACTTTTATATGTCACTACATCTCTTTGATTACTTTTGTTGCCAGTTATTTTGCATACAAGATTTTCAAAGTCTATGAGTATATGAAATTAAACCAATAAGCACTATAAAAAATCTCCTTTCCCATCACTTCTCCAAACACCTATGTTTGTTTGTTTGTGTGTGTATGATGGTGTGGGTGTAGGCAGCCGAAACAGCAGCTCTCAGACAGGAGTGGGTAGGACACCTATGGCAAGCCATGCATCTTTCTACCACTGGGGTCTCCAGAGGCAGCACACAGTGAGTAAGAATAGGGCTTTCTCCTCATGACAGATCTGAGCTACAACTAAGATATTTAATGTTTGGTCAAGTGGACTTAAACTCTTCACATGCATTTGGCTGATTTTTTGTCAGTTGCTCAGACACTGACCATTATTCTTTTCTTCAGCCTTGAAGTGGGTGAACAGTTAGAGAGAACAAACAGCATCACACCCATCCGCTCACACAGTGAGAGTGTGATGGAGTCGCTGCCTGTTCGGCCCCTCTCTGCCCCTACAGGCCACATCCACCATGTGATCAGGAGCATCGCCTCCCCCATCCTCCCATCTGAGGAGATCACATACCGAAACACACTGCCAGCCTCTAACTTCCAACATCACAATGGTAAAGGATTTGATTTGTTAATTAAGTCTCCAATAAATTGTACTTTCAGCTACATGATGCTAACGACTCTGTTTTCAGGTGACAGTCTCAACAGCCTTCAGTGTTCCAGCAGACTGAGCAATGCAGAGGAACAGGAAGGAGACTATGACATTTTACCAAAAAGAAAAAGTATGATCATAAAAAAACTTTAAATTTGTCATCTATGCTAACATAACAAACTGTCCAAACTGGCCCTATCGTGTGTTATGTTTTGTCCCTTCAGAAATATGTGAGAGCAGCACTTCAACAGAGATGGATGAGGGGGTGTATGACATTCCTCTCTCTTACAGGAGGGCTTCTGAAAATCCAGGTGTGATTACATGTTTTCCCCTGGCAGCTAGCTTCTAAATACTTGGTTTTACCAGAATATTAAACATTTATTGTTGTTTGCTGTTTTTAAGACCCCACAGAGAACGTCTACGATGTACCAAGCTCTCTTTTAGGGAGGTTGCCCGTTCACACTTCAGGTAAATCCTGCTTAACGTCATGCTTTTGTCACGCTCATGTTATAAGACAGTCACAGTTGCCAATATGTACACAGAATGATTCATGTAACAAATGCCACATATGCAGCATCAGCAAAAACTTTCTCATTTGCATGTCTCAAGCTTTCAGCTCAGAGGAGCAGACTGAGGATGGACTCTACTGGATGATATGAGGTCAAGTTTGAGGACACAAGTGATAGACTGGAGGGTAGCAGCATCCTCATCTGCTTCTTTCTTCTTTGTTACAAAGACTGTTTCTGCCTAGTATCTGTAACGTTGCGCTTTGACAGGTTTGAGGCAATGCAACAGCATTGATGCAACATATATTACAAGTGTTAAAAATGTTTGTCTCATTTGTGAGAACTTTGCACCCAGACAGCATGCACAACGATCACAAAGAGGTTCAACTGTGGTATTTAATTCAGCTCCTTCTATACAAGACCGAGTACCACATAGACATTTATAACTGCAGAATACACTGTACAGAAATATCTACACATCACGCACTGTAGCTAGTCACACTATGATTCACAATAGTAAAATGACTCATTTACATGTCACCTGCTTCACAGTTTGAAAGTGTACACCACCAACATTGATATTGCTGTATTACACACTTTGGATTGGTTTGAATAGGAATGGTGTAAGCTTGGTTCTAAAACCCTTTATGGGTTTAATAGCATATAAGGTACACGATGAAAGGAAAATAAAATGAAAGCATGCTAACATTTACTGTGAGCATTTTTATATATCATCTACTTTCATTCTATATTTGTATTTCTTCTCTTAAAGGGTATTCATATTTTAGAACTTTTAGACTAAACAAATACTCCCTAAATGTAGTGAGTGACTGGCCACATTGTGCCCATTTAGTTTTTTTTTCTCATCAAGTCATAAGCTGGTGACAGCTCGGAAGATTTTTGTAAACAGAAAATGATATCCAAAAATCACGGTTATATCTACAACACTACATTCCCAGAGAAGGATTAATCTGACTTGAGTATCACTGGATAGACACACAAACATACAGTAGCAGTGTTCATTAGACAAAAATAACATAGTAGTGCAAGTATGGGGTTGAAATCTAAGCAAAAAGAAGGCCTATGTAACAAGTAATGCATAAAAGTGATTTGTGCCTTCTCAATATGTTTCTTTTCAAAAGAAAAGAGTACAATCAAATATAATACAAAACAATAAAAAAATATCTGGACATCAAACGAGCAACAGATAATTACACTCCAATGAGCGCAAGCTTTCGCTTGGATCAGTTCTGTGTTGTGATCATTGTCAGATAGCAAAACTCAAATAATATTTGGTTCATAGTATTGTTACACACATGCAGCACAAAAATTGCAAAAAAGCAAACGATTTGGAAAGTGCCACTCTAGAAATAGATCTAAACTGACATGCACACTATTTGTTTTCATTTTAATTCACCTGTTAATTCTTCTTTTTTTTTTAAATCTTCACCCCTTCACAACTAACCTTAATTGTTAAGACCAGTCCAGTGATGTTACAGAGTGAATTAACTATTATTAGTGATATTTGTTGAGGGAAGCTTAATGTAAGTTGTCAGTCTATTACAGTACATGTTCCACATCTGACTATCACTCTTCTAGCTGAGAAGCAGTAGTACCAGAAGAGGATATATATAAAAATCATAAATTTATATCTAAATTCTGAAAATGTCATTCAGAAGTTGGTCGATTATGTAGTGGTAGGTTGAGGATAGTACTAAGTTATCTGTTTTGTGGCTTTAAGAGGAGACTGCCTTAGCAGTTACAGAGAACATTTCCAGGCTCCACAAGCCTGAGATGCATGTTTTAATAGAATCAGGCCTGGGCCTGGGATTGTTCCTTGAGGAACTCCTCCAGGACAGTGATGATGCTGCAGGCTTCAGGCAAGTCACTGTGCTCAGCCCTGGCATTCTGCAGCAACACATCTCCATTTCCACAGCCCTGTAGGAACTGGCAGCAGCGAAAAAGGGCGTAGTGACTCATCTCTGCCTGCCGCACAAAACGCTTCAGGCTGTTCATGTCCTGGATGGCCTGTCGAGTGAGAGCAGTGGTTGGCAGAGAGGAAGAAGCTTGTTAAGAAAGGGAAGAGATCACGATGAGGGAAAGAGGCATCTGTTCACAGAGGAACTGAGAGCTATTATCTAAAGTTTCTCAACCTTGTGGTGGGCTAGTGGGACTTTTAATGCTGATATCTTTGTTTCATAAGTTTGTAACGAAAAATAAATAGACTATGAAGCATGTCATCATTGGCCTATTTTATATTAAAAACAATTTTTTTCTTGACTTTTTCATTTTGCCAACTTCTACACTTATCGACATCTGGGACCTGAAAACAGGTCAAGAAACTCTGTTTTTTGTCTGTCTGTGTGCATGTTTTGTCACCTTAAGTTTGAAGTTCTCCAGAATTTGTCGGAGCAGGAAAGGATTACAACGCTCAGCAGCATTTAGAAACGCCTGAATCCAGTCATCACAGAAACGATTACTGACTAGGAGAGAAATCATTATTATTAGACTTTTAGACTTAGAAAGAAACAAAGAACTCAAACCACATGTTACTCATCAGGTGTATGTCATGGAGCATGACTTACCAGTGTTAGAGAGTGTGGGTGGGCTGGTGGAGCAATCTATGATCAGGTCAGAGTGTGTGTCCTCTGACATAGCCTTACACAGAGAAGTTGTTGTTGTGTCTTGCTGGGACAGGCCCTGCAGACTGGCTGCTTTGATGAACCTGGTACAGAACACAATGCACATTTAACAGCTAACAAACAAATAATGACATACTGTACTGCATGGAAATTAACAACAGGCAGACAGAACTGTTATTGTTTTTTTAACAGTCTAAGGATTTGAGGATGTGTTAGTGTTGTTACGGGGGCTGTCACCTAACTCACCTTGACACATCAGCCTTTGTCCTGTCATCTGAATTATTGACCTCCACAAGTGTGTGACTCAGAGCCTGCACACAGAAGATGTAACAACTGAAATGAATTGCTCTGGGAAAAAAAGCTTGACCTTACAGATGTGCAAGTAAATAAGTATTTCAAGGGGCAGGTCACACAAAAACAGTGACATTTACTTGGTCTCTGAGCCAGGCTGCATTTTAAGGATCTAGACAGTTTTGTTGTAATTTAGCGAGGCTAGGAAACCATGAAAACGTCTCATTGTGAGGTACTGTTGATATGACACCAGGTACAACAATGAGTTGATCAAAAAATAAAAATGGTCAACTATTTTAATAATCGCCTAATCATTTCTGTCATCAAAAATGTCAAATATTTGCTGCTTTTATTTGTCATTTATGATAATAAATGAAAACAAACTTTAGGTTTTAGACTGTTGATTTGACAAAAGAAGCAATTTTAAGACGTCACTTTGGACTGTGTGAAACTGTGTTGAGCAATTAAACTTTTTTTGACACCTTATAGAGTAAAATATTAATCACTAAAATAATCAGCAGATTAATCAGTAATTAAATGACTTTGTAATTGTTGCCAATTTTAACACTTTCTATTATTTACAGCAAAATTAATTGTTCACAATTAGCAGAGGTAAATGTGTTATAGTATTACAGGAAATGATCACTGGTGATGTCTTTATGAAGTGTAATTATCTAAAAAAAATTGTGTTCTTTTAAAAAGATTTTTTAGGTCTCATATAATTTAGCTTTCTTTCACTCACATATTATTTTTACTAACCAATGCTCCACAAAATAATTTCAATATGAAGCCAATTACCTATAATATTGCAGTTTGGTATTGTTCTACAACGGTAATGTTTTAAACCTTGTTAACAGGGCCTCTAAAGGAGCTGCTGCTCGAAGGGAGAGGTTTGTGGTTATGTTATGATGGCATATTATTGAGGTGAAATGATATAAAAAGGCATCTGCACACTCCAATCTGTTCCCTAATCCGTTATTGATTTAATTTGCATTGGTTTGTGTGGATGCTTTCCCTCCCAATATTTATCGTATGTCAGGTTGGGTACCTCTGACAAGCTGGACATATTGTAGGGGTGAAAATGACTCACAGCGTGCAGCAAGAAGCTGATGTTGCTCTGGACCAGCTGCACCACACGATGAATGTGCATGACAGATTCCTCATACCACCGGCTCAGATAGGGACGCACCTCTGTCTCAAGGTTCTGCAGCTGACACACACACACACACACACACACACACACATATATATATATTAATATGGCAAAATAATTATAGAATTACAATATATATATAAAACTTCATTATACTGTTATAACACACTCTTACCTCTGGGGTTTGCAGGCTGCTATGCAAGCCTTGGACATATTTATCCAGCTCTAATCTAAATGTGAATTTGGTCAAGGAATTGGAACTATTGCTTGTTATACTGCACAAAGCTACAGCAAAGTGGAAAACAATACAACAAAGCAAAAAAACAAAAGAAACTTTTATTATGACAAGGATTATCTGTAAAATGAATACTGGAGAACCTATGATGCTCATAACCAAGGATGATTTCATGAGGACACTATGGAAAAGACAGCTATGCTCAAAGGATATAAGTTCAGTCCTTTCTCAGAGCCACCCATAAAGCAGATGACATATCCATTTCCATCAGCATCAGGCTGCTCAGGAGACCTTTCCTGCTCCAGGAGACAACAGTAGCAGCCAACTGCCTGCTCTGGAATACTGGGAAGAGTATGAATAATCAACACATTTGTGTTAACTAATAAACATATTCGTCCACTTCTTCATGACAATTTCCTGCTACATTCATTTTGTTACTGTGATGTATCAAACAAGCTGCATCCCCTATAATACCTTTATGATGACAATGAAGCATACGCTGCATCATTCCGGTTGGATTGAAGTCAAGTATGATCTTGGTTTGTTTTATCATGATACCTTGATGATGCAAAATGTGAGTATGGCTGCAACTAAAAGCTATTGTCACTGTTGATTAATCTGTCAGATAGCTTCTTGATTACTAAATTAGTTGGTTGGTCTATAAAATGTCAGAAAATGGTAAAATATTCTATCATTGTTTTCAAAAGCCCAAGATGACGTCCTCAAATATCTCGTTCACAACCCAAAGATATTCAGTTTACTGTCATTGAGGAGTAAAGAAACAATAAAATATCCACAGTTAAGAAGCTGGAATCAGATAATTTTGACCTTTTTTCCAAGACTCTCAAACTAATTAATCAATTATAAAAATAGTTGGCGAATCATTTCAAAGTCAACAACTTATTTGATTAATGGGTTAATCGTTGCAGCTCTAGTTCTGAGGAAAAATGTAAACTTATTACCTGAGTTCGACTGTGGCGATGTTGCCCATGCCTCCCAGCAGGGCTCCTTTGCTCAGCCTCCTTGAAATGTAAGTCCGCAGCTCCGGTTCTGCCTCTGATGGCAGGCTGCTGTCTATTAGTGTCAGGCTGTGGGAAGGGCAGAAAGTCACTATTTTTATTATTACTACTATAAGCAGCCCATGGAGGCAATGAGGAATTTGGAAGCCACTCAAGTCAATGGAGAACAGATGGAAAAAGCTGATGAGTCATTAGCCACAACCAACACAACACACAACTGAGTCACATAGCTGCAACTGTGCCACCCCACTGGGCGTCAAGAACACACATAGACACTGACAGAATGTACTTAGCTTTAACACTCAAGACATTCGACAAAATTTCATTCACTTTTTTCCAACTTCACTTGACACAATGGAGAGACCCATTCAGACTGGGAGAGACCTAAGGGCCATGTAACTCAGCAGCACAGCAATGACCAAAAAAAAGAAGAACAAAATCACGAATGAAAACAGCATTGATTCCATGTTGGTAGGATTTCCAGTGACAGCCCGTGGATACACCAAAGCACAACAGTTTAAGCCAAGCGAAACGACCACTGAAAGCAAGGAGAAGGTAGGTGAATGGCTCCTTTGTTACCTAAAGTCATCCTGACTGGTTGTGGAGTCTGCTCTTCTCTGGTTCCATGCCACATTTTCCCCAGAAGCCTCAGATCTAAGACAATTGACAGTTCACTCATCACCTGGTTAGTTTTCAACGCAGAAATCTCTTTTTGCCTGCAGGATTGTTCCTGTCAGCAGGATTAGGATGAAGAACTACAAAAAAACTAAAGAGTGCTTTAGGGCAACAATCACAGAGTGCATAATAAATAAAACAGTGGTATAGAAAGAGACACTACTTTTTTTTACACCAGGGACCTGGTTGTATTCAGGAAGAAAAGGAAAGAATAGTCAGTATGTGGCCTGCTGTGGGATAAGGGTCAGAAAGTGTAAACATACTAATCCGACAATAAAAATCAATGATTAGAAAAAACACATATCACGTTATAAAGCAATGATTACAATTCTTTACATATGCAACATCACACCGTGGATGCAACGCAAATTCAATTATTTCTATCAGAAGAAGATACTTGCAGCAGAGCCTTCATCTTATGGCAACACCAGCTGTTTGGAAAAACAGAAAAAGTCGGACAACAAGTATCGACCATTACCTTGTGCCCTGATAAAGATAGATGGTATAGTAGCAGTTCAGCTGTATTTTCTGACTGTATCCAGCGGTTTCTTCGCTATCATAGTCATCTCTCTCTTCCACGTCAATTGAATCTTGGAAGGACGAGGTTTGGGAGGTAAACATGATCGTACTGCTGCACGGATCAAGCTAGCAGTCGGCTAAAAGTGGGATAACAAGGGCGACTTTCTGTTGTTGAGCTGTGCTATGTCAGTAGAAGGTAATATTTAACGTCGTGATCTGCTCGTCTGATATTAAAATTGCAGCTGGGTAAATGCTACAGGTGCAGTAAAAGGTATTCCTATCCTCGTTAATATGCGTCGTACGCATGCGCAAGAGCTGTATGTACGTTGTAATTAACGTCCGACTTCAATATCGACTCTTGTGTCCGTTCCTGGGACATTCATCAGTGACAGTAACATACACAATTGGGACACAGCTAACTCCAGCCCAGCAAGTATTATATATATATATTTAATGGCCGTGTAAATATCATTTTAGTCGTTTATCTCTAAATAAAAGTGCTTAAACTTATTAACTTACCACTGAATTTAGACTTGTAACGTTCGCCAGAGCTTAATGACTGAAAAGTACATTGCACATGTTGCCGTGGTACGGGTAGCTGTACTGGTAGTTAAATCAAACGTATTTAAGGATTCTAGTACAAGTAATGGTCCAAAATAAGATTTTTTGCAAAACAACTAAACGTTGTGGACCACCAGAGGGCACCCGGGGCAGCAGACTCTTGTGGGACGTACTGACGCCATCTTCAGTTGCTTCATTTCCGCTGTGGTTGGTTTGCTAACACCTGTTTTATTTAACTGGATTAACAGGCGGTAAACTGTCAGTACAGAAATAATGGGAAGAAAGAAGAAAAAGCAAATGAAGCCTTGGTGCTGGTATCCTTTTCTACATCTTACCTTTAATGTTATGACGTTATCTTGCATGTATTAATCTCACTGGTAGACAGCTTTATCTTCTGTCTACTGAGCTAACGTCAAGTCAACCTCAGTTTCTAATAATAATCAGTGTGTACATGTTTGTACGATCATAATATGTAGTCCGCATGATTGATCCTGGACTTGCTTTCGATATTGGAATGACATACTCTGACATGATATTAAACGGAGGCGATGTCCGTTTTTGATATCTTGTGATGTGTTGTTATTATTCGCAATGTATTTTTCCAGGCAAAGAGTTTCCTAAACCGTAATTTCAGGTACTGTAACAGAGATTTCGATGATGAAAAGATTCTCATTCAGCATCAGAAGGCCAAACATTTCAAGTGCCACATCTGTCATAAAAAGCTCTATACTGGCCCTGGGCTTGCGATCCACTGTATGCAGGTGAGGAAAGAATAATACAAACCATCATCGTGAAATTTAACCCAAATCAATTGTTATGTATACTAAAAATTACGTTATTGTTTCTCGTCTATCACAGGTACATAAAGAGACAATTGATGGAGTTCCTAATGCAATACCTGGAAGAACAGATATTGAGCTGGAAATATATGGCATGGAGGGTATTCCTGAAAAAGACATGGAAGAGAGAAGAAGAGTGCTAGAACAAAAGAACCAAGGTATTGCCACCAAAAGAAATTAATAAGTACTGTATTGTACAGCCTTTTTACGGTCTATTCTAGAGACTTATTGTGCTACTCATTATTTTCAGAGACTCAAAAGAAGAAGCAGAACCAGGACGATTCTGATGAGTACGATGACGAAGACGAGCCTGGTCCCTCCTTCCAGCAGCCTGCTGCAGGCCAACCCCAGGCAGGCTACATCCCCTCTATGTCCCAGCCTGGCATGCCACCCGGATCCGGTGCTCCAGGGATACCACCGGGCAGCTACTCAGGTGGGAAACATAACTTGAATTGGAATAAGCCAACTATTCAGGTAATCCTAAGTAACACTGTATAAGTACCATACTGTATACAAAGGGTGATTATATAGCTATTCTAATTATATTCCTGCACATCTTACACGTTACACAACTGAGGAAGCAGTCCCATGTGTCTGATGCTGACATGGTGCTGTATCTTCTGTATCACTACTCTTCTTCTGGCTGTTCAGACCTCTAATTCAGACATTAGAATTTTATGAGCACATCTTCCTTCTCAATTCAATTCCCTTCACTCACTGAATTTTACCCCCCCCCCCAAAAAAAGCTATTTATTCAGCTATTTTCAAATTGAAGTATAGGTTGATTCAAGTTAAAATAGGAACATTGATCAAGATATCAGTAGAAGCATAACACAATTCCTTTTAACATTTTTATTTGTTTTGTTTTAGGAATTCCCCCAATGCTGCCTGGTGTGCCACCAATGATGCCAGGAATGCCACCTGTTCTGCCAGGAATGCCTCCAGGGTAAGCATTTGGGATGATTAAAGATTTAATACTAATCCCATCCTACTTGTTTTTAATATTTTAATCAAGGATATTCTCCTTATAGGATGATACCGATGGGTGGGATGTTGCCTCCAGGTCCAGGGATGCCTCCAATGATGCCAGGTGTGCCACCAGGTAATGTCAGCACTCACTTCCACATCACTGCCTTGAGGTGTATTACTAATTAAAAATGACAATTTTCTAAATTAAAGTTTTTCAATATGGTGAAACACCACTCTGGTGACTTTTCACTTGTTCCCTGGCATAATGAATTTGTTCTGTTTGTGTCAGGCATGCCTCCTCCTGTGGCCCACCGTCCAGGCATGACACACATGGCTCAGGTCCCCCCTGCTGCAAACATGATGACAAGACCTGCTGTTCCTGCTGCCACTGTCCCCTCAGCTCAACCTGATGTCACAAAACCTCTTTTCCCGATTGCTGGACAGGTAAAACCTTCATGACACCTTTTCCCACTTCTTAATCTCCCTCAGCACTCCAACATGGTAGGAAATTATCTGGGATGTTTGAGTAGCTCTCTGTGTATAACACCGGCTGGTATAAAGGAGACTTTAACCACCAATCTCTTTAATGAAATATTTATTTTATTTATTTTTAATTATTTTTAATTTATTTCTTATTCTTTACTCTTTTTCTGTGCTGCAGATGGGTAACCGTGTTGCAAGTACAAGTGCAGGCTCATCAAGTGCAGACTCTCAGTCTGCCTCCCCTAAAGCTTTGTTTCCTACTGCATCACAAGTACGCAGCTCTATGCCTGCTCTACTCTGGCAATCTGCAGCTTTACAATTGGCATGCACACAATTGTGTATAGTTTGCCTGTGGTGCAGTTATTCTATTTCATTTGCCAATGCTACTATCGCAAGAAATCTTAACAGAGTGGGTAAAAAATACCTGGAAATATTTTGTTTACAACAAGCACATGCCTTTGTTTGTTTTGTGTTTGCTGCAAATCTGCATTTATAGAATATGGCTGAAAAAGTTTGCTTAATCACCTCAACAATATAAAAAATGGAGAGCTGTGCAGATTTGCTAAGTGGGCTTCTTATTTCTGAACTTCTGTACAGACAGCACAGCATGCTCTTTTGGATTTTTTTTCTTGCAGGCTGGACAAAATAGGTTTTAGTCATACTTTAAAAGGTTATTCTATTCTGTTGTTGATATGCAGTGAATATGTACAAATCTGCACAGCACAGCATACAGCATGTCCCCCTCACTTTTAGGGTTTAGTTCGATTTATTTTTATGCTTTTTTTTTTACCTATTATCTTCATACTTTCCAAGATTTAGAATCTGTTTTCAACTATTTCTGTGTGCACAGAGCAATTATGCTTTACCAGCAGCAGTAAGTGAGACAAAGGCTTTAAGCCCAGGGTTTCACCTTTTAGGCTACATGAAGGCCTCTGCTCTAACTTCTGGTTGGTGGAGGAGGACCTGATATAAGTTTAGGTTAAGTCACCTTGTTTCTTCAGTAAATTATGGAAAGACATGTTTCTGTATAATTTGAATATATTTCTCCCTTCCTTAGGCCTCAATAAAGCACAGCACAAATCTCAGCACATAAAGGCTTAATGACTCCTTAGCTAACACTAAGGGTACAAACACAGTCCAGTCCATCTTAAGCCTTTATTGAAACAGTTATTTTAATGCCAAGCTTTAAATAGCCTAAATATAAACTTCAATAATGGGAGTAACCTTAAAGTATGACTGAAAGTGTCCCCCGTTTGAAAGATAAATGCTGCTCTGCAGAGTCTCTCATGTGTTTCCTCTTTCCCCCCTCAGAGTCAGCAGACAGTGTCAGGGTCCCCCCACCCTCCCCCCTCTACTTCCTCTGATCCCTCAAAGCCCACATTCCCAGCCTACACTCAGGCCACCGTAGCTGTGGTCAGCCCTAACTCTGGCAGTAGTACAGTCTCCAAACCTCCCTCTACTGTGACCAGTAAGCCTGCCACCCTCACCACCTCCAGTGCAACCAGTAAGTTGATCCACCCCGATGAGGATATCTCTCTGGTGAGTAGTCCAGCTACAATTATCTCGATTTATAGTTTTTTCAGTAAGTAGCATTTTGTGGAAAAAAGGCTTGTTAATCATAGCCACAGTCACTAAATGGCTTTTTTTTATGTATATATGAAAGTGGTTTATTAATTTTACTGTTTATTTCTTCTGGTTGAGCTACAGAATTTTAGTCTGAAATCATTTGTCCTTGTTTGCTTTGTGTCCTGTAGGAGGAGTTGCGGGCACAGTTGCCCAGGTACCAGCGCAATGTTCCCCGCCAAGCCCAGAGCACCACCGCAGCACCGTCAATGGGTCCCGTGGGTGGCATGATCTCTCCTCAGCAGCCTGGCATGAGGCATCCCCTACCTGGTATATGCAACGTGCTAATAGCTCAGATAAAAACGTTTCATTTTACACATTTTCTTTGTCTAATAACCAAAGCAGTTTATTATTGGCTGTTGCAGCATACAAAACTAGAACTGAAGTGTCATAATTATATATCATTAATTATCATTATTTATTCATTATTATTATCTTTTCTTTATAAATGCCATAATTTACCATGAAAAGTATGGTTCAAATTGTACAGATTTGTACCTACAAATCTGACACTCCCATCTGCCTCAGATGTACTTTGTGTTTAGTGCTAATTAGCAAATACAACCAGGCTAACATGACAGACTAAGATGGTGAGCATTATTCTTGCTTAGCTTCAGCATGTTAGCATAGTCATTTTGAGTATATGAACATGCACTTGACATTTAGCTCCAAGCACCCCTGTGCCTCATGCTGCATTCATAGCATAGCAGAGTTAGCATAATTACACACTGTTAACATCATAGTTGCAGTTACGACTTATGAATGCATAAATCAAAGTTTGTCATGTAATTCAACCTACATTTTATGAATATGTTGTTGTATTATTAGTGCAGAGTACTTTAATAGTCACACAACTTGTTCAGTAATCATGCAACTGTCTTGATGACAAGAACGCTCATAAAGATGGAAATGTTTCAGATCTCTGCTATATGACATGACATGAATGCAGAATAACTTGGGTCTAACATGGCTGTGGACTCTTACTAGCTAAAAAAACATTGTGGCTTTCACTGTATAACAAGACTGATTTTTTTGGAGAGAAAAAAAAAACAACCAACCTGTGTTCTCTCAGGCCAGTACGGTGGTCCGCCCCAGGGGATGCCAGGCTACATGCCAGGAGGGATGCCTCCGTATGGACAGGCCCCTCCTGTGGTTCCCCCAGGGTTCCAGGGAGCCCCTCCGAGGCCACCCATGGGTATGAGGCCCCCTGTCATGTCTCCTGGAGGCCGCTACTGAAGCCTGCCTTCCCCTCTTCAATAGGTTTGGACACTCAACCCTTTTCTAATGTCCTCAGCTGCTAGTAGACATACCAGTATTGGTATTCTAGTACGACGACGTACTGTTTATTCTACCACTGAGCTATGAGGAAGAGACACTGAATAAACGGCAAACAAAAGAGCTATAAACGCATCACAGAACGCATGGGAAATATTTACACTGTATCTAACCAAGACTATGAACTGTTGTTTCAAACCATCTCTGTTCTGTGGCTTTTTTTCCTTCTCATGTTTCATTTAGGTGTATAGAAGTGTAGTAGATATGGTTCGTAGTGTTGTGAAGGCGCTGGAGTTACATGGGCAGTACCCACCCTTTATCAAGGCAAGTTTTATGTAAATACATTTCTGTTCTAAGCTTAACAGTGAGGCCTTCACAGCACATAGTGCTGTTGGACTTTGTGTCCCCAACTTTGTTTGGTGAGGGCTTCAATTAACTGTTTATCCATTCATGCTCATGTTTTGTGTTCATAGTTTTGATGGGTAAATACTCCATCTACCTTAAATTGGTGAAGCACTAAATGAAATGGTATATGTATTGTTGTAAAACTGTATTGCAATAAACTGTGGTAAAAATGTAAGACTCTTCTTTGCGGGACGTTAGTGGGAAAAGAGACGTCACAGCAGGTTTGTAAAACTACACGATGATTGTGCTTCTGTTGTCTTGAAGATGACCATAAGCAGAAATGTGAATCTGTGCTTTTAATTTTTTGTTCAGTATAAATTGAAAATGTTGGTAAATGTCTTATTTTTTTGCTAGAAGGAAATTTTCTTCTTATATTGATGCTCTGTACATGGCACTGGCAGGCCTGTCTTTGACGCACTGAGTGCATTGTACAGCTGCATAATTTCGGGTGGCTGGTGGCCGTAGTGCTAAAACTCAGATTTCTCTTCTCCCTGTAGCGATGCCATGGGGGACTGGCTGAGGCCCTGTCTCAGTGTAGCCCTGTTTCAGCCTGAGGCAAGTCTCACCATTTTCTGTCTTCTCATTCATTACCAGGGGCCCTCACAGCTTACACGCTGTTGGATCTCGATGTCCCCAAACTTGCAGCAAGTTTGGTGAAGGCCCTTGTTTGTGTTGTTGCGTTTAGGCACCATTTTGTTCAGCCATGTAAGCTCAGTGAATTATATTCTTTCTTGTTAATCTCTTATGTGCCATTGAACCTCGATTATTAATTGAGAGCATCAGGAAGCTCTGTTTTCATTGAATAACTTAATTTACCAAAAGTCTAGAGCTATTAAATGTAATTATATTCCATTACAAGCTTTTGTTAAGTATTCCTACACTCCACAGCTGGCTGAAATATATTAATGGATTTTGGTCAAGAGCCACACATAGACTCCATTAACAGTCTGTCACCTACAGCCATATATATAAATACATTCAATGTTTGTTGAGAGGTTTGTGATGAAGAAATGACTTTTCATATGCTTGTAAATGGCTTTACCACTTAATCCTGTTTGTTTTATCAGCTTTCCTCACTTGATCATTTGAATTTAACTACTTACATGATGGAGAATCTCTACCAGTCACAGGTTAGTTAAAGCTGTAAGTACCACTGCTGTAATTGTAATTCCTGTCGACCTGTCTTTTGTGTGCACCAGAGATGTGAACTCTGTCAACTCAAGTCACTATTTTGATGACTTGGAACTTAACTTGACAGAAAATAAATAACTTGACAAAACTTGACAAAAAGACCTGACTTGGAAGCTGAAAACTTGTGACCTGACTTGACTTGAGGACTCGAGTGACTTGTCTTTGTACATTTTGTTTTCAGTCACATTTTTTGTAGTCTGGCTGTCGGTATTTCACTTTCTAAAAGTGATGAGGATTGAATATTTTGTGATTGAGAAGTATTTAATTGTATTTTTTTTAATGGCTCCAAATAAAAAAAAAAAAAGTCTATTCATTGTTATACTTTTTAAACAGGTTGTAAAATTGGTCGATAATATATTTTTTTGACAGGAACTAATACCTTGTTCTCTTTATAACGACTGGATACTGCAGGTCAGACTAAAGTTTCTTGTGGAGGGACTTGACTAAACTCAACCTGTGATTTGACTGGAATTGACTTTCCAAGAAAAATTACTTGAGACTTATTTGGACTAATTGACTTGATTCACATGTCTGGTGTGCACATATAATGAGTTCTTGATGATTGCCATCTAGAGGTCTTTTTTTAAACGACAAAAAATAGCACACAATTCTTCTTAAACATCTCACGCTAATGACAGCCAATGATTCATTATGGTCTCATGGAATAACTGTCAAATAAATTACAGTGAGTACTTGAGTGTGCAACAAATTTCTTTCCTCTAGTTCTGGTTATCGTGATCAGTTTTTCAACATAGTTTTTGGTGGTTTAAAGTGTTGATGCTTTACACAAGTAATACAGACTGGCTGGTAAGTATGGGCTCATTATCATTTATCCAGTTAATGTTAAGCAGTTGTTTACTTTAACTCTGCTGTGTAAGAGATTATTGGACAATGATGATATGGTGTAATATATTATCACACGCATTATAGTTTTATAAAAAAAAAAAAGATTTCACACATTTTCATCAGGTCGTAGTTATTTAATTCCTTGTCTGAGAATATGATTTTACTAGGACAAGTTAGAAGCTTCATTTCTGTGCCAATGTATGAATGTCTACTGTTTTTCCTTAAATAGACCAGTATGTAAACTTTAATGTGTTTTTTTTTTTTTTTATGTCTCCACTCAACATTGTCTAAATGCCTAAAATCCGCTTGTGAGATTAGACATTTAAGTTTAAAAAATACTCTGTATTTCCTTCTATTTATTAAAGGAGCAAATTAGTGGAAGGTTGTCTTCCCAATTCATCATAGGCTCAGTATTTAGCCTATGATCATATTGGAAGTAATTAAACTGAAGGAAATTGCTTCTGAAAACCCTGGTGGCTGAAATAAAATTTTGATTTAAAGACTGAAGTGTCATGTTTTTTTGCAGAACAACTTCATATTCTAAACACTATTCTCATCTACAGGAACCTGAAACAATTTTGTTACAAGTATGATTTTGACAGACTGGGCCTCTGGTCACTGAAGGCATTCTTACATTTGAAACATGGCATATAGGCATTTTGTTATTTAAAGGCTGTATAATGGTCAATGCAAAATAAGTACTTTCAAACCATCATGATATTGTCTGCTTTTTATTATACACATACATGAGGCAGACTTTCTACATATTGGTACAGTTCAGTTGCACTTCTCAGATCATTCAAAAAACAAATATGAAATCTTAATTAAAAAAAACAAAATACTTCAGAGATTCATGGTATCAAATATGGTTTACACCAAGCTTTACATGGCTGACGTTCTACACAACAACTGTTATACCTCTAATTTTATGTAAAAGTCTTACATTTGAAACAGTCATTAAATTGTCTACTTTTTATTATACACAAACATGAGGCATACTTTATACATACGGGTACAATTCAATTTAACTTCTCAAAACTTTTCAACATCAAGTATTACATATTAATTATAAAAGAAAATACAAAATGCTTGTGAGATTCAAAGTTTCAAATACATTTTACATGAAGTTTTATACAGCTAATGTTCTGCACAACAACTGTATGACCTCTAAATACCTTTACCTTCAAATCTCCAAAAGTATATATAAAAGTCTCACATTTGAAACCATGAAATTGTCTGCTTTTTATTATACACAAACAAGAGACAGACCCTCTGTCTGCTGGTACAAGTCATTAATTAATGTTATCAAGTATTAATACAGAAAGAAAATGCAAAATGCTTGTGAGATTCATGTTATCAAATATAGTTTACATCAATATTTATATGGCAGATGTTCTGCACAACAACTGTTCAACCTCTAATTACTGTCGTCTTAAGATCTCGCATTTGAAATCATCATGAAACTGTCTGCTTTTTATTATACACAAACATGAGGCAGACTTTCTGTCCACCGGTAGAATTCATATACACTTCTTAGATCATTCAAACCCCTAAACCCTAATGTCAAAAGGTATTAAACTCAAAACAGTAAGGTTCAAAATTATTCAAAATCAGAAAACTCTACTAATAAAAATACTTCCATTAATCTTTGTTAACATAATTTGAGAATAAGATGATCTTAATTTCAGCTTCTTACTGCTAGATCCACAAGTCCTGCTATTTGAGAATCGTTTCCCTGTGAAAGCTTCACCTGGGTGCATCCTATATTCAGTATAGCAGTGCATAGTTAGAAGCTGTCTAATATATTTAAAATCTCTTTTGATGCACTTCAAATGACCATTTCATTTGAAGGACAGAGGAAGACAGAACCCATGTCTGTTTTCAGTTATGCTTTCCTAGAAAATAAACCTCCAGATTTTTCATGTCTTCAGATTTGTATTTGTGTCCCATATGAAAAAGGAACGGTCTGCCTACGCTTTTGTAGCTTAGGATTACACAGTAATCACTGCAGTGTAGGACAGATATTTGCACATTTATATTTGGGACGTTATTCTACTGCTTGGATGTCATAGGCAAGTACTCCATCAAATGAAAAGCCCATGTAGAAGGTGACCCTTTCATTTCCATCAGGCAAGGAGGCAGAATATCGAGGAATAACCCTTATCTTGCTGTCTCTGGATCCACCTTTCACAAACAAGTTTCCATTTTCTGTCCATCCTTCGACACGTTCCAGTAGCTGTGTAACTTCCCTGGTTTTCCATACTTCCCCTCCAAGCCATTTCAGTTTTCTTTCACTTAGAGGTCCTTTGATATGCTTTTCGATGGCAGTTCTGTGGACAATCTTGTTGAGACCTTTTGCCTTTGCCAGATAGAAGTGGTTTACAATTTTGCTTTTGGTACGAGAAACATCTTGAATTTTTTGCCAGCAGAGTTTCTGAAGTGCATCAAGGGCTGATAAAAGGATCTCTGTATTAGCAGAACTAAGCTCATTGCCAGTCTCAGGCCAAAACAGAAGGGAAAGAAGGAAGAGAGCACTCGCTGTTGACATGTTTCTCCCCTTTGTGATAAATCTCTTGCTGAGATCTTGAAGCTTTTCAAGGGACAGGAGCTTTGAGGACCCGGGTAGAGTACAGTTGAGAGCTATTTGACAAAAAATGAAGTTTGCAAGTTCCCTCTGATCCAAGCATTTTCTTGTCAGGTAATCTGGGTACATGCCAATTATTGTCTCAAGTTTTTTTCCTGCCCTCTCTGTGTTCTTGTCATAAAGCAATGAGAGGATGGACGTAAAATTTCCTCCACCAAGCTTTGTTATCATCATCTGTCTTTGGAATGGAGAAAGCGTCTCTGCTGGACCAGCTGTGTCAGTACTGGTGTTTTCAGCTGCTTGGTCACTGTCGTCTAATATATCGCAAAAAAATGTGGCATATACAGCAGTTTTCCTTGTCAGCCATTTTCTAGGATTGTATACTTGTTCAGGATCCCTTGCATCAAGCTCTTCATCCTCTTCGCTTATTTCAGTCTGAAAGTAGCTAAGGTCTTCAGAAATGCATTCAAGTGCGTGATCCAAGTACTCCCGTAATCCTTTCAACTGCTGATGAAACCTCTGCCACGATTCTTTGACCTCTGATGGTATGTAGTCTGTTAGCAAATACCTCAGCAAGTTTGATTTTCCCGTATTGTTTAAGAAAACATCTACTTCAGACAGGAATTTTAGCAGCCTGCAGCCAACATCTACTTCCCCCTGGTACGAACTGTTAAGGATCACGGTCTCTTTCTTTGGTGTTTTCTCTGAGGCCCGAAAGGAAGAAATTCCTTTAAGTGCAGTGCTTATGATTTCAATTGCCTCTTCAGGGGATGTGTTTTTCCCCCCTAGGTTGTCATACAAGTGGTAAAACCACCACTTGTAAACTTGTGCCAAGGTGTCAAGGACAAAAATATCATATGGAAGAAGAGATTTTGCCTCTTCTGCCCATTCTAAGGCCTCTTCAAATCTCCCATTTGTGTAAAGCAGTCGGGCAAGCTGTTGTGCCACGTGTGCGTCTTTTCCCAAAGCTATGTGAGCAGTTTTCATGAGTTCAATAGCTTTCTGAAGATCTCCTTTTTCCTTGATGTGCTCAATAAGGGGTGAAAAGGCTGAGTCTACAGAATCCCCTTTGTGCTTTTTGTTACGTCTGATGATAAGAGCTCTGATGAACTTGTGGAAGTCATCACGGCCGAACCTATGATTGATAAGTACCTTGTCATTGATGAGATCCATGGCAATATTGCTCTGAGGGAAATTTGCAGGCAGCTGACTCAGAATTTCTTTCGCCACCAGTGGGTGAATAATTCGTATCGATGAGATGTGTGTTGAAGCTTCTCTAAGGTGGATGAAGAGAATCTTAGCTTCTTCACTGAGATGATTCACAAATGCATGATACCGAGTTCTGTCATAGGTGGCTATGCCAAGAGATGCCTCGCAGTGTGATACAGATATGTATGAGTCTCCAACATAGGAATTCAAGAGAGCCACAAATCTTATGAGGCGCGTGATTGGTGATGAATGATCTATATCGCTTAAAATGTTTTTCACGAAATCTTCAATGTAACTTCGCTGAAACCCTTCACTCATCAGCACAAATGTGAGGATGAAGTCTGCTTTAAACTGCAGTTTGAGTTCCTCACGTTTTTTTGAGAACAATGGCTTCTCTGCATCTTTGAGCTCATGTGTGACTGCCACTGTTTGAGATGGTGATGCTCTGCACATTCTCTCTGGATCATTGGATCTGTTGCAGATGAGGAGGATAAAGCACAGAACAGAGGGGCTAATTTTTTTGGTTGTAATGACATTTCCAAGCTCCCGTCTGAGATCATTTATGTAATCTGCTTTGCGGTCCTCCAGGAGCAGGAGCACTGGCAGACAGTTGTTTTTGTCTCTCTCGTCATGTTCTCTCAGTTTGACTGCGTGCTCACACACAGTTGTGATTTCCTTACTCTGTTTGACAACTGCACATCGTACTTTTTCCTTCCAGCTCCAGAGGATCTGTCGTGCTACTGTACTTCCACCACTGCCAGGATGATGATATATGTTCACACTCTCAATGGGACGTATGGCTTTGGCACGATTTGCTATACAGTCCAGGATTGTGCTTGCGTCTTTATAGGCATCCCTCTTTACGAGGTTTCCACACCTTTGTTTGTCAGCAAGCCAGAAATTGATCCAGTCTATCTTTCCACCTCGATAGAAATACATCTCAATCTGTTGGATTTCGTCCTCACTCATGATCTCCACATTTGTTTCATCACACTGGTCAACACTGATGATTTCCAAAGAATCTAGCGTAGCCTCTTCAACTGACTTTATGAAGCATACTCCTCCGTTGAAGACTGGCAATGTCCTTGTGGGTCGATTCTTTGAGAGCTGAATACTTTGAACTGTGGCATCCACATGAGTCAGTGGCATTTCAACAATGCTGATGTTGTTGAGTGCAGACATGTGACAAGACACCTGGGCAAGACTTGACCACTTTTTGTAGTTTTCCTTTGACTCTGATATGACTGCCAAATAATCATGTCCATTCATCTCAGCATAGAATTCATGGAACGTCTCAACAAGTGGCTGCTCAACATCGGACATGAGCAGGAAGAGAACAACAAATGAACCTCTGGGAAGTATTTCATTGCAGATGAGAGACACCGCCTTTTTCAGTTTCTTCTTTTTTGTTTTGATCCAGGTTTTTTCATCACAGGTTTCCTCTCCAACGGGAAAGTTTTTTCTTCCATTGCAGAAAAGCCAGCTTGTTTTCTCAAAAAGCTTCAGAGAAGCAATGAATTCATTAGTTTTCAATCCATTTTTATTTTCATAGTCATCAAGAAAGTGAGGGGTTACAGCCTTCTGCTCCTTATATTTACCACAAAGACCAGATGTCTTTGAGTCAGGGTCAAAATCAAACACACAGAATAGATTCATGTGAAGCAAGAATCGAATGCTGTTGAGATGCTGTGGCTGAAATTTGTTGGTCACGATTATGTAATGAAGAGAGTCGTCCATATGTTTTTTCCCACATGTTAAGAGGATGCAGAGTTTCCGTTTTTGATCCTCTCTGCAGTCAACAGCTGTTTGATTGCTGGAAGATTCTGCCTCTTCTCTCTGTTCATCTTTCTCACTCAGTTGTTGAATGAAACGAACAAGGTCATCTTCAGGGATGCTTCGTGTGTTAGCTCCTAGTCTGCAATAAGGAACTTTCTTTTCATAGATGACTTTTTTTCTCTCCTCAGAGAATTTGGGGATACCAACACTGTATAGCTTATTTTTAACAATGGTTGCTTTTGGGACAATATCATATTCAATGACACATGGTTTCTCCGTATTCTCAGTAGCTTCCTTGTCAACAACCTCAATGAATCTGGGGTTTCTAATGCACTTCCTGGCATCTACTTGTTGATTTGAGTCTTTGAAACAGCTTTCAATGTAGTCTAGTGCATCAACAAAATCCTCTCGCCTCCTGTCAGGGACTCCTAAAATTTCACCATGCTGATGTTTGCCGCTTATTTTATCCATAATCCCAAAATGAATTGTTCCATTGGTTCGCATATTCATGCATGCACATGCAAATCTTAACACCTCATTTGCAACTTTTGTTTTTAGCCTTGTTGAGTCTAGTTTGTGTGCAAACTCGAGGGACTTGTATTCATGACATGGAACAATCAGGTTCTCAGTTCCAGTCTCTGGAGGCAGCACATTGTGTTTGACATAGCTGCAGTTTTTACCTTGCTGGTCAAAGTTTGCATAGTCACAGAAAGATAAAGTTTCTCCTGTAGAAGCTGAGGTTTTATTGCATTCCATAGGTCTGTCTTCCCTCTCTGCACTGTCAGAAGGTTTTTCAGAAGGGGTTGGTGGGTCCCTTTCTAGATGTAACATATTTTCTTTTGTCTCATTTCTACTTTTACCACTTAAGTCTCTTCCTTTTCTCAGTTTGTTTGGTTCTGGCATTAAAAGTTCATCTCTTTTCTTGAGTAGGTGTTCGATTTGACCACCTCTCATTCCAATTGTCGTGCTGAGGTAATTCCTCTGTAGAGATGTGAGAACTGGTCCTGTCACCTCCTCCTCCTCCAGTTTTATTATGTACTTCTCTTTTATTCCAATGCTTCTCAACCAGGAGCCCACATGAGACTCTGTCCATCTGTCACAGGACAGATCTTGCCACCCTGTTGAACAAAATGTTTTAAATCAAGTGTCATTAACAAGAGAGGTTTAATGCATCTTTGACCATTTAGCTATGAATGTAAGAGTTCTTTGTAGGAATGTAGGTGTCCTTTCTTATGAATACTTATTATATTCTGCTTGCAAAAGTAAATTATGTTATGCCACTTAAAATATATAATATGCATTTAATATTTAGATTTTTGGCCATGTCAATTTGGATAATCTGTCATCTTGGCCGGCCCTTGACATCTGGAGGCCCTAAAAGCAGGATACGTTTTGGGCGCCCTGCTTTGCTTTGGATAGACTGTTCAGTATTCATACTGTATGTAATTACATATAGTGAACTTACCAGATGTTGAGGTCTCCTTGGTAGCTGAACCAGGAGTTGCAGTGGAGTCATCCCCAGCTGCCACAGGGGCTGAAGATGTGTCAGCTTGATTTTGGCATGATGATGGGCCTGATATGAAATAAAAACATCATTGTTGTGAATAATGAAGGAAAAAAATGGGGCGCGCTGCACAGGATCAATGCAAAATACACTTACTGTCCAATGTACCGACCAATATAGTGCAGAGTGAAGGGTGGCAATCTAGAATGATCCAAGTGACAAACACGTTGGCAGTTTCCATGTTTCAAAAAAGGATTTTTAAATGTATTTTCAGGGTTTTTTGTCAGTAAGTTGGACAGTCGGTTTTTAATTTTTATCCAATTCGTTGTGGTTATTTTTTTTAATTAATTTTGAAGTCTGTTACTTTAAAGACCTATCTTTATAAGTCATTATGTATCGTCATTATAACTAAAACCATATGTGAGGTCAATTTTATGCAAACAGACATTTTTATTGAACATTGGAGACATAGTTTACTTACCAATATCTGCTGAGGTGTCCTCTGTAGCTGAACTAGGAGTTAGAGTAGAATCATCTCCAGCTGCATTGTGGGACAAAAACAGAACATGCATAACATGCAGGGTAAATAAAACAAAATTAATTATGCAAGGTAATATGCAAGTACAAGAAGACAACACATGAACTGTGACTTTAAAAGTTATTTTTATACAAGTATAAGTAGGTTTCACGGTATAGATTGCTGTCACGAACTGTCTCAAACTATTCAAAGAGAAGGCAGTGGGACATTTTCACTTGCCAATTATTGTAAGCAGAAAATACCTATACCTTACCTATAGGCTACAACTTTAGCTTAGTTTGGAGTTTTTAAATCCTTACACACTGTTCATATTCTGACCTTCACTGTATGGAGCAGGTCATTTTTTTCTGTATAATTATAAACTATACCAAAATTTTAACCACAATAAATAGATGATTAATCCTTCATGAATGTCACAGAGATTTAAAGAGTTTTAATCAACATTATTTGACAGCTCCTGGAGACAGAAACTTTAATTCTTCCTCCATAAATTGTCACTTATTCCGAATGGCACCAAATCTCAAGCACTTATTTCTACAACATTAAAGTGTTATGCAACATCTCATACTCACTTGTCTCTGCAGAGCTGCTTTCCATTTTTATGGATGTTTCTAAGGACAGAAGAAGATTAACTTTTATATTTGTTTCATTGTAACTTGACTTGCACATTCATACTAGAGCAAATATAACTCTCACCATGTGGAGCACAAGACTGGAGCACTTATATCATTGCTGATAATTTTCAGTCTTTTGATGCCTCTGTTGATGACAAAGCAGTGTTAGCACAACCTTGTAGTCAGTAAGGTTTGTTTTTCTATGTCTGAAGACAGTTATGTATTTATATCATATTAAGTTTTGAAGTATGGATAGTTTTGTATTTTGTAATTTTGTATCGATAATTCATGCACATGTGGTGTCAAGTTACTGTAACAGTAGGACATGTTACAGGTCATTGTGCAGGTTGTGGCTTGTTTAAAAGGCTCAATTTCAATGATCCTGACAATTTTGTTTTTTATAATCTTGTTTTTTGTAACTGACCTTAAAACAACTCAACTCAACTTTATTTATAGAACACTTTAAGCAGCCATAGCTGTGACAAAGTGCTGTGCATGAAAAGAAATAGAACATAAAACATAAAAACATAGAAGACAAAATAAAAGACAATAAAACAATAGACACAGAGATGTACTTATATTTTATGACCTGACTGAATGCTGATCAGAAATCTAGTCACCCAGAACATTAATTCACTCAGAACCATCCAGCCAAAAAAATGGGGTATAATGAAAATAGTTCTGTGTAAAAATGCATAAAATATATATATATATATATATATATAAAAAACTCATATACATATAACATGATTAGCTATTTAATTCACAGTTATACATCTGCTACTGCAGAATAGATAGGATGAGTACGTCTCCTACCATTGTACAGGCCAGTTGTATACAATGTGGGACACTTAAGTTAATCTTTACTACATGTGAAAAAAAATATCATAAAACAAATAATATAGAATCCAGGAACACTTAAGAAAGAATGGTACTGACTATGAACTTGAAGTATGATTTACAAAGTTCATATTTGTAGAGGTTCATATTTTAAAATATGTCAAATGTTTGTCTAGTTAACAAATATTAATTAATAAACTCACCAAAAATGACAACAAGAAAAAATCAAACAAAAAACAGAATCTTTTTTTAGTCAAGCTGCCACCAGGCTGCAGTATTTTCACAAGGAAGAGTGGTGGACTGAATCAATGTTGAATTGATTAAGGTCCATATAATATAACTACCAAAGAGTTAACTCATACCAACTTAGGTTTTAAAGACAAAATGTCTATTCATTACACCGTAAAATGGTTAATTTGCCTTAAACAAGATCTGATTGGTACAAGGCTTTCATTTAGAAAGAGAAAAAAAATATTTGTACGCTGACATTTTAAACTAGAAGTAGCCTGAACTTCACAAACTAACTTAACTGTGAGTGTCAGGGCCCAGCCTGTCATCGTATCCCTCTTCAATCTACCATTCATCCCCTAAAACAAACTGCATCATATGATGGTCTTCTGTCCTCTAAGCCAAAACCATTTTACCTCAGTGTCTCTTTTGAAACACCAGAAAAACAACTGTGGTAAATCAAGCACAATGGAAGTGGGGGAAATTCTGAATATATAATCAGCGAAAAATAATGTAACACTGGATTCTCAAAAATAAAAACTTGACATGAAATGGAAATAATCCTCTGGTTTACTACTTTTATATATCTGTTATTTAACTTGGATGTGTTTCTTTTCATAAGAGTTTATCTGGCTTCACATTAAATGGCCGCGTTTTGCCTTACACTGCATCATAGCTGCCTACCTGAAAAAACTAAAGGCGTCTATGGAGCCAAGCCAGTAATATTACATTTTTGGCACCAAAACATAAACCTTAACTGAAATTAGTATTAAAAAAACTCGAAAGCTTTGCACAGGTTTTGAGTCTCATACATGGTCTCTACATGTACCCTACTGGGAGAGAGAAAAAATGAACTGCACTTCTTTTCAGATTTTGTTTTTACTGCCAAATTTTATTTTTGATGCCAAAGTTACTGTCCATATAAAACTTGATTAAAACCCACTGTACATTAGTCCTACTCTACAGGGACATCACCTCATTTGACATTATAACATTTTGAACTCTTTTATAAATGTATGAATCATCCACATTTACACCAAATTTCAGACTTCAGAGTCTTTATTCCAACTTAAATTCCAAATACAACTCAAATTAAAACCTGCTATTTACAAACCTGGGAAAGTTCCACCGAGACGCTTTACTCAGATTCACTGCTTTTATTGATTTAGTGTTATCTTTTTTTATTCAGTTAGGATAGGTAAGATTACAGGCTTATATAACTAGCAATTGTACTCACCAATATTGTAGCTGCGTAAGTAGACTGTATCCAACACCCCATTCCCTTCTTCTCTTGATTCTGTTGTGGGTTTGTACAGAACAGGGAAGTGCGCTTTGTTCCATATTCATGGGTGTGTGTCTGTAGACAGGTTGTCTGTGGTAACCTGGGAGGGAGGAGAAAAAAACGAATCTGTGTGTTCAGGTTCCCTTTTTACTCGCTCTCTCTCTGTCCAAACCAAATCACAAGCCATTCGCTAATTACAAAATCACATCCCTCTTGTTGGTCGGCAAGTTTGGGTTTGAGTGGGGGATTCGTGTCAAGTGGCATCAACATGAATGTCAGATCCAAGGTGTCCCAGCAGATGAATGCATTGTAACAACATGATCATTCTACACCTCATTTGTCAGTGGTTTTAAGGTTTTAAGGTATGTAATCTATAAAATTTCTCATACCATTGGCTCCTCCCTCACTCAGTTGCTTTTTCAAGCAACTTGAAAATACAAATCAGATTACAAGAGGAGACTGCATTATTCCATAAATAATGTCAAGAATCAAAGAAAATACGTTTTTTACCCAATCTGCCTTTTTGTTTAAAGCAGCACATGAATGGAATGCTGTACAGTACCAGTTCATATCAGGGAACTCACAACTTACAGGCTGTTTTTGCAGTTAGCAATCCCCTCTCTCCTCTCTACGAGGAAGCACCAGACAAGGCAGCAACCCAGAGGATCCTGCTCTCTGTGCGTTCACAAGCAGATGGGCCTGCCTCTTTGCCACTCTCAATTTCTCTGTCCTGATTGGATAATTTTACTGCACCAGCAGGGGGAGGAAAGACATGCTACTGACATAACACTCTATAATAGTGATTACTGTTGGAATACAGACCTATTTCACACTTATTTTAATGAAAACATATCACTTACAGCAGCTTTATGAACATGGCATACAAACCATCCAATCTGTCAGTATTGGTTTGGATAGCTGCATCAGTATTCAACTTATATGCTGCTAAATTGTCCTGTTGTTTGACCCAATCTGTCCTTAATTATGTCCGTTTTTCGCAAAGCTGTTCTGTAACTTACTGTCATGTCAGTACATGCTTGATACTTACTGAGTTCCTATTCAGTGTCACTCTTCATGAACCAGTTGCCTGAAGCCTCTTGCCACTGTACACCTGGATGATGCTTTCTTCACCCGAGTTCACCTGACACTAAGGCAAGGCATGTTTGTTTGTACAGCACAATTCAAACACAAGGCAATTCAAAATGCTTTACGTGGGCATAAAATTACATTTATAGACATTAAAAATTGCATTCAAAATACATTAAAAACTAGTAGGAAGACATCAAGAAAAAAATAGGAGAATACACTAGAAAATGTTTAAAAGAGACAAGACTAAAGAATACAATTCACAGTGCAGTTCAAAGCTAAAACTGCTCCAGTGGAAGGTTGTGGTCTTCAGATCTTGAAGAGGTGAGAGCTGGAGCGGACCTGCAGTTTTCTAGGAGTTTGTTTCAGATATGTCGGACATAATAACTTTTGACCCTAGGACTAAAAGCAGACCTGTACCTGACGACCTCAGAGGTCTGGCTGTTTCACAACGTGGCAGCAGATCAGAAATGTATTTTGGCCCGAAACCATTCAGGGTTTTAAAACCAACAGCCGGATTTTGCAATCTGTTCTTTGACAGACAGGAAGTCAGTGTAAAAATCTAAGAACTGGAGTGATGTGATCTTCAGTTTTCATCCTTCTTAAGACTCGAGCAGCAGTGTTCTGAACCAGCTGCAGCTTTCTGATGGATTTCCTAGAGAGTCCAGTAAAGACACTGTTACAGTATTAAACTCTGCTGAAACACAAATGCATTGACAAGTTTTTTTTCCATGGTCCCTAGTATGGAGATCAGATGGACTCACACTGTCCTTGTCTCCTCCCCTCAAACCCCTCCTCCTCATGCCAGAACAGTTACCGAGAAATGAAACTGAGTAAGACTGACAGCATAAAAAAATAAAAATCACAAGATTGATGACAAGAAAGACTAACAACAGAATCAAATATTTTAAATGCTTGTGCTTGGATTTCCAACTTTTTTTCCATGCCAATATGCTTCAGCTTCTTCCAGTAGAGCTCCAATGCAACACCTATTCTGTTCAGGTTGTTTTTTTTGTCAGGGTGTGTCTACATGTACAGGGAGGGAGAGGAAAAAACAAATACTTGGTGTTGTTATTGCCGCTTTTATAGGTTTCGTTTCTCGCTCCCTCTCCACCAAAACAACCTATAAGCCACTCCTTGATACAGGACCTTTGGACGTGTATCAGGTCCAAAGGTCTGAATAGACAAACAGGTCTCTCCAAAATCAATACCCTTAGTGTAAAGTTTGGCCTCTTTCAGTTTGCTCTACGATGTCACAACCCCTGATTTTTTAAATAAAAATTATTTATAAAAACACAGCAGCAGTTAGGAACGTCTCCAGCTGGCTGTGGTTTTGCTGGATAGCAGGTAGAGACAGTGGGAATCTTATATGCATACATACTAAAACTTTCAACTGGCTTCTTGTTAATAGAAGATAATGTTTCGATAGAAAGACTTTCATCGAGTTGTTATCAGAATTCATTTTTGATTTTAAGTGAGGTGAATAGTGTGGGTCCTTGGTCTTCTCCAACGCACCTGTTCACCCACAGGTGTGCAAAAGTTTTGCTCTGAATTTCCGGATCAGTTAAACTCAAAACTCTCTGCATCACATCACGTGATTTGTTTACATAGTTCTACATAGTTGAACTGGTGATTTCTGCGCCAACGTCTGAATGTTTACCTTTTATTCTCAAAATAAGCAGTTCATAAACTCTGACATGTCTTCGTATTGTTTCCCACCAGGTACTCAATGTTTGTGTATTTTCAGAAGCTAACAGGATTCCATGATCTGTCACTTTACAGAACAACGACATTTCCTCTTTTTGGCACAGAGTCCACCCATTAAGTGTTTGTCTCCATTTTATAAAGAAACGCCAACAGAATGTCTAAACGTTTACTACCATCTAGCGGCCACAGTAAGAAACTGCAACGTGACATTTCAAAAGCATACTGTTTTTAAGTGTACCATTGCTATCAGTAGTGTCCTTATTACAAACAGTAACAGTCTAACGAGTTGAGTTGCGTTAATACCTTTGTTTCCACAGCGAACTTCATACCACTATCAACCAATGCAGACATGAACTAACTTTACCTTGAACTAACTTTACCTTCATCACACAGCCGACTTGCTATAATTAACGCAATTAAGCCACCTTGTGTTTTCACTCCGACAATTATTTACACTTTATTTTTGGTGTTAACCAGTATTTTAAATGTTAGCTAACCAAACGGTCGAATCTATGGCCCTGAAAGTAGGAGTCATTAATTAATGTAAGTCGTCAGACGGTTTTGTATCTTAATCATGTGTAAACACTGCCCTCTGGTGGTGAAAGGGCGTAACTATATCTGGCAATATATAAACCTTTAATTTGTAACGTTTTAACCGGAAGTGTTACTGTGCTATTGTGTCTTGCTTGGCGATAGTAGCGCAGATGTAGTTGCTCGATGTGGCCACAAGGGGGAGATGCAGCCATTACTAACTATATGGAGGTTGACTGTGACAAACGTTAAGGTCAAAGAATGGCGGATGAGATAAATGTCTGTAATGCTCTCAGTTTGATTCATCTATGTTTACAGACAGTTGTATCGCAAAGTTATCCATCCTGTTATCCTAATAGTACAGTAAGATTAGCCTAGCTACCAAGAAGGCTACACAAAACTGCAGACACAGCTGCAGACTTATTGAGACAATGAGACTAATGGATAGAAATAAAAAGGGGAAAATAGTCTCTTCAAATCAGAAAAATATTAAAACAGCTCTTTCCTAATGTTGCAAAAATATACAGTTGTAATTACTATACCAGTAATCAAGCTAGTAGTTGTACATATTAAAAAGGTGCCGTGTAATTAACCAATTGCCAATGCAGACATAAGCTACCGTCATCATGTATTACTAGGTTTAGCAATAATTCAGCTGGAAATGCAAGCAGGCCCACAAAATGTTTTAGCCCCTTCAATAACTTGATAACTTCAGTTTTTTTTTCTTAATTGTTCTTTTAATTCTTGTAATAACTCGTAGTTCTCACAGTTGTCACCTGCCCCGAGTGATGAGGGCGTTTGACATTTTAAATCATGAGTATACACCGCCCTCCGGTGGTCAAACTTTTAACTTGTAATGCTTTAACCGGAAGTGTTACTATGCTAATGTCTCTAACTTGATGCTACGAGCGTGCATATGTAGTTACTGACTGTGGCCACAAGAGGGCGGTGCAGTCATTTCCAAATATGTGGAGGTTGATTGGCCCGTTAAAAAGGCCCAGCGGTCAACAATGGCGGACGTGGAAAGTTCATTTCTCCGTCAAATTGTACAGCATGATTAGCCAAGCTAGCAGGAAGACTACCAGAAACTGGCCTAACTTACAGGTACAGGTGCCACCAGCTGCCCCGGTCTGTCACATCATCTCGTTCGCCGTCGCGGTTCTTAAGAAACTGCTGGTTAGAAATGAGAAAATTATTCAAAGTAGTTCATCCGCACTAGAACAAACTATTAAAAACAGCTTTGTTGACGTTACAAATATTGATATAATTGCCACATAAGTGATCGACCTAGTAGTTGTAGGCTGCAAATGATAAAAGTGACATTTATTTACTGTATAATTGCGTATTTTAATTTAGAGTTGCAATTCCTCACTGCGACCACTGGAGGGCAGTGAACCACCACAGTCGCGTCCATCGCGTCAAGACAGAGGCAAACACCTACCGCGGCCACAATCCGTTTTCCGGATAACGCCTTCAAAATAAAAGCAAACGACTGGCATTTTCACAAAATGGATTTATTTCTGTTGTGGATTGATCCGTTATATTGAAGGCCTATTTAATGTAATAAAATATGTGAAAATGACACGGAACTTGTTCAGCATTTTAAACTGGCGCTTTAAGGTCAGGATGGTTGGTTTTAATGTCACCATGCCTCAAAATCTAAATGACAAAACTGACGTTGTTCAGTCTTTTGTTCGTTGCCTATTTGCTGGGGACTATCATCAGAGGGCCGAGAGTCACAGCGCCACAAGCCATGTTATCTGAAACATTGAATCAAAAGGTTAATAGAAAGGCATTTTGTTTGCAATTGCACAGAAATAGCAGGTTTACACTTGTGAAACTCAAGAGATTCAGCAAACCTTCAGGGATCAGACGTCTCAGATGTGTCTTATTGTTCCAGTCAGCAGAGCTTTTGTGACAGGTGCTGTCACAACATTGACACACGTCATCTCTCCCATCCACATTTTTCCATCTGACGAGAAACACATACATAATTATTTACTAAAGCTGTACAGTTTGTCTACCGCAAATATATTAAAGCCAAAGAAATCATACTGTATAGTTGTGATTTGGTATATTTGATTCACAGACTGGCAGTTTGTAGATTCCCTGGAATAACAAGTATTTTTAAGAGATATAATGACTACTCAATCTTTTTAAAACGTTGCTCTGGGAACTTCCTTAATTACTTTAAATTGACAATTGTGTCAACATAACTGATAGCCCTTAATTTAGTACAAAATATATTATTTACAAAAGTACAATGACCATTCATTTGAGCATATGTTTGGTTTTCAGGGCTGGACATTTATCATCTGCAGTAAGACCAGAGTCAACATATGTATACATATAGTGCAGACTAAGCTATACAAGGCACTGTATGGTTAAGAAAGGCATTACAGAAGAAAAATAATTCACCCTGAATGCATGTAGTTGCAGGCCTTGTTGATGGGGCTACTCTTCCACACTTCAGAGGTAGCTTTCAGCCAGCAGGTGATAAATATCTATGAAAAAGAGACCACAGAGACATCATTATACAGCCTTGGAGAATATCATAACTTTTTAAAAAATCATGTGGTTTATAAACGACTCACTGAGTTCCTTGAATCCTGCTGAAACAGGAAAGCATTAAGCTGCAGTCGAAGCGAATGATCCCTCCCTCTGGGTTTGAACAGAGTGTTTGATCCTCCTTCTTTTGCATCAGTCAGGCACCTGACAGAAATCATTGTCACGTGCATGTCAATTAATGTACTGTAGAAGTTGATATGAGCAACTCTTACCCATGGTTTTCTATGAAGAAGTATCTGGGGACAGATGTTGCATCAGGTGACAGAGTGGCAACACAGCTGTCAATGAAGAGTCGTCTTTGTCCTGAATCAGGACCGTTGTAAGATGCCTGGAGGTGCAGCAGGTCTCCAAGGTAGAAGACACTGGAGTACATCACACGTGTCCAGTCATCTACGTGCAGACACAAACATCAGTACATGCAGCGTAATCAAGAAAAACACTGGAGTTCACACATACCGGTCATCAGCTTTAGAGAGAAAGCCAACTGCTCTGTTGCAGGAGGAGGAGAGAGGGTCAGGGGCGGCTGCTCACCAACACTGCTCACCAAGTGTGTCCTGTTCCACAAAGTTAACACATCAGCCTTTATGAAAAAGTGTAAAAGTGCAACTTCACCCTACAAAACAATGACAAAATCCCACCTTTGAAAGTGACAGGAAACAGGAACTACAGTATGGGTCATCCTTGTAATGGCATGATAACTGGCAGCTGGTGAGATTACCAGCTGGTTTGAGTAGGTGACGTAGTCCTCAGATATCTGGAGATTCATCGAAAAACACATTCAAATCTTTCGAACAGCCATAAATGAATAAATAAGTCCATCACAGTCGCCATCAAACAGTGAGAACTTACAGTTAATTTAGAGCCACAGTCTTGCAGTTCAGCTTCAATGATGTATTCACTGTCACCAGCAGCGACAGCTCGGCACTGACTCCTCTGTGAACGTCCCGCTTCTCCCAGAGAAACCTCCCCAGGAGACATAAGATGTCCATTTTTATACACGTCATCCTTTACCACAATGATCATAGTCTTTCCTGTGCACTGCACATGGACACTGAATCTGTCTTTGAGTTGTGGTCTGCTGATTTTTTCTGCATCAGCTCTTCCTGTTGCAGATTTATACTCCCTTCCTTCAGCGTCGATCATGGGTCCATCTTTTAAAGGACGAATAGCATCTGCAACAACGCAGGCAAATGACAGCAGCAGTGCCAGAGAGGCTGAGTGACCGACCATCATGACGACCGGAGACTTTGGAGACTCCAGTTTTGACAGAATTATAAATAAGATGCAGAAGACATCTGAGATAGTCCTCCCAGTATCTCAAACACTTCCCAGTTCAGACCAGTCAAGCCACACTAGGAGGACAGCTGGAAGCAATTACTCATTAACTGATGTGGACGAATTGGTAAAAGCTGCAGCCACACTGAGATACATGCATATGATTGGCCCAGAGTCAACATTATATGGGTGCATATTGAGAATTTACACGGATGCTCGTTCTACGTTTAAATAGATCGATTTCGAATCCAGTGAATGGGTCGTGGCAGCATTGTCAGATCTGAGACATGTTTATTTTGACATATTTTTATGGGTCACAGGTGAAGACACTATTGCAAGTCATGGTATAAGAAATGATGCTTTTCTTTAATAAATACATTTCAGGTAGGTTCCACATACAGAAGGCAGAGAGCCAGTCTTCACAATCCTAGATCTGGAAAATTAGACACTCGGGCATCCTCAAAAAGGGTGTTGTGACAAGCCCAGGAGAGACAAACAGTAAGGTAACCAATATACTGTGGGACTGTATGTTCTGAGCTAATATGAAGATATTCATGATTATTCCATTTCACAATTATTCTGATAACAGAAATTCACCATAATCAGTTTATCCTGAGTCTGTTTATCATGACTCAACAAATCTTATATCCTCCGATCAATCTGTAAAACACGATCTCAATCCTTTTAAAACTCCACAGTGAGACATCTGATTTAAAATTCATCAGTTAGAGGTCAGGGTAGAAGTATTAGAACACAGGTACAAGAAATGACACTTAATTGTAATGCAGCCAGAAAAGAGAATATGCCACATCAGGATTTAACAATGTCCAAGACGACATTGACGATAAATCATCAATGTGTGGAGATACCCATTTAGTTCTTGACAATATGGATTACCTGAGAGTGATCATGGACAGAAGCTAGCCTCAAATTTAAACTGTATCCATAATTGCCACTTCTATTACATTGTGGTGTAGATAGTTCAGAAAATTGAGGTTTATAATTTGATACATTTTGCTGCCTCTGAAGTTCAGTTTGGCACTGGCATTTTCAAGTTGCAGTTGGATGACACCTGTCAAGGTCATACTAGTACTGGGCGCCATTTAGCTCAGTTGGTAGACAATGCTTGTTCTCACAGATCAAACTTAACCATTTTCTTTGTGCAGTATATTTTGGAAAAGTGAACAACCTTCCCATAACTAGATTTTAGTTTCTCAGTGTGAACACACTGTTGGATTTAGGATTTAGACCCAAGCACACATGTCCTCCATCCCAACGGCAACTTTTGCTGCCAGTTGAGCAACTAGTTAATACTGCAGACTTCTGTACACATACAGCCAGTAAAGACAGTTCCATCCTGCATGATGTGCAGGCAAAAAAACAAAAACAGCTTAGTTTTAAATGTTTATTATCTCTTTGGGTCATTTGTGTCTGAAAGGTCAGAGTCTGCAGCGGTTGCATTTGACAGCATTGTCATGTCCAATGTTAACAGAGCACTGGTGCTGATGTCACTCAGGGCTGCTGTGCCATTACTGTCCAGCACTGCTTCTTCTGAGTTCAAGGTGACCAGAGGAGCATCAACTTCACTTTCCATGTCTTCATCTGCAATTAGAGAAATTGTTGGTTAGTCATTTCATTCAAGTGACATTTTAAAGGTCTGTTCAAACTTTACCTGTTAGATCTTTTCCACTTTTGAAATCTTCATCCTGCTCAGAAACAAAACTCTGATCCTCCACGTCATCTGGTGAAGATGGACCAGGAAGCAGTCCCTTCTCCAGATCTAGAACAAACAGTTTAGCATGAAGATGTTTCTTTGCAGAGTTCTCTAAACACCACCTTCCTCAACAGACACTTAATTGTCAAAAGTCATGGGGCCAATAAGATGATAAGTCTCATTCTTACAAGTTCCACTGTCTTTTACTCCACTTCTCCACTGGCTGCCATACAGAGCAGGTCTGCTGATCTTATTGAGAAGAGGAGGCAGCTCTTCCACAGGTAGAGGCCCACTTTTATGCATTGCTGGCAAGACCAGCATTGGACCCACTCTTGCCTCCTGTTCCCACACTAAACAAAAAAAACATGTCGTCATCTAAAACTGGCTAGTCTTTGTTGCCAGTGATGTTCCTCTAGAGTCGGCATCCATGAACAAATTCCCATTTTTCATCAGAAGTGTCTAGTTTGTACAACAAATCCAACCTTTAGTCTTCAGTCCGCTCCTCCAGGAGGCTTCAGGCTCAGCTGGCTTCCCAAACCCACGAGGACTGAACTTGCCCGGGCCGTGGGTTTGTTCAACTTCATTTTGGCTTTGACACTGACCACACAAGTAGTCATTACTATCAGCTGACCGCCATCTGAAAAAAAAAGTGTCATTTCTCAATACACATTTTCCGTTCATTTGTTTTGTCATTTAATTTTAAACATTCCAGGTGGCTCAGACTCACCTTCCATGTAGATAAGTGCACGCCTTGTTTGTTGCCTGTGCGTCATTTACTGGAACCGCATTCATGTGACATGTGATGTAGAGCTGTAAGAGAGAGAAACAAAAAAAAGTAGGAATATATTGTACATGCTTAATTTAGACTTTAAATTAAATACAGACTCACCTCTCCTCTGTCCTCATCATGAAACCTAAAGGCATCAATGACCAAGTAGAGCTTGTCATCCTGTGTGCGGGGCAAGTAGTGAGACTTTGAACCTGGAAGCTGGGAGTCAACCAGGCACCTGTGAATATTGAGAAAGTCATCACTGTAGACTCAAGAGTACAGATTTAGCATTGCAAACCAGTTGACAGATTCAGGTGAGTTATGCTAGTATTGGCTAATCTGCTAAAATGCAGCTCTACAAATTTGCTCAAAATTTTAGTTTAGACCAGAATCTGTCAGTATATTTTACTGTATATAAAATGCTATACTAAAGAAATGTGCAAAAGTAGAGGTAAAAAGTGAAGTGACTTTGAGTGCTTTTAAGCATTTCAAGGGCTCACCCATTTTCAATGAAGATGTATCGAGGCACAGAGTATATGTCCGGGTCAAGTGTGGCCACACAGCTGCTAATGAATACTCTGAGGCCCATGTGATGTCCAACTCTGACGGAGGCCTCGATGGCGATGGGGTCACCGAGGAAATACACGTTAGAGCTTCTTTGGTACAGCCAGTCATCTACACAAAAATGACAATTTGCAGTAAGCCAAGATATAGACGAACAAACCGTTTAAGGGGTGCGCAAAACCCACTTGTCATAACTCTCAAGTCAAAATCCAAGGTTTCCACTGCAGCCTGTGTAGATGTGAAGGGGATCCAGGTAGGCATCAGTGAAGAACTAGACAAACTGTACTTCCTGAGGAACAAAAGGATTTTTTAAAAGTGAGGTATTTCCCACAGAACTTTAAAGATGTGCTTTAAAAAGGGCAGACAGACCTTTCATAATGACACTCAATTGGAATCACAGCCTCCTCCATTCGAATCACACCATCTGGAGAGGCAACAGGGGAGTACATGAGGAGGTTCGTGTAGACCAGGGAGTCCTCCGTCATCTGTGGAGAGAAGGCATGTTTAGGACTAGAGGTCGCAATGAAATGTGTGCGATTTGCAATAAATTAACCATTACCCAGTGTTTGGTTCCGCAGTCCATTAGTCCAACAGTGATTGCATACTCATCTCTTGAAGACGCTGTGGCTCTACAGTAATCATTGTGCTCCACACCGAGGCGCAACTCGTCACTGTTAACAGGAGCGCCGACTCCAAACATGTCGGCTTTGATAACAATCTCCAACGAGTCGGGATGGCAGGTCACTCTGACAGTGTTCACCTGCTCTTGTTCCTCAGCCGGAGCCCTCTGTTGCTCAGTGCCTTTGCTGAGCCGAGGTCCCTGAAGCAGCGCATGTTGTGTGTATTGTTTGGGTGGGAAGGCAAACGCTGATCTAACACAGAGTCCAATGAGGAGGTTTACCCAAAAAACCAAGGGCTCCATTAATCTAGTTCAAAACAGCAAGCTGCTCAAGAAAACAAACACTCCTGTCTGACCCACTGGCAACAAACCTGGCTGAGCTGTGGAGCATTTTTGACTTTTATGCAGACAATCAGCCTCATCCCAGCAGCACTGCACACCTGAGCCCAATCAGCTGCTAATGAGCATACAACTGGTACCCAACTGAGTGGGAGGAGTCATGAAGCATCGCCCAAAGAGATGGAGGTCATGAGAGCCAGAGCCAAGAAATGGACAATCCATGAGGAAGCAGCCAGGAGAATCAGATAGGAAGCACGGTGAGTATTGTTTTTTTGCAAGGATAACAATACGCTCCTAGCTTTTCTAGCTGAGGCCATCTGTGCTGCTGAGGCAGGGAAAAAACTCTGAAAGAACAGAAAAGTAGCTAATTTTGCACAAAAAAAGTCTTCGGGAGTTACTGGAGAGGAAGGGCAGGCTCTGAGAGAGGCCCTGTCAGATGGATATGTATCTTATATACGATACAGTGCACCAAAATGTCACAAGAAAACACAAGGGAAGTAATGAAAGAAGTACATAAATAAAAGAATATCTTTATGTTTTAAAAAAAATAAGCACAGCTGGCTACTATGCACAGCTATAGTAGCCAGGATTCAGTAAATGTTAAAGGAAGCTATGTCATTTTTCATCTATGTTTGCAGCCTCTGCTCGCTGGTAGTCTTCAAGACCAAAATACCCAGAAGTCATTTGCTTTTCTGTTCTTCACACATTCCTATTTTCCAAGATGTTTAACTACAGTAAACAAGTGTGTTTTTCACCAGCAAAAACTTTATCAACTAAACACTCATTTGCGTACTCCCCTGTGTTTTCATATAGCTTGGCGACCATGTATTTCATTGATTGTATAAATTATAGTCAGAATTCACACCTAGAATTATTGAGTTTGACCTGCTGATGGCAAAGTATCATTGTTTTTCTTACATCAGTCATATAGACAACCCTTCAACTTAGTCAACCCTAGTTATTCAGTCATTTACTTACTTTAACCTTTAACCTATTTGTGTTTATTTCATTTCTGCCTTTTCATTGTAAGTCTTTATTTAGTTCATTTTCTTTTCTCAGTTTCATATTTTGTGATACACGTAAAAAAACTGTTTTCTATGTGTTTAAAAAGAATAAAAATTGTTCTGATCAAATAAAAACAGGGCCGTTGCAAGCATTACAGAGATGTACACATTTTTCTTATTCATTTATTGCATGGCTGCTGGACTCTCTCGGGTGCATTTATTTACAGACACATACACGTTCACAGAACAACCAAACCACTTCCGCTGGAAATTTTCCGCAAGGCGTTGTGGTTTATGTAAAACCACTGACTATCAACAACAACTGCCCTGCAGACTGTCTGAAGTTGATTTCAGACTGATCTTGTGCACCGTAGACAAGACACACCCGGTGAGACAAAACGAAACTGATATTACTCCCCTATTTAGGTGATGATATCATAATTTCAAAGCAACTAAAATGGCTACAAATCAAATCTTAAACACAATTCTGTTCACTGTCAGGCTATGAAAACAGCGATAGTAGACGGAGGTGGAAATTTTAATATTGAAAATTACTACTGTAATTAATTTTAATTTGTTTAATTTGTAATTTGTTTAATTTGAATCATAAGGGGTGTGCATTCAGTGGCTAGAGGCTTTAAGGCGTAACATCCTGTACTTCAGAACTCAGCAAGGCAGCCTCAGTGTGTAAAAGGCCAACGGCAGTATGCTAACGGCAGTTCTCACTGTGAAGTCCTCTTCCTGCTTTGAGGCGAGAAACAATAAATATAGTGAGGCTGTCCACAAAGTCTCACAAGAGACTGAAGGAAATAGGAGGCATACAATATGACTCTGCTCTGTGTGCTTCTATAACTGAAAAGGCCATGAAGATGAACTTTGCATGCATTCTCATTTTCATTCAGCTCTTTGAAGGTAAGAGGAATTCACATCTTAGTGAAAGAATGTAAACTGATATTTGTTGTAATCCTAAAAAATGTACAATTATGAGAGTCTGAATTTTGCTTTTTTAATTTTTTTTTAGCTTTGTTAGCCGGACATTTCTCTAACATAACGTGTATACAGTATAGTTTGCTTTTATTCTCTCCGAGGTATTCAGGGGACAGTTTTGTGTCTTTGGTTGCCGCAGTGCTATCAGCTTCATGAGACAGACACTATGGCAACTAAATTCTAATATGAGCAGTCTGACACGCAATACTAATGCAAACACACTGATGTTTAGAAAGTAAAATCATATAGTGTTAACCAAATTTGGCATCTTAGTTTAGTATTTTAGCATTTTGGCACTAATGATTCTTGTATTTAAATTGAAGAGTGCTGGTAATTGACGACCTGGTTGTTGAGACATTCACAAAACAAGACAAATGTATATCTCAGGGTGGCGTTAGAGAGGAAAAGTCCAGAAATCAACACAGTCAGTAGGATTCATCCTCTTGGAACCATACATGTCTGAACAAAATCTTAGGACAATCCATCCAGTAGTTGTTGAGATATTACAGTCTGAAACAAAGTGGTGGACTGACCCCCACACTGTCAATCACAGAGCCATGCAGCATGACCAAAAACTGTCATTATTTCAGTCTATGCAGAGTTGATCTTCAAGAAGCTGACAGAGAGCCAATCACTGGAGCTCTCATGCACCCCTCAGCTGGAGCGCAGCAGCCTGACAGGCCTCCACCTTTACCACCGCAGTGCCCAGAGCCAGACCACCCTGCTGTCGGTGGCAGAGGGCGGCGAGGTCAGGGTCAACCCGGAGCACAGGGGCCGTCTGCAGCTCTGTGGAGGACTGGACTCCCTGCAGATAAATGTGACCACATCACAGTTACAGCCCAGTGACACAGGACTCTACGTGTTGGAGCTGAGCTACAGAGAGAACAACTCTGAGCAGATCATCTTCATCAGCGCTCAAAAGGTGTTCTTGTTGGTTGAAGGGACAGGTATGTGGTTCACCCCTCACATTGCACTTGCACTTTGTTGGGAGTAAAACCAACCAGTATAAATATTGGCAGTGTACGTTCTTATAAACCACGGATGTGGTCTCTTCAGGTTCAATCTTGAATCTGTGCTGTGCTTGTGGTCTTTATGGGTTTAAGCACAAAACCACTTTAAGTGAGGTGCAAGAAAAGATCACGTTTAAGCTTGCCAGGTTAAAAACATCCAGTGGCCCTAATGCTTAAAATGTTGACACACCACCTCGAAAGCTTGGCAGCTGTCTCGCCGATAGACCGCCACCTGACATGAAAGCCAGCTCAGATACAAGTAATACGAACACGATATGACTTGTATGGTAGAAATGTCAATATCATATGTATGACACTGGTTTCGGAAATGTAAAATGCCAACATTTCTTTCTGGTGACTGTTCAGATTCTAATGTGTGTTGGTGTGTCTGTGGTGCAGGGAGTTCATGCCAGTGCCCTCCCAGCTACCCTTCTCTGCTCTTGACCGTCTTCACAGCAGCAGGCCTTCTTCTGCTCACACTCAGCTGGCTGGCCATAGAGAAATGTGTGAGTATTAAAACTTCAACTAATTTATCATTCAGATTGCAGACATGCGACATGCAGATTCAAATCGATGTGTCATTTCATTTTGGGAAGCAACACTGCAAGTGTTTTTCAGTAGTTGTTGCTAAGGCCCTCTGTGTCTGTATTTGACGTGTGTCATTTCCTCCTCTCACATTATTTTACTGTACTTCTGACTGACTAGCTTTTCAGACAACAACTGCTGTGAATCAAAATGACAATATCAGCTGTACAAGTGAATCATATTCAGATGAACATCAAGCAATGTGTCATCTTTAACAGCAACAAACTGACATCTGTTTGAGTGAGTGAATTCTCAAGGCAATTGTAAAGTCCTGATGATTGCTGCTGGGATCTGTGGCGCGAGTCACAAAATCTGTTACATTACTTAAAGTGGTAAAAACTAAATCTTGTCCGATTTTAACAACTGCAACAAAATACAGTCTCAAAAATGACCTTTAAGAAAAATCAATGATGCTTTCAGTCTGAAACAAACAATTACTTCAAGTTTTGGTTACAGTTATCTTACTTTCACTTCAACTTTTACTGCAGGGACCTCAGATTGACCTGCAACACAGTTACAAGAGGAGTTGATAAATTAGTGTTTTGTTCAGTGTATTGCAGTTTTCTCTTTTCTCAGCTGAAATGAGACAGCTGTTCTAAACTTTCCCTTATTCTTTTAATTATTTTTTATTTTCTAATGATTTTAAACTGAATATCTTTGTTTTGAATTGTTGGTCAGATAAAACAAACGTTTTAAAGATGTCACCCTGTTTTACAGACACAAATATTTATCGATTAATTGAAAGGGCAATCTGCTAATTAACTGATGAACACAGTTAAAAGTAACAAATACATACTGGAGCTTGAGGCCTTTAGGATAAACAAACAATGAGTAAATAAGTGCATATGTTTATTAATATTCCAAACTGAACATACATTGACTTCTACGATGGTAAGAAATAATGTCATATGTTGTAGGCAAAGACGAAGACGAATACGAAGCCTCAAACACCACAACCCCCTGTTCCAATCTACGAGGAAATGACCTGGAAGCAGCAGAGCACCGGAATCCCCCAAAATAACCACGAGGGCCCCTCACACCTGGAGGAAGTCAACTTCCCTGTGTATGCTAACCCGAACATCCGACAACCACAGGACAACTACTACGCCTGCCCCAGACAGCTCGCCCTCAGAGCCTGACGTGACTTCTGGCATTAGAATAATGGTGCAGCAGACATGTAGAGGAAATGACACCAGCTCTGTAACTGAAGAAATATGATGTGACCGCATGTGAGAGATGACATCTCATCCAGGAAATAAGAGAGATCTCAGATTCGTGGAACAAAAGCAGATAGGCAAATAACCACAAGAAAAAAAAAGCTATTTTATTAATATTTGAAAGAAGCTCCATAGTTCATGAAAACATTTGTTTCGGTGCATGTCATTTAACAATCACATTCTATGAGGAGAAAGAGATATACAGAGAGAAAAATTAAAACATTACAAGCCACTGACTTTTCATTAAATCTCGGTACAGACATTTTTACTTAATATTGAAAAAAAAAGGCAAAAAAAAAACAAACAAAAAAAACAGCCCTAATCCCATACCCCCCCATCCCACCCCTCAAGAAAACCGTAACAACTGAGAAAAAACCCCTTGAGGGTGACAGGCTAGAATCCCACAGTGCTAAAGAGTGAGACGCTCATTGGTTTTAGGAATACACAGCATGGCGATGTAGCGCTAGGTCAATCTGAATCAGGGGAGGGAAGCTGGAGGCAGGGGGCTCGACATAAATCTCCTCTCCACCCCCTCTACCCCCTCAAAAAAAAAAAACAAAAAAAAAAAACACACATTGGAACCCAAAAAACCCCTGCAATAGATCAGCCACGTAGAAGTAGGCCATAAAATCCCCATCTTCCACCCCCCCAACCCCAAACACTTGTGCATAGTTTCATGATCCTTTACAACCAGCTCATGTTTTACAAACATCCTCCAAATTGTGAAAAATGTTCCACAAAAGTCTGATTTATCTATTAATAATAATACCCGCTGTGGGAGAATGAGAGAGAGACAGAGAGAGAGAAAGAGGAAAGAAAGAGTAATGCACAATGTTCCTGATTCAGTCAGGACGGGACCTCATTAAGAAAACACAATAAAGATTCAAACATACAGCATTTTGCATGTTATTCACGGTCTTTTTTTTTCACAATCAAAATCATTGACCTCTTTTTTTTTTTGTTTTTAAATGTAAAGCAATTTTAATATATAGATTTATATATAAAGCACTCCATTTTCATTTAAAGTCCATTATTTGGTTATTATGTAACTGCTACGGATTTAGAAACAAAAGGTATTTTCTCTTCTTCTGAAATCCATAACTTTCAGTGCTTAGAATCGTTTCTTTTAAATCATCCTTTTTTTTTGTTTTTTGTTTTTTGTTTTACTCATCATAAAAATGTACATTAAAATGGCGTGGAGTTGGTACTCTGGAACCCTGGCCTTCCTGAGACAAGATCCACTTTTTCGTGTGTGTGCAAGATAGTGAGCAATTATCTAGTCTTTTTTTCGTTTCTTTTCTTTTTTATATAAAGGAAAAATATATATAATCAACATAAAACATACAGGCTTTAGATAGTCCATGAAATCAACATTAACACAGAACAAAGAAGGTTAAACAGAACGAGACAACACTGTTCAATCCCAGAGTTCTGAAAGTAGCACAATAAATCTTCATTCTGTGAAGTGTTGCACTTTTTTTTTCTTTTTTTAAATGGAAGCATTTGTCCTTTTTTTTTCTTTGTCCAACATTCCCATGGTTTAATTATTTTGTCTTGCTGATTTTTTCTTCTGAACTCCAGAAAAAAACAAAGCGTTTGTAAACTGTCAGTGGCCTTGCAGGGAAAAAAATAACGAATGACAAACATGGAGTGAATTGAACAGAAATGAAAACAGAACGAAAGCTAACAAACCAAAAAGGTAGGCACCTCTGAAGTGAGCCCTAGTAACCAAGGCTCAGTCTGATGTCTTGTCCTTCACTCTCTCCGTTGCTCAGATTTGGGAGAGCTGAAGTCCTTCTACCCCCAATCTATGGCCACAGGTCTGCAAAATACTTTTTTTGCTGAATTTTTTTTTTTATACATATGTGATTTTTTTTTCTTCAGTTTTCTTGTTTTTTTTTTGTTGTTCTTTTTAGGTTTACAGTCTGAAAAATGGTGCAATACTCAATTATGATCCATACTTTCTTGGATTATTCCACAATGAAAGCCACTAAGGTAGATAAACATTACATTTTAAAAACACACTTATTTTAGTCCTTGAGTAAACATTTACACATGAACTGTCCCCGTCTCCCCTCAGTACTTGTATCATGTTGTTCATTTAGCTGGATGAGGGGTGAGGCCGACACTCAGTGCAACGCTAGAGGCTAGTAACAATTAACATCAGAATATATTTTTGACAAGCAAAAAGAAAAAAAAAACAAAAAAAAAAAACAAATCAACAACAAAAGTATACTGAATTGAAAAGAATCACAAGGCGGAAATTCTTCCGCTGTAATCACGAGCTCTCATACATATTTTCACCTTACACGCTAGTCAACAGTCATTCACACAACATACAGTACAAGCAGCCTTGTGCAAACACTCAAATACAACAGATGTAAATTTGCCTTTATATCGATCTTTGTTTTCAACAACACTCGCATTACAAATTTAATTCACTCTGAACCGATGCTATCAAAAAATCTCTGAAGTGTATGAATGAGACAAAAAAACCACTACAAAAAGTGTTCACATTACATTATTGGCGCTTCTTTTGATTCAAGTATTTGTTTTCATTATTTTGTATTACTCTGATATGTTTATGATCTTGTCTTCTGGGAAATATATTGTCGAGGAGGATACACAGGGTTGAAGGCAGGGCAGGGAGAGGGAGGGGGGCTTAGGCTAAGTGGAAAACAGAGAGATCTAGCCATATACACACATACACCCATTATGTACTCTTGGGTGTATACTGTATATGAACTAGCATGTGCATATTCAACCCAGGCCTTTGTTTTTTAAAGAGAGATTTGCTAATTCAACTCTTTTCAAGGGGCCCCTGCCCCACACCCTTGTCTGATCGATGATTGAGAAGCATATTATGCTTGCGCTCCAGTTGCCTTAGAGTCTGTGTGACTTTCAGAAAAAGGGAGAGCATCGGATTTCCAACACTAGACAGGTAGATAAGAGTGCAGGTGAGGGGTGTGGTGGGATGGGCCGGGGCTCTCAGTGCTGGTGTTGCGCCAAAAAATCCAGGGCACATCTGAGACTCGACCCTCTGTCCCAGCCACCCATCCTCCCACTCTATTTGACTTCCCCACTTCCACGCCAGTTCCTTGATTCAAGTCCAGTGTCGAGGAATATGTAGGTTTCCAGGAACAAACAGACAGACAACACAGGCAATAGTGATTGTTTTGTTGAATGATGCAAGTCTGAAGCGACTCTGGAAGAGGGCAAATCCCAAAAGTTTTAAGACTTGGTACCAAACTTGAGGTGTGTCTCCATTTCTGCTGATACGCTGGGGCTCCTGCTTGGACCCTGACCTCAAAGCCAGATGTGCAGTAATAGCCTGTTATGTATTTGCTGGCGCCACCCTCAGGTTGGAGATCCAAAATGAACCCCCAGGATACAGCTCACAGAGAAACAGCACAGGCATCTCAGCCTCGGAGTGCACAGCTGAAACAGACTTTTTTTTTTGTAGTTTCTAGTTTTTGCAAAAAACCTTGATGATAAAGAAAAAGATGCTTTTGGTTTTTAAAGAGATGTACCCGATGTGACCCATAAACAGTGCACAGACACATACAGGGAACCCTCAACCCACCCACCCACCCCTCCTCTTGCAGCCCGATTCTCCACTAAATACCAGTCTCCTGTTGGTGAAAGACCTGCACCATTCATCTGTCCTGCCCTTCTACTCCTCAAGCCTCCTACAGCTGGAGCTTGTGGTGTACGCCCCTGCAGCAATAAAAGAAACTGGAATCTTATCATGCTAAAGAAAAATTAGGATATGGCAAGATGGAAGTAGATATCTGTAGATGAGTTGGCACAAGACTGAAGAAGTGACTGTTTACCAACCACTAATGCCTCCAGCAGGTCTTTTAGTGTCATCTAGTAGCTCTGTCCACACAGTGGGAGACTAAACCCTTGAAGAGAAGCTTTTTCAGTGTCCCTTTCATTTTATCCAGGGGTTTTATTTTCAAGGGAAGCTGCCTGGTAGTAAAAGGTCGAAAGATAAGAGAAGATGTGGCGGATGGCTGTGATTTTCTAAATGGCTGTGAACCAACACCTCCTCGTCTTTGCATAGAAATGGAAGGCTGTTATCAGTTGAGGTGGTTCTAAGTGTAACTGAGTGCTCCCAGAGTTAAACATAAAGCACCAGCGTGAGTGAGGCCCATCAACACTAAAGGATGTGTGTGTTATGAGACGACATAGAGCGGAGGAGGGTGCTCCAGGACGGACAGAAGAAGTTGGCTCACTATCCTGGAGAAACTTAAAACAACCCTTCCGCACTTGCTTTGACTCTTCAAATGCCCGGTCTGACCCCACATGAAGAGCTCCCCCACCAGCCTTTTCTACAGAGATCTGCAGTGTTTAGTATGGCCTTGCTGCATGGCTGAGGCGTACCTCTAGACTACACACTGCTTCTGCCTCGGAGGCGGTGGGAGGGGCAGGAGAGAAGCTGAACACTGCATAAAGATCAGTATTAAAAAGCCATGAAATCGTCATCAGAAAACAATCATTATCTATATCATCAATGATAACAGCAACAATATCAGCAAACTTCATGACAACAATAAAATAAAAAATGCACACTGGCAATTCCATAAATGAAACCAAGAAAAACAAAACACACCAAACACCTCCATCTCTGGCTAAAGTGATCCTTGCAGGAGAGAGACAGAGAGAGCGGAGTCGGAGGTTGCTGAGGACAGACTCTGGCGCAGCAGTAGTAGTAAATTTAATACAGGTGGGCCAGTTCTGAAAGAGCTGCTCTTGGCCTGGAGGCCTGGGGAGGGGGGAGAGGGGGGAGCCAGTTTGTAGGGATCCGCAGGGAGGCAGCAAGCAAGCAGGAGGGTGGGGGTGAGGGCTGCTGCAGAGCACTGCTCTCTGCAGCAGGCAGGCACTCAGTGGCCACACTTTCACACAGGTTGGCAGGGCCTCCGATAAAAAGAACACAAAAAGAAAAAAGGATGAAAAAAGATGGCGATCCTCCCTGCTGGACCCAGCAGAACATAAACAGGTTTAGCATTTCCAGACACCAAGGCTAAAGATTTCAAAGTATGCAATGTAACAGTGATATTTACTTTGATAAAGAGCGTGAGGATGGATGCTTTGGGGTCTTTCCCTGCTGCACCCATCATCAGTTGAGTTAGTTCTTTCTTTGTATTTCCCTTCACTTTGCTACCATGTTTGACATCCTTCCTGGTCCCACCAACTTGAGGGAAGAAGGATTGAGGAAAAAAAAAAAAAACATCTTCACATCCATGTTAAGTTAAAAAATAAGTATATAGAGGAGAAAGCCACAAAGCACATTGCTTTTTGTCCTTGTTTTTTCAGTTTTTATTTGCCAGTGTTGCTTCTCCTTTTTTCTGTTCGTTGGCATTAAGGGTATTTCGAGCTGCGACACTCTTGCTAAGTGCTATGATAGACCACCTATTCACAAATCTTTGCCTCATACTTTTTTACCTACACAAAATTTGGGCAAAAAGATAAAAAAAAAAGTTAATCTGGTCTTCTGGGTAAAAAGGAAAACAAGCTCCTCTCAATTTGGTTTGATGCCTTCTCCCCAAGCACCCACCCACACACACACACAAACACACAAACATCCACCCACCGACCCACACACACGCACACACACACATACAAAGAAACACACACACCTGTCCCTCCTCTTCCCTAAAAACTAGTCACTGGCATAAGTGTGGAGAGTAGGCTGGCTGAAGAAGTGCTTTATGTGTACGTCCTTGTATCTCGGACAGAAGGTGGTTGAAGACCTGCTTGCTACTCTCCTAAGCTCACACACTCTTGAGGGGAGGGGGGTATGAAAGGGTAGTAGTGGCAGTTTTAGGGTGGGGGAGGGGGTTGCAGGGTAGATAGAGCTTTTGCAGTTCAATCATTCCTCATAATTGCCTCTCGTTCTGTGAGAGGTTCATGGTAGGGTGCTTGGACGGTAGAGTCTGTGGCTTATATTGCACGTCACTTGAAATGGTGTTTTTGCAGGTGGAGCAGGGAGGTGGGGGTCACTGACTACACACCGGTGGGAAACATTTCGGACTTGAGGTTTTCCGCAACATCAGTGAGAGGGTCCAAGACTGAGACCAAACTGCGGGGTTCTCCACGCAGATGAGTTGAGGTGCATTGAAGTATTTGTCTTTACAGTTCCATAGTAATAGCAGTGGTTCATTTTGTCATCCATCACGTCTTTAACTGTACACGCGACGACCCCCCCCGGAAAACTCCACACCAGGTTAAGATTGACAGACACATTTGAATAATATCAGTTCTTCGCTGTTTTGCAATGGTTTAAGAAGAAAAAATAAAAAAAAACACTACAAAAATAAATGGCTTGAACACGGCGAACAGAGTTGCATCATTCCCTTTGAGCGTCATGTGGGGAACTCAATCTGCTTTGCAAAAATGCACTGAAGTCGTGAGCTGTGGTTGCTTATGTTAAAGCCGCAGCAGCATGTACTCTCCACTCAGGTTTCACTGGCTCAGAAATAAGGGTGTGCAAGTGTCCGTATGCTTCTTCACCAAGTACAGTGAGTGAGGATAGCAGGGCAGGAAAGAGGTTAAGGCTAATATTAGTGCTGAGAGCGACAAATGTTGAGTCTGGACCAGCTGAAAGTTCGACAACCACTCTGATTGAAGGGTTTTTTACTTTGGGAATGATGCCTTTTAATGGATCTCTGAGGTGCAGTATGATTGGCCTCAAAAGGCGGAGAAGGATCAGTTTAAAGATGGCAGCTCGTCATTGTGTCAGTTTGACTAAAGTTTCACACGAGGCGAGTTCTCAAAAGTTCATTTCTGTAAAAAGTTCTCTTTCTTTGTTGAAGGAAAGACTTCTTCCTGTGTCTCCAAAAGTAAGAGCTGAACACTGTGACCAACATCTCATACTGAGATTCACAAAAAAACTGAAACTGAAAAAAAAAAGGAGTAGAGGAGGTTGACGAGGGTGAGCAGCGAGGATGTAGCCTCGTCCTCCTCTCGTCTCTCCTTTTCATCGTTACACCCACACTGATTATCTCCACAATGATTTGCAAGGTTTTTGCTCCTGTTGGTGTTTGTCAATTCTGGGCTTGTCTGTCCTACATGGACTCCCCACTCAGCAGGTCGCCAGGCAGCAGCGTATTGATTGGGGTGGGACTCCCCATGACCCGTCCCTCCTCTCCACTTGGGGGTCCCCACAGGCTGGAATACTGCTGCACGCCACCCCACAGCAACTCTCCGCCTGTCTTTGCTCCGCCTGTTCCCAGGCCGCTGCTACTGCTGCTGCCGCCGCCACCATTGTTGTTGTTGTTCCAGTGGGGTGAGGGACCGATGGGGTGGGAGGCTCCGGACCCGGACCCGCCCATCCTTGTATGATTGGTGCCTGGAGTGGCCTGCCAGCTGGTTGTTCCACCAAGCAGCTGGCCCTGTGCAAAGAAGCGGTTCACTTCCTCTTCCCCTGCAAACTCTGCCAAGATGGTGGTGTTCCCGAGCACACACCTGGAAGGAGAAAACAGGAAAATATAAATGAATAATGGTTAAAAGTTCTGAAAAATAAACTAAGCAAATACCATGGTGTCCACGGGTACCAGACACTCAAATTTCATCCTTTTGAAGAGTTTTTCAAGATCATTTAAAAACAAGTTCAAGATTTTTGGATGAATTTCCTTTTCAAGCATTTCAGGTAAGTATAAAGGTAAGTTGTATTTAGGTGGACTCATGTAGAGGAAGGGATGATGTAGGAATATAGAGTGAGTTAGGTCACTCTATAGCCCCATTCATACTGCGCTTTCAGTGTGGGAATCATGTGCCGATTGCCAACAGGCAAGTCCAAGTAAATATAAAAAGGCAATATCAAGGTCAGTAATAGGTTTAAAGATTTGAATAATAAAAAAAACACTTTCACGCTGAATAGCGTGACTCATCTTTACAAGCAAAGTTAAACCACGGATAAATGAAATGCTTGTGGCAATTAATATTTATAAAACTGAATCTAAGGCCAAAGACACCCTTCAACACCTTAAAACACTCCATTAGAAAACGTACATGTGCAGGGACTTCTGAGCCTTGGCAGCTTCATCCTTGGAGCTGTAGCGCACCACAGCGTTGCCCTGTGTCAGGTTGAGGTGGAATGTGATGAGGGGGCCGTGCTGCATGCACAATGTACGTAGAGTCGAACCGTCAATCTGGTGGACGACAGAAGGCCATTAGTGGACATATACAGTTAATTCTCTGGGAGGCCTAAATGCTTAAAGGCTAACTGAAAGACGCTGATTGTAGACTGTTACCTGTGGAGTGAGGTTCCTCAGAACCAGCCAGCTACTGGTCCGGGTGGAGCTGTCTGTACTCCACGTGGTACCTGCTGTGTATGAGAGAAACATCAAGTTTGTGCTTGCCAGGCTCGTTTGACATCAAAATCAGTTACTAAAACTGAATGGGTGGTGTCGATTTCTACTGTGAGAAAAGAAAGAACACCCAGTGACAGTTGACACTTGTTCAACCACAAGATTTTCTGAAGCTTTCGCCAATCTTGCCTACTCTGTAAAATTTCAATTTGGGCTGTGGTCGTATGCCACATCAAAGTGCTGCTTGCTCTTCGAGTATGCTCACACCTAAACAACATTACACAGTAATATACCAGCTCCATCATCTGACTTTTAGGCGACTCACATTTCATAACAGCTTAAACTTTGTCTTGAGCTTTGTGTCATACCCATGAAGAAAGTCACCAACTTCAGTTTTTTTGTTTTCATATCAAATATTTTCACATACAGGACTAACATTAGCTTTTATGTCATACGTTTGCATGTCTTTGCTACCAGATAGTCTGCAATAAATCAGAACTACACAAATGTTAAATATATTCTTTCTATACTGTAAGAAACCTAAAATATCTTGTCCAATCAAGAAGAGTACACGGTTTTAACTGACATGACATTTTTCTGCTCTCCCGGAAGTTTGAGGCCATTTCTTAAAATAATTACAGATAATGATAACCCAAGTTCACCTGGGATTTTGACAAAAATGAAAATTATGGTTGTCTTCTTCAACTTGATTTACATGCAATAAGTGCTTCGACTGATCTTGGAGCCTAGTTATATTGTTCTATTAACCCTGTCATATTTAACCCTAAATATTTCAATATATTTCACAGAATACCTGTGGTGTAAGAGCTACTCCAGCCTTGAGCCAGACCCAGGGAGCTGCCGCCCCAGGTTGAGGAAGGCTTGGTGTTGGTGAGGCCTGGCGGGGGGCGAGATGGTGCTGTGTTGCTGCTCCGGGGGCCCTGGGGTACCTTCCACAGCTCATGGGACAGAGAGGCCTGGCTGTGAGAAATTGGGCCTGGAGACCAAGTAGATTTCATCTCTGATAGTTTACCTGGATGGGAAAGAGTGACGGAAGGGTGTGCATGAAGAACCAAGTGAATGAAACACAGCTGCTCTCACAGGAGGGAGTCCTGCAGAGTATAATGATCAGACTAAATGTTCTCTCATATTTGACAACACTTTCCATGCTTCACACAAGAAGAAAGGAGAAGATGGACACCACAGGGGGAGTATGCACTGCATGAGAGGCAAAGTTGAGAGGAAAAGAGCTAAAATGAGGGTTGTATTAAATCAGGGGCAGTGACTCAAATGGGCAGGAAGGATGTGGTTCTTCAGTGAGTGGTTGAGGCTCTGGTAACATTAGGGAGAGGGTAATATTGATTTGCAGTATTTTAGCCACTGCAATGTTGGAGGGAGGACATTATGGACAAACCATGTACCTGTATTGTCCGTCTCCGGGGACGACAGACTGAACGAGCTAGTGTAGGCACTGACTGGCCAATCAGTGGAGGGAGGCAGAGCCTCGTTCTGAGATGAAGTGGGAGAGGAGCCTAAGCCGATGCCATCAACACAAACAAAAATAAACAGACAAATAAGGAAAAAAGTGCAGAGAGAAAATGGAATAAAGGAAAAATGCACTACAAATGATGATAGTAAGGTCATTTAGAAGAGAAGAGGATAAAGTGGTAAATGACAATGGTCATAGAGGCAGTTTACAGTAGGAAAATGAAGAACAAAAGAATAACAAGCAGGCTCTCTGGTGGCAACAGCTGCATTATACTGTTAGACAATACATGGGGACAGAGCTTATTTTATAAGCTTTTCAAATTCTGCTTGGATGTGTTTTACTGTACCGTAACATGGCACTCGACTTTACTGAGACACTTGCTCTGAAACTCTTGACCCTGCTCTCACCTGCACTCCTGTCCCGTAGCAGATAGCGGTTGACATCTTGGATGTTGGTGTTGATCGTGGGCCCGCTGGGGACACTGCCGGGGGTCACGTTGGGGTCTGTCTCGGGGTCAATATTCTGGAGACCCTTCCAGGGCACACCGGGGCAGAACTCTGAAATTAAAAAAATAAGAGTAAAGATTACACACTGATAGTCTAAATCTGTGATCAACTAACTGCTACCAAACAACTGGTGACCTTTCATCAGTTCAGTTTTTCTATTTCTGACGAAGTCAATCAATAGCAATAGTTGCCAACATGGTTAATTTCTCGAAACAAACAGTTCAAGAGTGATCTAAGTCCGACTTCTGAAGGTAACTGGGAGTCAGATGTTTCAATAAAACAATAACAGCGGGGAATCTAACCTGGTGGCCAGTTAATATTGGTCCCATTGGCCATCTTGTCATTGTTGCTCTTGCCCTGCCCCCAGCTGTCTGGGGGGACCAGCGGGCTGGTAGGAGAGTCTGAACTGGACATCAGGTTGTAGGGGCTGTAGGAGTCCTCCAGCTGATGGGGCTTACCAGGGGGGCCCAGGTTGGCACCTGACAAAAGTGAAAGTATAAGTTTAGAGGTTGACATCAGTTAAATATAGGAAATGTTCTACATTTTAAGTAAATAATGAAAGACAATTTGTTCACAGTACTTTTGGTACATTTGGAAATGAGGATTCATTTTGAAAAAGAATACCACATGAATGTTTTAAAAATGATCAGCCTTATAACACAAACTTTGCTATACAAATAACTTTCAGATATGAATGTGTTCCCTAGTGGAGATTATTAAATTACCCTGGATTTCCTTTCTTTTCTCACCGTGCTTGCCCAAGTTGGACTCTAGAGGAGAGGAGTTTCCAGAGAGGCTTTCGATGGAGTGAGGATGCGTCCACTGCGAAAGGCGCGACTGAGGCTGGGCAGGTTCCTTCATAGACAGACTCCCCACCTCCATGCAGTTTACATTCATGTTTGGATTCAGTCCAGCTGAGGAGACAGAGATAGATGTTACTTCACAAGCCCACAAGGAATCAGACTTGATTGAAAGAGATCAACTAATGCTGCTCACAGAGAGAGTAGGGGCTGTAGGTGTTGGGAGATGACTGCGGCTCTTTGGTCTGCAGGTCAGGGAGGCCTGGAGCCTGGGGGTGACCTGGAAATGAATCCAGGCTGGATTTGGCCCCACCAGGATGCAGGCCCGAGTGGGAGGGGGGTGCTTGCTGTTGTTGCTGCTTCATCAGCAAAGCCTGTGCCAGCTGACGCTGGTGCTGTTGGATCTGCTGCTGCATGTTATTGATTGTACGTGCAACCTGGGACGACATCAAAGTGGAGACATATTCAAGATCTATATAACAGAAATAAAATTTGGCCTGGACTGTTTTTACATCGTTTCACTTCAATTAGCTTGAACAATAATCAAAACTCATTAAATTTAGTTTTTTTCAGTGATGGGAGTAAGTAAGAGAGAGCAGGAAAAAAGTGAACAGAAGGCTAAGAAGGTAAACTTACTTGCTGCTCTTGTTGTCGAATGGGGCCAGAAACGTTGCGCTGCGCCTGCAACATCTGCTGCTGAATTTGTAAACGCTGGTATGCCTGTGTGTCAGATATATGTAATGGTTTCACTGTCAAAAGACGTCACTGTGTCTATAAATTTAGTTACAACTTGATAATATCTGACAAAATTGAAAGCGGGGAGGGCAGAAATGAGACTCACCAGTTGCAGCTGGTAAAGTTGATTCAGAAGGGTCATATGTTGAGGGTTTATTGGTGAGGTTAAAAGTGCAGGATTCAGACCAATGTTTTTTGCTGCAAACTGTAAGAGCTGTGCTTGAACCTGTGGACAAAGTATCATCACATTAAGAAAACAATGTCAACATGTAAAATCAAAATGTAAAACAGATTGGATTAGGGAGACCCTGGAGACTTCATGTTCATGGATGCATCAAACCCAGTTAATACCAAACCTGGAAAATCTGTCCAACCCATTTAAATCTTCCTGGTCATGATGGTGAAAATGACTACCTTGAAGCATAATTTGAATTCTATTAAAAAGGTGCAATTAGTGATTCAGGAGAAAGCTTGATTTTCTAGTCCCATTCCTAAATTGTCAAAGACTGTACCAACGCTTTGGGTTGGTAATTCAGTGCATCAGCTGTCTCTGTGACTTGATTTTAAGCTAAATAAATGTATAAATAAATTCCTCCCATTTTTTCTGGGCCTTGAAGGGACATGTGGACCGGCACCACTGTTTCCGATGGAAAATGAGGATTAATAGCAAAAGTAGTCTGAACTGATACATAATACATGAGAAGCTCATAGTGGAGATTTTTTTTAGACTATACACTGTAATCTGGATGTAAAATATTTATGACTGCATGAATTAAAATGCCTTGCCTTCTACAGTGTTTACATAGTAAGTGAGAAATGAGGCCACATATGTGTGTGTGTGTTTACCTGAGGGGAGAGAAACTGAGGCACTTGAGCACGTAGACTAGGTTGAGAAGAACTGAGAGGCGGCACTGGTGGCTGAGGAGGCGGCTGCGGTTGCTGCATGGCCCGGGCTTGTGCTGCTCCACCACCACCACCAAACATTCCACTCTGCATCTGCTGGACAAACGAAGAGTCAAAAGACTGCCAGTCTACCTGGTTCCAGCACAAGAAGAAATTTCACTATTCAGTTATCAGTTTCCTCGCATCTGTTCCATCACAGTGACCTTGATGAGGCCACAGAGTGCCAGCAAGTCCTTAAACAGTGTTGACATCAGTACTATACATTCAAGTCTTGAAAATTGTATCTAAAGTTGCATCAAAATACATGAAATCCAAAAAAGAAGAAGAAAGACAATGACAATGATAATTTGGCAAATTTAAGGTGTATTGTTTGTTTTGGCATTGGAAGCTGTTCTTTCAACCCTTTCTGATAAATTGGTCATTTTTGTTCTATATGAAATTAAATGCAGATTGCCTTGGATGTGGATTAAAAAAATCTTACATAGACTTTTACACTGAATTTGGAACCAGTCTTTATCAACTAACATTACCAGTGAATCCATTCAAACACACCAGTTAATGCACATTTCCTACACATATTTCCTATATAGAGCTAACCAGCTAGTGTGCAAATGCAAATTAATCAATTACCTTATCCATGAAGGGCAAACGGGGATCTGCCGAGGGGTCTTTGGAAAGAAGCGGAGGCCGGGGGCAGCTTATGGGCTTGTTGATGAGCCCGTTGTTGTAGTCGTGGCCGGTTAGCCCCATCCCACGCTTGTCCAGTTCCGTCTTCTTCTCCAACAGGGCACTCATGGCCTGATCTAGGTTCATGTTGTTGCTCTTCAGAGCCTCCTCTGCTGGATCCCTCTGCAGAAGAGACCAGAAAGCATCACTTAAGCACAAACAAATGAATGCAAAAATGTAACTTCTCTTTTCATGACTAATGTTAGAAATATAAATAACATTGTTTAGTCTGGGTTACTGGTCTCACACATTTGCTCCAACTGTGCATTAAATGACCACTCACAATTGTGACTGGACTAATCAGCATACACTTAACTGTAAAAAATTACAGATTTTTTTTAGCAAACGTACATTCACGTCAGTGCAGTGCTGTCATTGTTTGATGGTGGCTCTGGAAGATGCCCAAGTTAAAAATCTTACAATTTTACCTATCAAGGTTTTGCCTCCCCATCACAATTTACCCACCTTTAGATGAGTCATTTATTAATAATCACCATTAATCTAAGGTGATATAGCTATATTAATATAAAAAATGACATTTTTTTTTCTCAATTTACATGAGTATGAGCTTTATGTCAATTAAACTCACAGGGAAGCCCATGTCTGTCAGCTGTTTGATGAGACGATTCATGATCCAGGCATCTTCTTGCTTCCCTGGAACCTTTCCCTATCAAAGATGAAGATAGAAAATGATTACGTCTAGATTAATTTCATTATTTTTTTACAATACGTCATATGAAAAAGATACTTAAGGTCTCAGAGATAAGTTTGCATGTAGCTGGTGCTGCTTCACACCTTCTGTGGGACCTTTTTAGATGCATTGCCCCATGAGTTACAGGAGGAGTTGCTCTCTTGGGAGGCAGCGCTGTTCCACATGTCTCCCTCCTCAGCATCCCACTGGCCGCCTGACAAGTTCAGCTCTTCACCTCCACCTCCCCATCCATCTTGCATAGGTTTGGGGGCTGGAAAACACACAACAAGAGAGGATGTAAACCAAGGCCAATACTGTGACACATGCCTTATGCGATACCATTATGAGGTTGTTTTTTATTTTAAAAGGAAAAAAATATAAAGCATAGATAGATAGATAGATAGATAGATAGATAGATAGATAGATAGATAGATAGATAGATAGAGAGTAGATAGATAGATAGATAGAGAGTAGATAGATAGATAGAGAGTAGATAGATAGATAGATAGATAGATAGATAGATAGATAGATAGATAGATAGATAGATAGATAGATAAATATTTTATTTATCCCGAGGGAAATTCAGTTTCTCAGCTGCACGATAAACATCATCATTCAACAACAAGACAACAGATCAAAAAATTAGTGCATACAGAATAGAAGGATTGGAGGAGCATATCATATCAAATGTATAACTGAAAGCCTCCATGTGTATAAAATTATCATTCTGACATCACAGAGGATATATTTTTCTTTACCCCCACACATTGTGAAACACTAACCTAAATACAGCAAATTTCACCTTGTTTGTTTTTTAAAAAGATCTGATGTAACTGCTTCAAATTTAAGCTAATTATCTGGCTAGTTGTCCTCTTGCTGGTGAGATTTCAGTTTTTAAATATATACACTGTATATATTAGGTTAAGAAAACTCTGATGAAGGAAAAATAAAGTGACAAAATACAAGCCTAGGAAAATATTTAAGAATATCTTTCATAAACTGAAACTGTCACATGTTGCACATCACTAAATAAAACAAGTCTGAACTTGGCCACAAGGGGTCAGTGTGGAATTCTGGGTAACATTTCAAGTGCTCTCGCTTCCCTCATACCATATTGATGTCTTTGATTTGACTCATCTGGAGAGAATTAATGAACTTTTCTCAGCCACGGAGCACCCACGGTAAAGACCAATTTGAACTATTTACCAGGTTTGCAAGATGCAGATGTCATTGCTGGGTTGCCCCGGCCATAGCTGTCTGGGTTGCCGTCTCCCCAGCCTCCACAGCTCCCAGTAGGCTTGCCCCAGGCAGATGTCCCATTGTCCACGCTGACTGGAGGGGGTGCAGGTTCCCCCCAAGAGCTTTCTGATTTTGTGTGGGAGCCTGGTATCTCTCCCCAACCTGGAGGACACACAAGGACAAGGGACTTTCAGCAAAAATACTTCACTGCACAAATACAGACATCTTAAATAAGTTAATATCACCTCCAGCATTTTATCTCATTTAACTTGTTTTTTTAGATTTTTCTCAGAAGAGGGCAGAAATATATCATGAAAGCTCATTTGCGCTATTCACATTCCTTTGCACTGTCTGACCAATAGTGCTTTGTTATTGACTGGTTGAATTGACTAAATATGCTTGAATATATGAGTATGAAGCGTTGGCTGAAAAGAGTCGTGCTGCTCATGCTCCTTTGAATGCAAAATGCTAAATTTAATCAATTTAAATTTGATCTAACTATATCACCTCTTATCAGTTAATGACTGATAGTAAGTTTAGATGTGTCCTGCCTTACGCCCGAAATATGACAAGCACATCTGTCTTTGCTGTGAATCATATTCCACACATTCAAAACTAGATTAAAATATTTAGCTTCAAATTGTAAATACATCTTTAATTGTAATGTATGTATCTGACAGACTGACAAAAACATACCACTTGTATTGTCTTTGATTGTTTTTTTGTGCTTTAGATTTGTTGAGATAAGCTGAGCCTTAAATCAAACTGAGCCTTGGGTAAATACCATCACCCCTTTTATCCTTCTGTTCTGAAGTGTGAAGTGCCACTTGTTTAGGATGGCACAAACCTAGGTTGGCTTTGCAGGATGGTTGACAGAGGGAGAAGATGCCCATTTAAAATTTGGCACAGCCCGGTCCCTCTTGGCATGAGAGAGACAGTGCTGTCTCTGCGCCTGTGGCAGTGCCAGGCTCAGCTTAGCTCTCTCTCCAGGGAGAGGTCAAGTCCTAAAAGCTGCTCCAAAATTATAGTTAACATTCAAACTTCTAGGATGACTTGCCGAGGCGTTACACCGATCTAAAACATAGCATACTGGAAGTTATGTTATTCCAAACATTGTCTTTCCTTAGCTATGATAAGTAGTGAGGAGCTATCCCGCTTTGCTCAACAGCCATTATGCCAGCAATAGGGACTACCATTAGGTTTTATCTGGAAGCAAATGAAACCATTGTGGCGTCAGCATGCAGGGTCAAGTGAGGGACAGCAGGGGGCGTCTGACCCCTCTCAGCTACTAGGGCTTGCTCCACCTCCTCCCTTCTATTACTGACAGATGGTGGCTCCCATATAATCACACACTTCCGATTCGTCTCAAACAGTTTGTGGTGAATCGCTATTTTCACGAGACACTTTGTAAACAGCATTCTTGTGCTTCCTCTGGGCACCCATGAGAGGTTGCCAGGGCTACCCGCACAGACGTGTCAACTGTTGTGAAATGTGAGGAGCCTCATGAGGGAGGGACAGGGCTGGTACTACTTAACTCATTTAGGTAGTTGATTAGATGTAAATCCAAAGAGGGCAAACTAGGTCAAGATTTGGCCTTTAAGTGGATCAACAGATTGGAGCTTAACAGTGCACTGTGCTAACTAACCGACAACCAACTTTCATGTTCAACAGCTTTGTACAGTGAAAAATAGAGAAACAAAGAAAAAATGAAACTATTCAACTTGAGTTGCATTTTAAATATCTGAAATCAAATCCAGTCTGAATGTTGACTATTCAATTTAGCTGTACTGTACCATTATCCAATAAATCTGGCCAAATTGGCTAAACAGAAGAGGTCTGGGCTACACACACACATATATATATATATATATATATATATATATATATATATATATATATATATATATATATATATATATATATATATATATATAGCAAACGCATTTTGTTGTCCTACCTTGATTTATCAGGGGACCCCTGCTGTGAGATGGCCCAGACTGGTGCTGGGCAACAGGTTCCATGGGCCCACTAGTGGGACCAGGGTTTTGGGAGTTTTGGGTGTGGTTCTGTAAAGGTGCAGGTGGCCCGTGATAGGGGTGATTGTGAGAGGGGGGGTGGTTGTTGTTGTTGTTGTTCGGGCCTGGTGGGTTATTGCCTCCAGTAGCGACTTTAGCCTGGGACATTCCTGGATTGTTCCTGTCCCAAAGGTTGACTGCTTTGTTGTAGGTAACAGGGTCACCCCACGCTGAGGTCCCATCATCTATCTCCATCTTACGTCGGATTGAAGGTGGGGAGGGCTCCTCCCAGCCTGTAGGCTCAGCCGAGGACTCCTGCTTACTACCACCCCAGTTTCCACTCTTTTTCACTGTGCCTGACCCACCCCAAGAGCCCATGCTACTTCCTCCACTACTACCACTGGGTCCATCCTGAGGTTTGCCCCCCCAACTTTGAGGAGGGCCACTGGGACGCTGGCAAACGGGCTCTCCCCAGCCCCCATTTCCTCCAGTTCCAGATACCCCAGGTCCTGAAGAAGGCATTCCCCAACCTCTTGATTTTTCCTTCCAGACAACTGCTTCTCCCTCCCACCCAGGGTTGGTGGGACTCTTTTTGCTCTCTTCTGGTTCTCTCCAGTCCCCTGCATTATTACTCCCTCCACTGTTGCCCCAGCTGTGGGATGCTTTGGGTTGCTCTACCCAGCCCTGGGATGTTGCCTTGATGTGAGAATCTTCCCACCCAGCTGACTTCTCCTCTCCCCAGGACTGACCCCCATTCTTGGGCATACTAGTGGTGGGGCCTCCTGTTGGAGGGTTGCCCCAGCCACTAGGACCACCTGGGGGCTTAATGTTGTTGGGTGGCTCTCCCCAACTAGAGCTAGGCTGGTTAGTAGCAGCTATGCTTCCACCCCAACCTGAAGCTCCCTGAGAACCAGGCACATCATTTTTGCTCCCAGAGTCAGTCCTCTGAGAGGGGCCCATGTTAGTGTTGGAGGGCCCCTGGGCATCACTTGGAGTGGGTGGGCCAGAACTCCATGACTCAGCTCCAGCATCTGCATTTTTGCGTTTAGTATTGTCCATGTCCCAGGTGGTGTGCTGGCGAACAGGGGTCTGTCCCCAGCCAGTGTTACACAACACCCTGGGGTCCAGATCTGGGGCAGGCAGCAGAGGAGCTGGATTATCTCTCGATTGGTGGTCTCTGTGCCGGGGATGTCCTTCCATGCTGTCACTACTTCCTTCACTAGCACCAGCTGTGCTGACAGCTCTGCTCCAAGGACTAGCCTGTGGATCCTGGGGAGGAGAGCTGGGGGCATCCCAGCCTCCCTGGGTGTCTTCAGTGTTCTTCCCCCAGCCTCCACCCGACTGGTCACCCCAGCCTCCCGAGTTTCCTGCTCCACCTCCTCCATGGCCCCAGCCAGAGTCCCAGCCAGGTGTCTCCTTAGCTGAAGGAGCCTTTGACTCACCACTGTTACCCCATACTGAGCTACCATCTTCTCCATTGACCTGTGTGCCCCCCGGTGGGGGCTGGCCCATGGAACCCAAGCCTACAGGTGCACTACCCCAGCCAGGCAAGTTGCGGATGGGGCTGGGGGGTTCCTGCTTATTAGTGTGATTTGGTCCATCAGTTTTAAGGTTTTGAGGTTCTGAACTGAAAGACACATTCGTGGACGGGGAGGGGTGAGGCTCTGACGTGTCAGAGGCCATTATGCTACCCCAGGCGCTGCCAATCCCCGAGGAGTTGCTGTTAGTGTTGGCTCCAGTACAAGTGCTGGTCTGGGCTGGTGGGGGGCCAGGTGGATTACCGAGGTTGGGTGAAGGATGAGGAGGTGAAATGGTGTTGGCTCCCCCTGAGCTGCCTCCCCCTGTGCTACCCCCATCATGCCCCAACATGGGCCAGGCAGAGGGGTTGGCATTAGGGTTTAGGTTCAAGTTAAAGTTGGTGGTGGAGGATGATGAAGAAGAGCCCCAGCCCCTGCTGGCTCCTCCGGCCACTGGGCTGTCACTTTTCCCTTCACTCCCCACTGAGGACTGGGGGGAGCAATGGGAAGGTCCAGGCCCAGAGCCCCAGCTGCGATTGGCTGCAACCTGGCTAGAGAGCATGCTGGTTCCAGTATGATTGGCAGGGCTGGGCCCACTGTTGGCCTTGCTGCTAAGATGGTTGGCAGAGAAGTGGCCCGTTTGATTATTGGCCCCTGTGGCCATACTCACTGTACTACAACTACTACTAGTACTACTGCTGCTGCTGGTCTGGTGACCAGGGTCAGTGTCCAAAGGGCATCCTCCTGGAGGGGCCTGGCTCTGGCTGAGGGTAATAGAAGGCCAAGCCTCTGTGTCCTTCTGGTCAATGATCAGTTGATCCCAGCCACTGAGATTGATGGAAGATGCAGCACTTGTGGTGCTCCTGTTGGCTGGCAGGTGTCCCCAGAGGGGATTATCATACTGGGCTCCCTGGCCGCTCTGTGGGGGCAGTTCTGTATCGGAGGAAAGAAAAACAACAAGGCATGAGCAAGAGGATGAGAGAATTGAGGTATAAGTCACGTACGTCATCACTCCCACATATGCTTAGTAAGGTTGAAATACCATGGCAACATGTAAGGTGCCTACTTATGTGTACATAGACTTCACAAGATGCCTTATTAGTAAAAATAAATACCACCCACACTATGGAGTGCGAAGACATAGAGAAGAATGACTAATATGATAGCAGAGGGAGCTTTAATTAGAAAATAATGCAATATCTGTGCACTCAATTTGAACACCATAACATTTTGTAGGTCACATATAGTTTTCATAGATATTTCCAAATAAGCAATGTCTCAAGACAAGACCAATGCTCCCCACGATGCAATTAAGGTAAGATGAGAATATATTCACAGTGTAACGTAATGTAACAACACAAGACATCTCCCACTGGCTTGAGTGTTTTTGCATCCTACCTTTCCTAAAAAGGTATATTTGCTGCATCTGGATTCTCAAAACCAAATATTCTGACCCTGATCATTGTGGTGGGCCATTTTATAGTCACCATTGTAGATATTATTTACAAATGTGAAAGGGTTGAAGTCAAACCTCTTGTGCGTTTTGGGTTTTTGAAAATACAATATTAAATACAATTCTGACGCCAAAAATGAAAATTTAACCTTTAGATTTTACTATATTTGGTAACAATAAGGGATGTGCATCTCTCCCTTATAAGAGTCTTTGTTGGTGCTATCGGACATGCTGCTTTTGTTTCCTTGGCAATGCTACGCTAAGATTTCAAGCCGCATCTTGCAAGAGTCTGGTGCTGACCTTTGGCCTTTTACCAAAGTTTGAAGACGCTGTGAGGAAGTATCAGCACAGCAGCTTCACTCAACTGATTCATAACTTTGAAACTGGGCCATCGACCAGTTGACAGTACATTTAGATTGAGCCAGAGGTCCATGTATTGATGTAACTGCATCTTTAACTTTAAAAATCGATTTCCGATTCATATCGGGTTTTTTTTAACAACCCTAGTAAATATAGATAAGAAAATGACAAAATGTAAAATTGCACTGCATGCATAGTCTTCAACTCTTAGTCATGAGGTCACCCTAAAAGGGATCGTCAAATTTGGGAAACACATTAGAGGACGTATTCAATGACAGAAGCTAAGCAGCTGACTCACTTCTGACCTCCTAAGCATTGCAGCATTGACCTTTGCTTGACATGAAGCACAAACACTCTGCACTAGCTCTAGGCAGCCAGTCTCCTCACCTCAACCTCTGTTTCCATCTGCCTGCACAATTGCTCTGATAACACAATAGTAACGCTTTGAATTTAGATCCCTGTGGAGTGAATTCTGCCAGCTCCCTGGAGTCTAGTGTGCATGTGGATCATGTTGATACAAACTAAACCCAGTTGCAGATCATGATTGGTGCACTGACCAACCTGCTGCACTGACCAACCTGCTGCCACCTCATTGCCTCATTTCTGCTGCCCCTCATGCTGCAGCTTGTTGTTTACATGTGCCTTCACATGCATGCTTAGTTTGTATGCAAAGAATGATTGTGTCAACTACATAAATGACAGACATTTTGTACCAACCAGTTTTCAAGCTTACTTCAATTCTTGCAACTAAAGGAGAGAGGAGGCAGTGAGAGAGTAGGAGGGGAAAAAAAGAGGGCACTGTGTTTCTGACACACACAGTGCTGTCGTTCTGTAGCGTCACTCTACTGAGAAGTGCAGGACCGCCATTTTCTCAGTCCTGAACTACAGCCAAAAAGACTCTGAGCTACCGTCTGCATCTCCAATATTGCTGCTTTAATAAGCGAGCATGTCTCTCGCAATAACACAAAACATAAGAACTCAACGCTGCATGCACACAATGCACTGTTGCTGCAGCTTTAATGTTGCTCATCCGCACAGTGTATAAATACAAGCCACCAAAACAACACAGAAGAGGCAGAGAAGACTGAAAAACGGAAAGAGAAGAGAGGGGGAAAAGAAGGAAACACCAGAGTGAAATACCTGTGGAGAGGTGCCTCCCAACCATCCTGTAAAGAGCTAGGTTTTGTGCGACGCAGCGACCATCCTTGCCTCAATATGTCTGCTCGGCTCGCCAAGCTTCAGAGGCTCGTTTCTGAAATGCTGCCAAGAAGTTGCACAGCTCTTGCGCGGCATGAGACAACCCCTCCTCCCTTCCTTCCTCACCCCTCATACTAGGTCCCTCCCACCAACACTGCTCTGGCTGGCTTTCTCCTCTTCTATCTATTGCCTCCCTCTGGCTTTATTTATATCCTGCTCTATTCCTATCCTGACGGAGGATAGTCTCCCTCTCTGGAAAAGCACTGAAAGGCTGGTTGGGGGAGGGGATGGGTGCACTGGAGAGATGGGGGGCAGTATAGGCGTGGGGGGGCTTGGTTAACAGCTGAACGATAAAGCCTGGAGACTTTCATTATGCACCCACGAGGCATGAGGTAAAACAAAACAAAAGGGGGACTCTTCTATCCTCCCCCCACCCTCAGATCTTTCAACCTTTCAAAACTGTCACTAAATATTTAGCCAAGACCACTCCATCTGCAATTAGCACTGCTGCCCACAATGGAAAGCCTCTTGAGTAACAGCGGCACGCAAAAGAAAGCAAGAAAAAACCCACAAAGGCCCCCTGGTGCTGGAATGACAATCTTCTCACACATATACGTCTTTATGCATGAACAGGCACATCATACGATCACAAATGAAGACAAATGTAATTTTTTGTCTAAATCTATGACGACTACAAGCTGGGATTGCCGTGATAATTACAAGTAGCAATATCAAGGTTTTGACAGAAATCTGCCACTTCCAAGAAGGTGCTTTCTTGGCATTGGACGAGGACAATGATTGTGCATAATTAAGGACCAGCGTTCTGGTTGTGAACATGGTACTGGAGCTGCAGGGCAGAAATAGGTTGCATACATAGACAACAGAAGAAGATGTGCATGAGATTTAACATAAGGCATGAAGGGAGGAGGATAGCAGGGGCTGTGATTTTGGCAGAAGAAAAAAAGTGCAGCAGCAGTCGACCAGATCAAGGCTGGTATTGTTTACAAATGATCCTGGCGCCCACGCAACAACACAATAACACAATGTTTGGTAGAGAACAGAGTCCTTTTATGGCTAAGGTTCAGCCCTCTGTGCCTCTCCACTGTGAGGACCTAACATGCTGTGAGGTCACGCCATGACCACTCGCTCTTTTGTGTGTTAACGTACACACAGTGCAGACACTGAAGCTACTGTGTGGATGCATACACACTTGCAAAAAAAAAAAACACACACTAGTTCCTAAAGGCTCAGGTCAGAAGGTGAACCTTGCTTCGATGCTTTCAAGTGGACAGAAATGCACAACATGCAGGTGCTGTAATTTGTCAGTGTGTGTGTATATGTGTGTATTTGCGGGGTGGTGGTCAGTGAAAGAGGGATCCTGAGGGATGAAAATACAAAGACACTAAGGACAGAAAATGAAGGACAGCAAAGATGGATGTTGAGAGATTGAGGGAGGAAGTAATATAGGAAGGCTGTGTGGACCTCAGCTGGACTGATCCTGGCTTAATGAAGTCCCCAAGGGGCAGAGAGACAGGATGGTACAGAGCTGACAATGCATGCTGCCAGCCAGATGAACGAGAGCGCGCGCACGCACGCGCACATGCATGCGCGCGCGCGCACATGCATGCGCGCGCGCGCACACACACACACACACACACACACACACACACCACACACACACACACACACAGACACACACAGACACACACACAGACACACACACAGAAATGTTTAATAATAACAATCACAATTGTTTTTTTTATTTGCTGCACATAACTGTGCAGTTTTCTTTCATGAGACACCAGAGGTCAACTCAGGTAATCTTTGGATTGTTGAATTTTTAGACCTATTGAATGTTGCAACAATAAAACTGTTCTAAGTTATAAGATTTACAAACATTATGTCTATACAAAAACATATACTTCAATCAATCAATTCTAAATAAAATAATACACAAGTAAGGAATACAATAGGATGGAGTATCCGTGAATTGGTAAATTTCAGTTGAGTTATGTAATATTCCTTGAGGTGAGGCAGCTCAGCTCAGAAAAAGCGAGCATTGCTTAGAACTTCTCCTGGCTCCCTTGTAATTCAACAATACAGTGCAACCCACTTACTGACACCTGACTATGCCGACTTAACTGCAACTGCTAATCGATTTACAATTTTTGCTAATCACTTTTCAAGAAAAAGTATTTTAAAAATCTACTAAGTGTTAGGTTGTGCAACCAGTAATGTGAAAACACCTTTTCAAAATAGCTTTTATCTTATTCAGTATTATTCTAGCTGGCCATTCGCTAGCAAATAAAAAAAGTGGCCCCGCATTTCCTGCCTGCCTATTTTGATGCAGTATGATAAAGCAGAATCACTGCCATTAGCTGTACACCGAACCAGGAGAGTTCTTGTGGGCCTGCTACACACACACAACAGCTACTGCTACTGTTGGGAATATGCAGAAGAAGCACAGACAGTTTGTTGAGTACTGGTTGAATTGTATTCAACCTGGAACAAACAACAGCTGCTTGTACAGAAATACATGCAAGCAATTAATTTTCATATAGATGCTTTCTTTGCTGTTGCTTTGTTGTTAATGCTACGCGAATATCTCAAGTGACAAGACTAACAGAGGGACATAAGATGTCTTCTAAAAGGTACACATCTCAGATATCTGGTTGTCATGTTTGCCCACGAGTATCCCCGTTCTCCTGCTCCTCTAAAGGATAAACCAGGTCAAGGGCTTTCACCAGCATGCCAGTCTTAAAATAGCCTGCTCTCTCACGCCTCCTCTATATGAAAGGACCCTGGGATATGGATTGTTAACCAAGCAAAAGGCACCATTGGGAGAAAGCTATAATAATGGCAAGACTCACAGACATACGTATATAATGTGCAGCCTGACTATCCTCACTGCCCTGGGGCCAACGAGGGTATATGTGAGCTGTGGCGTTGGTATAGTAGAGGTGGAGGAGATGAACAAATATGCATCAGAGAACCACGAGTTTGCCAGAAAGAGCGAGGGGAGCTGGGGCACAGAGCGAAAGAGAGACAAGACAAAAAAAATAAAGAGCAAGCGCTGAACATTTGTGGTTAACAGAGAACTGATGTTTAATCACATCACAAGATGTCCCAGTCCTCTTTGAGGGGATTCCCAAGGCTCTTTTACAGCATCATCAGCAGACTTAAAGAGCACACCAAGTCTTGCATGCAAACATTCTCTCTGTTCTCCTCTCGACAAGCTATTAGCACAATAACTGCATTGTTTTTTTTCACTTGACAAGGCTCGTTTACATTTATATATTTTTTGTTGGTGTTGGCCCCTGTTGTGCTTAGCAAGTACAATGCCTTTTGGGTATATAAAACCTTGATTGTTACTTCATTGGCCTTAACTTGAGGGTGTAAGACAGTTGAAAAAGGGAGCAGCTATAATTCGTATGTACTATGGGAAACACATTATAGGATGACAAGCTTATTCTTTCATTAGTAAAGAGTCAAACTCAACAAGCCCGAGATGGTCAGGACTGCTGGGTGCATTACTGCTACATGCCAACTAATAAATGCACTTAATTCGAGAAAATTGTATGCTTAAAGGGATTTCTATACATTATTTTGTTTTAAATACCCTCAATAAGGAACATTTTTGATGTCTTGACATGAACCTTGGAAATCAAAACACATCAGTAGTTGCTGCTGCTTGCCTTTACAACAGCTTAATAGCACTTTTCGCATATGCACTAGCACCCAGACATTTTCCAGACATAACCTGGAGGACCTATACAGTATGTGTGAATGCAAATGTCTGAATCAATTAACTGGGTCTTTCCCATACCAGCCTCAAAGAATAAAGTACTATTGAGCCCATATGTGAATAGAGCAGGTCACCGTCCGGAGAATTGACAGCTAGCAATGACGTTGCACGAGGTGTAGCTGCTTTGTACTCTTTTATACTTGCCTATATATTGCTTTGAACCCTTTGGTTGATACTGTAGATATGCCAAATAAATGTAATGTTGGTATCAATGCATAAACATGTCACTTCAGATGAGTCGTCTACCTCATCTTGCTGGATGCTCTACTCTGCTGCCACCCCTCGCCTAAACAGTAGGTGAGAACTCATCTGACAAGGACAATATCTTGTTTTGTGCTACAGCTTTGAAAATATGTGAAAATGACTTATGTGTCGGATTGAGAAGGGACACTAAAACAACAGAGGAAGAGAATGTTTGTGTTTACATACGGGCATATGTATACATGTATGGACACAAAGACCACGTTTATCAGCCCTACTTTTCAAGAGAGCCGACATGTGACCGGGTAATGAAAGACAGGGTGAGGCGAGGGGGAGTCAGTGGATAGAGGGAGGAGGGAGAGGGTAGGGAATGAATGCAGCTAGTGTGCTTTCACTGTAAGCTATCAGCAAGAAATGAAAGCAGGGAGGAAGACAATGATGGAGGTGGGTTTACCTGCTGGCGCTATGCACGTGTGTTAAATGACATTGCTGCATATTTTACGAACCAGAAACCAAACTGTGAGGTTTTAATCTGAGTCTTTGCCGATAAAAGAGACGTAGGAAGAATCGTAAACTGAGATAGACTGAAGGGTCATGTGCAAAACCTCCCACTGGACTCCTGTTTGTCTTTCAGTCTGGAAGCCCCTCCTGTTTGTCTGTCTTAATGTAATCAATCAGTTCAAAGACACACAGAGAGCAAAAGCAGAGCAGAGCAGGGCTGCCAGAGAGGGGCGGAGAGAAGCTGCAGCTTTTACCGTAAGCCATGAGTCACTTCAGCCCACAGCACTGGACCTCTGCCATGCTCGCTCTCTCCTTCTTTCTTTCTTTCTTTCCTTCCTTCTCACTCAGTCTTTCTATCAGTGCCAGGTCAGGCCCACTGAGGCACCCAGCCAACTAGATCGCTTCATATGGCTCCTCCTCCTCCCAAAACAGGAAATACTGTTGGGCTGGTCAGCACCGCTCAACGAAGAGTGGGAGGATGATGATGAGAGGGAGGAGGAGGAGAAAGAGAGAGGAGGACAGGATAAACATCTCGTCGCCATAGAGATAGGACTGCATTCAAACATCAGAGGGGTTGGACGATGCTCAACCACACACTTATGTTAAAATTTGTTTTCCTTCCCAGATAAATCAAAAGTGCCAAATGCCAAGATGATATTTTATTAAGAAAGAATAAACCTTTACCACTTGGAAATACACAAGAAACTAGTTTACTATGACATGTAGAGCCTCAGGAAGGATAATACACACAGGCATACAGAGACAGCCAGCTGTGTTTACTCTCCATCCTCTACCCCAGTATTCCTCTATCCCCATTTCTAATTCCCAGCCAGGCAGAGACAGAGTGAAAATAAACAACAGTCAGCAACACCTGCAATGCAAGCGGCTTCGCACTGATCTACAGGTACACTGTTCTGTCACAATCACAGCGCCATGCAAAGAAACTAAGGAGTAGATAAAGCCAATGTCATTCAAAAAGGCAGTATCAGTAGATGCAAAACACAACCACTCTCGAACGCAGCCAACGTACGCCAATTGGCTGTCAGGATAAGTGTAACTTACATTTACCTTTACTGGAGGTGGGAAGAAACTGTATGGATTAAGTCTGATTTCAACCCTGAACTGGTCTCCATCGACTGATTTTAAGCGTAAATTTCAGCCAGTTCAATTTGTGGAGGATCGCAACACCTGATTAGCTTTATGAATGATCTGGTTCGCAGACGATTTCTGTTGGATGACTGGCATGTCAGAAATACTTGTCAGCTATCTTACAATTTCAGCAGTTTTACAGTCTGATTTCCCACATGCTACTATTTGGAGTCGTATTTAAACTGCTGTAAAACAGAATATGCTGCAGAACAGTTTTTTCCTTTTTTTCTTCTTTCCATTCATCGTAGAAATGCACACAAAAACTGCTCACCACTCTCGGTAAAGGTACAGTCACATAACTAATCCCATTCAGGCAATGAATATACTGAAGTGATTCAACCTTCAACTCTCTTACAACAACCCTACTGCTACATGTAAAGACACAATAAATAATAAGTTTCTTTTCAATAACCATTCATTGATTTCCCAAAAAAGGGATTAATACATAGCGACTCGCCAACAGAGTGTCTAGGCTGACCTGTAGGCAGGCTGGCTGTGGAGGAGGAGGAGCAGGAGGGAGAGGAGTGTATGGCTACTGCTGCTGCAGGTTCAGTAGTGACGGGACGTCCCGGGGTGGTGACAGGCAGGGTTCCGGAGGGCAGAGGCTGGCCCCTTTTCAAAAGCTGCTTGTGCTCCTGCTGTCGGAAGCGCGGGGGCACCTCTCTGGGCGGGTAGCGCTGCTGTAGCAGAGTCTGGGGCTGCTGTGATGTCTGCGGCTGACCTCCGGAGGGGGCGCGCTTGCCATTGCCACTGCTTGGGGATACAGACGGGACAGCGCCAGGGTTGACGGGGGGAAGAGGAGGGGCGGGGTCGAGCTTGGCAGAGTCTGGCACTGTGGAGGTGGGATGGGGAGGCAGGTGACAAGAGGGCAGAAATGCAGGGATGAGGGAGGTAAAGAAGCATTAGGCAAAGCAGAGCTGTTAAGAGCACACTTGTGCCAAAACTGTTATTGAATCATGATGATAAGTTGCACTTTTAATGATTGTTTGATTGCATTTATCATTATATTTGACACCTGTTTATATAGTGCATGTACAACAAAAAAATCACAACACAAGTATAGCTTTTTATGGAACGCTGCGGTGGTTGACGATTTCCTCCACTTTTAAAGCCATGGTCACTTTTGGAAGAGGACCATGATGTTAAATTCAGAAAGCCAAATGAGGAGATCTATAAATGCACAAGATTTGCCATCTCTCCTGGCTGCCTGAAGTTTGACTCCAGGCAGTGGTCAGTCTAAACACATGGCTGCTCTTTGAAGAACCAGAGGGCTGTAATAATCTCAGGGTGGTACTGTAATAAACCTTCAGCCTTTAGAAATGTCCACGACACACAACTCTCACAGTCTGCCATGGTGCCTGGTCACAAAGTAGACGTGATGAGGACGTCAAGTATCAGATAACAGCACACATTACTGCCTGCTTCAGGATTGTGGTCTATTGTCTCTATCAGGACAGTACTGTGAAGGAATGTGACGCCCCTTTAAAGCTATTCATGGTTTGTGGCATATTGTGGCCCCTGAAATGATCTCATCTCAGCACTCTACCAAAGCTGTGTCATTCTCTCTCTCATCTTTAACTTACAACATTTAATTTTTTGTCCGAACATGTCGTGAAAACAGCACTGAAAGTTCTCCATATCAACCTAAAAAGTGATTTGACATTTGCTTATTTACAAATCTAGCAGTTACAGATAGAGCTGGGTACTGCCACTTATTTTCTGAATACAATTAGATTTACAGGGTCCCCACCAAATTTGAATTTCTGATTTAATATTGATTATGTGGATATATATATGGATATATTGCACTTACAATCACAATTTTGCTTGGACACGCAAGAAATTATGAAAGAATTATTGTTGTATATTGTACAAGAAATTAGCATTCATTTCGAGGCCTGACTACGGTTACCTAGTGAATGTGACTTGAATATTCTCTACCTTTAAAGCTGTACGTTTGCTGTCTGCAAACTCCAGAGGTGAATATCTGATTCTTTGGCTGCTAAATGCTCCACTATGTTCACCAGTTAGTTGCCATCTACGTCTTGTTGTTTGGTGTTGAGAAGGTGGCTAAACAATGAGCTGAAACTCACAATAAAGTGAAGCATGAGTGAGCTGAAGATTTGGGTGAAAATTCTTTGTAGGCCCATCACTGTGAGCAATGACTCTCACATTGCAAACAAACAATCATTAGATAAGTTATTATAAAAATATCAAATTATAGCCACTCTAAGGAGTAGCTCCATATTCCAACCTTTGCACTGTCAAAAAGAATTCTCACTCTATTTCCTTTGTAAACTATGCAAAAGAAGAAGAAGCTTGTGTCAGCAAGCTAATACACTATGGCTGAATAGGGAAGTTCAAGGTTAAAGGTCACCACTAAGTCAAACAGGATGATCACCTCGGGTTCACACAGCCGTTGCTGGGTGAGATGCATTATGGGACACAAAGCACACGGGATAATCACCTCAGTACGTTTCATTACATAACAGAATAATCTGGTATGATAGAATGCAGACATGATATAAAAAATGTGTTTAGTACCTATACATACTGTATGACAGCAACCCCATACATCAGCCGACCAGACATAATGAGCACTTGGGCAAGATTGTGTGAGTTCTGGCTGGTAATATATACAAGGTGACCATTGAAAAAAAACTAAAACAAAAGAAAACACGTTGCAAAGGCAGCAACCAAAAGATAAAGGAAATCTTTGTGTGGCCTAAATGAGTTATAAAGAGCAGTGCCTTGCCATTGGCTGCCATCCCGAGTGTGTGCAGTGAAGCAATGAATAACTTGCACACATGCGGCCAGCCCGACACACACAAAAACAAAGAGTTATGTAATGCCGAGGCCCACACTGAGGGGAAAGGACAGGATGGTGCCGTAGAATTCACAGCCTTCTAAATACTGACAGACATGCTCGCTCACATCTAACAGCCCTCTCTTCATCATTTTCCTGGATGTTTACGTATTTTTATGTCTGTCATGCATGTGTGTGTATGTGTGTGTGGGGGTCTCCTGTGTATTTTTGCCCCCCAGTGCTGCATTCCCTCTATGGGCTACAGCCACTGAATACATGGTGTGATCCAGTTACACCCGTGTCTGTCTGTGTGTCTCCCTCTCGCTGCAACTCAGGAATCAGGGGGTGAAGCTCTGGAGCCTGAGCTCGCCTCTCATCGGATTTCTCTACATCTGCTCCATTTCCTCTCCGTTCTTGTGCTTCATCCCTCTCCCCACCTTCCTGTGCTCTCCTATCCTCCTTCATTCACTATGATCTACTATTATCCTCTTGTCATTATTACTGTATTAGGGGTGGAAGATGGACACAATAATTCCCAGTCAATTCTCCCCGCTGATTTTAAGAGGTGATTTCCTCTTAAAAACACAGGACTTAGTGGTTTGTGCCACCATGTATAATAATGGTTATGAAGGAGATCGTTATGCAGTTGGGACTCTCTAGTGTGTGACGTAGATTCTTCTGGAAGCTGGGGGAAGGGGGAAACTAGCGGGTTGCTCTGTTGACCAATCAGAGGAAAGAGACAAAAAGGGAGAGGGAGGGAGCTAGAGAGAGAGCGAAATAGAGAGCTGACTTACAAAAGGAAGGGAAGGAGGTAGAGCTGGGAGAATAGTGTGTGTGTGTGTGTGTGTGTGTGTGTGTCTGCGTGCGTGTGACAGTCTCCACCCCCATTGCGCGCTTCACTGTAAGTTTGAGTCTCACTGCCTGAAACCAGCTCGGGTCTAAATCCGCTTACAATTAGAACACTATTTCGTCTAGTGTTCTGCACTGGATTCTTCCTTTCAAAAATGGCATTAGTCCTGCACATTTAATGACATCAAACTGACTGACACACAAAAGCCAAATGTTGTAATAATTGCAGTTATGTTAATCTTGATAATCATCGGAGCAAAGAGGCGACAAAAATGATCAAACCTCCAAAAAGGTGCAGCTCATTAAGCACCAAGGCAGTGTTTTGCAGATAAAAAGTGAAATAGAGTAAAAAGTGATCAGAGCTACTTGCTCTGACAGCCTATTTGCAAAAACATACTCCTCAACTATGTGGGTGCACAGGAGAATTCCCAGTTCATCAAAGATGCACATCAAACCGTGGCCTTGGGGCTGTGTGCGCCTAACGCAGAGGAAGACATCCCATTTTCCACTTTAAAAGGGGTCTTAATTTTCTGAGAGAAAAGACGATAGCATGCTTGCCTGACTGTTTACAACCTTGAGGCTGGGGGGAAGTTGTCTGGGATGTTCTCTGAGGGCTAAAGGTTGGTGGAGGAGACCTTAAAGGTGAAGGCTCCTGTAAGTGTTAATTTTTATGAGCTTCCAGGACCTATCGGAGAAAATGGTTGCCCAAAAATGCCCAAATAGTTTGGGCAATTTTGATGCCTCATATTAAAGTGCTGCAAAACAAATACAGCAACAATTAAAATACACATATTTAATCAAATTAGACACTTCTGATGGTGCTTCAGTTATCAGCAAACAAAAGGTGCTGCTCATATTAGCAACACTGCACAGAGTATCATAATAACAACAATAAGAGCCCCATGCTGATTCTGCTTTCCATTCATCAAATTAGATCTTGCTCTTAAAAGGCGTATATACAGATACAACTGCTAAAGTTCTGCTTGTGAGTGATTATAGGCTATGCAAAGCTGAGCCTGTTTAATCAGCCAAGTTAAGGCCTGAATGAATGCTTTTACAAACTACCTTAAGAACATCCTATTTCCCTAAACAGGGTTTCTGTTGCTCAATAGCCTTCAGGATACATGCTTCCACTCTCAGGCAGGTTCATTGGCATCAGCTACTGCTCTCTATCAAACAAACATAGTCTATTGTTTCATAGGTGAAGTCTTTTCCATAAACAGTGCGAGAGAATAAATTCTAAAGGAATTGCAATATGGAGCAATCTGGAGCGTGAAGATATAATATCTCACACTAAATGAAACCCTATATATGCACACATTTGTTCTCTCGCCCTTTCGTCCAAGTGTATCCAAGTATAACAAATTCTCCATGATGCATGCAATCTCTTTAGTGCTCTATATACAAAGTGTATCGTTTATCTAGTGTTGCTGCCAAAGTGTCATCGTACACTCCTCTAACTGATGTATAACAAAAAGGAAACCTGAAAATTGCTAGATCCATATTCGAGGTCTATTAAAACGGAGGTAGCAAGAATATCAGCGATCATGAGCGATGAAGGGAGGCATGTCTTTAGGGTTCTCCATCTCTTTCGTCCTGTGGGCTTTAAAATGTAAGCAGTGAGCGCCTCGCATGAGAGGAGATTAAAGGGCTTAATTAGAAGTGAATAAATATGACACTGTATTTAAGAGGGAAAACCCTCCCTCACTGCATCACATTCAACACGGACAAAAAATGCTATTTAAAGTCTGACGGCACAGTGTGAAGAACACAAGGCTATATAGGTCAGAGCATTAATCATATGGTAGCTTGATATCTGAATGGTGCAACATAATCACACATCTGAGTGGTATAATATACTCAAAGTCAACACTGGTTATCATCACCAGCAAAAACAAATTAAAATCTGTGTTTCTAGCCTCTTCAAAACATGCAGAAGTGTCACCACAAGAGCCAGTCCACAGATTATGCCCACTGCTCTGAGAAGACAGGTGGAGTACAGAGACAGACAGCTTCTCTGGACTCAATCCCCTGTCCCTGGCCTTTTGTGCCAACAGCTGCAGGCAGACCAGATTCCACTGTCTGTTATGATTTAGAGGAAGTGATGTGTGAAAGAGAGGGGAACGTCCTGTCCTCCTGACCTGGGCAGTACATGCTGGGCACAAAGCAATCCACTGAAAAATGATTGAGAATGCAATATTGGCACAATAGACAGAAAGGAATATCTATTTTTGGCCTTTTCATCCATTCAAGTGATGAAAAATGGTCCATTTGTTTAGAATGTATTTTTGTTTTCATCAAACTACAGACTATCCCTGTGTAAGCTAATTTATCTATGATGAGTTAGCTTACTTTATCCCTCTATATCACTGATCCTTTAAAACACGGCCAAACAATTAATTATAAATATTATCAAAATCACAATATAGCCAATTGCAATACCAAAATCGGCGGAGCTCTGATTTCTTTGATGAAGGTAAAATGTGTTGCAAAACCAATATAAATGAAGCACTGAAGTGTTACAGAGAATCCCTGGCCTACAACTCATGTTCTCTAGACTTAAGGGAACAAACTTGTTTGGTACAGACCCAAGAAACAAAATCACGTCATCGTCATTTTAATATTTTTTTCCTGTGAAAATGAAATGCATATCTTACCATTCCCATTGAAATTATGACTCTCATCACAATCTCATTTGAAATAATCACAATATAATTTTTCTGCATATCGTTCAGAGCTACTTTAAAGCAAGCTCTAAAAAACACCCTTTGATTCACAACTATTAAAACAACTTAATAAAATATATAAACACATATTTCTGATATTGACACTGTTAGAGGTACCAGACTAATCGAGAACCAGTTCCGACTCAGAACCGGTTCCAACTGACCAATTCCATCGGAATTGTACGCCTCCAACGTTATCGATTCTTCTTAACGATTCTCTCATTTCCCTGCCTGCACAAGGTTTTCTGGTTATTCTGAAACTTTGCGTTGCGATACATTTGCATCACACTCTCTGCGACGACGCAGACCTTCAACTGCGAGGCAGCATCATGGAGACGAGGAAGCGATCTGAAGCCTGGCTGCATTCACCAAACAAGATGAGAATTCTGCCGTGTGTAATCAGTGCAATGCTGTAATATCGTGTAAGGGTGCAAATACCAGCAACATGCTCAAACATTTGTCTACCCAGCATGGAATTAAGTACCAAGAATGTCATGTGTTCCACTGCCTACGTACGAGTGCTAGCGTTGCTGCTGGTCAAACAAGCTCCACTGGGACCTCCGTTGATGACGGTAACGTTGACATTAAAATAAAGAAAAGGAGCGTTAAGCCGTAATTTAGCATGTGTTAAATATTTATTTTTGTTTTGCTTATTGTATCAGTCTAATTTATTTAGACTATATTTTCTTTCTACATTATATCTTGTCAAGGAGTTGTTCAGTATGTTTGAGTTGAATATGTTCATGTTCACAGTCTTGTGCAGACATAAATTTGGGAAAAAATAAAATGGTTGCTTTTGGTGCAGAAGACTGTATAGAACTCCTTTTTTGCCACTCAATGAACTACTCAGGAATCGATACGAGAATTGATAAGGAATTGGATTGATAGGCAGAATCGACAATGGCATTGATATTGATAAAAACGCATCAATTCCCACCCCTACTCTGTAACATCCCTGTGGCCATATTACCCTGAAAAAAACTCTTGTCAAAAACCAGATAGCCCCCGAGAGTTGTGTTAATGATGATTTAAATGACTGAAGAGACAATAAATCTAATGAGAATAAGCTTATATGCACAATTTATAGCATAACCCTCCATAACAGAGTTACCTCTGTTGCTCTTAAATTGCGGTTTATCATCACCACCACTGCAATCATTTAAGCCGTGCTCCTTGAGATGAGACATGTAGAAGAGGCGGTGACGATGACAAGAGGCTCACTGGTATAAATTCCCCCCTGATCATACCACAATTTATGACGCTCCAACACAAAGCGCTGTGCGTAATTAAGCGATTGTGAAACGGCAAATTAATCTGTTATCAAATTACTGCCGTGACACTACTTTATAATAATGTTATCTTTTATTGCACTATGTAAATGTGCGCCTTGATGTGTATGTATATTGTGCCCAATCTTTGATAGGGATATAAATGCACAGCACGAGCAGAACACAATAGCTCATTAACCCTAAGAAATTAACTCTGGGACAGCTTGTTGATGGCAGAAGGCCTCTCCTGTGGTACACAACAGCCATCATGGGGCTTGTATTTCTCACTATCAAGGTTCAGCTCTACTGCGATGTTGACCTATACTGTGACACGGGTGACAAAGAGACGAGACACAAAAGTTAGTAAAGTAGTGAAATGAGGATGACAAATACTTTAAGGTGGTAAAATATTCCTCTAGTGACCACTGAAAATACCACAACATAGTGGAACTTCTTAAAACAGAGTGGAGTAGAGAAAAAGCAAGAGGAATGTCACCCACCTCGAGTGTGTTTTTAGTTGAAAGATATTTATGCAGCAGTAGATGTACATTAAGATACTTTTTTTTCAGCTCAGACCAAAGGTAGTCTATGTGCTACTTTGGACTGGCCACTTTGCTTCACTCACTTTAAAAGAACAAAAGCTCAATGCACCTTCTTTTCAAGCATGTGTTTCATTTTCATTTCAAGGATGGCTGCCAAATGATTTGCCTAAATATGAACATTGTTTACAGAGATCTCTCAAAGAATCACTTCCTAAATGGTTCATGGTCAGGAGATGGATTTAATCATAATTTAGCCCTTGAATTCATTCTAAAAATCTACTATAATAAAATCCTGTGGTTGGCCAGCTTTGCTTTCAAACCACAACATGAACTGCACTGGAGTTCACTTGGAAGCTGATCGAGACCCTCCTTTTCAGGAAGCCTTGGACATATTGTCTGGTCCTCAACCAGAGTTCAACAGACAACATTTAGTGCAACCAAAATCAACTGTATTAAGCAGGCAAACTCGCCAGAGATAGTTACATTAATAACATTTTTGGTGAAGCAAAGGGGTCTGTGCATATTTGTGCTTTGCAATGTAAAACTATGAGTAAAACCACATGTTTATGTTTGCGCAGCACACAATGTACATATGCAGCTGGTGTTTGCCTGTGACATAAGGGGACTGGTAAAGTGAGAGTGTGTGTGAGTCAGTCAAGTGAGCCAGTAGAAGTATCCTACAAAGGGCCCCCTCAGCTGTGCCGGCAAACAGGAAACTGCCTTGCATTCTCACAGTTTCACATGGCTCCGTCTGTTTCTTTTGCTCTCACATGCCTTTTCCTAACCCTCTCACATCGACCAAAGGCACCGTGTTTTAGTGGTAGCCTCCCTACACTTTGCACAAATGTAACCACAACAATTCATCCTATCTCTTTCCTTACAGCCCACCCTCTTCTGCTCCCTTTTCCCTCTTGCTGGTCCCAGGACGGGCCTCTCCGCTAGACCAGACAGGAGATGGTGTAGTGTTACCATGGTGCTCGGGGTCTTCCCAGAGATCTCCTGTGTATGGATGCCTGTTTATTCAGCCTCCGCGCTATCCCTGTTCTCCTAATTAGCTCTCAGTGCACCCCGCATTAGTATCAGAGACAATCTGCCTTTCTCGGTTGATTAGTCAATTATCATTTTTTTGTCATTTTATTGTTTTTATGTCTTTAATTGTGAATAAGCCATTAGATGCCAAAAACAAAATAACAGTCATACATCTGGCATCACAATGATAACATTTAAAAATATTCTATAATTTGAAATGAGCTTCTTATGCATCTCTGACTGAAATGTATCTGTGGCAAAACAAAAAGACTGACATTGTCCCCAACTGAATCAACTAAAATGATTAATCATCAGGTATGAATTTAACATTACAATAGAAAAACAGAGTCATGTGGCCCAAGACAATGGATAAGAGCACATCAGAGTACACAAATATGTTGCATGTGCTAAAAGTCAAGTGTGACATTTAAGGGGCTGAAGATGACAGTAAAATTAGGTCATGTTGCTGTTATGAGCAGCAGCAGCCAAGAAAATAATTGTGCATCTGACAGCCTAGTTTGGAGATGAGGAGAAAAGCATAGTATATAGGTCAATTTGTGGATGTTGTGAAACAACATCATTATTCATTGCACAAACTGTGAGGGGCTGAGGGTGATTCAGGCAAGAGGAACAAGGGGTGGGAGGGGGTGCACCTCTGTGACATTATAGTCTCATTAACTCATCCTTCAGGGAGAGAGAGGGAGGTCAAGGCACTGACCCTTGATGATGGGAAGTTCACAGTTGCATGCACCCACAAGAGGAGAGCACAGGTTGATCCCCTCCTTTTTAGTGATCCAAACAAAATAAGCCACCAAAGCCCTGCAAACACATTCATCTGAACACAGTTTTAGGCACAAAAACAAAAGAGACACACTGTAATAAGCTGTGTATTCTCTTGCTGCCATAATCCTCCAGAAGTTCTAATCATATTTTTCCCTGATTGACCCATTAATAAGTCCCTTTCCCATCTGCCTGTTCATAACCTCAACCAGGAGATGCGCTCCTGGGCTGACTGTCCAATGCTACCAATCTGCCCCTCACTGGTCATTAAGAGCTTTGGCTTGGGGAGACGAAGTGAAATGTGGGTCTGCAGCTGCCACAGAGGAGTTGTTTAAAATGTGCACGTTAAGCACACTCTTCCCTACAGAAGTCCCCTTTCAGTCAACTTTATTCATGTTATTTTTTTGTGGTTCTTTTGCTCTGTTTTCTCCTCACCTCGACCCTCCTAGGTATGCCTTAGGAGCCCACAGGGAGGCCTGAGGAGCAGCTGCACCATCCCTCTGCTCCTTATTAGTCTTGTATGGGCACCTGGCCTCCATTTTGGCTCAGGTAGTATGGACCACCTGGCTGCTGCTAATGTTTTTAGAGTGTTTTACTAGAATAAAAATTGATTCTTCATATTCAAATTCCACAACAGTGAAGACAGGGTGAATTGATGCTCTGGGGCAGAAAACAATTCAATTCCGAGTTATCCATCTCAGAGGACACGCTATTTAAAGCACCAACACAATGAGTCTCCCTAATGTTTGAAAACAACATGGTAAAAAGTTATCAAGGTTCTTAGCAGATGACTTAGCCGGCACTGAGAAATTATGTGTTATTGTATGTGTGACAGGTTGTAACACAAGAGAGCAAAGGAAGATTTTTACAACTGCAGGCAAAAAAAGAAAAGAAAAGAAGAATCAAGAGAAATACAAGTAGCCACAACTCACCTTTGGTTATCTGTTCTGTGGCCTGAAAAAAAAGGGGAAAAATGTTAGCAATGGAAATAAGATTAATAAAAATTAATTTGTGGGCCTAAATGTTAATGCTGTATCCACATCTGAGTTACATTGGCTGGCTCACCAGCTGCACTACAGCACCAGAGCAACTAGCCAGGGCAATCGGAACAAAATGTTCAGGGGCTGGTTTTGCTCATCTATTGAAATGCTAAGAGGTTCATGTTCATTCCTACTGCTTGACGGGGTGAAAGGGTTCAATGGGTTTGGAGCTGTGGAGGAGTAAAATAGACAACATAAATGCTCCTCTCATACATTAAAAACACACACAAACATACTTTCACTGGCACTGACAGGAAGGGTCAAGGATACATAAAGGTATCAAAGAGAGCAGCAGCGTTAAGCTAACACTGAAAACAGATGACCCACAGGAAAAAAAGTGAGGAGGAGGAGGAGGAGGGATAGAGGTGGGGGTAAGAACAAGGATGACGACTACATAAAGTCCCGGGGAAATGCTTCTGGGGAAACACACATGACAAAATGCATGTGCTCGATATGCATGTGATCCTTGTGATGTAACTGCAGCAGAAACACCTGAGCATACTTGAAAGCTGCATTTGGTTGTGCACCAATTAATATTAAAATAGTACTGATGGTGTTACAGCATTGACATCTAGGTTTGGTTTGGGAAAAAGGAAGTGGAAGTATGGACTGTGTCGGGTAGCATTTCTTGTCTTTGCTGGGAGATGGTGGCTGTATGTCTGTGACAAATAAAAGAGCCTGCCACCAGCTTACCTTTTTCTGAGCAGAGTCTTTCTTTTTCTTCTCTTCTTGCTTTTTCTTTTTCTTATCTTCCATCAAATGGTTCTCTTCTCGTGTTTTTTGCTTCTTCTCACAGCTAAAATACAAAGTGAGAGAGACAGTTAGTTTTTTTATTCCAAGCACCAACTGAGGAAAAACTGTCTCAACAGGTGAACACCTGCTAGAATGATTTCTCTCCAAGTGTTATCAATGGCTGCTGGTATAGCACACAAAATAACGTGTATTAGTAGTAATACAACTGCCAGAAAGAAGAATGTGGGTTTGTTTTGTACTTCACTCCTGAGCTGTACAGTTCTGGGCAAGATGTTTTGAACCGTGCAGACTGTGTGTGTTTTAGATGGTGGTCTTTGGGGTTGGCTCTGAAAGATATTTGGGAGGCCCTTGCAGGTATAATAAAGTGGGGGCCAATGAGACTAGGCCCTGTTCTTTAGTCTACATGCCCTGCCAGTGCAGCAGATCGGGATGCAACTAATGTGTGGGCAGACCACAGAAAAACAATACCTACTCTGGGTCGTAGGCGATGTAGACATTTCTACACCTTTCTCGTAATAGCCTACACCTTCTCTGCATGGAGAATAATTGTTCATACAGAGACACAATATAGTTTCATGTGCGAATGTCTCCAGCTGAGAGCTGCTCTATATCTATCCTAATCCTCTACACAGAAAAAATAAATAAATAAAAGCTAGAAGCCGTGTTTTTTAAGGACGACTGACAGGAGAGTAACCAGCCTGGAAAAATACATAAATTGGAATTAAGTTCCGTGAACCCTAAATGTAAAACTGTACATGAAACCATCAGCCTTTTTTTCATGCCATGCCTATGCCGCTTCAGGCGACAGTAGTGTGTGTCATTGCCTGGCAACAAGCTCTCCCAGAGGCCCTGGTGAGCAGTCAGGTGGAGACAGACAGCACCCTTAAGCAGTGCGTTGAAATCAGTTTGGTTGTGGAGGTTCAATAATGGAAAGGAAAAGCAAGAATAAACAAGTATCAGAAACTAAAGCAGAAATCTGAGCTTAAAATTAGGCAGTTGTGTTGGAGCATGGAGCATGTCACTGGAGCCTGGGGTCAAGTTCAAGTATTTAGAAAAAGTTTGAAAATGACTACTATGTCGATTCAGTCAAACTTCTACTTAGCTATGCTATAATTAATATTGTTGGTTTTTAGTGATATCAGAGTTTTGTGCTGTCTTTGGAATAATGCAGGATGATGCATTTTCCATTTCACAAAGATAATAGTAAAGTAAGAAAGCATAAACACCCTGCTAGCAATAAAAGAAACCATTAGCCTGTCAACTGAATACCTCTAAATTGATCATTAGAATGTATTTACACAAAGTATAGTATTAGGATGATTAATATAAACTATCTCCTGAGTTTCAAAGTTGTCTACCGCAATTCACTATTGTTTTCTATATGGCTTACAGGAGCTACTGTGAATTGCCATGCAAGGTGTTTGAAAGCAGTCAACATGTGCAGTTTCCTTTTAGATACCTGAATATGTCAGAGGAAATTAATGTGTCATTAATAGTGGATTGAGTAATAATAAGAGTGTGCAATAATGTGTGAATAATGTATACCTATGGTGCAATCCAATGTCATCTTACAAAGTATGCAGCAATGCTTTGTGAACTTGACGACAGCAGCTGCTGCCACCGTCTCCCAGAGGCCATGGTCACCTCTGCTCTCAGACTGAGCGGTTAACCAACAGGGGACAAAGGGTAACCGAGGGGAAGCCTTCCGTTAACTGCAAAGATCAGACCCCACAATCTTCTTTATCCATTCTTCAACACAGCCAATACAGGTGAAAAACTATTCCAGTAAGACCAGAATCAAACTAGAGCACTATTACTATACTTCTTAGAAGGTAAACCTGTGCTTTCTGCTTCCTGTGTAGATAATGCTCCACTGTAGAGGAAACTCTATTTTTTTATTTATTTATCTATTTATTTTTTACACAGCCAATATATCCGTAACAGGCAAATCACACAGTCAAGGAAATACACACTGAACTGAACCCAGAAAGCTGACTCATGAGTCCCTCAATGGTAAAGATACACACCCATGGCAACAAATGTTTGAACATATAATCTGTAGAGATACTTTAGATGTTATTTAATCAGTGTCATGGCTGTTCTGAATTTCCTGTGATTGGAGTCGCCAGAAGATCATAAAAAACTTTTGTGAATTATCAGCCGCTGCTAACAGATCCATAAAAAATACAACAAAGAAGCAACACTTTGACTAGTTATTTCAGCACAGTTAAATGAGAACCAAATATTCCATCACAATTTTAATGTTTTCAATTTGTAAGTTGTGACAGTAACAAATAAGCTATAAATTATTTGTAGACATTTCTTTTGCACTCACTTGCACACTGAGCCTCCTTACTTGCTCAGCACATGCCTTCAAGGTTTGCTGGAGCTGACAACTGAATTCAGCCTGTCCTGCGACACTCCAGGCTTGGTGGAGGCCAGTTTGCATGCCTGATATTAGGTTGTTGTTGGAATTTGCTTTGACACAAAAACACACTGCCTCCACACACCTATCTATCGATTCACATAATTAACACTTATTTATACCTCCAAGAGTCTGGGTATGGAACCTGCTGGTGCAGCTGCCATGCTAAATATAGCTGGTGCTGCTCCTTTCAAAGGCATCAGTGGGGCTTGTGTCATGTAGGATCAGAGGATAAGAGAGATGCTCCAGTTAATGTGAGCTGCTGTTGGCCTCCAACCCGGATGAAGAGAGTGAGTGCCAAGCGATGTGTCAAAATGATTTCAGTTTAAGAAACATTTGGTCCCTGAGCAAGACAGAGGGGGTCTCACTCAATGAGGGCTGCCGTTTCACAAACATCTGCCTGGCTTGGACAGATGTGCGTCCCTTGGATTCAGAGTACTGACTGATGGTGAGATGGGGGAGGATGCACCAATGGTACCTCCTGCTCATTTGGATTCTGCAGTACTGTGACATAAGACAAAACTCAAATCAAACCACTTCTTTAAGATAAAGACTCCCACATATACTACTTATGATATTTTTGAAAATAAAGCCAATTCCAATGAGCCCTTTTATCAACTATACACACATATAAATTAATAATAACAAAATCTATTCTATTAATAAATAAAAAATACACATAGGGGGCTACAACGATCTAGTTTTCATTTGCAGTTTACTCGTAGTAGCGGGTTGAGCTGCATTATGAGCAGCCGTTCGTGGCAAGGAAGCACAGCTCGTGCCGATATGAAGGACGTAGGTCAATAAGCTCAGCTCTGTTGTGGAATTACATCCTCCTGTCAGAACAACAGGATTAGAGCTTGGTGTCCCTCTTAAAACCAGACACTCACTCTGCTGACAAAGGAAGGCAAAAGGTAGAGAAAAAAATGACACTCAGACTCAGGTGAGACCAAGGACAGCCTAATAGAAGCAATTGTAAAAATTGTGAAGAGAATTTGTGTGGATATTGAGAGGAAGGAGAGTCAATTTGTGCAAGGTGAACTGTGGATATGTAAATGTCACGCTGCACCACATTGAAGCAATGAAGATGAGGTGGGGGGGCTACAATTGATGAGGCTGGTTTGTGTGTATGTGTGAGAGATGGGGGAAGGGGTGCTAGACGGCAGTCGCTGGGCACAGAGCCAGGAATGCCATCGCTGCAAGCCAAACAAGAGCGCGGCGAGCCCTTGGGAGAACGCTCACTAGCAACCACAGCAGCAGCAGCCACTGCTATGGCAGCATGTGCAGCTCCCTCTGCTCTCCTGCACAATCACACTTCAGGGCAACACAGCTTTTTCAGCTTGCACTGAAAAATATCTGACATGCAGCAGCAGGTTTTCAAATGCACAATGAAAACAAAACAAACACATAACAAAAACCAAAAACAAAGTTAGTCAGCACCACCTTTCAAATTGTGTGAGGGTTTAGAAAACTGCTGGGTAAGCACTGACAAAGTCCTTGTGCTCTGTAAAGAGGATTGCACTCTCTAAAGTACTTGAAGCTATTCTCAGTGTGGTCATGTTAATGCTTTCTGACCCAGCCTGACGACAAGGAAAAGGGAAACTCATGCTGCACTCCTGGCACTCTGAACTAGCCCTAAAATAACTTGTATGGACACACTCCAAAAGAACTGCCTCCAGTCCCCAATGTCAGTTGTCTGCTCCAAAAGTAATGGGAACACATTTATGAGTCTGGTTGACAATTTACAGATCAAAGAACATACTAACAACTGTCATATTAAACTCCAACCTCATAGCTTTTCTCAATGTTTCCACATTTGTCTTTATAAATAAATAAAAAACTACACCTCATTGTGAAGTAATTACCTGTATTGGAGGGAAAGCTCACATAACTCTACGCAACAATAAAATCGATTTGGTTCTGCCTATTTTTTGTCTCTGCAACAGAATATTTAAGAAATACTTTAAAATAGCACTTATCTTAAAATACTGCCAAGACACTGACCCCTCCATTACTGCTATTAATTTGTGTAATATTTAACATGACTGTTAGGTTGTCACATACCAGATTTGTAAACTTTAATACAACATAATAGTTCTTAACCTCTATCAATACTACAACAGAAGCAGTCTGAGGCAAACAGAATAGTAAAAAAAAAAAGAGTCTGAGGTGTGAGACTATTCTCAGGTTTTACTAAACGCCTGATAATAGTGAAAAATAAATATATTTCTTTTCTTTTTTGCAACCTGCAATCAGTGCTTGACATGATCAGACGCAGATATCGTATTGTTTTAAACACATGGTATCTATAAAGGAATTAAGTATTAATAGTTTTGACCGCTTTAATAAGTTATCTGTACAAAAATATGGCAACAACTGGTTCAGCATTTAAACCTACACAGGGTGAATGGACAGTATTTGCCCAAACTTGCTTTAAAAAAAAAAAAAATAACTCAAAACAGAAACTTGTTTCTTTGACAGCAATCAACTGCCTTTCAGAGATATGCATGCTCATCATTTCCACTGAGGACTCCAGCTAAGCATCTGATCACTGACACCAAACAACCCGCCAAACCAAATGACACAATCTGGCAAAATGCCCCTCAGCCCTCTAGTCCAACGCTAAGCAAAAAGCCATAGAGAGTTTTGAACTGAAAGTGAGGCTATGACCTAAGCCTTATAGTAATCACAGTATTTAGAGGTCTGTTTTTGTTATCAAGCCCCCTTCGGCGCCTCTCTGTGAATACACACTGCCTCTTTCAGAGGCTTGGGTGCTGACTGGGGCCCCTGACCCAACACGGACAGAAAAGACCGCCACCCCCTTCCCTTTTCTACCACGATCTCTTCATCCCTTGCCAGGCACAGGCCCAAATTAGGGATTCTAACACATTAGTAAAATCAGCGAACCTCAAAGCTTACGTCAGTCTGCCCTCTACATGCATCAGGGTGCTGGCATTCCCAGTCTGCACACACTGTCTTCTCCATTAGGACTGTGTGTCACCGCAGGATATCAAGCTGCAGCAGGAGCAGGGAATATAGGAAGCAATCTTTAATGCATCATGTATCTCAAGGTTTACACTCTCTCATGCTCAAGCTATGGACTCATTAGTTAGATGTCCATCAAGTATAAAATATTGAGCAATCCAGCAACAATTTCAACAACCATCTCAAGGTTATATCAAAGCGACTACATGTAGCTACAATGTATTTGCTGCATATAAAAGCCAGTAATTGATTCTAAGGTGAAGGCCAGCTGGTACCTAACCTGCTATTCAATGAACAAATGGTTGAATGGATTAAGGGTACAGACAGTGCAACTGGTCTTAGTAAATGCAACTGGAAAAAGCGATCTATGTGGACATGAGGACAGTGATTAAACTCGGCTTGCTAATGCGTTTACTGCCAATCAGGTGATGCATGTTGGATCCAAGCAGCTCCCTCTCTCTCTCTCTCTGGGGCATATTTTTTGTGAGAAGGAGCTGCAACTATATCCAGCCATCAGCTCCCTTCCACACCAGTGCAACAGCAAGTGTTCAACCAATATCTGCCGAGCTAGCCTACTACAAATCCCAAGCAATAACACAGGGTGTCCTTGAATCATTTGTGTGCTGGTTAGGGCCAACTACTCTAAGTTACCATTAAGCCATTATGAAGAAAACCCTACCGAATATCTGCTAAGGTAAGCGTGTAATGCACGAACTAAAAATAAGGACCAATATGTCAGCGACAACTGCCATAAAGAGCACTCGCAGCGAAGAAAACATTGATGTCAAAGTGGGCTGAGCCGAAAATATTTTGATTCCCATCACAGCTGCTCTATTTAACTTATTAATATCGCATATTTCCGCAACTGGAAATCGACAAGGTGCAAAATGCGTCGTGCTAATCGCTCAAAGGGATTAATAAATCCTACCATGAAGCGTTCAGGAGGTTCTCGTTGGCGGCGGAGCCTCTGCAGCCATTTTGTAGTAACTGACCGGAGCAGCAGCTCGAGACGGTTGAATCGGTGGTAACTGGGGGAGAGGGGAGGAGCCTCACCTTGCCACGTGACCTTCAATAACAAAACAAACTGGTCGTGATCCACGGTGCTCCTCCCCCAGCGTTTCCATGACAACTGCAGCCCCTCCATCATTCACTCCCCTGCACTGCACTGATGGGCTCGCGCCTGCAGCTGTGTGGCCTCGTGCCTCCCCACTCCTTACGGTATATAGCAAGGGAAGGCCGTATGCACGTACACTCTTCAACAAACTACATACGAAAAGTGTGTCGTCGTGTTGGCATAAATATAAAAGCATTTCAACCCGCAGTTTGTTCAACATTGAAGCCGTGCTATGTTTTTACACCAACAGAGGGCAGAATTTGTGTCTGTGCTGTACCCACAGTGTGCTGCTGTTGCTATGATGTCACCTTTATTTTTGTGTCACTTTATATGTGCGACTTTGATGCCAAATCACCATGGTGGTAATTACATACATTTAATCATGAATTTTCTACTTATGTGAGAGCTATAAATACCTCCTAGTTACATTTCAAATTAGGATTTTCCATAAAAAGAAAAAACATGATCAGCATTGTTAAAGTATAACCCAGTGGTTCTGAACCGTTTAGAGAAATTTTAGAGTAAGGAAATGTAGTTGATGCGTCAAAAACTGCCAGTATTGAAGTAGCAGAGCTTCAAACGACTAAATTCAGATGTGTTATCAAATCACTGCTGGTGAAACCATTCACTTCCACAACTCATTATGGTCACTTCAGAGTGAGAAATTCCCTCTGCACATAGCTCAGTAGAAACCTTATCTCCACCATCGAACTGAGGAGAAACAAATGGGATGGGAGAGCCTGCCAGGCCAATATGTCACCACTCAATGAGCCAGATCTGGAGCTGAATAAGGACCCTTGTATCTCATTATCAGACACTGGAGCCCACTCTAAATGAGACTCCAGTGGCATATGATGGGGAAACGTATCTGGAAGCATCAAACAGCAAACACCCACAAGAAAATAACTATGAATCTGATTACGAAGTAGGGTGATCACCACCGTGTGCTCGCAATTACACAACCATCTGTACTCATTGTCGTGGGCATATGGATTATGGTGTCACCCACATCTGGATAATTGCAGAGATATGCATTATAGTGACAGTGGCAAAACACAATTATTCAGTTCACAAGATGATGGAGTGCAAGGGGAGAAGTGTGTGGAGAGGAGGGGAGGGAGGCAGTAATCATGTAACATGGTAATGAATCTTCCCTGTGTCATGATGTAAATAATCTGTTGTCTGAATTCAAACTTTGTGTGTGTGTGATTTTTCCACGTTGTTCCTCTGACAACATGCTTTTATTGTTTATGTAAAAGATCTATTCTACAATGCATACTTTTTTAAAGAGGTTCTTATCCAACATGATTTAGTGTAAAGTGCATGCTCAGAAATAAGCTTACAGTTACAGTTTTTTGTTGCTGATGCTATTAACTAAGCTAAAGCTAGCCAGACTGTTAGCAGTGGCAGTGTTTGCAACAGCAGCGGCAACAGTAACACCACAGGGAAACACTAGGCCGGGGTAAAGTGGAAATGTTGTCTATTTCTGCTTTAAACTGAGGGAGAGTGTGACCTCTGTGATCATGGCATAGATTTTTTTTACAGGACTATGAGGGAGAAGAGATTTAAGACAAATTGTTCACTAGTACAGTAGCCATTCTTCTTTACTGTATTTGAGTCTTAAATAATGATTTTTTTTTTGGCCCTGAACAGGTACTAAATTTGAGACAGCTGTCAGCCCATCGTTTGCAGCTACAGTGCGGGGGTAGTAGATGATAAGTTGGTTTTTACAAAATAGTGCTTTGAAGTTAATTGAATTTGCACATGTTACTCAAAAATGAATGTTAATCAAAGAAAAAAAACAAACACTTTTGATTGCTTTTACCATTTTGTCTTGCTTGATGTAGCTATACAGATACTGGCGTGACTGAATGGTATATTGTCTGCCTTTATACAAATACAATCCGTAACACCCCTGATATTGTTTTTTTGTAAACAAAGCACAGAGAGATATTTTAAATACTACGTTTTTGTCCTGTACTTGGAATGCCAGTGAGTTAGGCTCTGAATGTAGACTAGAAATACTGAAAAAATTAGTAAGGCGCTTTTTTCACCACCCTTCAGGGACAAAGAATGTTAAGAACCAATGGAAATATTTGAACTCTACATACTTGCAACACAACAGCTAATTCAAATAAGAAATCTAAAATGTGTGTGTGTGTGTATCAGTGCATCGGTGCCACTACAATTAAAAGATTTATTGTAACTTTTACTCCACTATGGTTGTTTTAAAGCTATAATTATTGCTGAACCTTACAGTTTACAACTTTAGGTAACACTTAAGTGGAACATTTATAGAAAATGCAGCTTTAGTTGATAATTATTTCACAGTTAACAAACAATGAACTGCTCAACAAACCATCTATTGAATAACTGTTTATTGTAAAGGTTGTTGTAAATGTTTGCAATACTTCTCAATTGCTTAATAAATGGTATATCAAGCATTACTTTGTGAACAGAAAAAAACATTTAACTAATATTTAATTGACTATATATAGCACTTCTTCAAGGCTAGGAGGTCTCAGTGAAACAGTATTGTTATTATAAAGCTGCATGTGATCAGTAAAATTATGTTTCATAACCCCCCAGTCTTAAGTGCTCGTTGCCAAGTGTTAAATACAATGATCTCACAGATGAAGATAACATTTCTACAAACCTCCTATCCTCCTCCTTCCCCGTATTGTTGCATTTTTCCTCCATTAGAGCAGTCATCTGAAAACCACTGGAGGCTGCATGACTCCGAGCTCAATCTCATGTTTGAAGTGTCGTGAGACGGCAGGTGACAGGAGAGGAGTTGCCTGGGGCGTGTCCATTAGAGTGTGTAAATGATGACTTTGCTTCTGTCAGTGTCCGTCAGTCTGAGAGCTGGAGGGAGCCCATGGAGACCATCAGCATCGGCCTGACGTGATGCAGTGCCACATTCTCAGGTCTTTGCTGTGCTTTAGTGCAAAAAAAAAAGAAAACTTTCTAAGAAAACCTGGGGAAATGGAGGATGTTGGTGCTGATGGAAGAGGAGCATAGGCAAGGAGAGGATGCATGGAAAATTATGTTAATCCCCGATGGCCAGTAAAAGTATGAAAAATATTTATTTGTCACACCCTAGAGGGATCGAACGGTAACATAGTAAACTTGAAGATTCTCATGTAAATACATTTCTGTGAGGTCACTATCCATCGCCAAATGAGTAAACACAATGATGATTCGGCCTATGGCTCGCTGATAAAAGCCCTTGTATTTGCTGTAATAGCAAAGATGTACACTGGGTGTTGGTGGCCACTTTCCTGGAAAAAAATGAGTTAGTGACGCTTTCAAAAGACAGATGACTTACGATGCAACGATGAAAAGTTGCAACTCAAAATAAAAAGAAAGCAATTAGATGTTCAGAATAAAGCAAATGGTCTTAAACGGAAAGCGACTGTTAGCGAGGAAGAACCACAGTTTGTATCGCTGTTGCCTTGCCAAGGTGGAGAACAGTAAAAGAAGAAAAGGGAATGAAGAGAGACACAAATGTTGCTCTCTTTCTCTTGGATTGGTAGGTACCGCTAAAGTTTATAACATTAGATATAAAATCTAGTCTACCTAAATTTCGGACCTTGCTTTGGGATAATGTTAGTCACCACACAGATTAAGTTTGTTACCTGTTGTTATGTTCTAAGCTGTTTGTTTGTCAGCAGGATTATGTATTTGGCCCTATTCTCATGACACTTTGTGGAAGTCATTAGGTTTGCAAACAATGAACAGGACCGCTTCAGGGCTAATTTAGTGAGCTAGCAAAAATACACCTGCAACTGTCGTTTATTGCCATCGGTGTCACCGAAGAGAACGAAACAAAAATCTTCAAGGTTACCGCTTTAATTTATTGCATATAACCAAAAATTATCAACAGAACATAATTCAGACAAACACAAATTGAACTATTGATATAATAAAGGTCTCAACTAATTTTAACACATCTGTCACTAATGTGTTAGTTCCAAATAAGAAAAGACTAGATTAGTTTGATACATCATCATACTTCACCTCATAGATTGTGCGGTAATAGAAGAGATAAGTGATGGTGCTTCACAGCTAATCAGACGTGAGCTGTGTGGGTGGGCATTAGCCCCCCATACAGTCTGTGAAGCCTTGTAGAGCGGCACTAGACGCTAATCAGATTTATGACATGCATAAACATAATTGTGTGCCTTTATGGATTCAATCGAACAATTAAGCTCAGGCAAACATCAATTTGCCTTCTCAGTGATATTTTCTAATTTAAGCTGTCTGTCCTCACTCTTTCTAATTCTGTGTCATGTCTAAAGGACCTTTTTCTTCATCCCTCTCCTCTTACAAACATTACTTCTTCTTCTGTACGCTTGGTTAAGCACATGTACAAACACAGACATACACAGACATGTGAAGCACATCAATCTCTTCAACAGGTAAAATACATCAGGAGGAAGAGATGACACAGTTGTATCCTATGAAAGCCTGTCTGATTGTCATCCTTCAAGGTCAGCGCATACCATCGTTGACTGCACCTGCCAAGGTCACGCTGCTATTTGGGGTGAAGGCGTGGGGGCTGGGGTTGAGAGAAGTGAATGTGCTACAGCGCTAAAAGTGTCACCCCACCAACAGCCTTGATTGTTTCTATTTTCAGTTGAGAAGAGATTAAAGTCCTTGGGGGCAGAGATATCAATCTGTTGTAACATAATGAGTCCTTTCTAGTGAGCAAATAGACACTTGGGCCAACAATGGCCGTGGTCGATATTTGCCTGCCACTCATGATTATATGCACTGAGAAAAACAGAGTGACAAAGAGAGACCAGGCATGGATAGAGAGAGAGAGAGCGAGAAGGGAAGACGCTCTTTCACGAGAAACAAAGAATATGAAGATGTGTTTGTAAACCATCAGAACATAAACTCATTTCAGTTAACAACAGCATCATCTAGAAAGCTGAATCTCAATAAGCTGAGTGGTTCAATACAGTAAGGAAACAATGATGTATACATTGCATATCTTCAGCTAGTGCTTTAATACTATTGGGAACACTATTGAGTGGAATAATACTGTATTAGTAATAGTTGCTACACACACACACACACGGTCACACACAATCTTTTTCTCCCCACAGCATCCATGTGTCAGAGTGATGAATGTCTCCTTCCTCTGTGTGACCTCCAAGGTCAGCACCAGTGGGGCATTTGCAGCCTAGCTGCCTCATTTCCCCGGCAGCTACAGCAAGGTAACAGCTCGGGCATAATTCACCATCGCTTGGCCACAGCTTTAATCGCAAATGTAATCAAACTGGCTGGGGTGCTACAGGCTCTGCAGCACTGGGGCTGGACTAGAGCAGGGTGGGGTTGGGTGAAGTGAGGATTTGCCTCATTGTTTTTGAAGCTGGAGCATGCAGTCTGCATGCATATGCACACGTGTCTGATGCAACACTCTTATGTTAATCTGTTAAAGGGCTTTATTACACCATATCATGATACAAAGCACTGCAATTACATTACTGTCAAATGAACCATCTGTCTAGGTGACCACAATTCAGTAGGCTACTTGCATACAAGGGTATATGAAAACATGTACACACATGCAGTTAGTCTTAAGAATAAAAGACAGGGTCAACATGAAAAAAATGATATAGAAAAATATGGAATTTATCAATCCAAAACTAACGAAACATGCTGTATGATTGTAAAACAAAACTCCATATGCCTCTTGCCAAAATACTCATTTGTTCCATTCCATCATGTATGCCACCTCTGCCTTGGGATGTGCCTGTAAATTATACATAAGTATGTCATTACGCACAGAAGCCAATGACTGCGGCCTAATGAATATGGGCAGCGTCGCCGTCTGCAGCTTCCCCTCACTGGAGAGACCTTATCTAGGCCACAGCATCAATCACCCTGTCAGCAACCACTATCTGTGCCTCACCATCATAAACAGATATATTATTCATGAATTAGCATTATTGTCCACTTAATTATTCAGCAGGTCTTAATCATCTGGCAGATAATCTATTCCAGGTCGTGGGAAATTAGATAAGGAAAGATAACGTTGTTTCAAGGGTCTCGCCATCTTGAGGCGAGCGCGGAGCGTTTTCTGCTTGAGTGTGTATGAATTTATGAGTGGTGAACAGTGTGCGAGAAAGGTATTTCCACTACTGGTTAAAAAAATTGTATAAAACAAGGGATAAAGTAGACCAAGGACCAATCAAGCCTGAGATGTATTTAGATTAATGAGACAAAAGGAGTTTACAAGGATGATGAATTACAATCAGCACCCTGAGGACTGAGAACGCCTAAGTACTAATGAGAACATTAATTTAAGAAATCTTCTGTCAGTGGAGGTAAAAACACACACACACACACACACACACACACACGCACATAGATAGGTTATTCTGGCAAAAAAAAAAAAAAGCTATACGAAAATCCTCTTTACCCAAAACATTATAATTGCTCCATGCGCTTCTCCTTCATACCTACTGCTGTCCCTCTGCCTCTAGCTATGCTCTGTCCCCTGTCACCTCAGCTCCCCTTTCTGCAATCGTCCACCTTACACTCTCTTTCCCTCCTTGTTTTTAAGTCCAAGCACATACACCACAGAGGATGATGAATCATTCATAGCAGCACATAATGCCCTCGGCCCTCTCCCCAGAGAGAGAGTGAGACAGACATAAAGACAGTGAGAGGAGAAGTGAGAAACGAGAGAGAGAGAGGATCGTTGCAACAGAGAAGCTGGGAATGAAAGGGGTTAAGATGCAAGACAAAAGTGTGTGATAGATTAAATAGATTGGAAGCGTGTTTCAGGGAGTCTGCTTAAGATGTTTGACAATTTAATAAGGTTGGATTTACAGATATGAACAATATTCATATAGTACATGTCATTTCTTTGTGTGGTTAATCATATCTCAAGTAAAAGCACCTTCCCTTTTTGTTAAATGACATGTCCATATACTTTTGTAAGCCTACATGTAGTATTCAGGCATAACTAGGTATGATGCTGTTTGAACACTGAGCTGCAGCCTTGCTGGAGTCAAAGCGGGACCAAATGAGGCAGAAGTCAAGACCAGGATGAAAACAATTGAACATGCACACACAAACTTTGGTCAAACACTCAAACAGATCTTATCAAAATCCAAACGTTTCCAATAGCCCACTTAAAAGATTTGACATTTGGATTAGATGCAGCGGCCGCTGCTCCTCCACACCGAGAGGAGCCAGCTGAGGTGGCTCGGGCATCTGTATCGGATTCCCACCTGGACGCCTTCCTCGGGAGGTGTTCCTGGCATGCCCCACCGGGAGGAGACCCCGAGGAAGACCCAGGACACGCTGGAGTGACTATGTCACTCGGCTGGCCTGGGAACGCCTTGGGATCCTCCCGGAAGAGCCAGAGGAAGTGTCTGGGGAGGGGGAAGTCTGGATGTCCCTGCTCAGACAGCTGGCCCCGTGACCCGACCTGGATGGATGGATGGATGGATGGATGGATGGATGGATGGATGGATGGATGGATTAGACGATTCCAACCAATGTATTCAACCATTTGAAGAAATACCTCAGTGCTTAAGAAAAAATATTTTTCAAACTACTTAATTCTTACTATACGCACAATATTCAAACTGTTTCTTCATAACATTTAGCTATCTATTTCAAACATTTATCTAGTAAATTTAGCTAAGTGCAGAATTTCCAGCTCAATTGCTAACTAATTGTAATGCATCAATCGTAACACGTGTCCAGTTGGTACAGGTGATTTATTAATGGATATATACAGTTCAATCAAATCTTAATTTCTATTTTCTTAGTAGCTGAGGTACAATTTTATATTGTACCTGCTGGCAGCTGCAGAAGTGACCCCAGCAGTAAAAGTAGGTTAAGATTTGAAAACGCTGGTGTAAAAGATCAAAGTCTGAGCCATTTAAGGAGAATTTTAAAATGGATGTGATACTGTTGGCCTAAACACATTATGCATTAAAGGTTCTAAATTAAATGAAAGGTTGAGAGTACTTTTATTGTTCCTTATAGACAAAATAATACCTAAAACTGTAAACATGACAATATTGGTCTTGAACCGCAGCGAGAGCACAGAAATCAATTCTGGCATGCAACAGCCTGTGTGTACAGTAGCATCTGTTAAATGCAGCCTGAGGATATCTACTCCTCCAACTCTGGTCAGCAAGCCTCTAAATCATACAGCTAGTAATAAACTTATGGCCCCCAGAGACCGCCCCCCATGTGGTGCAGCCGGGGGATTGATACAACACACAAAGACTCAGTGACAGAAGTGAACACATGGTCAGAGGGAGTGCTCTTGATTTCTTCTTGAGAGCTAATCTGTCCCTGTGTGTGATATTATCAGCAGCAGGAGAGGTGAGCTGAGAGGGGAGGCTCCGTCAGATAAGGCATGTTGACTTCACTTTTTCATCAGCTCTGTATGGATTTTCCATTTTCCCGAGTGTTTCCAAGTATGAAAACCCCTCTGCTCTCCTCTCCCTCTCCTCGTGTTCTCCCATTCTTTTATTCGCCTTCCCTCTCTATGCCTTACTTACCTATTAAAAAACCCTAAAAATAAAATGGCCTGTCTGGCTTGCACTATTACATTACAGCTATGCTAGCTCATTTCCCTTGGGGAATTAATCAGCTGCGGCAGTGTTTGGTTGCAACACACTTGGGTCATGATAGGAAACAGTTAAGACCCACTGAAGATTCACTTTGGAGAGCACAAAATGATCCAAACCCTGCAAAATTAAAAGAACCTTTTAAGAACCGCTCTGACAGCATCCTGTTAAATCATACATCTTTATTATCCTTTGAAATAACTGAGTTATAGCTATGCTACAGTGGTGAATAGTGACAGCACAAAAAAAGGCCGCGTTAGATGTATGAATGTACTGGCATGTTATATTGAAGTATTTATACGCCTGTCTGTCAAACAAGTTGGGACCGACTTCTGCAGACTTGGGTGTTTTGTACACAACATTTTACCAGCCATGTAATCAACTATAAAACCCAGCAGCTTGTGTGACAAGTATGGCGTGATGAGTGCTGGAAAGTACCAAAGAGTTACAAGGAAAAAGCCAAGTATTGAGAATGATGACTTGTTTTTCTATCCGTCTGTGAAGAGCATGTGTTTTTGTGTCTGCCTGTTCAATCCAGAGAAGTGCAATTATTTCTGTTATGGCCTTTTACATGTCAAATACACCATACTTACACTAAATTAATTGTATTGTGCTGTCCGTTACAGGCAAAACATGACAAACCTCACATACATGAAAGAAGTAACAAGTGCTGTTAAGTCTTCCATCATCTCCCATACTTTTTCCCTCTCAAGGCCTCGCTCACCCCATTCCTCTTCTGTTTTCCCCTGTCTCATTTCCAAATGCTTTTAATGCCATCATTGGGAGTCTGAGGGCACTGAGTGTGTGTGTGTGTTTTTTGTGTATATGTGTGTATGCGTCCCACTGTTGTCTTGACGGACTCTCAAGCTCCTAATTGCAGCACTTCACCCGGAGCTGCTGGGACAGACCCTCTCTAAACTCTCACCCTCCTTTCAAAGGCGGGAAAGAAAAAGGGTGCAGACAGATGAAAGGAGGGAGGTAAAGAGAGAGAATTAGGAGACGGATGTAATGCGAGAGAGACAGTAATGAGCATTATGTATGCAGGAGAATCTGGGAGAAGACGAAGCAAAATGTGAGAGGATGGGGAGGAAAAGACAATTCGGTATTGAAATATACACAAAAGGAAAACTGTGTTGATCTCTCTCAAGTCAAATACTTCAGATATTGTGCTATCACTATATTCAGTTCTATATCAACCTATAAGAAAATTTCAAATCCACTTAATTTATCGCCTCGGCACATTTTGCAAAGCACAACGGAGGAGGGATTCACGAAAATGTCTAATCAATTACCCACTCAGCTTGTCTAATTCCTTGCAGTAAGCTTATACAGTTAAAGATTTGAAAGACTTACACTTTAAGGAAGGCTAAAGAAAAGCTAAATTAACCCCTGTATGGTAGATGTATCCAGGTGTGACAGCTGTTGTTAAAATGCGCATTTTTTCCACCAAGTAGCTTGCCGGCTCATAATTACAAGTCTGAATGGAGTTAGGTATTATTAGAGGGTCTGACAATGTACCTTATTAAATGGGCAGTAAGAAAATCCCCTGTGTTCTCCTGTTAGCTTTTAGGAGCAGGCAGTTGGCTAGACGGCTTGGCCCAAGGGGAGAAGCTAACTCACTCAGCAAAGGCCCCCTCGCTGGTTGCCATAGAAATAACGGGAAGGAGATGCAAAACCTGCCAAATGAAAAATGTCAATTACAGTAGATATGTAGATATAGGCACGGAGAGTGGGGCATCCGGGTGGGGGGCTGGGAGGGGGAAGAGAGGCTGAGTTGCCGCTGGCGTGCCCACTTTTATTTAAATCCAGTCTGGACACAGCTCGCATCTGTCTCCCTCTCTGTCCACGGTCATTGACACAGACATACGTAGTCAGTGAATAAATACATCCTCCTTTTCTCTCTGTGACACAGTGGTGATCAGGTGCTGAGTGTGAATGTGACAGAGAACTGGGGGTGGTTCTAAGCCGAGGAGTTAACTCCCCCCTATAATCCACATATTGATCCCTCTACTCAGCCCGAGCCACGATCAATACAGGCAGTAAAACCAAATCCAGCAGCCTCTCCGGGGAACTGTGACGGACCCTCAGGCGAGTACTCTGCAAATGTACATATACATTTCTCTGTGTGTCAGTGGCGTAGTATGTCAGGTGATGGTGTGTGTGTGCGTGTGTGTGTGTGACAACACAAATCAGTCAGCTGGACAGTCCTCGGTGGCAGTCATGTGTGCTTCCCTCTCAGGACAATCTGAACATACAACATGACAAAACTGTCACTGTGCTGCATAAATGATCAGCTGCAGAAGCTCCAAACAGGGAGAAGCTGTACATACGCTGCCATCACCCAGGCCAGTGCACACACATATTGCGCATGAATGTGTAATTGCACAGTTGCATTTACTCCCCAAAGTGTCCATACAGACATGTATAGATACATGTGAGTCATAAATTGACCAGTAACAACATCTACATTGTCATCTCTTTCATTTTGGGCCACATTATTAGGGCGTTTCAGGAAATATGACGGTTTCATAGTATATGGTAATCCCAGTCCAGTGGCCAGGATGTATATTATCAGTTGAAGTTTCTGCAAACTACACATATATCCAAAACTGACATTTGTAGCAATTTTTCAGAGCAGTATGGGGAGGAGACAGATATTGCATGATTTTAGCAAACAAGGCTACGAGTCAAATTAAAGGATATTTTGAAGGACACCTGGGGATATTTCCATCCGTTTTTGTCGCATCAAATGCAATATTTTTTGTCAGGAGACCTACGAACACATCCAGCTTAACCGCTTGTTTCTCACAGGAAAACGGACCATCTCCATCCAAGATCGTGTCAACCAAAATAGGTATCTGAAGCCAAACCGTGATGTTTTCCTAACCCTAAGTGGTTTTTGTGCCCAACCTAAGCAGAGCATAAACACAGCAATGTGGCAAGAAAGAACATTTGAACTAAACGTGTGTAAAGTTGCGAAAGTTTGAACTTATTTGTGGTTATGCAGAAAATGTGCTCAGCTCACATTTATTCTGGTGATTGGATTGGGTATGCCACAATTGTTGCTATACTATCATCAGTTACAATGACCCTTAATAGAATGAAAAAGTTGAATAAAAGCTTTATGAAGTTTATTTAAAAAAAACCAAACACTTACCGGTATATGGTAGAAAATAATAACATGGATAAGTAAATGTACATTGTATGATAACAGACAATTTTCATACTCCAGTATAGATTAAAAAACGGTATATTCTTACAACCCAAATCCTGAGATAGCCTTAGCCGCAGAAATATTTAACACAGACAGTCGGCTATGTACTGGACAAACACAGGGATCATTTGCTTTTGCATAAACACAATAAACAGATGAAGTCATGCATGCAGCAATATGAAAAAATCTGGTAAAATCTCTTTAATATACATTAGGCCTATTTGTAGTCACACACACACATACATAGTTTCACATAGCACTGAGCACGGAGAGCCAATTTTCTCAACCCTGAATGAAAATATAAATTAACTATGAAATTACAGCAGGGAGGATGTTTATAATTCACTATACATCACAGGGTTTGTTATTGTTACTACCCCCATCGCCTCGGTAATCATCATTACTTTTATTGTGGCTGTTAGTGTAGCATCATTAGCATACTGTATTGCGTTGGGTGAGGGGAGACCTAAGGTGGATTGTGATGCTCATAATATTGTCATCGAGGGGCAAAACTACTGTTACACAGGCAACGCAATTATGCAATTTTGCATCTTTTAATATCTGTTGGAAATTACACCGTTCCAGCTTCAATCAAATTCATGAGGTGTGTGAGGCGCAATGGTAGGGTATTTTATATTTATGGAAATCAGCCCATGAAAATCGCATTTCTGTGATTAGACAACTCCCAGGCCGTAGTTAATACTATTAGCATCATTTGTATGTCGAATCATTTACAGTGAGTTTTCCTGGGCATGGCTTTGCAATGAAGATATTCTGAGGGGAAAACCGCGCACAAGACTTTGAGCGGATGCTTGTAAACAGAGAATGAAATTTGACCTGATGGTGTTCTCTCTGATCCCCGGTGGCAACTGCAACAGATAGAAAGAGAGAAAAACAGAAAGAGGGAGAGGAAGGTAATCAAAAAGAAGGTTGAGAGGGGGAGTCAAAAAGCAGGATGAGAACTAAAAAAACAGAGGTGTCTTGAAGAAGAGAAAAATAAACACAAAACTAACTTCAAATTCAGACAGATGGGCAGAGAGACTGCGACACAGAAGCTGTAACATTTAAGAGTAGCAGAGTGTTGAGCCAGGCAGACGAACTAGCCTGTGATAACTTGACAAATCCCAGGGCTTGTGCTCTTGAGAGGATTGTGCTTCATTAACAGATAAAAAGTGGAGGAGACAGAGGAGAAGAAAAGAGGGGGGTGAAGGGAGACGGGTCCGCTCTTTGTTCCTCAGCCTTTACTCGTTTCACTGTTATCTGCCACGGGGAGTTTTATTTGATGACATGACCTTTAAGTTACAGGAGCATGAATTGACAATGAGCACAAGTTTCCAACAGTATACTGATGCGTCTTTCATCTCCTGCTAGGATGGTGTCTTATCACACCCCCTCCCTCTCAGTGGCAAGGATAAACAGAGGAGAAAGAGAGAGAGTGTGTGTGTGTCTGTGTGTGTATGCGTGTGTGTGCGCATGTGTGTGTGTGTGTGTGTGTGTGTGTGTGTGTGTGTGTGTGTGTGTGTGTGTGTGTGCATATGAGACAGTGGGAGAGACAGAGTGAAAGAAATAAACACACTGTGTTCATAATCTGGCTTGGTCTGCTACTGAATTAAAACTGTGTGTTCAGTCACCTAAATTACTTAAATCATGTTTAAAGAAATAGTAGCATAATTTTGGCAGAGATGTTCATTTCCTTTTCTGGTAGAGGGTAAGTTGAGAAGAGAGATACTGTTCTCGTAACTGTCTGGTAAATATGAGATAAGAATATGTGTGTTCATCTTGAGCGAAAAATCCACCTTTATCCTGGGCTTTATGAATCAGCTATACATGTACAGCAGAATGGAGAGGAAAATGGACCGAGACTAGAGGGAAATCAAAGAAAGAACTGATGAGTTCTGAGTTAAGTCAGAAGCTGGGCTAAACATGAACACACACAGTCAGTGCATCTGTGGTAATTTAAACTGTTTATAATTGAAACAATAGCAAATGTCCAGTTGAATTTGGTATACATTTGGAATATCTATATCTATATCTATATCTATATATCTATATCTATATCTATATCTATATCTATCTATCTATCTATCTATCTATCTATCTATCTATCTATCTATCTATCTATCTATCTATCTATCTATCTATCTATCTAGATAGATAGATAGATAGATAGATAGATAGATAGATAGACATTAACATTGGATTGAGCCAGGTTAAGTGTTATTTAGTTCCAATACTAAGATAACCTGCCTGTCTCCTGGCTCTAGCTTTGAATTTAAAAGGACAGTTATATTGAAGTATATTTTGTTTTCATTCAATCCTAATAAACATATTTTCCACAATGTCAAACTATTCCTCTAAGATAGAACATTTAAACAATTGGCATACATGAGTCAATACAAGGCACTTTTCACCTCGTCAATCCCAGACTCCCCTGGGAATCCCTGTAGAGGTCAGAGATCAAGGCTCCAGACAGACCAGCCCAGACACAACCTCTGACATTCTGACCTTCACAACAGCGGATCAATATCCAAAACGGCTGCCAGCCAACCTTTGAGCACTTCCAAAAGCAAATTTCATTTCTTAAATGTATGACCATTATAATCACGATTGTATTGGTAGGTGACAAAGAAGATGGACTGTTTGATAAACACCGAGTACATTTCAGAACTTGTTGCATTAATTTAAAGCTCTGGACTCAAGAAGAAAATGTTGGAGGCCTCCTGCTTTACATCTTTTCACGCAGTTTTCTCTGGGTGAAGCCTCGACTCCTTGCTGTAAGCTGTCTACTGCCAAATTTGTCTGGATTACATTATTTCCTTTATAGAATGAAACGTGGTTGTGGCTTCTTAACAGAGGAACAAAATATATATATATGCGCACTTCCACTTTGTAGTTCTGGGGATTGCTGATTGTGTATTTGCAGTTGTTGAGACTGCTTTCATTATTGCAGAGTGAAAGTATAGGCAGGGTGTGCAGGGGATGATGAACAAGGGTGTTATTTATAAAAGGCAGATCAATAGCCATTACAATTTTAATTTCGGTGCACCAGGGGTTAGCCGTCTGAGTGTGTGTGCCTGTTAAAGGACGAGAGTGGGAAGGAAGGGAGAAGGAGAGAATATTTCGACCGCTATTCCCTCAAGACAATATTTGCAACTACACACACACCAACACACACATATGTTATTCTTGTGTTAATTTTCATTGCTCCACAGCTCTTCATTCTGGTGATAAATGGAAGGCCGAGGTCTTTCTATTAAATCAGCTCTCTCTCAGGTGATTGAATAAAGGTTCCTGAGAGAGATTTAGATTGATATTATGCCTCTGCTGGTCGAGAGGCTTGACCAAAACAAACCGTCTGTACTCAAGACAGCACACGTTCATTCCTTTTAGGCTACTTCTCATCACGTTACGTTCTGTATCCAGATTCTCATTGCATCTACCTTCTCTCCACTTGCTAGTAAGGTGGAAACACCACAGGTTTTGTGAGCATGAATGGTGGCTGTGAAACATTCCTGCTTTTACCACTGTAATTACGTACCTAGCAGCCAAACATGAGAAAATTGCCCTAAATACGCTACACATTGATTTTAATGTACAATAATAACATTTTTAGCCACGACTGCCATTTCATTGTCATGAAATTCTGTACAGACATTCATGGTCCCCTGAGAATAAACTGACATTGGTAATCCCCTGACTTTGTGTCCATCCTCTGTCCTGTCCTGTCTGGCACCACTATCAGGTCAAAACTGTATTCTGCAGGCCTACCCTTACCTGTATTTTAGTTTAGTCCTAATTACCAGATATTAGCTATATATAGATATTGCTAACATGCTAAACTAGATTGTAAACATGGTGAACATGACAGCATGTCAGCATTATCACTGTGAGCATGGCAGCATCAAGCCAGCATGAAGAGCGCCAAGCTTTGAAGCTTTCATAGTAGTCAAACCATGTAATTACAATGTCACATGATGCCCAATATACTTTTATCCATAAGCTTATATTGTGAAAGAAGCTGCTGTCAAATGTTGCATAGATTTGATGAGAACAAATGACTCGCTTAGCTTTCATAATTTGATATCTGGAATGTTTAGAAGATCAGATTGTTTTATCTCTATTCAATTTAGCCAGAAGTTGGTGGAAGTCTCTAGTCAGCACGCTCTATGGGCCCCACAATGCGGAGGATCTGGGTAGTTTTATACCATTTTGGCTTCCAACACTGTATCCAGGTTTTAATGTAACATCCTTGTGTGCCATGCTGACGTTAGCATTTAGCACAAAGCACCCCTGTGCCTGAGCACAGTCTCATAGCTGCTAGCATGGCTTAGTCTGGAATTATGTTCATGTCTGAATAATACAAAGAGCAGAATGCCTCATTATTGTCTTGGATAATCCACTTCCAGAGGTCATTTCTTGATACTGTTCGGTGTATAACTTGCCCGAGAGCCCCCCTTGTATCTGCCTCCATCAACAAAACCTATTTACGGAGCGCATGCTGCACCACTCAGCTTCCAATCAGTGCTGTCATGATCCTCTGTGCTCTGCCTAACCCCTAATGTACTGAGGCCTGGGTGGGCAGTGAGTTAATTGCTACTTCGTTTGGCACCATGACAGAGACTGCATGCTAAATAAAGCAGTTTCCTTGGTAACCCACATTAAATACATTGTCTGACAAGTGAGAAATATTTGATGGTTGATTGTGGTTGTCGTGTGAAATGTCATTGTGTGGGATTTCAGTTCCCCAGCGAGCTCTGAAATGTCTGGAAAACACCTAGCAGTCGCTGCTATGATACCTGATACTGACCGAGGAAGCTGTGGTTTAGTCGTGGCTCAGCCCGTATACAGAAAGTAATCACGGTGAGTTATACTTTATGTCTCTCTCGTTCTCTCCCTGATCAAACATTTACTCTACAGGGAGTGATAGACACACACTGAGCACACCTGTGCTCCTCAACACACAATCACTGCAGTGTGTGTGTATGTGTGTGTGCTTGTATGGATCCAGCCTGCCTCTACAATCAGGAGAGTGAGAGAATCACACACACAGCAGTGATGGAGCAGAGACATGAAAAGCAAACACAAAAGAAATGTCCACCCACCAATCAAATGGACAAACTCACAAGCGTCCAGTAACCTCTCGGTGGGAATGAATCTGTGCCCGACTGACTGGGGATGGAGAGGGGATTATAGCCGAATGGCCCATTATTCTCTCCACAGCAGCTAGTCAGACAGCCGGCCGGCTAGCAGAGATGAGCTCTATTCACCATTCCTATCTCGTAGCCGCAGCCCTGCAAGCTCATCCATCTCCATTTCCCACTCCCTGTCGTCGTGTCTCCCGCACCAGCACAGCCTTAATCAATCTAATTACCAACCGCAGAATGGACCCCAGACCCATCTACCTGTCTGCTAAACCATCCAGACCCTCTCAGTGCCTTCGCTCTAAATACCCCCCTCCCTGATGGAGCTTGATTAAAAAGCCTCCTCCTTATTATTTAATGGTTTACAGTGAAAATTAATGGAAATGAATCAGGAATTACAGCGAGATTTTACAAATAAGTCCTGGTTACATTACTGTAGTCAAATTTGTGTTGATTAAATGATGTCATTTTCTTTTTAAAAGGCATTTTAGATTTACAATTACTTCAATTCAACTTTAATTTATATTGTTTTAGTTACTTGGCCTGTAACAATTTTATTTTTGTTGCTAAACTCTGTATTTGGCTTTGTGTAATAAGTTGTAGTTCTGGTAGTTTAGAATTGTGTTCGGTGATCTGCGTTATGATAAGACCGAACCAATTATTTACATTGATCTCAAATACAGAGTCCTTGTTAAATATACAGCAAGTGAGTGAAAATTAACTTTAATGTACATCGCCTAATACTCACTGATTGTTACAAAGGAATCGAATCACATTCCTACCAGGCCTTTATAATAAAAAGTGTGACCAAGCGAGGAGAGAAAATTAGTCTGTGATTTCTCTCTCTCACTCTCTCTCCTCCCTCTGACAATGGCAAGCTAATTAAACTCCTGCCATTTCATATTCATGACTAATTAGCTAAACGAGATGGCAGCTCCAAAGTGGGCAGCTCTTAATTAAGCTGGAGAATTTGAGTCACACCTTGGTGCAGAGGTGTGTGTCTGTAAGTATGTATATTTTGTGTGTGTATGTGTGTGTGTGTGTGTGTGTGTGTGTGTGTGTGTGTGTGTGTGTGTGTGTTACGCTTGTCTTGTGCCCTGGCATTTTCCAAGAAGCTGACCCCTGTCTCAGTGGAGGCAGAGGGGAAAGGTTACTCTATGCTGCCTGTATGTGCTGTACAATACACACCCTCCATGTTGTTCCATAGTGTCTGCAGTCCTGTTTAACGCCTGTAATTATCAAGGTTATCTTACAGTAACTTATTTTACACAACAGCTGAAGGAATGTAATCGCGCAAACTGTGGGAAACTTTTCCCGTTACGATTGTTGCCATACAAAAGCAACGAGAAAACACCTTTTTGGAGCAGACACAATGAACACATTAGTTATAAAATTGGTTATTATATCTTGAATGTTTAGCTCAAACCCCAAATGAAATGTAAAATAAAGATTTCCTGTTTTGCAGTAAATGATTACAAGCTATGCACGTTGATGGTTGCCTTCCATTTTTGTAGTTTATTTATGATTTCTCTCAGGTTGTGAGATGTGATCACAAGTCAGATTGTCGTTGTTTGTTGTCCTGTAATTCTGTCTCCATTAAGTCCATCCCTCTGTGCCTGTGTGACTGTATTAATTTGCTGTATTAGGGTTTTGTATGCATGCATCCCCACGGCAAGGTCCAACATGGCCATTAAAGCTGAAAATAAAGCCTCTGTTTTGTCAGCTCCACAACAGGATAAACACCTCCCTCAGGCCCAAATCTAGTCCCCACACAGCACAGCTTAGCCACACATGTTGAGGACTTTCACAGTTCATATGAGAGAGCTAGAGGTGAGGGATACATTTAGGCAGCTTTGATAAAAAGTAGGGCTGTCAAACGATCAATTGTTTTAATCGCGATTAATCGCATTTTGTCCATAGTTAACTCGCGATTAATCGCAAATTAATCGCAATTTTTTTGGCACATTTTTTTCTGTTCTAAATGTACCTTAATGTATTTTTTCATGTTCTTAATACTTTTAACAACATAAGAAAGGTCAAATATGCTTGCGCTTTCAGCGTTTATTCAACACTTCAAATCATGCAGGAAAATAAATCCAGGGTTGTCTGCTTTTGGCGAGGGGGGGCGATGGGCTCTCTGCATCTGCCGTCTGTTTGGCTTGCAAGTGGTGTCCACTGACACTGCACGTTTTTCTTCTTCGCCTTTTTCACACAGTGTGCTGCTTTCTGTCAGTCAGTATCACACTGATGATCGCCATGGCTCCGGTGCAGCAAAACAATAAAAAGTACGACTTGAAATTCAAACTTTCTGTCGTGATATATTTAGAGGAAAACTCGGGAGAAGCAGCTGCTAGACGTTTCTCTGCCTGCTGGAGGGAGGAAGAAGGCTAGCGAGGAGCCTGAGATAAACATGCGGGGATGAGTTATCAGCAAACGGCCACAATACGAGAGAGTGTCCCGCAAAATGATCAGGGCGATGGAGAAACAAATGTCCGCCACCGTGAGTGACAGCAGAGATGAGGAGTTTGCAGCGAGTGCTGCTTTTCAGTCTGCCGTGTTTTTAACGAACCGCCAACCCTGCTTCTTCTTCTTCTGATTCCCTTTCTTCTTCTTCTGCCACCCTCTGTATCAAGACTACAGGTGCCGCCGACGGCCGTAATCATACAATGCGCGTTTTGCTTTTTTTTTTTTTTTTTTTTTTTTAAATATACTGAGCGTTAATCGCGCGTTAAAAAAATTAACGGCGTTAAGAGGACGTTGCGTTAAGGCGTTATTAACGCGTTAACTTTGACAGCCCTAATAAAAAGAGATCAAAATCTGTGTACTCCTTTGATTTGTACAATTATTTATGTGTGCTTGTGTATGCAGTCTTTACTCTGTGGCGTTGTAAGCAGAGAAGAAAGACGAAGAGAAAAGCGAATAAAGCCTAAAGAGAATGGAAAGGTGAGTATAACTTTTCACTCCCCCTGTTCGGATTCTCGTAATCTCTGCCAGAAAATCCTCTTTCATTCTTTACAAGATTCCAAAATCCTGGATAAATCCACAGCAAGACATTAGTGCGCTGCAAACCCCTCTCAGACTTTATAGAGATTTGCATTCTTCAAAGCTCACAGAGCCTGACTTCTTTCATGTGGCCGATGCTGAACCATGCTGCAGTAGAAATGGCAACAGCCTATTAGCTACCTGTACATCATCAGTTACGATGAAATGATGCAGGTACTTGTCTTGTTTTGCAGATTTCATCCTTGCAAATCATACGTAACCAACATTGCAGGCAACCATTTTCCACAGCATATCACAATTTTACAGAGTGATTGTTCATACAGCTACTGGATTCTAGTCATGAAACTGTAGTAATAATGCAGTATTAATGAAAATGAGGGTAAAATTCATTTGAGATGATCTGCTACAAGGGACCTTTAGATGGTATTGCAGGGAATGCTTCGGAAGCAAACTCCACCCTCTATGATTTGAAGAATTTGTTCGACTTTTGTTTTTTTGTTGAGCGACTTCAAGAAAGGCTAGAAAGTGAATGTTTCCTGATTTTCATGACTTTTGGGATTGATTTCCTCAGTCAGATAGTGAAGCTTCATGGCATATGTGTGGAAATCTTTGGTGCAAATCCGATCTCTTTACCGATTTCGTGTGTTCACAACTGTGAGTTTTTGAACATACTCTCATTAGTAAAAGACACACAACAGAAGACCTGCGGTCCACTGAATGAACACATGCAGTTGTCTTTGTTCTGTACATCGTTCCTGTCTTGTTACCTCTGAACGCTAAACTGTTCAACACTTCAATACAACTAATTCAAAGACGAAGAAGACTGTATGTGGGTGTTGTGCTTTCAGAAAAATGTCTAACTGAGCAGCATGCTTTCAGCCATGGAGGAAGAAGATGTAGATTTCCATCCCCTCCGATGAAGGACACTAAGGTCTTTGTCTTTCATTCTTTGTATCACAATATCTGTGCATCAAATCCAGCAATCTTGAATGCACAATGCAGCCTCCTCTTGCATCTCTTTGAACCTGGCCAACCAACCAGGGGTCCTCTGTAATGAATAGAACCTGAGCAGGAGAGCTGTAAATAGTCGGAATTATAAAACCAAACACTTCCACTGAATAAAGCAGTCTCTTTGGAGTTTAAAGGGGAATTAAGGGGCGGTGTTTCGCCTACTCACTGTCTTTTATGTCATTAGCATGGCTGTAAAAGCTCTGTTGAAGAGAAAAAAAAAGAGGGTAAAACAAGGCCACAGAACTGTGATACAAGTGATGTAAATGGAGATGTTTTCAGTAGCCGACACTGTTAAGATGGGTTGTCTCAATGACAGGACACTAAACAGACAAGTAGGTGTGAATATGCACACACAAACACGGACACAGCCTCAAGTCATAATAGATAAATCTAATTTCACGTGGGAGTGTACTCTATAATATTATTACAGCACAGAAGGCATACGCTTCTTGTATGTGTACGTGTGTGTATATGTATGTGTGTGTCTTTGCATGTGTTTGTGTCTGAGTGAAGGATACCATCTGTCAAACGCTATAGGCTGCCGAGGCTGGCAGGCTCTAATCCACTTGTTTCTGCAGTGTGTAGATTAGCACCAGGTTAATGGATATGCTGCCAATATGGCGCGCACACACACACACACACACACACACACACACACACACACACACACACACACACACACACACACACACACTTTGGCAACACCACCAAGACAATCAAGGTCCAATAAAATGTATAAGTTGTAGTTTATCAGAGGGACAACTTGAACATCTTGGAGACAACACACAAGAAAGACAAGATTTAGACTCTACAGTCAAATCCAATATGTGGAGATAAAATGTGAGAAACAGAATTGAAAAGGAGAGAATACCGAAAACATAAATACCCCCGCAACCCTCACGGATAAGCGGAAAGAAAACGGAACGGAAAGAAAACCGAAAAGCTTTTGCACCCTGTTTTATTCGCCACTTCGGTTTGAGATCAGGGATCCTGTGTTTCTTAAAATGAATTTAAAGGAGACATATTGCGCTCATTTTCAGTTTCATAATTATATTTTGGGCGAGCACTAGAACAGGTTTACATGCTTCAGTGCTCCCCTCCAGAATACCCAGTCTCTTATTGGTCAGCTCTCACACGCCTGAGCCAGCGCCTCTAACAAAAACAACAACAACAACAACAACAACAACAACAACAACAACAACAACAACAACAACAACAACAGAGCAGCTGTGCTAAATCAATTATTACGTGCCAAACTAGCCACTGGGCATAAATTACGCAAATGTGTTACATGCTGATGTGGTGTGTGACATCACAGAATTATAGGCGAGACTACTGACAAGTGTTTCATGAGCAACTTTCAAGATGTTTTACAAGAACAAGATTGTACAGTATATAAAACACTGAAGGAAAGGAAATGTATGTAATAATATATGTTCTTTAAAGAAATAAACAATTGGGATTGTAAATGGAAATTGTAATCCATGAATGCTGTGTGGGCACAGGACCTCCAATTATGAGACATAACATGCTGAATTGCACACACATGCAAACTCTTGCTCTTATTGTCTACACCACACAGGGTATCTAAATATATCTTTCCTGATATGACAGTCATCGATCAATAGCGAGCTCTCCACCTACCTCTCACAGAGGAATGCGGCCAACACAGAAATGCTTTTGTTGTCAACAGTGTAGTGGGTGGAAACCTAACAGCTGCTTGTGGAAACTTAGACAACAAAAAAACATGCACCAGGCCTCGCAATATTGAATATATCAGAGCGGAGACAGAGACGGGAACAAAGTGGAGACCGAGGTGCCATGGAGACCAAGTGAAGGCGGAGGATCAGTGGAGCAGCACGGAGTGAATTTACAGAGGGACTTTGTGCCAACATTTCTCCTCTAATAAAGAGCGTGTTCTCCCTCTGCCTCTCACTGCAGGCTTAGAGAGGCTCGCTTTATTGGTTCATATCTGACTGACTGACTGACTGACTGACTGCTGCAGCCACAGGGGGAAAGTGTGAATGTGTGTGTGTGTGTGTGTGTGTGCGCGCGCGCCTATGAAGTGGGTGGTCAGTGTTTGCACAATATTAAACCCCCACTATATCAAACCTTTCATACAAGTCGATGGAGCGGGAGTTAAAGCCCCGAGGACAGATGTGCAAATGGCAATAAAGCAGTTTACTTTTTTAGTTAATCTTATGGTGTGTTTGAAATAACACGTCCAAGGAGGTGATGTGGCTTAAGATTCTTGCTGAAGGAATATCTCCTTTAGCATCCCAGTTGACTTCCCTGCAGTGAGATTTGTTTAATTAGTTGGGCATCAGAGGCTTTGTGAGGGGTTTTATCATGCCAGTCAAGTTGACTGTTATGACTGACAACCAATGGGGAAATAAAAGGAAACAGACACGCACGCTGCTGTTTGCAATCTCTGTAGACGCCTGATAGCAGTTTCATAACCTGGACGACGAAAAGATGGACGGAAAATCAGACAGGCTTGATGTTTAAACTCTGGGGCAGGACCACGATCACTGTCAGCTTCGAGGTCTGTCGTTGGAAATTAAATGAGGGTATCCAATTACTCCTCCCTCACAAGTGTTTTCGGTCTAGTTTGCCATCAAGCTTCCTGTCACACTTTCATTTCTTTTTAAGGCTGATCTGCTTCTTCCGATTATAAGCGCCTGAGCAGAACACGGGCTGTTTACGTGTGGCTGAACTTACGTGTGTGTCTCTGTAAGTGTATGTAGTCCATTCAAGCGTCTGCACCTCCCTCCCGTGTCTCACCACTGAGAACGATGTGCAACCATGAGGAAAATTAATTTCTTAATGCATGAATCTCCTCTTTAAAGGTGTTTTCTACCTCCCTTGTCTGGTACAGATTCCATATTTGTTGCACGCGCATTCAAAACACGCTCTTTCTCCATTTGTCAACACCCTTTTCCGCTTTGCATAACTTCTTTCCTTAACCTCCATTACTATTCACCTGCAGTCTCACCTGGCTGCACACATCAAACCGGCTTTAAAACTCTCTTTTCCAGTAGAGTTGACAGCCTTTATACGGCCCATCTCTGATGAAATTTGCAGGCTGTCAGGAGACTTGTGCAGGAAAGTCAAACACCAATCTGGCAAGCTTGTCTTTCCTACAGGAGCACATTTAGGATTTTTTCCACCCCAGGCACAGGCACACTGATTGGATCTTTTGCTGCGCGGTAAGCCCTGCATGCAGATTATTTACACAAACACACCCACACACATAAATTATGGATGAGCTCACTACGGACAAACTGGGCAGCATTCAGTCCTGCAAAGTCCCAAACTTTCTTTTCGAACATTATTTCATTCACTAGCATTCAAATCCAACATGAAATAAAGCTTTATTGATCGGATCAGTTCTTGTTTTACTGCTGTGGTCACAGTCCTGGAACACTGCAAAACCAAGAATATTTGTGTATTTTTTTTAGTCAAACACACTTTAAAACAACACCTAATATAAAACACAATCACATAAAAGGTACAATTGTTTTTGGATTAGAGAATTGCCCCATTGGCAGATATGTTTTTACTTATACCAATAACCGAGAGATACCTCACATCATAATTTTTTATCTATGTGTACATTGGTTTATCAATACCTTCAAGTCTACAGGGGTTCTGTTTTAATACGGCAAAGTACTAAAACAGAATGGGCTTTACAGAGATTATAAAAGTACACATCCTGCATGATGAAACAAAGAAAGGTGTGACAAAAAACAAACAAAACACAATTTGGCATTAGACAAGATGTGAAGAACACAGCAGGACTTTTGAGTAGTGTATTGATCAGGAGTCCTCTTGAAGATAAGCCAGAGCAGGAAGGGAGTTCCTCACTCCACTACGGGGACTTTATCTTCCTCAGTTCATAGAGAGGAACACATGCATATACACACTCTGTCTCCACCTCTTTCTTCTCTGCGTCAGTGCATCCGACCGAACCGTTTCGTTTTTTTCTCACCTCCTCGTACTGCTTCCCCTCCTCTGTCCCCATCCTTTTCTTTCTTCAGAGCCATATGTATCTCTTTTTGCTCTGTTTATCCCAAACTCACTCTCATCCAACAACTCTGTTAGCTGGGTCTTGGCAGGGTGCCATGAGCAGATTTCACCCACCAACCCTTCACCTTCACCCATCTTCCCTTATATCTCAGTAGTGGAATTTGCACTGACGTCTCTGTCTTCTGTCTGCACATATCTATCTAAAGATCACTGAGGCAGTCCGCGTCCAATGTGTTGCTTTCGTAAAACACTACTTATTTTTCATCACTCCAGCTGTTTCTCATACAAACAGCTTCTTATTGAAAAACGTTGATCATGACACTAAACCTCAATGCCGCGGATTAAAGCGTCCACTCACATGCTGAGGGCGGCAGAAGAGACAAAGTCCAAAACATCACAAAGCTTCAGTTTCCAGACAGGCAAATCTTACAAGTATTCCACACATAAGCACGCACGGTTACAACTACACATTTACGTACATCCACAATCTCGCTTGCATTCATTTCTGTAGCCGCAGCATAATCGTAGACATACATCTCCGACTCGTTTAATTACTCACAGTAATTAGGCTGAGGCACGGTGCTCTTCTCTCTCAGTCTCACCTCTCTCCTCCTCTGTCTGGATCTTTTCCTCTCAAGTACTTTCTAGCGGTGTGTATGTCAACCACTGTTGTATATAAAGCGGTACTCTCCCGCATTTTATATTATGACCAGTGACTGGCATTTATTGTCACGATAAAGTGACCCTGTATGTACAATTATTCGAAGTCCCCTTTCATCCCCAAAATCACCCAGCCATGATTTCTTTGTTTTTTTCGAATCCTCGCCAACGTAATGTTTTGGGCATTTTTCGACTAAACTGGCATCACATCGATCTGAGCAAGCCCCACTTCCTCCCTCTCTCTTCAGTCCGCTAATTGAATTTGCAGCTGACTTTTAATTAAGAGCAGGGCTGATTTGCATAAAGTCAGATCATTTGCATGTGGTCGACAGCCCCTCCCCCCCTGCATGTCTGAGAGCCTGGCACCGAGCCAAGAGCAGGGGTGGAAACTGACATCGGAGAGAGAAATAAGGCGGGAGGAAGGGACGCATGGAGGAGAACAAGGTGGAGATGTCTGCCAACAAAGGAGAAGACAAACAGCAGACGGGGGAAGGAGGAGACAAAAGGGGGGCAAACAACAACTCGTGCCATGAGATGGGGGAGTAAGCGAGGTAGACATGCACATACTCAGAGTTTGCACAGCGTGATTCCCCCCCCCCCCCCGACACACACACACAAACACAGGCACAAATATCTCCACAGATTTTGCAATCAAGTTGGCTAATTGGTAAATCAAAGAGAAAAAAAATTGCGCGATGCATGCTAAATAGTTATGCTCATGTTACAAACAGGTGTTAATTGGTGGCACGTTAGCTCTATGCTAATGAGCTGGGTTGACTTTAAAACAAGATATGGCGGTGAGGTGAAATGCTTTTGTCGAACAGCACCTGGGCAGTTTCATATGGTGGGACGCTTCAAAAGAGACCTCGTATGATTTCCTGCCACACACAATATGTAACATCCGCCACTGGGGGTCCCTCAATTAAAACAATGGATGTAGTTGGAGATATTAAGGAGTGTGGGATCATGGGAGATTTGTCTCCAATGTTAAACAACCACCATTGCTAATGAAAATTTGATGTCACCACAGTTTCCCAACGAGATAATGTATTGAAGTTTTATTCACATTACATTTGGTCACATTCACTGACTTCCTTCCTCACTCTCTTACGCATCATTTGATTTCTCCCCGAGGACCAAATAAAAAAAAATACGCTACCCTTGAATAAAAGTTTTTTTCTGGGTTTGAACATTGTTGGAAACATTTGGGATAAAGTAAGTATTTATACAGAAACGTTACAAATTATATCTTTAAAGAGAAACAAAACTCAGATTCTTGTTTCACATTTAATATGGCAATTCACTTTCAAGCCCTCCCTTCCATCAATTATATACTGACACACTGCTGTGACCAATGCTTGATAATCAATGCTGTCGAACATTAACCAGGATCAGTATTTGTCAAAATGCTTCCTGTCCAGAGGGCTCTCTCTGCTCTGATTAGTCCCATTCATCACACTGTGCTAGGTCTGACCAATAAGTGCGCCCCTGTATACAGTATTCATACTCATCCCACAATGCCTAGAGTGGTGTGTCCATCTGTGTGAGAGTGGATGACATACTTAAATCTATGAGGGGCCGTCAGGGACATTATTCAGAATTACCTCTCACACACACATGTGAAATGCTCTCACATAAACAACTGAAAAAATATTCACTCACACACACTACTGAAACGCTCTCACACACACTACTGAAACGTTCTCACACACACTACTGAAAAAATATTCACTCACACACACTACTGAAACGCTCTCACACACACTACTGAAACGTTCTCACACACACTACTGAAAAAATATTCACTCACACACACTACTGAAACGCTCTCACACACACTACTGAAACGCTCTCACACACACTACTGAAACGTTCTCACACACACTACTGAAACGTTCTCACACACACTACTGAAACGCTCTCACACACACTACTGAAACGCTCTTATACACACTACTGAAACGCTCTCACACACACTACTGAAACGCTCTTATACACACTATTGAAACGCTCTCACACACACTACTGAAACGCTCTCACACACACTACTGAAACGCTCACACACACACTACTGAAACGCTCTCACACACACTACTGAAACGCTCTCACACACACTACTGAAACGCTCTTGTACACACTACTGAAACGTTCTCACACACACTACCGAAACGCTCTCACACACACTACTGAAACGCTCTTATACACACTAGTGAAACGCTCTCACACACACTACTGAAACGCTCTCACACACACTACTAAAAACGCTCTTATACACACTACTGAAACGCTCTCACACACACTACTGAAACGCTCTCATACACAAACTGAAATAAAAATATAAGATAACTTTCTTTGCCAAAGAAATGAAAAGCATGTTGGAACTAGCAATACCACCTCACACACAACAACTAGTGCTCTTCCAGCATGCGACACACTGACGAATGACGTAGGATGTGCTGCGACAGAGGAAAAAAAATTGGATCGGCCCGTGGATCTGTTAATTTTTCCGATCCCCGATCCAGCTGTTTTTGTCAATAACGGAGCCGATATCCGATCTTAATATCGGATCAGTGCACCCCTAATATATACATACATACATACATACATACATACATACATACATACATACATACTTACATATGTCACAGGGGTAAGGTAATTTTATTGTGTATTTTAAACTCCCAGTGTTTTTAACTTGTAATATGTTTGCTTTTTAGTGTGTATTTTTTTTAGTGTGTGTTTTTATTGCATGTCTTTTTCACTGGGAGTGTGTGCTTTTATTTTTGAAAACCTGATCCTAGTTGTGACACCCCTAAACCTAATCACCGCACCTGAGAGGTTGGCCAGCCTTTAAAAAGGACCTAAAGAAGGAGGAAGGGGACAAGAAAGACAAGAAACGAACGCAGAGGATGCGTGGCAATGAGAGTGTGAGGGCGAATGGCAGCACCAGAACGGCGGGCACTGGGGACGACGGCGCCGTAACACCAACAGCATATACACATACATATATACACACAACCACGACCACATTTCTGGTTTAATGAGTTTATGGAGGCATGGTTTACTAATGTTTCTCACAATGCACTACAAGCAGGGTTATTTTTAGTTACATGAGCCCTTGGAATTTGTTTACCATCTAAATTCCAGACACAGACAGACACACAATAAACATTGTGCAAAATAGCAGAGCCCGACTGATTTACTGGTATTTGGCTTGATCTATTCACCGGCTGATTTATAAGGTTTTAAAAACCTTTTATTACTAAGGTTTTAAAGGTTTTATATTAAGTATAATGCAGCAAAGCATGCTTGGGGTAATCAAAAATTGGTGTAATGACATAGTTTGGCCAGCAGAGTGTGTTTCAATGGGGGATAAAACAGCCGGTGTCAGGAAATGTGACAGCTACCTCACTAATGGTTAAACTATAAACCAGCACAACAATTACAATTGGCAACATAACATAAGCCACCATGTTCTGAACAGGCACACTTAAAATGCTAACAAAAAGCAAAATGCTGGTTTTAGAACATAAATAGCAAACTTTTGTTGACCTGGTCATTATTCGTTTTTATATGCAAAATGTTGTGCGTGTAAGAGAGCATTTCAGTAGTGTGTGTGAGAGCGTTTCAGTAGTGTGTGTGAGAGCGTTTCAGTAGTGTGTGTGAGAGCATTTCAGTTAAACAGGAAGGCCTTCCTGTCACCTGACCGAAACAGGAAGACTCCACACAGGGAAATGCATGTGCCTTTGCTCAGTTTGAAGTACTTCAACCCTTGCTTCAACCACAATGTATATTCATCTGATATTCTTCGTTTTTCATATACATATACGTATATACATATACAT